>CM056830.1:18817088-19417088 GCA_029853015.1 Chelidonichthys spinosus
TCGGGTTTCATTAGATGGTGTTAGTGCGCCTGTAGGGGAACGTCATCTGTCAACAGATAAAAGTCTTTAAAAGTGGATGTGAGGTGATGTTAGAGACGAGAATCAGATGCGTCCACACAGACCTGAGCCGCGTAGCGTTGGAAGCCTGTTTGCTTAGATGCGGCCAAACCAGTTTGTGAGGTCACTGTAGCATATGGCTGCGTGGGCGGAGTTAACACATGCAGACAAAATCCTCTGAAACTTGAATGAACTGAGCTCGTGCTCAAATTTCTGCCCACACCACCCTCGTCTTATTGTGTCCACAACACGGCCACTCCCAATTACAGCGCCCTTAGCTCCGCCGAGGCGACCCTTTTGTTTAGGACACAGTAGCAGAGATGATGCAGAAAGACAAACATTTACCCAGGAGACCAGGAAAGCCCAGGCGCGGCGTACGCAGACAGCTTTGTGTTGAAGAATTGCACCCGCTAAACAAGATGTGATGTTTGCCAAGAGTGCAAATACTTTGGATGAGCTACTTCAGCCTGGAGGTGGAGGCGACCCACAGGAATTCCTGCAGGATCCTCTTATTAAAGAGAGACGTCCCAGAGGTTCTAGCTCCGCCCCTCGACTGAGAGTCCTGGGTTATCACCTGTATCATCTGCGTTCTCCATATGCAAATTGAAAACAGGCAACTGTCGCCACCTCACTCAACAAACAGAGCTGCTTTTACTAGATGTTGTCAACCCTGGAGTTTGACAGGCTCGTCCCCGTGTCTGGGGAGGTTTTTCCTATTAACAAATCCCATGAAAAGACTCAAACCCACAATGACTCCATCTACCAACAATCATTGTCTTTGTAGACATACAGCATATTCCTGGTGCCATAGAGCTCCATTGTTCTCCAGGAACTATTTAAAAACACATCAGCGAGCCACATTGTTGTCCTGACATCTTCCTCCACGTAGCTTATTTAGAGCCAATCCCACCTACTCCCTCCTGCTGCAGTAAAACTCACTAAAAACACCAAATCTGTGGCTGAAAATAAAGCTGCTGGTCTTTAAATCCAAACCAAACCATAAAAGTAAAATGGATTTTTTGAAAATAATTGGCTCGGGGCTGAATTTGGAAAGTATTAAGGCAGATTATTTTGATTTTAACAATATAATAGTAGCCATCTGCTGGTAAACATGACGTGAACTTCCTTGATCCAAATGAGAAACCATCAATTTCCCTGTCTGTTCAATGTGAATCTCTGATTGTCACCTTAAAGAGAACTATATATATGGGCTTATTTCACATAATTTCCAACATCTACAAATGTCTTGCTTTCTCCGAAAATGTACTTTTAATGTTTGTGTGACGGCAGATTAAATGTCCACACCACTATGAAAACAGCAGAGTCTGAACAGAGGGAAAGGATGAAAGCCGGTCGCTCTTAATGTTCCCTTTTTCCCGTGACTCATTCGGTGCGCTTGGTGAAATGAGATTATCAAATTGCAAACAGTGCAGAGCAAATATTTCATAAATCACTTGTTATCTGCAACTGTGTCATTAGAGGCCACAGCCCCTGACATCACCCGTGACCTCACAGGGATTTGTGCAAACAAAGCTGCACATTAAAGACCATGGTTCAGCGTGTGTGTGTGTGTGTGTTTTCAGGTGTTGTACAACATGTTCAACTTTGTGGCGGAGATGCCGGTGGTGGAGCCGGTGGACGTTTTCCTCGGGGTGGCGCGGTTCTTCGTGGTCGGGCTCGGCGGGATGGGCTTCGGCATCCTGTTTGGCTTCGTGGCCGCCTTCACCACGAGGTTCACCTCCCGGGTCCGAGAAATCGAGCCGCTCTTCATCTTCATGTACAGCTACCTGGCCTACCTGGTGGCCGAGCTCTTCGCCATCTCCTCCATCATGGCGTGAGTAGATTCAAACCTTTTATTTTGAAAAGGCTGGAAGGAGACGGCGGGAATCACAGCAGCTCTCTGTCTTCCTGCAGCATCGTGACCTGCGCTCTCACCATGAAGTACTACGTGGAGGAAAACGTGACCCAGCGGTCCTGCACCACCATCCGCCACGTGGTCAAGATGCTGGGCTGCATCTCCGAGACACTCATCTTCTTCTTCCTGGGCGTCGTCACCATAACAACGGAGCACGAGTGGAACTGGGGCTACATCCTGTTCACCTTGCTGTTTGCTTTTGTGTGGAGGGGTCTGGGTAAGGATGGGCTGGGGGGTATCTGGGTCATGCTGGAGGTCAGGTCTTGTTGTCTTGGCGTCAGTCACTTCCACAAAGAAGAAAAAGACTTCTAGCAAGCAAACATGGGTGATTTTTCTTTCCTTCCCAGGCGTCTTGGTGCTGACTCAGATCATCAACCCTTTCCGCACCATCCCGTTTAACCTGAAAGACCAGTTTGGTCTGGCCTACGGTGGTCTGCGAGGGGCAATTTCCTTCGCCTTGGTCTTCACTCTTCCTGATAACATCGGACGCAAGCAGCTCTTCGTCACCGCCACCATTGCGATCATCCTCTTCACAGTCTTTCTCCAGGTAGGAAGTGTGTCTGTGGGCTTCGGCTCAAAACATTTGAGCTGAGTTTGTCTTTCTAACTTTTATAAGTCTGGTATCAAACAATGTTTGTCTTTGTAACAGAAGCAGTCGAATCAAATGGAGTCTCAGTCGGAGAGAAACAGACAAAACTTTCCTTTTTAAACTGGGAAAACACAGAATTGATTTCATTATCTAATAATCTGTATGGGTTTCTGGATGAAATGAACTCGCATTGCAACTCGATGTGAGACCAAAGTGGTCAAACGGTTCCTTGTCTGCCAAATCGACCAGAGCAGCTCTACATTGGAAGCCGTTTATATGATTTGTTATTGAGATGGCCAAACTTGTGACAGTCGGCCCGTAATGTTTTTCTGGGTTGTGCTGACTCGGCGATCTTTCCCCTCTCTCCTCCACAGGGCATCAGCATTCGACCTTTGATCGAGTTCATCAATGTCCGCAGAACCAACCGCAACCTGGACACCATCAACGTGGAGGTTCACTGCAGGGTACGCTCCAGATTGGGATTGTAACGGCTGATGGTATAAATATATATATATTATTATATATCACGGTGTTAACAGTGGTCTCACTTTGCTCTCAGCTCATGGAGCACACCATAGCTGGCATCGAGGACCTTTGTGGACAGTGGAGCCACTTCTACTGGAAGGACAAGTAAGAAGTTTCACTCTGCTCATCAAAAAGCTTTTATTGAGTCACGTTACTTCCTTCTCGTTTCAAAGAGGCAGAATCTGCAGTGAAACTGGAGGAGAGATTGTGGGTTTAGTTTACCTGCTCTCCGTTTCCTCCTTTGTTGTTTTCTTTGGCGATGTCATTGTTCTCTCCCGGACGGTGTGGGAACGTTGACTTTGGTGTCGTGTTCAGCCTCTGCCATCTTTTCTTCATCTGAAATATTTCTTCTTTTGAATCTTTTCCGTCACAGTTTAAGCTACGACATTATTCTAATAGTTTTGTGTACCTGCAGCAGCTAATAACCTTTTCTTTTTAGAATACACCTTTTCTTTCTTTGGCTATTCATTTTGCACAATGCTATCATTTATATTCTTTGAAATAACATTCATTGTGTGATTGTTTTACTTTTCTTCATACTTTTTGGTAACTTAAAGTATATATATTTTGTTTTTATGTAATATTTGACACGCTGTCATCCTTTTATCTTCTCCCACGTCTCTTTCTCAACTCCTCCCTTCAGCTTTAACACTCTTCATGCTTCTCTTAGGAGACGGGTTCCTCAAGAATGCAAATTTTGTGTCATGTGTGTGTCTGAGTCATGCTGTGAAAAATGTTTATTCTGTCCTGGTACTCCGGCACATTGCACTGGGTTTAACTCACTTTAAACACAGGGCCTGTAATATGACGTCAATCCAGCAGGACAGTGATCCCAAACCTACAAATAGCCAGTTGCATGTTCTTGATTTGAGCGGGTCAATCACATGGCCTCAATTCTCCCGATCATGTGTTTCATTACTGAGGACCAGCCTGAATGCTAAAAGCCTCCCATCTCCATCGGATCAGAGTGCAGATTGTTGCAGCAGAGAACTGATGGAGCACCAAGCGTCTGAAGGAGGACGTTGGTCGGAGATTTCAGCCTACTGCAATGAAATTGAAAATACATTTTTTATTTAATACAGATAAACAATTAAAAATACTTCTATACACAGAATGAAGCATGAAAAAAAAAGTTTACCTTCCTAATATTATATAAAATAGACAAATAAAGAAGTTAGTAGAAGAGAAAGTTGCAATAAAAAAATGTAAACATAAAACAATTGTGTGTGTGTATATATATATATATATATATATATATATATATATATATATATATATATATAAAATATATACTATATATATATATATATATATATATATATATATATATATATATATATATATATATAATAAAACATAGTATTTTGTCAATATTATACCTATCATCCCAAACCATCCATCTGTAATCCCGTCTGTGTCTCCCTCAGGTTCATGAAGTTCAACAATCGAATCCTGCGGAGGATCCTGATCCGAGACAACCGGGCCGAGTCCAGCATCGTGGCGCTGTACAAGAAGCTGGAACTGCAGAACGCCATGGAGATCCTGGACACGGTCTCCGGAGACATCAGCGCTGCCCCGTCCATCGTCTCCCTCTAGTATGAACCCGCCATCGCGGCTCTTTGTTTCTCCGCTGAATGCGCTGCCTCCAGATTCTCTGTGCAGATCAAAAATAATCAGTTTTCATCTGTCTTCTAGTGAGGAAAAGAAGAGCTCTGCTAAACCCAAGAAGAAGTTCCTGGCTGCTGACCTGAAGAACATGCATGACATCCTGTCCAAGAACATGTACAAGATCAGACAACGGGTGAGATGTTAAATAAGTCGTAGTAAAAGTAATAAAGCGGTGGGTTTGAGGGCAAGTTCAGTCACAAGCGAGTACTTTTACTTGTTAATTCAATGACGCAAATGCATGTTTACTGAAGGAGCAGTAATGCAGGGCTTTTACATGTGATCAGGTGGAGCGACGACCTTTTTAACCCAGTTTGACAAACTGTGTTTATCCCAAGCACTGAAACCCGGTGGGGTTTTGCATAAACGCAGACTGTGGTCGGCAGTACTTTTCCATCGGTGACATGACATCACCCACAGAGACACTTTGATGACAAATAGGGAGCATGTGCTTCTCTTCCTGGGCAGAAGAATCTCCTGACTGCCTTAATAGCAACGAGTTCATCCAGCAAATCGGTCTTCTGTGGCCTTTTAAAAAGTTGCATTTAATATTTTTCTGTATTTGACACTCACAGTTCACAGAACAAGATGTTTGATGGGCTCTCATTCTGGAGCGGGCAGCATTTCATTGACGTGCAACATTTCTCTAAAGAGCAATAGCAACCTTTTTGAACTGTTTGTTTAAGGTCTAACTCAGGACAGGAAGACGGTGACAGTGATGCGTACGCTGCGTGGTTTGGCAGCTCGTAAAGATCAAACGGACACAGCGACCCTTTCAGTTCAGACGGGCGTGGCCAGTTTTGGTCGAGCTTTGAAGAGCTCTATCTCCTCTGAAAGCATTTTAACTGTATTTGTCCATTAGCTGTGGTTGTAATCTTAGGGGTCGCCTGTTGACTCGCGTCCAAAACAGTGGCGTCTCCTCACTGGAAGCATCCGTTAGTGGCCTAAATCTCCTGTTTCATGATTTTACCTCATGTCTTTCTTGTTTGCTTTAACCAGACGGTGGCGTACACAAATAAGCATGCTCTGCCCAACGACAGCCACACCAGAGAGATATTGATAAGGCGCCACGCCAGCATCCGCCGCAGCCTCCGACCCGGCAGCTTCCAGTCGTCGGTAAGCAGGAAGCTCTCTAACTGTGGCTGGTATTGACATAAAAACAACGCATTCCTTGTTCATTATTCTCCTTTTTTTAATCTTGCCATTCTCTCCACCCTGCTGTTTTATTCCCTTATGGTCATCAGGTGGTGCCCAAATCCCAAAAATACTTCTCTCTTCCTGCTGGGAAAAGTCTCGACTCAAAGTTCCCTCCTGGGAGGCAGAGCTACACAGGTAAGCTTCGCAAACTGCTTTCAACCACAACATCCAGTTTCTCTCATTTCAAGTCCCCTTGAGTCTATTTAAGGTTGGAATGATTGTCTTAATCTCATGTTCTAGCTCCTCGTTTGAGCTCCAGTTTATAGGATTTTGTACAAACATTCATGTCCCTCCACAAGATGAAAACATTTCTATTTGCTTAGTTTATGATTAAACACCTGCAAAACTAATGACTTTTTGCATAGTTAGTAGTATAGTAAATGCAGCCTTTTAGATGTTGGCACCATTTTATACACATTATCCCTAAAATCACTTCAGTATCTTTGGGAAAAAGTGATGTATGTTTGCTCAATGTTTGCACAACACAAGTCTGTGATGACTGAACCGCCAGCCACTTAATGAGATTTGATTGGTGCCCAAATTGATTTGTTTGTTCATCAAGGACCTTTCCAGTGTTACTGTAATGACATCATTCACTTCATCATTTCTTTATCATTTTACCATTTTCTTCACCTTTCCCAGATGACCAGGAAACCATGTCTGAGGCGGCCTACCCCTCCAGGCGCTCTCGGTTCGGCCAGCCCGCTCGCTCCTCCTCCAGAGCCATGATGCCTCTCCGCAGGCTGGACACGTTAACAGAGGCGTCCTCCGTTGACATCCTGGACGAGAGCACAGGGGAGGACAGGGGCAGGTCGAGGCGCGGCACAGCCGGGAGGAACTCCTCCTCCAGCGATTCCCGCGTTCCTGCTCCTCGCCGCCACGTCCACCCCTCCGCCGACGCAGCTGACAACTCTAGAAACGGGCACCGTGAAGCAGAAGAGGAGGAGCAGCAGCCGGCGTCTCCCCCTCCAGCCTGGGCTGCTGAGCCCAGAGACGCCGCAGCACGAAACCCTCTGCTCAGGCGGCCTCAGTGGAACCCCAAGATTTAAAAGTGTCCCCGAGCACTGAAGAGCAGCTGGACTGCCACAGACTCTCGGGTTCTCCAGCAGCTCCACTGAAAGATGAAGTAAATGAAATCTGGAGGGTCCTTCCATTTGAGGTGAACCATCCTCCAAATAGAGCCAAGATGAACAGTGATACCTTGAAGTCAGAGGTGTCAGCAGCACTCCAAGCACTGTAGTGAAGGACCGGTATATGAACTATGAACAGTGAGTCATGCCAATTTTATCCGTGCAGTTATTTCACCCATCTTCAATAGTTCCCATTTTTAAAGAAAATGTAATTTATACTATTTTATTTTGAGAAATTATTTCTCCTTAGATGTAAATATACTTTTTTTTTTTAAATACTTGCCTATTGGCAGTTGTATGATTGAGGATACATGTTTTATATGCAACTATTGCCATTATGGAGGACCTTTGTATGTCTGTTACATTGCTGGACCTCACAAATGTGGGCCCATTTTTTCTTCTGTAATAAATTTTCTATGTTGAAAGCTGTTATGAAGCTTTCTCAATCAAACCACGGATTCAAAGTAAATGCATAAATGTGGCTCTGAAGGCAATGTCCAAAGAGGAAGAGAAGACGGGAAGTAGAAGTCGTTACAGAGTTCAATACAAAAGCTTTTATGTTACATATACAACTCGAGACTCGCATACAAAACATTGTTTATTACTTTTTTTTGGAATGACTCTGGCATGTATGAATTCACGACATCTTTTATAGAAATGTACACAATTCTCCTTCTTTAACCAGGACGTCCTTTTAAATAACAGCGGTGCTCAGTATACAGTTGAACTTTGATTTAAAAAGGGGGACATATCATCTACAAACCACCTTTCCAGTGCTTGTGCACATACATTTGTGTCTACCGGCCAACAAAAATAAGACAACCCAGTCACAAACCATTCAGATTTGGCTCCCCTTCCTATATCACTCAGTTATTATAATATATCAGCCGCCCATCAAATTAACTTCACCCACGACTTGAACTGCGTTTGAAAAAGTGCTCCATATTTTTCTCACAAACCAATCAGAGCAGACTGGGCTTTGTCAGGAGTGACAGGCGCTGAAACTGGAGTGAATACAGGTATATTCAGACAGTATGACAAACCCCAAATAAAAAAGTGAACCAGATACTACAACAAGAACCAACATTTGCTAATCGACCACCGTAGGAACCATTTCGGGTGCAGTGCATCCAGACAAACCACTGGCACTGAGGTAATGTAACTGATGCGTCACAACTAAATGTGGCTAACTTCCCTCCTCCTACAACAACAGTGTGATCTACCTCTAATTTCCCCACAGCAACTATAAGTGCAGTTAATTTATGAATATGTGAAGCCTTACTGACACAAGTGTGAGGCGATGATCACCTCTGTCTTATATGTTGAGGAAGCAATAGAAGTTATTTGGACTTCATCAGCAGGTTGACAGTAACTTCAGGGACTTTGGGCAACGTAGTGGTTAGAGAATTACGTTAAAAAGTAGTATGTGCTGACAAAAGGCCCTCGTGTTTCTGTCCGGTCAAACTTCAGCACAGGGGGAAGCAGGATCAACTTCCCCGACTTCCTCTTAACGCTGAACTTCTTCCCGAGAGGTCGGCTGCAGCGCCGGAGGCGACGAGCCGTTTAGGCTCTCCGATGTCGTCGCCTCTACAGATACGATTTCCAGAGGCGTTTGAGCAGGACACACCACTCCCATTCTGGTGTACGCCGTTCGTCTTCACAGCTGGCTGCCTACAAAATAAGAGCACTTCTGTGTGGTGGATTTGCACCGACTTTTAAGTGAGTTTTGCTTTTTTTGTCATCCCTTTCCCGTCCCATTTGGGCATCCTGATGTGCAGTAAACCTATCGCTGCAAGAGCTAAGACCACTCCCAGACTGGGGGGACCACAGGGGCTGAACTCCTGGGCCAGACCAGAGAGGAGAGGGGCCAGGATTCGACCGATAGCTGTAACCGACTGCCCGGCTCCAATCAGAGTCCCACAGGCCTGGACCCCTCCTCTCTGCAGCTCCAGATCTGTGATGCACGTCCGTCCAATAGCGGTGGAGATGGCGAAGAAGGTGGAGGTGAGCAGCACCTGCCACACGCTGGGAGCCGTCGCGTACAGGAAGATGAGTAGACAGGTGACAACTGTGGAGTGGAGCAGCAGAGCGGGCAGTTTATTCCGATACAGCTGGGTGACGGGCCCCACCAGGAACCCGGACAGGGCCCCCAGGGTGCTGCTGTAGCTGATCAGATAACCCGTCACCTTTGGTCTGAGTGAGAAACGCTCCTCCATCGCCAGAGAGAAGTTACTGTGGTAGAGCATGATGGCTATGGCCATCAGAAGACGCATGAGGAAGAGGTCCCACATGTCGGAGGAGGCCACCATGCGGATCTTGGAGCCCACTGAGGACAGCTGTCTCAAGGCAGGCTGGAGCAGAGACCCCTCCCTCCGCCTGAGTCCACCTCGGTGCTTCCCGGGAGCTTCGGAGACCGGCTCAGTCTCTGCTGCCAGAACTGGGTGGTGATTATTTGTATGGGAGCCATTGCAAACAGACTTACTGTTGTTTGTGTCATGACAGCCTTTACTTTGCGACTTAGTGTCACTGCTGTTGATTAGCGTCCATGGCAGCATCCTTACAAGCCCTGGAAGGATAAACACATAATGTCAGATACATATTTCATATTCTAATCAGCTGTTTTCTCTTCATTTTTTCTACCCACCTGCATTAGTAAGGAAGATGACTGCACAGGTAAAAGAGGAGGTATAAAAGCCGCCTTCGTGCTCCGTGAGGTAGCCGCCCACCACGGGACCCAGGATGAAGCCGACGCTGGAGGCTGCATTGAAGTGTCCCATCACCAGAGGGCGCTCCGAGTCAGACACCAGGTCAGACAGTAAGGCTCTGCAGATGGACAGGGAGTGCTTGAACAGCCCTGAGACAGGAAACAGTCAATGTGCAGTGTGTTTTGAGAAAAGATGTTTTGTTTATTTCACCTACGTTCTCATACAAGTCATGATTTATTTATATCCGAGAGCAAAACAGCTTTTATTTTATAAGAATAACTTAAATAATCAGCAGGTAGCTCTATACACCATAGTATACAACTTTTTAAAATATATTGTAGTGAAGATGTGAAGTCGTTTTAAAGCTGTGTCCCATTTTAACTTTTAATATTAATAATACTACATCGTTTTTATACAGCGCTTTTCCAGATGCTCAAAGATGCTTTCACAACAGTAAACAGAACAAAAAAAATGATTGATTTTCTATTTTCTAAATACATATTTGTGCATTTAGCAAGAAAGTGTGGTCCTTGAATAAAATATGCAAGGAAAAATAAATATTCTGATTTAAAAAAAAATCTATTGATGTCAATGGACCTTCTTCACAGCAGAAATGTTTTCACTGTAGGAAAACACAGGTATTATCAGGAACATTTAAAAAAAAATGTTGTTTACACCTGTGATTTTCCTACTGTGACCAGTCAGAATGCCCTCGGTAGTTTGGGACTCACCCACAGGAACCCGGGCGAGGACAAACAACGTGATGCTGGTGGACATCCCCAGCAGACCGTAGCCCAGAGCGCTGAGCAGCAGGCAGGTGAGCAGAGAGTACCGCCGGCCCACCACGTCACTCCAGCTGCCCTGACAATCACACGCAGGAGACGTTAAAAACAATAATTATTTAGAGGGAAATACATCCGGTCAGAGTCGAGGCCTAGACTGTACATTTGAATCCCAACACATTGAGTGTATGTACGGGGGAAACTAAAATAAAGGCAGAAATCCTGAGTTCCCTCTCAAGGAGCAGCTTTGATTAGATTCTCAACACACACACCTGATGAAATAATGAAATTAGGACCAATTGAGTTTGTTCTGCTTGTGGCCTGGTGGTATTATCATAGACACAGCTGTTCACGTATCCCTGCGTTTATCAGGATTCGGCCGGGAACCAACAGATGACTCCTTATCTGTTTAATTTGTCGCATGACCCCTGAGAATTGAAGCAATTTCAGGCTGCGGGAGAGAAAGACGTGGAAAACACGAGAGTTGTAGAGTACCAGGAATTTCAGTTCAGTTTAATCATCAATGCATTGATTTTCCAACCAAAAGGATGGTTCACTGATAAAACATCTCCCCAGGGTGCAGTCAGGGGCTGTCGAAGGGTAAAAAAGGAGTGATCTGTGCATCTGCGTAGAACTAGAAGTCGCTTGTGTGTGTGTGTGTGTGTGTGTGTGTGTGTGTGTGTGTGTGTGTGTGTGTGTGTGTGTAGAGACTGGCTGTATTGTGCAACCACAGCAAACATAAAACAGCCAGTGTAATTGTTTTCACGACATACCAGAGATGACTGGAATGCAACCATTTTGGTCGCTAACTGTGAGCACGCCTTGTCAAGATAGAGGAGCTGAATGGAGGTTAGAGACACTTTTTTTTTTCCAGGGAGGAAACGGAGTCGATACTTACGATTACGGTGCTTGAGAAGAGCTGTAAGATTCCGTATGTAGACCCTGAAACGGTTTCAGAGTCTTTATAAATGCACATTTAGAGGAGACACCATCGATGTTCAGATGCTACATTAGAAATACCTACAATTACAGCACGGGACAGCAATTACTGCTTATTACACACACACACACACACACACACACACACACACACACACACACACACACACACACACACACACACCTATACAGTAAGTCAAACCTAAAGCGTGGGAAACATTCCTTGCCAACATTATATTCACTGGGGCTGCGACAACTTATTATTTTTTTCATCAATTTACAAGCTCTTCACCATTTTCCCACTAATTTATTAAGAATTGAAAAATATGCAAATGTGCTAATATTTGTTTGGAGTCATACAACATACAAGCACACTATAAATGTTTTCTTAACAGCTATACGTGTCTTCAGGAAGCAGAAAGACTTCACTTTACTTTAGACAAACTTTAGATGATCTGTCCGTGTTAACTCCGGCCAGCAGTCATGAGATTTTTCAGAGCTTGTCTGGTCGTTGCCTAATTACCCAGCATCCCGCTGGTCGTCTGCTATGATGTCACTCGGTATGTAACTTACCTACAACACCAGCCACGGTGGGACTCGCTCCAAGAGATTTCACATGATGGCTCAGCTGCGGGATGATCATGCTCACCCCAAACAAGTCCTGCAAAAACAGAAAACACCCAAAATAAAAGAAAGGAGTGAGCCCAGATGTATCCAGCTGTTATCACTGTAAATCCCACCAGAAACCCCCGAACGTAAGGAAACATGTGAAACCTGAGTATTAAAAGTTTGAGGAGAAGTGCAGCTCCAGCCAACTCTTGATTGAAGTCACACTGCAGTTCATACGGTGTCCCGGCTCTAAGTTACACTAACTGCTTAACTTTGGTGGAATTTACTGTCTCCAGTTGTTTACGACTGCCTGAACAGCAGATTCCTTTAGTCACCTTTAGTGAGATGATCATCCAGCCACATGGGAAGAACTGTAAAGTCTACAAGTTGGATTAATATTTCTGGATCATCTTTAGAATTGCTTGTTTTTGATTCTGGGGTTACGTCACATCTTGTTATTTACCTGTTTTACTGACTGGACTATTGGAGAGGAAACCCTCAATGCACTCAAAGGTGTCAAACAGCTTCCTTATTTAGTAGTAACACATCTGATTAATTTAAATTAATGCAACAACTGGCAAATATGTGTGATGCCTTTTAAGAAGAGGCCTATTTTGAAATGACTAAAAATGTGTTTTATAGTCCAGTAGCTGCAGATATCAGTTAATTTGACACAAACATGCTTGAAGGTTTGATATCTAACTTATTGCATGTGAGTATTTTAGGGGCCATTTATTTCATTGCAAATTTAAGGTATTTAGATAATGTAGTCACACTGGATGCTTTTGCAGCTTATACATAATGCTATGGTACCTTTTACATTTTTTAAATGATTTAAAGTGCATTTTTATACTTTGAACAGGAAGCACCTCTCATCTTTACATCATCCCTTTATGAAAACATGAGCAGTACAAACGGTTCTCTCCAAATCCTCGGCAGCTACTCACCATGAAGCCCACCACGTAGATGCATTTGATAATCATCGTCCGTCCTCTTGGTTTCTGAAATAAAGTGCTACATTTCTGGTTATTCATCCTCCCGCTGTGGCGGCGCGGCTGCAGCCCAACGCGGAAGCGCCAATCCGCTGGAGTGCAAACGATCCAAACGCGGAGAGCCGCTGTTCGGCCCCGGCGGAGGTCTCACGGCCGAAGTGGGGGTGAAGAGAAACCAGGTCGGTTTCAACCGTCTGTAAGCCGCGGCAGGTGTGAACGGTGGCGTCCTTTTAAAAGGAATAGTTCACGTCGCGCGGCGGAACCGGTTTTTCGAGTCGCGGTTGACTTCTCGGACGTTGAACTCCCGTGTCGTTTGGTCCGATAACCCCCGCGACCGCTGTGATAGTTGGTATCGCCCGTTGACGTAACAGGACGGAATCGAGGAATTCTTATTACCGGTAAATTAGGTTGCCGTGATTACAGTCACACAGGAGTTGATGCACTTTTCTACGGAGCATTATTTCAGATAACTATTATTATTATTATTATTATTATTATTATTATTATTATTATTATTATTATTATTATATCCATCCATCCATTTTTTATTTATTTATTTTTGTTACCAAACTCTTCATCCAAAAGGTCTTCTTTGTATTTATTAATCAAATAGAACAATATGCACCAACGATTTATTCTTCACAAAACAAAAAAGCCACAAAACATTGACTGTATGCAATATCTGTACATTTTTACATTTATTTTTTATCATAATTCCCTTTTCAAATAAAATTAACAGATTTTCCAAAAAATAGCATTTTTTTTGCTTGGTATAAAAAGTTATACTAATACATTTTATATATGACTGACAAAACATCATTATAAAATACAGGATAGCACAATGAAAATCTGTTAGACAGAAAATGTATACATAAATAATATATTATTTAAAATAGTCGCTATCATACTTTGTATAGTTTACATGTTGATTATTCACAGACAAATTACATTTTCCTGTCGTAATTTTATCTCAGTTTGTTTTCAGCTGTATCGTTAGACTAACTGATATTGGGTGCTTTTACACCACCTGCTGGACAACAAACGTATTATAAACTGCATACTGCAAAGATTAAAGGAGGGTGTATTTCTGTTTGCAACAAAAAAAACACAAGTACACATTTAGGCTTACAGTGTAACATTTTTATTGGGGGTAATAGTTCTTTACTACCACAAGTAGTTTAATGTGTTTACAATGACATTCAGTGTTTGACAACTGCATGATAAACTCATGATAAACTACATAAAATTGCAATTTTACTTCATAATTTATACCGTAATGCTGAAAATCACATGTATTACACCCAGTCAGTCATCAGTCTGAGTAAGAGATAAAGTGAAAATGACAAGATTTACTAACTAACTTACACACACACACACACACACACACACACACACACAGTGAGAGCAGTGGATGTGGGTGGAGTACTTCTGGCGTGGGTCTCACCAGTGTGTAAATTTGCTTCGTCTATATGTAGGTTCATTGTCAAATGTGCCCCTTAGATGCTAATAAACCAGCGTTTCCCCTCAACTCCAACTGTATGTTTGTTTTTATACTTGAAACAGTTAATGGTTGAAGACCAAATACATAGCTTGCTAAATCACCAATGGCGTCATGGCCGAATGACTGTTTAAATATGTTTTTCTGTGTATATATAATACTTCAATAATTCATATTTTAGCTGCTTCCTTTGATAAATATCAGTGTTCTTGGAGTGTGATACAACTGCACAAAAGTGAAGGTGTATACAGTTATTTCATCACACACATTTACAGGAAATGATACTGTGTGTGTGTGTGTGTGTGTGTGTGTGTGTTTACGTGCAGCAGCTTTTTGGCAGGCTTTAGTGAGATACTTTGCTCTTCTTCTGTCCTTTCAGTCTCACCCTGCCCTGACATTCCCGTGCAGACGGTGGGAGTCCAGTTGCCACCGGTTATTTCTGCATTGATCTCCTCCCTTCACACTCACACAACTGCTTCACACACACACACACACACACACACACACACACACACACTGGGGTTGTTAGGAGTGGTTAGCAGCCGCCTTCAGTCAGACCCCCCAAAATAGCCCAGGGTGTGGGGAGGGGGCGCTGACTGAGGACCCTAGCAGGTTCCAGAGGAGTCATGTGCTCAACCTTGTCCTCCCATAACACAGACAGGGGGGACAGCAGAGGAGGGGAGATCCAGTAACGACACAAACCAGCCGGAACACACCCGTGGATGTACTTGTACACAAGGGCCGACTGTTTCTGCCTCCGCGAGTCCCGTGTGCTCACTGTAGCTGGGGGGCAAAGTCAGACCGAGTGTGGGCACCCAGGAGCCGAGTGTCTGGCCGATCCGGGACCATGAAGCTCAGCGTGGCGTTGTTTTTCGCAGGGCTCTTCGGGGCGCTGGCAGCAGTGTTCATCCTCCTCTTCGTTTGGAACCGATTACTGGCTGCTGGCCTCGGAGAGCTGCCACAGGAACTCTAATGGATCCGTTGCACCTACGGGTGTGACCCTCGAGGTGGGTGTGCTGGACCCCAAACAGCAGCAGGTCAAGGAGGAAGATCTGTTATCACTTGTTATGTCTTTGCTGTGTCTTGAATACTTGTTGTCATGGATTAGTATTTCGTAACCCCAGGGACTAAAAGTAGATCAACTGTCCTAAGGCCAGTAATTATGTTGGTTTATACAGTATTTAAGCTTTGAATGGTGTGAAGTTGCTCTCTATAGCAATGTACTAAAACTTAAATGATCTTCAAACTGTGACACTGTGATCAGTTGCTCCAGTCAGTAGCTGAAGATCAGGGTGGAGAGGCTTCTTCATGTAACCAGACACTCATTAATGGAGTGTGTGTGCAGCTATGCAGTGATTGAGACATGGCCTGTGATAGAGATACAAATACCAGTAGTCCCAGTGGTGTGGTGCTGTATTAAATATCACCGACGAGAACATACCTCGCTTTTCATAGTGGGCACTGAAACTGGAATCGAGACACGATAGCAAGTAGTGTAATGCAACGTAGCTTTTTAAAAAAATGTGTTTGATCAAGTTTTATTCTCAGTCACGAGGGAGGATGAGGTGTGACAAAGGCACAGAATACATTTAAATTCTGTCGTAGTCGGTTTGTAAGCATCACCTTTTTGGGGTTTTGTGTCTCTTTATCAGCCCTTAAGTATACTATTTCATAAGTAATTTCCCCATATGCTATTTTTTGAGATTGAAATCTCAAGGAGGCATGACCAAGAACGGTTGCCAGTTACAGATTAAAAGACAGTGACAATACATGGAAACGTATAATAAAAACTGCAGAAAAGAAAATAAATATGAAAATATTAAATATTTTTGTGTAATCTAAAGCTTCTTCCACTGGATTAATGATAGAAAAAAAGCATAATTTGGTGTGCAAGAAATATGTTTGTGATGTCCTCTTCAGGTTGATCTTGCCCTTTTTTAGGGTTCCCAACCCAAAGTTTGGGTGCCACCTTCCTTGTTTAACAAGGCTGATTCCAAAATCAAAAACTCTGATTGTCTGCTGAAACTCCAGCATGCATTCCCTGCTTCCATTTCTCATAAGCAATTTAGGATTTTTGCTCACGTGCAAAAGATAGTGACCACCAGCGTCCTGAATGGGAACACCCAGGGCCTGCATGAGGTCAGAGGTGCCCGCGCAGCTCGACCTTTCACCTCAGCAGCTGCTGTGCGCCGCTGGGGCGACACAGTGTACACCTGCCTCTCGTTATCTTGTGACAGCTCTCCGGCTTTAACTACATCACCCATAATTATGCGTATACCAACCCTCTGCAGACTTTGGAAAGTCAGACTATATTAAGCTCTAAATGATGATTCTATCTTTCACTCAGCAGCGTGGAGACGTGGTGATGCAGGAGGATGCTGACATCACCCTCTACCATGAAGGGTTTTTCTGGAGGTGTTCGTTTGGAGGCAACGCAGGTGACGACGACCTGATGTGGAAGCTCTGGTTCAGTGAGTGACGCCTCACGTTCTTCCAATACTTTCTCATTATTTGCATTTTTTTTATAACTAAAAAGTGATGAGCCAGTGAGCCAGAAGGTGCAGGATACCATTCTGCTTCCACCGAGTCACATAAGAGTATATTCTATTTTTGATTAGCCGCTCTTCTAGGTGTAAAACTTTTTATGACGCCATAATAGTAAATCCTCCCATGACTGATGAAAGGGTGCGCCATGTGATGTTATTCTGGTCATCGGTCAGGTGATTGTGCGTCGTCTATTTTCTGATTTCTTTGAATGGTGAGTCATTGTCAGGAACGGCCTCGGGCACCAAAAGGACCTTGTGAGGTTCTGGGGAATTTCACATGGTGGAAACAAACAGAGATGAGAGGGAAAGAAGTCAAAACAAGAGAGAAAAAGCACAGAATAATCATAACTTTTTGTCTTAAAGTACAGTGATTTCCCTTTACCTGCCAACTGTGTTTATTTACTTGTAATTAAAACATTAATTGTATCTTTATTCTTTCTCTCTCCAGCAAATCAGCCTCACTCCAAAGTGTGCATGCACGCCTACCTCTTCCCATTCCCCGTGTCTCATCAGACCCACAATGCCACACAGTACGATTCGGCCATCAGTAAGTGTCTGTTCATGTAGGTTTGCATCCTTCGGTGATACGGATGACTAACACGTCTGTTCTCCAGTCTACAGAGGCTTCTGGAGCATCTTCATGCTCATCGGTGTGGCGGCTGTAGTGCTCGGTGGGTTCTTCATCATCTGCGCCGCTCCGTTCACCAGCCCCGGCTTGTACAAAGCAGGCGGAGGCCTCTTCCTGGTGTCAGGTGAGGGTTTGAAACGGTTAAATCCAGTGGTGGAAAACAACTACGTCCACATATTTAAGTAGAGTTTGAGGTACTCGTGCTTGACTTGAGGTACTCGTGCTTGACTGAGTCAGCTTTTATTTGAGTAACTTTTCAAATTAAGTTTTTGTATGAAAAACATACAATGAGTTTTTTAAGATGCAATCCATTGCATTGTTAATGGCTTTGTTAGAATTTAAATTAATTAAAGAGGCATTCCCCTCTAGACTCTTGATTTAATTCAGATAACAGTTTGAGGCCCAAAAGAAGGTGAATTATCCAATATTTTTTTATGGAGGCCTTTTAGATGGGGAGAGACCCCGAGGTTACAACTAAATAAAACTTTATATAAAGTTTCGGCTGAGCTATTTTTTGCCGATGATGAACACAACAATAGCAAACTAAAATTGTCATATGATATATCAGTCACAGGGGCTATTTCCTCTGCAGAATGTGTACTTTTACTTCTGGTATTTTCAATATTATTATAAATATCCAGCTGATAAAACTATTAAAAGTAGGATTTTTACTTTTACATTGTTGTGTTACATGAAGAATCTGAATACCATCACTGGTTACAGTTATGTTTATTTATATCCATGTTTTGGATCCATTGAGGTGTCTCATGGAGCTCCAGCCATCATCTCTTTACTTCCTCCTCTGCACAGGTCTGTTCCTGCTGTGTGTGGTGGTGATGTACGTACTGTGGGTGCAGGTCTTGGATGTGGTGGACCTCTACATAGACTACCAGCGCTCTGCCTGTGTCCAGACTTCCAGCTGTCCCTCCACTACGGTCTGTCCTTCATGTTTGCCCCCATAGGCATCTTCTTCTGCCTCCTGGCGGGCCTTCTTTTCCTCCTCATTGGCCGAACCATCCAAGTTCATTACAACTGACTTTGACCAGCAGCAGGTTAGATAGAGGAGGAGAGGCGGCTTGAGAATGTTGGGAAGGGTGTTTTTCTTTGTGTTTTTTTTACCACCAGACCTTTTACATTTCCCCCTTTCTGTTTGCCAAGTCAAAGCAGGTCTCCCACGTTGGAGCTGGAACACTTTGTTCCAGGACTGTGCTCAGAAAAGGCACCACAATCACTCTATCCTTAGCTGTACTTTCAACTGAGCTACGTTACCTTACACAGAGTTCTGTGCTATTCTCAACAGGCCTGATCCCTGACAGTCTGCCTATAATTACACATGGATGATCAAAATTAATCAGATGTCTATCAGGAAGAGTTTTATTAATTGGAACATTTTGTTTGCTTGAGGATATTCTGAAGAGGTAAGAGAAAAACCCTGGTTGAGTGAGCTTTTCTAATATATACAGTATATATACTGCATAGTTTCAAGAGAATAAGCCTATAAGGTGGTAGGGTCTTTTTTATATTCTGTATGTACAGTAATGGGAGTGTGTTGCCGCAGCCTTTTCAGCACTCAATTTAAAGGATAAGGATGATTATATTCAAATATTTTTGTTATTGCTCACAAAATGTGAAAAGACCAAAACCAAATTCATCGCCAAGCTCATCAAGCTTTGTAGCTTGTATAGCTTTTCCTTTCCAAAGCAAGAACTATAGCTATTATATATATCACTTTCCTAAAAAAAACAAAACAATATATTGCCTGATATGAAAATAATCTCACTGGAATTGTAGTGGTGTCGTCTGTATCAGCAGAGGCTCCGCCCCCTTACTGTTTTTCTCCCTTTTCTTCTTATTTTGCTGTTTGGGGACTCTTCTGGGCGTCATCAGAGAGCATTTAGAGTGTGAGGGTGAAACACCCAGCCGATACACTCTTATTGCCAAATCAAACATGGCTGCTTTGCCACGCCCATGGCGTCCCGAGGCTCACAGACCTCACAGGCCTGACACGGATGGGCATGAGCAGGCAGGCCGCAGCAAGATGAAGCACACCTTCATTCAAAATCCGGCACCTTCCCTCAGGTCTGAGATGAGGTGTGGATTTTGTATTTGTTATCATTCTGATTCGCGGCTTTGTTTGTTGGTCAATTCATTTTTGGTTTTGTTCTTATTTTGACAATAAGAAAAAAAATAGAATATAATTAAACATATCCTTTAATTTGATAAAATATTCACATTTAACTGAATGTATTACGCTTATTATTATCATTTGGTTTTTGTTGTTGTTGCTTTTTTCTGAAACTTCATTTCACCATTTCTGTACATAGCCTGAAACTGTGCGGTTATTTGTTTGTTTTTTACTGTTTGAGCCGTTTCTTGGTTCAGCACAGTTTGTTTATAAATGCAGCTTGAAGCACGATTTATATTTAACTGTTTTATGTTTCGTCTATGATGTCAGTAAGTATGTGGGGAGATTCTGACTTATTGCATTCATATCTCTTTGTTTTCTGTTATGTTTGCCAATAAAATGAAGGTGAAGCCAAGCTTTGAAAATGAATAATGTTTTATCAAAGTAACAAGAATTGTAAAAAGATGTGAGCTTCTGAGTTCAGGCTTCATGCGATGAGCAAAATCTAGAAGAGGCTCTTAAGATGCAAATATAACCAATTGATTAGTGTAATTTAAATACGTTGTCAGACAGCAATGACCAATCAGTAGGACCCCTTTTACACATGGAATAGATTCATTATTGCACAACACTTTCTGGAAAAATACCAAACACTCGCTAAAAATTCCACAAGAGGGCACTGCTGCCTCACTTGAGTCACACACAGCCTACACACCGAGAGGCGGAAATCCTATTTTGCTTATCTGGAGTCTATGTGGAGAGTGTATGTGGCGTTATGCATTTAATCACAAGTTCAGAGGAAGGATCTGTAGATGAAAGAATTCACACCTTGGCTGACAGACGGACGGTAATTTCACTCATGAATGGAGCATTTGATCAGGATCTGAATGGACTCCTGCGCCGACTCTCGTGTGTCTGTCTCAGCCTTTCCAGCTTTATAATATGCTTATCATACATAAGGAAATTCATCTGTCGTTTGCCTCAGTATTCAGGGGGGAGTCACACAATGTAAGGCATTGATTACTTTGTGAGATTGACTTTGCCTTCACAGAAAGACACTCAGGATGGGGATTCACACTGAATTCTGGAGATTCTGGATATCCACACTCCACGAGAGGCCGAGAAGCTTCGCCCAGGCGAACCACTGCAGGTCACCAGACTGAGCTACAGAGGTTGGTAGATCCTTATAATGTCAGATAAGATCACAGGATTTGTCCTGCGTCAGGTCGGAGTGGTCCTTCCAATCCAAGTCTCCCAAAGGAGAGAGATTTCCAATCTAGTGGACGTCCCGCTTTAAATGAAATCCCAATAAGATAACAAAAAAAGTTGAATCATTTCTCAATCCGTATCCAAGTGAGAGTGTGTGTGACAGAGGGAGAGGGAGAGAGAGGTTTGATGCAGGTGTTGTGCAGGCTACCTCCAGAAGAAGCCGGGGCCTTGCAGTCAGTAATGTCATCAGGCTCCCAGCTGAATTCAGCACTGTTCTGCATGATTGCCCATGATAATTGTGTGTTGATAGGGAGCGCCCGAGATGGAGTATAATTTCCACTGAGAGATTCCTAAACAAATACCTGTGCTCAGCAGAGGGATGGAGTGCAGCAGGAGGTGAGGAGGAGAATAGCGGATGAGGGGAGATAGAGGATGAGAGGGTAACACTTCCAGAAGTGCAGGAGGAGGAGGAGGAGGAGGAGGAGGAGGGGGGGGGGGGGGGGTGCAGCTCTTCTCTTCATAATGCAACCAAAGCAAGGCAAGACACCCAACTTAAAATCTCTGCACCTTTATGAATAAACTAAAGATGATCGTTCAGACATCAATAAATATTATGATAAAGGAATATAATAAAACAGACAATAACGTAAGTAAGTTAACACAATATATCATAGCTGCCCATAAAGTTGGAATATTTTGTTTACGGACACAATCCTCTGTTTATTCCTATTTAAATGCATCATATAAATACATTTGTTTGGCACTATATATAAAGACAAGACATTTGCAAATTATTCCAACTTCATGGGGGACCCTATATATATATATATATATATATATATATATTTCAATTGCTATATTACATTGCATAATTTGCTATATTTGGTATACTTTAGTATTAGTATTTAGTACTTTTAACACAGCAACACACATTTAGTAAATACTTTGTTTCAGTTCTACTTATGAAAGCCTTTGTATTTTATGATTCTGTTTACTTTTGCTGTATCTTTATTTTAAACAGATGGAAAACTGTATGAAAGTGACAGAATTGCTTCAGTTTAACTGTATTAGCAACATGAAACCGTTGCCAGTGATCAACAAAGACATACGTTCATAACAAACAACGCTTTTGGTTCCAAATATAGTAGTAAAAAAACCCCATAAAACTTCATAGTCCTGTTCTAATCTAAATGATTTACAGCATTTGTGTTCTTGTCTGTGTAATTTGGGTTTCATGTGTTTTCTACAACAAAAAAAAGTAAACCACCACATTCTCCCTCCCTCATTGGAAAACCCAGAAACTATGAATATGTAAATATTGTTCATTTTAAAAGTTGAGCTGCTGGACACACGGTATCCCTGGAATGTCCTTTCTTCTAACTGTGCATTTGAAGTGACGGTTCCAGTTTCCCTGTTACACAAGTTACATATTCAACCACGACCGGCTTCCAAACTAACTGTGATGTCCGAGGAACCAACGCTCGAAGTCAGACTGCACACACATCAGTCAAACATCCAACAATAAGCATAACACACGAAGCGACGTGACAGGATGCAAAAAGACCACAAAATACAGCCAAACAACTTCATAGAAAGCAGCTTGTAGTTGAGATTTGGAGGAAGTCACTGAGGGAGCAGAGTCGGGGCCCTGAGAGCGAATGCATCCTACGTTTCGAGGCTTTTGTTGCACAACTGCGGTCGAGTGTAGCTACGTACGTTTCTAGCTCATGTGTGCCGGAATGAGTTTGAGACATATTTTGGCTTTTTATATAAAATAAAATATGACGATAGTAGCGTGTATGTAAAAATACACAGCATGTGAACTGTGTACATACATATATATATATATTATATATATGCTGCGTGTGTGAATGGATCAGGGAAGGAGATGTTGAAGTCCTCCCGTCGTCTGGACCAGAGACGGAGATAAGTTCTGCTCTCAGTCAACACTTGTATATTTAACCTTGAGGGAAGTTCAAGTTAATTGGAAAACACTCTTTGCCTGAGTGCTCTCACCTCATGGCGCGTAGTGCAGTTATCATAGTTTATCTTCCGAATGTATCGTAATCCCACATGACATGCAAGTCAGATTTCATCCAAATCTGATTACTTTCAACTCTCGGAAAAAAGCAAAGTATTTGAATTGCATGAACAATATGGCAAGTCATATTACACGCTGCTTTCCTCTTTAGAGATAGTTTTACATAATTTCCCATTCGTTTTGAAATAATGAATAGACAATGGGCTGTATAATTGTGAGAATTTACAATTCAGAGGACTACGTCGTATAATCACCATGCATAATTCAGAGAGTCGAGCACATAGGTCACCGGTGGCAGTGGCATAAAAAAGTAACTCGGGTCATCAAACAAAACAAAAATCAACACTTTTACCGCCGCTCGGCTCGAAACATTAGACCGGAATACCTTTTGATGAGGAAACATATTTTGTGAATGTAAGGAAGCACAAAGCGGAGCATCCAATTATCCATACACCTCATATATTTATCTCCTCGGTCGTAATGAAGTCTGTAAGTTCAGAGGAACCCACTGATGTGTAAAGAGGCCCCGACGGTACAAAAACAGGTATTACATAGTCGGCCAATGAAAGCTACACCTGTACTGAGTGGATCCTTTCTGCCCCTCTAACGTCCTCTGGCCTCACACCTCAGTTTGTGCATATAAATGACATTCCAAAGTGTGTATGGATAGCTCTTGTTCGTACTCAAGGTCTCTTGTTTCAAAGGCATGCTAATGTCTTTCACAGTGAAACTCCTCTCAGCAGCCCTTTTATAACTGCCAGAGCAACCGTGTAGGAGATGATTGGGACTCTCCAACCATCCTAACTCTTGAATATTCAAACGTTTTAAATGGCACACACACACACACACACACACACACACACACACACACACGTATACAATATATATTCACAATCCAAAACAAAGAGAGATTTCGTTGGAGACTAGGTTATCTTGAATAAGAGATTATTTCGCTTCATAGAATTTTCACTTAAATAATTAAATTATTAGTTTGAGTGTTAATAAATAAGTAAAAACTTTCTGCACGTGCACATCCTACGCTGTTTGAAAGATCCACACTGCGTTAGCATCCACCAGTTACAATCTTTTTCTCACTTTTGAATTCTTTCCTTGGGATTGCTTTGTTTGGGCACGGCTTCCCCTCGAGCAATTAATTAATGCCACAGTACAAACAGCCGATGGATTCGGTCATGAATATTCAAATCTACTCTCTGGCATATGATTTCTTATGCAGTGTTGTAACGCGGGGCGTTGGAGAGGCAGGCATCAGGGTTTCAAAGCCCGCTCGGTGTTTCTGTGCCGTTCCTGTCTATCCTCATCTAAACAGTCACTCAGGCCCCACAATGATTTCATAAAGTGAGACATAAGATGTTATTGCTGATATGTCACACCACATACTCCTAAATCTAGTATTTTTCACTTTTTTAAAATCATTTTTCTCAACTTTTGCTATGATTTTTGCTTTTTTTGCATGTTTTCAATTTAAATATTATTTTATTTTACTCTATTTTATTAGGTATCCTGCACACTATATTACATCCAAAGCAACTGTTGTATAAAATCTACCTTTATGATTCAGTTTTTTGACACGATCATAAGGTGTTAATTCAATTATATGTTTAAGCATTGATGTCATAGTTAGTGCTGGTGTTGTACTATAAGAAACACCTCTCAATATAATGTGTTCTACAACAACTTAAACTCAATCGTAAGCCTATTCATTTACACATTTGCTGCAGTGTTAACAAAAAAAAGCAAGCTTTATAAACCTGCAAAGATAGTCGGACCATATTACAGTAAATCATTATTTATCATAAATCTGCGGTTCACAATTAAAATATCACACAGGATAATTTTCATACATATATAAATATGCACAAAAAACCTTTATCTTCAACAGAATTAATTAACTTAAAGTACAGAAAATTCACAATCTGACCAGAAAACAATGTGGATTTTTTAAATTTTAAGTTACTGCAAATAAAGTATAAATCCTGGCTCTGGTCTACTACTACTACTACCACTACTACTACTACTACTACTACTACTACTACTACTACTACTACTACTACTACTACTTCTTCTTTGATTTTTTCCGTTCAGTGCGTCTCGACGGTCCAATCAAATTGTTGTTCCATTCTGCTGAACCACGATCGCTCAGTCTGTTTTAATGTTACACATGTTTATTAATGCCTTTTTACAAGAGGGCACTGTCATATCTGTGAGTCTTAAGCATGTCAGCACGCGCAAATGAATTCAACAAAATAAACAAGCACAAACGCTGTTTACCATATTTAATGGGAAAAAATATAAAATTCTAATGCAACCATTCAAATGATTTCTATTCTCTTTGTTTCGCTCTTCATGTGTATTCATAAGATTTACTTCGTATGCAACCTCACTTCATTAGAGTAACATTTATGAAAATGATGTATTATGTATTGAGATTACAGCCAGCGCGGGCCTGTTATTAACACTTGAGCTACATCTGTACAGACATGGGTGTCATGTCGGCTGGATGTGAACGTAGGTGATGTCTTGCTAAAGTTACACTTTTCTTCTGCTGAGATTTAGACACAAACACGCAACAACACTGACAAGAAAGGGAAATCTTTCTGTGGGTCGAGGTAATGTCGCCTGCACTGCAGTAAAACGGGGGAAGAGTGAAGTCTGGAAACAATCGAAATGCTAAAACTACAAAATAAAACAGTGTTCTGTCTGTTGTTGAAGCACAATCCTTGAAAACCCTGCTGAATGTAACTGTACATTGTAGTATTCTCAGGTATTCAAACAAAACAGACAATGAATGTCAAATTAAAACAAATAAAAAAAAAAAAACAATAAAAGAGGATAGAAAAACAAACTCCAGCAGAAACAAATAGTCGGTTCAGACGCAGGCTGAAATGTTTTACCTGCAGATTTCTTTTGCAGCTTTGACGCCAAACAATCCTCGTTTTGCTTGAAGTTTCAGGTTAAAGTTAGCAGAGTAAGGTTACAGTCCCTTTTCTTCACCGACGGGCTTCACGTGTGTCCTCCTCCGGTGCTTGCTGCTGTGCTTTTATACTGGTTTAACTTGCAAAATTATCCCTTTGACCCCAAGTAGGGCTGACATTCCTTGAAAGTAAGATTTTTTTGCGCGGAGAGAGTGTGTGGCGTTTTGGTTTTGCAATGGAAAGAGTAAGACTTTGTATTAATTGAAGTATAATGATATAGCTTGGATGCTGGGGAACAGAGAAAGCAGTAAATAATGTATCTCCATGCAGATGCTAGATGAATATGTTCATATATTATATATTAATTTATACATTTGCGCTTACATTTCCATGAGTTATTTGTGAAACATCTCTCTTTTAATATGCCATAAAACATATGTGGTAATTCAAACTTTGGGAGCACAAAGAGGACCTCCACATCTGGATTATAAAACAAGGAACATGTTACACTCCCCCCTCACTTTGCTCCTTCCTTACTCCTGCTTTAGAACCTTGTGTACAATATCTCAGCTGTATCTCCTTCCTTCAGTTCACCCTCTCTCCTTCTCCTCTCTTCTTCATTTCTGACGAGCAAACCGAAGAGGAGGAAAACACCGACGAACACCACAAAGTTTTGCAAAGTTTTTACAAAGTAGAGAGGAAATGTCAAGCGAGGAGACGCTGCCGGGCTTCAGTGGAAGTCACATGCCAGAGGGATCGTACGGAGGCTGGTAAATGTTACCGATGATAAATAAACATTATTTAAAAGATCTGTCAGCTCCTGTTAGAACGTAGCCGTGGTTCATTTGTTCTGCTGCTCTGAGGGTATAAGGAATATTTAATCACTCCTCTGAATGATATGAATAATCACAGATACCAGCCACACACACACACACACACACACACACACACACAAACACACACACACGTTAACGATGACTTGTGCTCTGATGTTTAAGATTTACATGCTAACGATTTGAGTTTGTGTGCTTGTAGAAACACTATGGAGTTTAAATGTTACATGCTCTCTCAAGAATAATATGTTAAAAGTTATTTTTTATTTGTATCTGATGAAGACCTCAAACACTGACCCTGTGAACGCTGGTATTTGGAGAAAAGACAAAAGGAAACCGCCATGATGTTATATGTGTTTAGATTTACCAACTAAGCTTGCTGAATCGAACAATTTACTCAAATTTAGGGCTGAAAATAACAAGTATTTGTTTGTCGATGAGTCTGCTTAGGATTACTTCACCAATTGATAGATTTATTACAAATCTATTTAATGTCAAAAACAAAATAGTGTTAAAAATGTCTTCAAATGTGAAAACCCCCAAATGTATCCAGTTTATAATGATTTATATGAAAGAAAGCAGAACTCAGATTTGAGAGGCTGTAATAGAAAATGTGTTTTTATTTACTATCTTTGCTTGGAAAATGATTTTAATGATTAACCAGTTTACAAATACATTAAACATATAATAGACTCATTGTTTCAGCCCTATTCAACTTACAGGTAACAATGTTAGAAACATACATTTATTATATAGTTCTCCAATAACTGTATTTGGGACAGTTGAAGACCTTTCACACACTACAACTTATTATTGAGGTTCTTATTTTTGCCTGTTGCAAAGTTCTTGTTGTTTCTCCCGAGGTGAGCACTATTATATCACATCTGTTTATTTTCTATAGCTTCTTTTTCCGTCAGCAGCAGTGAGGATTTTCCTGCTGCTCCAGAGACCAGCTGCGACTCCATGACTGTTCAGCTCCACCAGAAAACATACCGTAATGGTCAGAAGTCAAAGCAAGCAATGAATGTAAGGTAAAATATGTTCCTAAAGGCTGTTTGGAACACTGAGTGCATATACTCTGCTTTGCATGTCTCTGCATATTTGTATGCAGCAATGCAAAAAGTATTCTCTGCCTTTTTTAAAATGACTCAATCAGTTATGTAAAAGGTCCGCGGATCACACTGAGAGCCAAACCTTCCCCTCCGTGCAACTTTATCCACAACGTGAGGCAGAGCGGCACATTTGACGTCAGACTCCGTGGGATGGGAAATGTATTTTGTATTAGTTTGCTGCTCTGTTCGCATTGGCCTACGTCTAACCCCCAGTCCAGGTCCTCAGCAGAAGATGTCATGCCAGCCTCTTGCCCATCGGCAGCACAGGACACCTGCTTGTTGGCATGGCGACATCTGAGCCTCTGGGATCAGCGAAGGGGCATCTGTTCAGCAGACAGAGGGGTTGAACGGGTTGCCCTTAGCGACAGGCTTCTGAGCAGGACTTGGCATCCGCACGCACGCACACACACACACACACACACACACACACACAGGATAAATGAGGAGGGTTTTCCCAATGTGATTTGGAAAGGATGGGTCGTTATGTAACAAACCATTTAACTACAGAACTTTATTCCAACCATTTTATACAGGTACATTGGTTTCTGCTTTGGGGGAAGCTGTAAAGACCCCAGAGAGTGGGTCTGAGTGTCTTCCTCAAGGACACTTTGACAGGATGGAACTGCCAGCCCACTCTGAGCTACTTCCACTCCTCGCCCAGTCGTAAACAGACTAGAAGACACTATTCTAAAGAAATGATCACACTGCTGTAAACTGTGTTAATGTGTTGAGAACATCTGTCTGAAAACATGGAGGTGGGTATTGGCCAGTTTTGATCTGCATCTGGCTATCCTCGCCTGTCGTCATCCCCTCTTGTTTGAACTCTTCCTTTCCGCCCTCGCCATCTGTTCCCTCATCGTGTTCCTGTTGCTGGAGCATCTTCTTGTCTTGGCAGCCTTGAACGTAGCAGAACATATTATTTTTTTTTTAAATCTTATTTTATTTAGTACATAATTTTATGAAATATGATACTGTGTATTTTGCTCAGGTTAATCCTCATGCTGAGATACAGGCTGGGCCTTGCTGTGATTTGTTTGCAGCAGGTGTATGATTTATTGAAACCAGTGCACAGTGGATAAGGTGACATTATTGCAATTCAGATTAAGCTTCTTCTGCATTACTACAATGATGATTTGCGTGTCACTCTCCATCGCAACATGTCATCTTTTAGAGCAAATGTATACGTTTTTATCACCAGTTTCAGTGAATAAAATATGAATTCTAATGGAGTTCATATCCATTCATCAAAGCATGAATGAATATTTATTCTGATTGTCAGGTTTGAAGGTGCCTCACCTGCCGTCTTCTTCTTTTTTAACCTTCACTAAATGCTTAAGCAGCATTTTATTCTCATTTCAGTCCCTGGGAATACATTTCCTCAGAGATGAGTTTAATATCTTTGCAGCATGTGCCACAATGATGGATTATCTTGATTGTAGATCTGAGCGTTGACAAGAGAGGGGATAAACCGTCTTTTGGTGGCATTAGTCCAACTTCACAGACCGATCAACGCAGGACAATAAATCTTTTGAATGCATATTTAACACTGAATCAATGTACACTGTTGCTTGAAGGTTAACCTGCTTTTTTTTTTCTTCAAATTTGTTATTCAAATGCAGCAATGCCTGGTACGGCAGCCTTTGTCCGTTCACAGCGCTCATGCATGGTTCACTATGAGTTACTCTAAAAAGGAATTAAAACAACATGACCTTAAATTAAATTGGATTTCCCCAAACCCCTGTAGCCCATGTAACATCTAAAGCCTCTCTCTACTCCTTTATACTGAAGGCCTCCTGTTGTGTCCAAACATTAACATCATTATTCGAAATGTGTCTGAAGAAAAAAAAGAATGCCGACATTGTTCAGTTTCTCCATTATTTCCTTTATTCATTCTTTTAAATGGAAAAACTAACACATCCGTGCACTGACTCTTTGACATTCACACTTTAATTCACACCTGCAGGCAATTTGGGGTTGCCAATTAACCTAACCTGCATCACCTGCAGGAAACACAGCAAGAACATGCAGACAAGCGGAGGCTTTGGCCTGAGTCGATCCTTCCACCAAACCTGGAAGATAAACTCTTTAACAAAAAGCTTAATTGCCATTGAGACAGGATATACAATATATTTGTGGGATGAAGATGCAGTAAAGGTGTTTTAGACTAAGTGCACTCCCTTCATGAAGTCCTCCGCTGCAGCTGAATCAAGGTAAAAGCCATTTTCTCTTATTGATTTCCTGTTTTATATTCAAACAAAATGCAGGTAGATTCACATGCAGAAAAGGTTTACATCTTTGAGAGATTACAACCCAAATATTCAGCCAATTCAGTGTATGCTGTTGGTTCTAAGTGATCCACATTCACACTCCAATATTCTTGGTGGATGTCTACACTGCGTAGAGTCAACAAATGTGTTAAAGATGAGTGTCTTTTTGTCAATGCCCCGCCGGGAGGCTCGTTGCAAGACGAATTTGTGTTTTCAAAGCCGGGCGAGCAAATTCAGGGTTCACTGATGAGATGTAACCACGGGGTGAATTTATGAATTTCTATCCGGTCTCATCTGTTAATGCAAAAGAAAAAAAAATGCCTGGTGGTGTCACACTCCCCGTTCCTGTTGTTCTCATCAGCACACATGACACCACAAACAGACCTGCAAACAGTAATGAGTATAATAATTCAGTCTAATGTGGCAATTACACACAAACCAGGCTGATATTCCACTTTGAACTGCTCTGCAAGCAGCAGCGCATCTCGTCTCAGGATTATGAGCCCCTCTTCTGCTAACAAGGGGCTGTGGCTACGAAGCAGAGCTGCTAATGACTTAAAGAGCTTATCAGCTATGGCTCGTTTGCTGAACACCAGAGGAGCATGCTGCCTGGAGTTTCTACTTTAATTAGGGATTGGCTAAAACACGGCTCCCCCGTGGTCTTGACACATTACCAATACTCACGTGCTCTTGTCTATTAGTGCTTGAAACAACCCCACAAGGACTGCAGGTAATCCCATAGCTGTCCAATAATGTAATGCACGGGAGTAATGTCTTCTGATGCCGCGACCTGTCCGTGTACACGGTTGCAACACTTTGCATTCAGCGTACACGTTGACCGAGTTCTTCATGCGGGTCACAAGGTCACCTTCGTCTCTGAACAGACGTTCACATTGTGAGGGGGAAAGAATCCACCAGTCGCAGCCTCTCTCAATCAAGCCCTGATCAAGCACAAAGGAAGAACTGACTCTAAATAATACATGACTTCCCTTCCCACATAACGCTCCCCACCGGGACACCGAAAAAGAGGGTGCAGGTTCAAACATCTCCCCTCATCTTCAAACGTCCTGCCTTCATCTTGGCGGCTGCCACATTTTCTGACACAGCTCAGACCTGGAAATATCAGAGAGGAATGACTGTTAAAGGGGGCTTGCCACTCATTTTGCTGGATGTTTGTCCTTGTCCTGAAAGACTCTCTTTGATTTGGGGGAACATTCGGTTGATGTCCTTATTTCCTGACTGGCGAGGGGAAGAGGAACACTGACAGTCTGGCTGTTGAAGCACATTTTGGATATTTTTTTAGGGGACATGTTTACGTTTTCAAGTTCATAGCTACTTTTATGTAAAAGGCCAACAAAGGGCCACCATGTCGGTGTCCCATTGCTAATTCAACTTTGCAATAATATTGAACTCTTGAGTCAATATTGGGTTATTATAAATGACATTTCCTTTTAAAAAAGGCCAAAGTGAAACTGAAAATCGAATTTAAAATGATATTTTCATTTGTAACAGTAGGCTATGTGACGCTGGTGACGGGAAGCCATGCTGTTGTTGATGTAATATTCCATCTATGGTCATCTGTGTTGTGTTGTTAGCATGCTAACATATGCTAAATGGTAGTAAACACTAAGGTGTTAGGATGCATCACCTGGGAACCATGAACACCAAATGTGTTGCCCTCCTCTGGGGGATTAGTTCCAATACTGGTGGAATTAGATCAAAAGTCAGGTGATTTCCATGGCAATGAGATGATTCATCCTCTGGGGACAATGAAGTCTGTACAAAATGTCATGGTTAACTATCCAGTAGTTGTTGGGATATTTCAATGTGAACCAAATTGGTGGAACAGTAGAATTGGGATAGCAAACGCTAAGTTTTACTTGCACAACGGTGCGGATCTGGAGGCGGCTTCATGATGTGGCTCTCTCATGTTCTCAGAATCAACTTTACTGGCCAAGCATGTGTGCACATGCAAAGAATTAGTTTTTCTTGCACCCCTCTTGATGCGTATACATCGCGAGAGATTGAAATAACAGCTAGGACTCAACAAAGCTGGACAAATCAAGGTAAGGAATAAACCGGACCACCATGTACATGAACAGTGTCACTGTGTTTTTCATGCAGAGCCATTAGATGATGTTACTGACTAGTTAAAACTAAATTTTGAGTTGTACTGAATAATGATCTCGGCAGCATTTTCAGTGGAGTGATTTTTGCATTGAGTGCAAAATGCTAATGGAGCTCTGTTAACTTTTCTTGTCCAAATCCTGCTCATTTGATTAGAACAAAATGATATTCCCTCTCCTTTTGAGTGGGAGCGCCGACACAAACGAAGGCAGCCTGCTCAATAGGAGTCACAGTGCTGCCGCTCTTTGGCTGGTGATAAAGATTCAGCCTGTTCCTTTAGCTCCAAGTGTAGTCATGTGTATAATTGCTCTGGGACTGGAAATACACCATGTGTGAATATAAAGGAAGGGCCATTTAATAGGAAACCCTGTCCAAACAACATAGCTCAGGTTTGTCTAAATGTCCCATATGTCACAGAGAAGCTGCAGAGGACGGAAGGAGCTCCATGATAGCAGCAGCAGCAGCAGCAGCAAGCGCAGAGGGCGAGGGGAGCTTACGGTGGAGAAACGCTGCTAATCACCACAGTCTGTTAAAACCAAAAATCTGAGTTTTCAATCTCACAAGTAATATTTGTTAGACTTTAGCCCCATTTGAACAGGATTACAGAGGGAGGCTGGGAATGAAATAGGTTATTCACTGTGCTGCACATTAGTCATCATTCCAGACATGTAAGCCATCATGACATTACTGGATGTGATCTGTAACGTTCAGCAGGAGTCCAACAAGCCCCCAAAAATCTGATGTTACAACAGCACATTAGATTCTGAATGAAATTTGTCTTTAACTTTTTTTCGTCATCATGTGTTAGTGTTAAAGGACCGTACCAAAAATGTCATTGTCCGTTGACAATCAGCCGCCTAGTTTACATAAACCTAATACTACGACTTCCTCCACCGTCTTGCAATTTTTAAATCTATAAATTCAGCCCAAAATGTATTAAAAAAATAACCTCCAATGATGTAGTTCTGGAGAGGATTTGATTTACAGCGGAGGACCATCAGGTTTGCCAAAAACCAGTATGTAATCATAGCTGTAATTATCATTGTTGATGGAGGTGAAAAATTACACACACATGCACTCCTGATGGGATTAATAACCACTGACCAACGCAGGTTATTATCCAATCACTGCACCTCCCCAAGAGGAACAAATCCAGTCAGAATGGAGTTGGCGAGTCCGTCCAGGAACATACAGTTAATTCATCAGAGCTTTTAACTCGGCACGTCAAAGTTGATGAGAGCGGTGAGAGCGGACCTAAACCCTAAAAAGCTAAAAGCTCTGTTGAACTGAGGAGAACCGCAGAGTGTGGCGATGAGTGGGGGTTCATCACAATGAGCAACACCGTTTCACATACAAGTAGTCACGTGATCCATTGAAAATTTAAATTCAATCAGCGTCATAAAGAAAAACATTTAATGTAATGAAGGGAGGGAAGAGGATTTTTAATGCTGACATCAGGAAGAAACAAGCTCAAAACCCGATCTTTGTCCTGAAGATAGAAGAGTACCGAATTATCTAACTTGTGAAAAAATAAAAGATTTACAAAGGAGTAACAATGCAGTTTCTTCCTGAAGAATCGTTGGAGGAACGTTGTGATAAGTGTTTGAGTGACTGGGCTGAATGTAAATGTCTCATTGATCGTTTGGCAGAGACACTGCTCCTATTGATCAGCTCAAGGCCAAGGGCAGGATGAGGCCGTTTACTCGGACACTGACCCCTGCTGCCTTGACCTTGGCCTGAAGCCAGAAAATTGCCCTTTGACCTGCATCGTGTGACCCCTGTCCTCCTAGGGGAATCCAGATGTGTTTTTTTTTTTCTGCCTGAGCTGAAAGCAGCGTCTCTAGAGAGCTCAGGAGAAAGGGGGGGAGGTTAAGATGCATCAGAAGGTTTCACATGAATGCTGCTTCACCTGAGAGGTGTGTCCACCCTCCAGCAGCCGAGAGAGGAAGTAAGAATGGTTTCTACACTCCAGGAAGCCGCTGCGAGGTTACGAGCAGCTCAGTGGTATTGATCCGGTAATTTAATTACATGAACTTGTATTCACAGACACAGAAGCACAGACTCAGTGATGGATCACAGCAACAGCAGCTTTCCTTGTGTTGTGATTCTTCTTCAAAGAAAAAAATGCTATTGCCTACAATTCAATGCTCAGGCTGAGCCGGCAATTCAGCTGTGATGGATGTCTTTTTGATCAATTTTTCACCATTTATATTTTGGGAATAGACAGCCACAGGTATGAAACAGGAACAGAAGTATGATGTACTCTCTCCGAGTGCATATTTCAGCCTTGGTACAATGTGAAACAGATGTTGAGTACAGAGGATTTTATTCAAATCTTTGTTTTGAGATGATACATTTCCAAAGTCTCACTGGTTGTTTCCTTTTGGTGGAGGCCCTGCAAGAATCTATGCAACCTAGATTTATACTGTCTTCTCATTTTAGTTATCTAGCCATTATTAACCTAAAGACCTAACGTTCATCAATACATTTGCTTAGAATGTAATTGCAGTTTCTGCAATTCTTTTTTTTATTAAGCTACATTACAGAATCACTGATGTATAAAATAAATTAGAGCACCATTAAACATGTCACCTGTTTTGTGGGAAATTGTTGCTATATATTTATATATAAAGTATATGGGATAAGACCGTATCTTAATGTATTTTTTGTCTGACTTTCTCCCTCTTTTACTAATTAAGATCAAGTCAAATCACTCAGTCCAAATCAGGTGATACAAAGAGATCACGATAGATTTCCCACATACATTTGGACAAATTGAAATGGGACAAATAAACGATTAGATATATTTGCTTTATAGTACAATGATAAAATAAAACATGATGAAAAAAGGTAAAATATTGCACATATGAAATACATTTAAATACATAGGTATTATAAAAATCATGAGAGTAAAAAAGCCATAAATCCATAATGCAATTCAACATTGCTAAGCTAACGGTGTGCTGGTGGTGTTTTTACACTGAACGTACAGACACAAGTTATTTTTGTCTTCTCATCTAACGTCCAAAGAACGCGAATACATTTGACTAAAATGTCAAATTGTTCCTTTTTTGTTGTGGATTGAACTAAACTGTGATATTACTTATAGGAACCACGTGAGCCCAACAAATGTCATTTTCCTTACTGGTCATGGCATCATGGTGGTACCAGACACAGCCAGACATGATCAATAGGCCGTAAGGTCAAAGGTGAGAGATCGTGTGTGTGCGTGTGTGTGTGTGTGTGTGTGTGTTTATTGATCACCACCATCACCCACACTGGCCAATTTGAGGGAACACCTGAGTCTCTCTTATATCAATAATGTCATTAACAGCGGATGAATCGGTGAGGGAAGAAATGGACGATAATCCGGCATTACAACGGGAAATGTCTTTCAGTTAGAACACTAACGGTCTGGCCTTTTGATTATGGCGAGCCTCAGACATGCAGCTCAGAAGGAACAATTTCCATCCCACTAATTGTCTTGTTATATGGCCGTGGTGTGTTTGAGCCTTCAGACTGTAAGTTCACATCTCCAGCCGCTCCACACTGTGTGCTTATTGCCTTTATCAATCTACTGGAGCCCAGAACAAAGACCTCCGTGTTCAAACAGCAATTACTCTCTCATCTCCTGAGGCATCAGAACAGACCTAATTGGATTTAAATGAACCCCCAAATTTCCCTTTGTTACAGCAAATAATATGCAAGGCTTTTTTAATTAAGATCCGATACAAGCCCACGTGGAAGGTCTGCCGGTGCTTTCATGTCCTGCTCTTCAAATGGAGGCTGGAGCTCGCGTGGAAGACGGTTCGGATCAGAGTTTGGGCTCAACGGGTGGTGGTCTGTGTGTTGTCTATCAAGAGAGGTGTTTAGTTCATTAACATAGCAATAATGTCGCTGATCAACTTCTATTAAAACTGAAAAGACGAATCTCAGCTATGGATTGAAGCGTGAAAAGAAACCAACATGTTCTATATCTGAGGAAGCTATTGTGGAAATGAGACAAAGAGGAATTTTATTCTAAATCCTGTAATTCTTGAATTTGGCTTTAAAGTCAGAAAGTATCTGACTTTTTACTGGTGTAAATGAAAAGTTGAGGATCATTCATTTGGATGCTCTGGCCACCTAGCAAATGTAAGTCCGATATTCACTCATTTTTTAGCTCTGTTTTGGTCTCTACCAACTTCCTAAAGGAAATAAAAGTGGCTAAATGTTCCACTATGCTCACCAGCTAGTTGCTGATCTTGTTTATCTGTTGGTTTTAACAGTTTTTTGCTGGAAATAATGTCTATGAGAGTGACGACAATGGACTGAAACAGTAAAGATGTGGTTGGAAAACCAAAACAACGAGCTGAAAGATGCAAAAGCATTCGAAAGGTGATAATTCTCTGGGTTTTTCAGTATCCAATCTTTCACATATGTAATCATATGATCCATTGTTAAAAGCATTAAAGCATGAAATCCCAGCGATCATCATCGTGTCGTTCTCAGCAACGGGCAGGAGAGTGTTCAGTCCAGACTGCATGTGAATCTCAGGCATCATTTTAAAGTTGTGACATGTGCTTAACAGATGCTCGGGCACACAAAGAATCCTTTGCCTTTTGGCCGACGTGCACAGACGGAGGGAAATGTGCTGAGTCGGGGCGCCGAGGTGTAAGCCTTTACACTTGGACTCTGTAATGACGCTGATCACTCGCTGCTTTAAAAAGTGATTCGACAGCAGCCGAAGAATGTTCTCACATCAGATCAGTGTTGTCAGAGGGGATGTGACCGACTGATTGATCCGCTGCTCGTGTCATCTTATGAGTATGCGGCTGCTTAAGAGCGTCTGGAACAGGAAGTCATCACTCAGCCAATCTGTGCAACCTTTGACTTCATTACTTTGTTGAGTCAGCTTTGGCCAATCACATTGAAGGATTCGGGAGAGGGCAAACGAGATGCTTTGTGCAGAATTGGTAACGACATTTTGAGATTGTTATCTTCTTTTTTTTATTTTTATGGTGCGATATCCAGCTTTATTGCTTAACCGATCACACTAAATGTAGGGATTGAAATCTGCCTTGCCAAAGTGAATTAGCAGAGGAAATGATGATGGAAGAGCAGGGAAACCCTGCTTTTTTGCTGATTGGAGTTTTTTTCAGTAACTTTGTGCAGAGTTTAAGTCATTACCTCAGCTGAGACTTTGGGAGATAATGATGAAGTGCTGAATGAAATACATATTCTCACTTCCACTCCCCCCCCCCCCCCCCCCCCTTTTTAGAAATGAGGTAGAAATGTTAAGTTAAGCTACGAAAATATTAGCCAGGCCTGGTAAAATGCTGATTTTCTACATGGCGGAGTTACTTCATTACACGTGCAAGCAAATTTATATTCACGGGTCAAGCCTGTGTTAACATTATAGATTTGAAAAGCAAAGCCAATTACAAGCATTGCTCTCGCGGACCAAGGCTGTGTGTGTTTAAGTGCCTAAGAAGTGTTTGTGGTGGGAAAAAAAGACAGAGCTTCGGGTTCAGAGGTGGTGACGGCGGTCCAGAGACGGCAGTCTTGCCGTTCCGGCTGAAACTGCGTTGAGAGGCCGATCAAGAACCAGCAGAGCAGCGAGACCTTCAATAGGTCTCATTTCTCTCTTTTCAAGAATTCGGCTCTTATTCCATAAGGTGAAGTCGAACAGTTCCATGTGGTTTGTGAGTGAATTAATCATGATGATTAATTGGCTTTCAAGTTAAATATCCAGTGAGCGATGTCAGGCTGCCAGACATCAGGGCTAAATTGACAGGCCTTTAAGGAGAAGCAGATTGATTTACACAGCGGCTAATGAATCCCCCTCCACCCAGACGGGGAGGAAAGGTAAACAAGTCCTTTCTTTTCCTCTCTCCCATCTGCCTTGTTCAAGTACACTTTGCTCTCTGTATTTAACTCTAACCTGGTTTTGAGACTCTTGATAATTCCCACTTTTCCACTATGATAACAGGACCGCTAGAACAGACAAAGTGTTTCTGTTTATCAGTGTTTAAGTTGTATTATGCTTGTGTGTCTTTAAATCATAGTTTTTAAATAATAAAGTATATTTACGGCTAGTCAGTGTACCAGCTGCAGGTATTATAGAGGATTAATCTTACCGACTGGCTAGTTTAGCTGTCGGCTGGGACGGCGTTATTGGCTGTAACCGCCATGAGAGCAGTGCAGGTTGGATGAACATGCACTAAAAGCATGCATGCCCGACCTGGTAATACAGCAAAGAGACGCTCGGATAACAACACACACAGAGGGAGAGTGACATCATAGCAGACATTACTCCACTAGTTTTGTGCCGCTATATTAATGCTCTAAATCTGTTTATTACACCTTTTAAGTTTACGTCCAAATACCAATGTCTACGTTTATATAATGAATTATAATTATATAATGTATATAATCTGATTACACACTTCAGGCTGTTGGATTTCACGATTGACCAAGCTGAAATGAAAATGAGTTTCAGTAAAACTACTAAAAAGGGTCAAATTAGGATTCAGGGGGCAGCTAATGACTGGCGTGGAACTTGTGAGGGAGCGAGACCTTTAGCTCCAGACAGGAAGTGGGCTGAGTGGGCTTCAGGCTGGGGGAGGAAGAACTGAGCTGAAACAAGCGTCGAGGTGATCGCTTTTTCTCACAGCCAGGCTCGTAGCAGCGGCGGGTCGGCGGGGTGACGAGCGATTCACTCACGACTCGTACAGCGCTACGACATCTGAGCATGTTGGTGTGAGCAGCCTCACTGTGTCTGGTTTAGCCGATTCTCTCTGTAATGTCCCATATCTTCTACAGATGGAATTAGATGGGAGGTTTTAGACCAAAAATCCAACATTTTGGGGACGAACAGCTGATTCACCAACATGAGGAAACCAAGTCACTTCACTCTTTGTGACTTCATGAGGCACAACATGTCAGCTGTGCTTTGCATTCTGATGCACCTGTAACACCAACGTACTCATGATAAAGAAAGTAGTCACTGTTATTCTCTTTAGTTGATTCCCATCAATACTTCATCTGTAATTAAACCGCGTGTTGATTTGATCCTGGAGGATGCAGCCTCTGAGAGTCTGTCAGGTGTGAGATGAGGCGAATAATAATAATCATGATTTGAGATTCTGAACACCTGAAACTGGAGGATAAGTCGCCATCACTAAGGCTTTTCTGGGTGTATTGCATGCAGTTCTGTAGAAGGGTGCTGTGGTCTACTGGGAACTGTTAATGTAAGGTGCTGTTCCCCAGCATGCCCAGTGCTTTCTTGAACTCGCCATCTTTTTCAGCATGAACAAGTTGACCGTCTCCACCGTAGCCCCCACATATAGAAAGTTGTATCTATATCTACCAACTCCCGCTGCCTCCTGTCAGGGTGCTATACCGGTGGATGTTTTGTTTTCTCGTCTAATTATACAAACGGCTGAGAAGCTGGAGGTGCTCACAATCTTTCATCTCAGCAGGAGCTCAGACGGGAGGATGAGGGTCATGTCTGGCAGCGGCGAGGACAGACTCACCTCCAGTAACCACCGTGTTTTCTTACAGTTCGTCTCAGGAAAAGTGCTCTGAGAAGTCGGGGGAAGGGCCGCAGCGTGTGGGCGAGTTGCAGACTTGTTTTTAAGTTTAACTTTTGCGTCTACAAGGAAATAATAATTACTCATCGGACAAACATTTTCTTTTCAAACTTCCCTCTGTCATCAGTAGAAATTTTGGTGTTTTTTTTTTTTTAAAGAAAACAAGCAACAAAGCGTTCTGATGTAACAAGTTGCTATAAGTTCAGACTGTATTCTTTCCCAATCATTTCAGATTTGTCGCTTCCTGCAAAGCTTTTGTCCGTTTTCTTGGCAGAACTCTCAGAGGCTGGGTTTTAAAACAATCTCTGCAGACAGTGTGAGTGAGTCTCATGTGTTTTTGTTTTTTTTTTAATCTTTTTTATTTAGGAATAAAGACTTTAGAAGTAATTTTGTTCTGTATTGTGCGTCTGTATACTTCTGTTCTTCTGGGAGCTGCAGTTACATTTCTCACTTTGGTAATATAGAGGGAATAGTGCTTCTTCTTGTCTTAACTTGCCATTTTGGATTTAGATGCATCACATACACCTTGCACTCGTTTTCCTCCTGTGTTGGAAGACAACCTGGTCCCAGATTTGCTGGGACCAGGTTGGACCTACCTCAAATATGAGTGTGAAGATTAAATGATAAATTAGGGGAAACCTTATTATGTTTATATATTAGAAAACACTGTTTCCTGGAATCTAGGGACTGATTGCAATTTCCAACTGTAACATGTTGGTAATGCATCTTTGGATCAGTGGTGAGAGACCTCAACCCTGTGAACTGTGTGACTGCAAGCACACAAGGACAAGAAGTTCACAGAGTTTTTTGGAAATACATTTGTGCCATCGAGTCTTGTGTCATCACTGTCTGTAAACCATTCCTCTTTAACACTGGATGGACAGAGGGGGTTAAAGGAAAGTAGAGGGTGCAGCACAGCTAATAAGCGACGAGAGCTTCCTGCATTTTAAACTCTCCGGTTATCCATTTACTCAAAGATCTCTTCTGTAGACAAGCTTTGCTATTGGTCAGCGGTGCAGATTCAGTCAAAGTTGAACGTGTTGTGAAAAACACTTTCCATAGATGGCAGTGATTGAAATGGTTTGATTCTGCAGACTTTTGCTGCTTTAAGAAGCGGTCTGACTGGGTCAATACTCAGGTGTAAACATTCATATCTGGTATCCAAACAAAACGATCTCCCTTCTTAAGTTTATGCTTTAATTTTTTTTTCCACACACCATCAGTTGGTTTTGTGTTCCGCGTTGTTTATTCTGCAGCACAAATTCCTCATTTCCAGGTTACATCCTCGGAAAGGTCACGGCTGGTGAAAAGCAGGAGTACTAGCTGTGTTTTGATGTTCGCTGCTTCCTATTCCCTCTCTGTAACCCCCCGAGCCCCTCTGATCTACTCCGCAGCTCATTAAAACACCCTCTCCACCTCCGCATTAGCATCGGAGTCATGGTCAGACTGCTTTGTGTTATAAGGGTGGAAAACAATATCAATAACAACAACAAAAACAATAGTAGCCTTTGGTCCGGGGAGGAGAGGAGGAGAAAGGTCTTTGATAATGTACATCAAAGAGAGGTGCTGAAGTAGGCTGTGTTTTGGTTGCGTGCGCGCCAAGGTCGTCTCTGATCCCGGCCGCCTGGCATTGGCGCTTAGGGCCGGGCGGTGGCACAAGGTGAGCTGCTGGGGTCGGCAGCACGTCTTCTCCAGGATGGGAAGTCAAGCGTTAAGCCAGCAAAGGCTGGTTGCAGGTGGAAGTTGTGGCCCTCGATCGAGTGCTTATGTGTCTCCAGATCTGGAAATGTGTGCAATCCCGTATAAAAACATTTGTAAATCTGGGAATCTCTGTACAATACGACACTTGTCACATTGAGGGAAGGCCTGCTGCATTATTTAGAGTTCACATTGAAGCTTATTGTGCAGCATCAGAAGTGGGAAAAGAGAGAAGACAGACATGTATCTTTCTAGCCAAGTCTTTAAATGTGGGGTCCCCCTAATCTAAGTTGTAGTTGAAATGCTAATACGTTGTTAACAAATGTATTCTGGTCCAGATGCTCTGCAGCTGTTTGCCAGAAGGCAAGTGGTGGAGCAGTCCATTGGTGGGGTCCCCCCCGATGGATTAAAGGGCAAGCTCACAATAAAGAAATAGTGCTAAGTCTATCTTTTTTCCAGCCGTTTCAACCGTAGGACATGGTCTTCATCGGCAGATTATGTTTGCTCAGTTGTCGTGGCGATGGATCTGTTGGTTGACATGGGAGCTCGACTGTTGTTATGATGAAATCACAGCACTTTGAGGACTTCTCGTCCGTGTCGGCTTGAAACTGGAGCATGAATGTTCATTCTTGACCTTGGAAATAGTAGTTTGACTAAACAATACTAGCTTTTTCCAGAGCTGAAAAGCTTGTGCCACGTATGACTCTACACATTATTTATTGCCCATTAATAAAGATGTAGTAGTGAAGAACGGCACTTTTCATGCATACATAAGAAAGGCAATATATTTCATATTCCAAACCTTCATCTAGTGAACTTAATCAGTCAGCCTGCATGCCTCCTTCAGTAAAAACACCAAATGTGTCACTTGACAAGAAGTTAAAATTGTTGTAAGACACTAGAAATAGCTTCTTCTTTTTTTTTGTCCTCCCAAGAAGAATGTGAGGGAAGCGTGCCGTGTCGGCGTGAAACTCCCCTCACTGTGCCGTGAATAAGTGTTAATACCAAAGCTGTATGGCACTGTTAACCTGCTGCGTTTGGAGCTATTTAATTAGATTCCACTCTGAGGTATCTTGATTGATGTCTCAGGTGATCCACACACACACAAACACACACACTCTCTCACACACACACACACACACACACACACTCACACAGGACGACTTAGTGTTGTTACATTGACAATAACTACGTGTTCTTTTGTTACGCTTTTTTCAGATAATTCAAATACATTTGAACAAGAGAGTCATTATAAATTCAGCCACTTGTTCTCTTCCTGTTGAGTAATCACACGTTTTTCTTTTAATTTTTTTTATTTGCACCACTTTGTGCACTTCTGTAAGCGTAGACGAACACAACACACACACACAAACACAACCGATCCGGTGATCGTCCATGATCTGATACCGTATGACTAATTGATTACACACTTTAACCATAATTCCTGCTATGCAGATGGGATCCGTGTTCCACTGGATCCCGGTGTAACAGGAGCACAGTATCAAAACGCCCGAAACCGTTCTGCCACTTGCATCAGAAGTCACTTAATATTTCACTATCTGATACTTCCTTCTCTCCCCTCCGAACCCACCTGAGAAATCATCTCGCATACAGAGAGCCTTTATGACCACGTGGACCTCGGTGGGAGCTTCAGAGAGAAATCTGTCCATTCATGAAAGGTGCAGGGCCAGCCAGACTCAGCCAGACCGGCCCTTCAGGGACACCCGCTGTTTGACTTGGCTCAGGACCGGACCCGGGTACAGGGCTACAGTTGTCCGTAGCCACAGGCTGCAGGGCTGAAGGCATTTCCTGACTAAATTTCTCTGTCATACTGTTTGCAGTTGTATTCGAAGGACGGCGAGGGGAACTTGAGACAGAGAGAACACGGATACAAACTCATTAGACGCCACAGTGGGAAGACGCATACGACCACAAATGTACGGCCACATTTTTGATTTCTATTTCGGTTTGTGATCCTTGGTAAACGCTAAAAGGAAATTAAAAACTCACAGGCTTCCTTTCCTTTAACCCAACTTCCATGTCTCCGTTCCCTTTTGCAGTCATACAAACAACTATCATTTTAATACAGGCCGTGACTTTATCTAAACGCACTAAACCCTGTGAGTTTCATCTTTTCTCAATTTCCTCTGGTTTTCTCCTAAGACGGCCCAGATGTTTCTCTTCTTTCCGTGCATTTTGTTTTGGTTTAACATAAATATTCAGCAGAGACGTCTGCTTGTAACGGGCCATCGTTTCGACAACATCTTACGCCATTATGTTAATGCACATAGACACTCAGAAAAGGGCCCATTTTAGGCCCTGCACACACCTGCGAGCACCGAGGTAGACCGAAAAACACACCGAAAAAGAGATGAATGATGTCTTTGTACCATTTCCCCAGCTGTATTCTCTCTGTGCCGTTACTGTCACTTTGGCCCCTTTCAAATGATCCATTGGGATTAATGAATGTAATTTCCGCAAATTAATTCCCCCCCTCATTCATACATAATGGGCCAAACCACAACAGTGTTTAACCAGCGCATCTGTCCATTGGGTGTCATCATTTAAGTCGCAGCAGGGATTGGTAATTGACTATCGCTCCCTTTTCCTTTCCTTCCACTCTCCCTCCGCTATAGGTAATTTCACCCACAGGCTGTTCCACCACATCAAGAGCAGTTTTTTTAAAAAAAGGTCAGTTATTGACTGAAGAGAATACATCACAGTGCATTCAGAAATATAAATTTTAATATTGTTGGTAATGTTCATCTCACACTTCTCTGTGTATGAGAGCTTTAGAAATGACTTTGATCAATCGCCTTCCGTGGCGTTTGTTTCCCATTCTCTTTCTGTACCCGACTACGGCGCTCCGACTCCCCTCCGTCTCCCCCCGTCTCCCCTCCGTGGCTGCCTGCTTCTGATTTAAAGGCGCAACAGGGGGTTTGTGGGTAGAGACTCCCACTGTGAAGGATCTCTCTGACTCGGTGAGAGCTGAAGGTCAAACACACTCATGATCAGAAACCACAGGATGACACTGAAGAGGTGGAATATGAAGAGCGCAGGGATGAAAGGCGCGGAGATAAGTTCTATTCTCTCAGTATTCTGTAAACGGCTCACAGTGGAGGAGCTGAGAGAGATGGGCTTTGTTTAACAGCTTCTACATTATACAAACACATAGAACGATTCCGCTTTTTAAAAAGCAAGATCTCAAGTGTTTCCTCACACCAACCGAGAGCCGTCTAGAGTGAGATGTTGTCCAAGTCTCTGCAAAGGTAAACTTAATAACTGTGCAGATAACAACCCTTGTCATCCTCCACGACTTATGTTTTTGTTTTCGCCTAATTTGTGTTCCACTAATTAGACAGACCCTTGACCGACAAAGCAAACAGGAGAGGGACAAGAGCACGAACAAGAGAAAATCATCTGTTTCTTTGAACGGAAAACTCCTGGAGCCCAGATGAAGGTTTTTCCCTTTTTCTCCTTTGCAATTTTTGTTGGAAGCATTTGCATATTTCAAAAGTCTACCAAAGAAAATAGCCCAGGGGCAGAAATGGCCGATCTGCATATTGAAGACTCAACAGAGGGAGAGGAGTGGGAGACAGAGGGGGAGAGAGAGAGAGAGAGAGGGGAGGGGGGAGTCTAAATGACTTGAAGAATATCTCAAATAAACAATAATACAAATTAGCTGATGGCGTCGTGCTTATTATGCCGGATTAATTGTGGTATTCACTACAACTTAAACAGATGATTTGCTTACTTGTGAAGCAGTTCCACGGAGAGAGCGAAGGGGGAGAGAAAAAATGTGCATCAGAAGAAGGCCTCTTCACCCAGCTTCCTTCATGAATAACAAATAGAGGACCCAGCGCTGTGACCAGCCAGCACAACACATGAAAAACATTAGTGCATTCCCTGAGTCGTCTGGTTCTCTCTACATTGTGCTGGTCGGCTGGAAAGATGTGAAACACTGCGGTGCAACTGTAAAGCTTCTTTGTTTATACCGCATGTTACTGAATAAATCACTACAATAAACAGCTTTTACAGACTGTGGGGGGAAAATCATTACTTATACATTTTAAAAAAATTACGTTGGAAACGGCTTTATTGATGGATAATAAGTAGTAGTTTGTAGATGAGTTAAAAGCCAGCAATAACTTTTTGACACTTGCTTATAAATGGTATTAAGTCCTTGATAAAGGGTTATTACAACAGTCACTCAGCAGGAGTGAAAGCGAGGTTTTGTGCATTTTAACTAATGGCCTTGATGTGATTTTAAATAAATGATTTATTGATGCCCTAAGTTACAAAGTCATTATTAAAACTGCACATTTTGAAATATTAACAAACGCAGAAGTTATTTGTGGCTCAGAGGGATCAGTGTGCTCGCTTAAAAACTTTCATAACAAATATAACCATATAGTGATATATGATATATCTGTTATAATATGATACAGATTTGTGGGCACTTTGTTATGAATTCTCTATAGCTTCTGTATAATTTACTCATTATGAATACTTAAATCCACAGCAAATGTAATGTAGAGAATATATTATTATATAACATATTATTATAACATAGTCTATACTTTAAGCATATAGTATATTTCTGTTGCTACTGTTATTACTTTTTTCACCACATCCTAAAATGGTTGGATGGATAAATCTAAATGTGATGTAGAAGATGATAACTGAATATAACGGTGGGTTTAAGTGAATTCAAATGTTATGATAAAAAAAAATGTCACTTTATGTTGCAGGTTGGGGGAAAAAATACATGTTGATGTCCATTTATCTTTTACCTTCTGGATGAGATCCAAGAAAAATCCTGAACACTGAAAAAAACACCCCAAAAAACATAAATTAGCACATTTATTGGCTGCACCTGGCTCTCTCCTGCAGTCAGTCAGTCTCAAGGCCCTTAAAACTGAGGCAAACTCGTGGTAGAAAATTTCCCCAAGACATGTTTATTTAACAGGCCATCTATAAACGGACCCAGCATGGAAACATCCCACCAGAACCGGGTTGTTTTTTTGGGAGGATGGGGGGATAAACATCCAACCGTTGGCTGATTTCGTGCACCTTTTCGGCGCTCACCAGTGTGGCGCGTCACGCCACCGTGGCCTTTCTTTACCATATGAAAAGGATTGCATTAAGATGCAAGACGCGTACGAACCCCCTATGTACCCAAAGCCGACTTATCCTTGACACAGGCCTCTGTCGCTCTGCGTTATTATAAAAGAGATAACCATATACAGTAGCCTATAGGGCAACAACCCATGTGGCTTTATAGCCTCACAGCCTGTTAACGACGAGGACTATGTAGGCTACTTCTAATAAGAATACAAAATAATCTGTATTACATTCATTCTTATTATAAGAAGTTCACAGGATTTCTTATCCTGACTTTTCTATTTTCCAGAAGATTCATACTTAAAGACACGCAGATTATTCTGTCTTTTTCATTTTTGCAAAATTAAAAAAAAAAAAAAAGAAATACATCATAGTGTTGCTTTATTCCCGCGGCATCAACTTCGTGCACCCGAGGCTCGACTGAGACACGCCAGCTACTCTGTGACTGTGCGTCCAATCAGTGGGAGCTCTGCGGAGCCGTTCTGTTGTAATTGGATGGAGACGGGAGACGAATACGCAGCCTTGGCACAACGTAAACACATGCTCGTCTTCTCCGCTGCGTGGAGGACGCGCCGGGTTAGAGCAGATGGAGTGAGAGAAACTACCGAGAGGACCTGAGAGGCTTTAAAGTTTCTTTTTTTTATTGTTGTTGTTGGTCATCATCATTTTTGCCCGATTGCTTTAAAACGTAATTAACAGAGAACCGGGTCCTCGGCTGTGTTTTCCCCGTATCAGCTCTGTGGATTACGCACGGCGGAGCTCCTGGGACAGAGAAAAGTTTTGACTATTGTTTTGTTGCACAGGAATGCGGAGACAGTGTGTTTTATCACGCATGGCTCAGTGCGCAAAACCTGCTTTATAACTCAATTTATCATCCGAACCTCTACGGAGGGATTTTCCACTTTTTAAAAAAATATATAGACTTAATTTCTTCATGGATTAGAGTTGGGACTTTTACAAAACACTAGAAGAGATACTTATATCTGATATATGCTTTGGGAGATGGCAACAGCAACGTCGAGTCCGTACCTAGCCAGCAGCAGGATCTTATCCGGCCCGGTCCTCCACTCTGATCGGAGGGGTGGTGGCATGCAGCCGGGCAGCACCGCTGTGACCGCGGTGTCTAGTGGATACAGGGGGGACCCCGCAGTCAAGATGGTGCAGAGCGACTTCATGCAAGGAGCCATGGTGGCGAGCAACGGGGGACACATGCTCAGCCATGCCCACCAGTGGGTGACATCGTTGCCTCACGCAGCAGCCGCGGCAGCCGCGGCCGCGGTGGCAGCGGCCGAGGCCGGCTCCCCGTGGTCCTCCAGCTCCCAGCCGCAGGACGTGAAGAGAGGGAGGGAGGACCTCCACGCCGGCACCGCTCTGCACCACAGGTCCACGCACCTGGGCACCCATCAGGCTCACCCGGGCAGCTGGGGAGGCAGCTCCGCGGCGCACATCAGCATCACCGAGGGGCAGCAGCAGCAGCAGCAGCAGCAGCAGCAGCAACAGCAACAGCAGCAACAGTCGCTCATCTACTCTCAGCCCGGCGGGTTTACAGTCAACGGGATGCTCAGCTCGCACGTGGGACAGAGCCTCATGCACCAGGGGATGGTGCGCGAGGAGTCCCCGGAGCTGGACCACGGGAACCACCACCATCACCACCACCACCACAGCCACAACACGCACCATCACCAGCATCACAGGGTGAACCACGAGCCGCACTCGGACGAGGACACGCCGACGTCCGACGACTTGGAGCATTTCGCCAAACAGTTCAAGCAGCGGCGGATCAAGCTGGGCTTCACGCAGGCGGACGTGGGCTTGGCGTTGGGCACGCTGTACGGCAACGTGTTCTCGCAGACCACCATCTGCAGGTTCGAGGCGCTCCAGCTGAGCTTCAAGAACATGTGCAAGCTGAAGCCTCTGCTCAACAAATGGCTGGAGGAGGCCGACTCCACGACCGGGAGCCCGACCAGCATCGATAAGATCGCCACCCAGGGGAGGAAGAGGAAAAAGCGCACGTCCATCGAGGTGAGCGTAAAAGGCGCGCTGGAGAGCCACTTCCTCAAGTGTCCCAAACCGTCCGCGCAGGAGATCACCTCTCTGGCGGACAGTCTGCAGCTGGAGAAGGAGGTGGTCAGGGTCTGGTTCTGCAACCGCAGGCAGAAGGAGAAGCGCATGACGCCACCGGGACTGCCACGCACACCGGAGGACGCGTATTCACAGGTGGGCAGCATGGGACCGGACACACCGTCACCCTCCATAGACTGCAAGAGGATGTACAGCGACACGTGAAAATAACCGTGAAGTGTTTGTACAAAAAAAGTTTCCCGTTTCCCTAAATCTCGGATCATTGACTTTTCTTACAGCTCCCCGGTGTTCTTTGATCCACAATAATGATGTTATCCAGTGTGTTTGTTTCAGAGCGGGACTACTTTTATGTACCCTGGGGTATTTTTCTGCACTATGAAGCAGCCTTTGGGACAGAAAGTGAAACTAAGATCCGAATAGAAATTAATTTGAAGGCTATTAAAGGGGATGTTTGTTCAACAAAAGAGCTTAAAGAATGAGCATTTCTATCAATCTACTACCGGACATTTATTTCTGTAAAGTTCCCTTGTAATGCTCCAGAGTTTGTGTCCCACAGGCTCGACTGAAGATATTCATCTAATGCGCTTTATTCAGCATTGACTTGTTTTTAATGAGCAATAATTTATCTACATTCAAACGTGTTTTTGGCTTTTGTGTTGCGTGTCAGTGGATTTATGTTGTGACATTGTTTAAGATTTCACCAGTATTGTCTCATCTGAAACATCTTCTTTTTTTATTATTATTATTATTATTATTATTATCAAACATTCCCTTTTAGTTTATGTACAAGTTAGCCTGCTGTGTATCCTTGTGCGATTATTTGGACTATTTATTTTTTTCCCACTGTGTTTATTTTCATGGAATAGACTTATTATTTAATAAATTCGACATAAGGAAACACTTGTGTTAATATATCTGAGGTTACCATTATTATTGACACACACACACACACACACACACACACACACACACACACACCACTATATGTGTTTGAGCTCACACCTTTTGCAGTGAAATATTAGCATTATTATGTTAATGCTTTCTGCTGCTTTTAAATAGATATTTTCAAAGTGTCAAAATTGCAATTTAAATAATCTTTCATGAGAGTCAAAGTCCATATTGAGACACTTTCCCGTACGAGAAGTTATAAAGGCGTGTAGGCAGTACTATTTAAAAGATTCATGCTATTCTGGCTGGACTTTCGTGGTAATAGCAGCTCCTCAAACTGCATCATATATATCTAGATGAGAAATAGTCAATTGAAAAGTTCAATAATCTCTTTTGTTACAAAACAACGCAGCTTTGCAGGTGACAGCCTCTTATATGTGCTGATATAATCATTTCTTTCTTCATTCATGATAATAATAAGACTGTTAGTCGAATAAATGAATTGGAATACATCTTGAAGTCGTGGCATTTTTCACTCTTTTTGGTCGTACAGTTTAAAGAAAAAACGATTAATCGAGACATTAAGATTAAGATTCCCAATAATGAAAAACAGCCGTTGGTTGCAGCTGCATTTCCAGTCACACAAATCCGATGAATCCGTCACCAGCCAACACCACCTCCCAGTTTTCTTTCTGCCTCTTGAGTTGACGGCGCTGAAGCCTGCTCGAGCTCCTCACAAACGCCTCTTCTCGGAGTTTGCCTCCATGTTTCTGTGTGATAGCAGCCCAGCTCACATACATCCTGTGGCGGTGCTGCAGCTCTGTGGAACGCAGCCAACGGAGGTCGGCTATCCCAGCTGGCAGTTCACCTCGGCAGCGGTTGCCAAGGTGACGGTAGAGATGGAGGGACACAGATGATGGGTTTGGCAGATAGGCTGGCGAGACGCTCGCGCTGGCTGTGATACACACTCTGTGTTCCTTCCCTCTGATCAACACAAATATGATGTGTCATAATAACAAAACACACACACACACACACACACACACACGGAAACATACATGAGCCGATGTCTCATATCAAAAATCTCGATTGATGACAGAGATTACATGGTGGGAAAATAAAGCCAAGGAGCAGCAGTGGCTGTGGAGGTCAAAGGTCGGCTGGTAGCTGTACACAAACCATACAGAACACGGAGTAATCAACATAAGTTAATAGCTCATCCAAAATGTCACATTCATATTGTAGTTTGAATAAGTTTTTACTGGATCTCTTCAGGAAGCTTTCGCAATTCTAACAAACGCCTGACTGAAACACATCTTTGGTAACTCTGAGAAACTCCGGCCTTGTGGGTTATAAATAGCAGCCTGCCTGCTTGAGAAGCTGGTTTGAATGGGTCTCTACATATTAGCTCATGCAGCTGTCGTCACTCAGGTCAATTTTCAATCCTTTAATAGGTCGAAGGTAGACCGGTACGTATGAAGAAATGCTGATGATACTCCAACATCTTACGACGGCAATATGAAAGCAGGTTCATTAGACACAAGTGAACCGAAAGTTGTTATAAAACATTAAAACGATTCTGTTATGGGCCTTTTAAAAAAATAATTTGGGAGAACTCAAATATGTATACTGAGAATCGAGCTGTTTTTCTTCAGACAAGTTGCCCTTTTGCAGAAATAATGTTTTTACATCAGAAAATGGTGATGTTGAATAAAAGTCAGACACACACACACACACACACACACACACACACACACACACACAAAGAAACACGTTCTACATGTTTGATACACAATGTTAACGAAAAAAGGAGAACTTCTGCACACTCTCACCTAGCAATATCACACAGAGGTGGAAAGGTGGCACCACAGCTCATTGTAATCATATACTGATGCCTCTGAACGTGATCTATTCCCTCCAAGCTGCAAAAGCCAGAATTTTCTGATAAAAAAAAAATATCTAAGCTTGCGGGATTGCTGTGTGATCCCCTCAAAGCTTAGCGATGTAAAGATGGAAGATAAGGCTGGAATTGAGGGATAAAAAGCCCTTTAAAGGGTTTTGTCATCACAAGATGCAAGGTGTCTTCCCTGAATAATAATGCAGGGATCTGAAGGTACGAGCGGAGGATGTTACAGTAGCCGGGTCCTGACCCCCCTCCCCACTCCCCAAAAAAAACCCTCAATCAACAGAAATGGCTTCACGTGCATCTGTGCACGTCACAACAGCAAGAGATGCAGTCAGAGCTCGTGCATTTATGTGCTACTTCAATTTAGTGCAATCATCACTAGGGTATTGTTTCTTGCTTCACTGAAACAAGCGGTTGTTTGCGGTTAAATGTTATTACCTCCTCCAATAAAAGCTGCTAATATAATTGCTCATGATTGCTCTTAAAGCCTTGTTCAGTACTTTACATAAAGCAATTATTGCATGATAATCCCCACTTTGTTGTTTGTGGCCACAATCACATGCAACACACACACAAACACACACACACACACACACCCGAAAAGCTATTCAAAGAACATTTTAACGTACAACTATTTCCCTGTGAGTTGTACATTATCAGCCCCCACTGTTTGGTGTTAATTATTCTCACATTGCTTTGATTGGTTAACCACTAAAGTCTAACACTGATTAACACACTGTGGCTTCCTCAGCGTGAATGAAAGCTCATGACACATATGACTCCTACCTGGAGTCAGAGGCAGTGGCAGGCATGAATAAAACATCCCCCGAAATGTGTATTTTCGTTGGTTGTAATTTTGTGTGTGAATGTATTAAAATGTCCTAAATGCAACAAGAGAAAAAAAAAATGTCTGTAAAATTACTCAATCGTGTCAAAGTCAATATTGCTACTTGTGTGGTTTTTCCTCTTCTCCTCCCAGTATTCCAATTTAATGGTGAACATTTTTCACTTTACCTGTGTTTGCTTTTTTCTTCTTCTTTTTTTTTTTTTTTGGTGAATGATGGAGTACCAACGTCTCTCCATCAGGAAGAAATTAAAGCAAACATCTGTGGAATAATGGACAGGGAAATGAATTCTCTCACCAGCGAGCTTGTTGTGTGGGTGTCACCGAACGTGACGAGCATGCATGTGCCAGACCGGTGGAGTGGAACTCGTTTGATGGGCATGTTCAACACATGGGCACGATGCCAATTTAGACAAGCATGCCCATGAAAAAGAATCTCCGCCTGCATGCTAAGTGTGTGTGAGTGTAACCGAGTGGATCTGTACGTGTGGGAGAATACACCGGTTTTCTTATAGAGAACAAATTACAATTAAATAACATTTAGAGAATCTGTGCCTACAGATGTTATTCTCCACATTCCAGCATTCTATCAACGATGTGTGATATGCCTCCTCATAATACAATATAGGAATATTACCAATATATTAAGCGTATTATGGACACATGATGGTCTAGAAAGGTGCCACAACTCTACATACGTTTAAACTATACACACATTTAAAAACCTAAACATACCAACACATTGTCTCAAAAATTCTTCAACGACCAAAGGCCAAATTGAAGTACGGCACAGTGCTGCCATCTCCTGGACAGACGTATTAACGCAGGTTTCAGAATTAATTTACAACAACGTAATAAAGAGGAGAAAAACAAAATCTATATTCCTTTAAATATGTCCTTTTTGTACTTACTACGGTATCACTTGCATGGGTTGAGGACAAGAGCAAATGCTTAATGTAATTATGATCATGATTATTATCATTATTGTGTGTAAGATTCATATGAAGACCTATGAGATGATATTTCTTTATTTGCTTGATTGTTTTAATCACAATGCTGTAAATGGTACCATTTTTTATTGCTGTTGGTGACATTTAAAAGCTCATGTCTTCATACTGTGTATCTTCAATAAAAAAGAAAAATACATTTAATTTACACCTGTACTAAGCTTATTATTTATACTGTTATTCTTATTATTAACTACGTTATTTCTGTTGCATGTTTGTAGTAAAACACAATTAATAGTATAAGGTAACGTTTGGTGATATTTTGGCAAAATGTGTTCATTAATTAGCAACAATTATATGCTATACCGTTTAAATAAACCAGCCTCACATAAATATATTCTCTGCACTGCCCCTTTAAACCAGCGACCACCTGCTCTCGTGGCGTCATCAGCATCGTCCGCAGGCTGCACGATGGCGTTCGATCCGGCAGGAAAACCTTCAAAGTGGGATATTTTGGGAAAAGCTCGACGAGAGTCAACCATGGAGCTGCGTTCAGATGCACCGTCGAGGTAGGCCTGGAGATTCCTGGTGAGTTGCTCACTATGTGTAAGAATTTATTTTTTATTTGATGTAATGTGTCTGGAGATTAGCATTCATTCGTCCTCCAGCGGTGATGCAGACGGGGTGAGTAGCTCGTGAGTGACAGATTAACATATGTGATGGTTATGACGCTGCTTATCAAAATATATAAGACACTGTTAATACAAGCCTGCATCTGATGCGACTATAACCCTCTACAATAACACCTACATCTGGATGATGTTGCTCATCAAATCTAAATGTGACCCTATTCTAGACTTTTGCAATATTTTTTTTTTTATTATAGCATCTCTGCTGTTTGTATTGTCACATCAATCAGCCTCGGAGCTGAGCAGCTGAGTAAAACCACCTTTTTTTATTGTTGCTGTTGAAATCAGCAGCTAGGAGCCCCCTGCAGGGCAAGTCGGCTCACTAGCTTCTTGACATGATTTGCAATTTCGAAAGGTGTGAAAATTCAAAACTTTCAACCATTTTGTTGCCTATTTGTGTAGTTTTATTGTCATGTAGGCGGCACGATCCCATTGTTTTCTTTATTTCCACCACTTGCCTTTTTTTCTGATGTTTTTTCTCTAAAAAACTGATTCATCTATCTTTTTCCATGCTTAATTGACTATAATAAAAGATAATGACATCAACAAGACCTGAACACAGACATTTATCTGCTTTATGTTTCAAGAAAAACATTTTTTTTACCTGGTAAACTCCTGAAAAAGTAATTTCCTGCCAACCCGCTGACACAGAAAAAATATTTTCTTTTAGAGGATGAGAGTACAAGCTGCTTGTTGCCATGGAACTGGTGACCTTGTTACCTAGGCAACAACCAGCAACACTATGCAGTTGCCAATCATGGGGGTTTTTTTGTGCAAGAATGTAGCTACAGTCTCCGTTTCCTTCCACCTGTGTGGGTAAACCATCACAAATCCCAGTAATTCAAACCTGGATTTTCTAATATGAACACTCTGAACATTTATTATGTCACCGTGGCACAAACTCTGTGATTCTGTGAATACAATCACAGGACGATAACTGAATCCATCGAATATAACAGTATGAAAAGCTCAGACGTTAACAATGAAGTGAATGTTGGCTGAATTCCATATCTTCAGTTTCAGGGTCCTGGGGTTGTTTATGCTCGTTGTTATTGATAATTAGAAACGCCTACTGTTATGACAAGAGTGCAAGCTGGAGGTTTTGACCCTTAACTAGTCTTCTTGTCTCCCCCAGCTCCTAAGAGCCAGTCCAACCCGAGAGGACCACATCTGAGACCTGAAGGCCAGAATGACCTCAACGCATTGTTAAGACCCCGCCATCAGGACCGGGAGGCGGAAACCATAGCAACAGACGTCTCCTGTGCGTACGTGTCTGTCTTGAGGATGCCTCTCCATTTTGTGGAAGTTGCATCAGAGTGTGAAGCGTCGTCTGAGTGTGAGGTTCCTCCAATCGAAGGACGACTGGCTGCACGGCGGTGTGTAGCACGCCGTCGTGTAAATGTGTGTATTCATGTGTGAAGTGTTTTTTGTTTTTTTTGTATGTGTGAATGTTTGTATATGCAACCATGTGAGTCTGTACAGCTGTTAATCATCCACCTCGTGTGTGTGTGTGTGTGTGTGTGTGTGTCCCTATGGCTTATATAACTCCTTCAGCATCACCAAGACGTCATTCCTCCTCACGCTGTTTCAAATTATCACGAGTAATAGACAACGGAGCAGCTGATGCGACTATCTAATGAGAAGCACCGCCGCTTTTTAAAGAGATGGCACATTCATGTAACCATCCGCTCTTTACAGGCTGTTGTTTTTCTCTTTCTCAAAGTATTTCTTTTAAAAATGCCATATATTGATCTTCTTTATTCTATCTCAGATATTGTCATGGAAGGCCATCTTGCTGGAGGACAACTTAAAGTGTACACCGCACCAATAATCAAACATGGGCCTGGTTTCGGGCTGACGTCGCCGTGATAAAAGCTGCTATGGCTTTTTGCAACGAGAGCCTCCTGGAGGAGGAGTGCGCCTTCATGGGGCCGGACAACGTGGAGGAAGCGGCGGGGGGTCTCCCGTCAGAAGCTGCGACACCCCTCATATCAGTCACTCTGCGCGTGACCCTGGCAGCCATAATGATCTTCATGATTACTATTGGTTTCCTTGGCAACGCCATTGTGTGTCTGATCGTCTACCAGAAGCCCGCCATGCGCTCCGCCATCAATCTCCTCCTCGCCACGTTGGCCTTTTCGGACATCATGCTCTCCCTGCTCTGCATGCCCTTCACCGCCGTCACCGTGGCGACCGCCGACTGGAGCTTCGGGAGCGGCTTCTGCCGAGCGTCCATCATGCTGTACTGGCTGTTCGTCCTGGAGGGCGTGTCCATACTCCTCATCATCAGCGTGGACCGCTTCCTCATCATCGTGCAGCGGCAGGACAAGCTGACGCCGCACAGAGCCAAGCTGCTGATCGTGGCCTCGTGGGTGCTGAGCCTGTGTGTGTCCCTGCCGTCCGTGGTCGGGTGGAGGACGGCCGCGGCGGGCGTTGGCGGTGCCTGGGCGCCGCAGTGCGTGCTGGGATACAGCGATTCTCTGGCGGACCGCGGGTACACCGTGCTGTTGGCGGTGGCGGTGTTCTTCGTGCCGTTCGCCGTCATGCTGTACTCGTACATGTGCATCCTCAACACGGTGCGCCGCAACACCCTGCGCATCCACAACCACACCAGCGAGCACTCCTGCCTGCCGGCCCTCAACCAGGTCAGCAAGATGAGACTCACCGGGCTGCAGCGGCCGCCCCAGATCAAGGTGGACATGAGCTTCAAGACCCGGGCCTTCACCACCATCCTCATCCTCTTCGTCGGCTTCTCCGTGTGCTGGCTGCCGCACACGGTGGTCAGCTTGCTGGCCGTGTTCAGCCGGCAGTTCTACTACAGCTCGGTCTTCTACCCGATAAGCATAGGGGCTCTGTGGCTCAGCTACCTGAAGACCGTCTTCAACCCGGTGATCTACTGCTGGAGGATCAGGAAGTTCAGGGAGGCCTGTCAGGAGTTCATCCCTAAGAGCTGCAGACTGTGTCCCAGAGTGCCGGGCCGGAGCCGCCGGAGAGTGAGGCCCAGCAACATCTACGTGTGCAGCGAGACTCAGTCGGCCGTGTGAGACCGGGAGGACCGGTTTGTTTTAGTCCACATAATAAGCAATCAGAGCTCCCCTGATCACCACAGGAATGGACTCTTACATTTTGATTCTGTGACAAATTCTGTGTTCTCAAAACATACCGGTTGAAAAATGTGTTTTTTGTGACCATCATGGTTTTTGGAAATTTCCTGGCAGACAGTTTCATATCCTTCATTTACTTCTCCGTCTCATTATTTGTCCCTGAAGCGTTTCGCCATTGTCATTTTATCTCTGCAGACTGTAGACTCAGGTCTTCAGGTTTCGTGGTGATGAGAATAATTCTTTTGTGATGTGACGAGTTTCACAATAAAACCACACACAGTATTAATATCCAGTGATGTTTCCCAGAGGACAGTCTGTACGCTTTTCAAACCGACGTCCTTTTAAAAATATGAATTTGTGCAGAAACATGACTGTGTGAAACTGTTATTTAAAACCACGTGTGTCCACAGGGAAGTGTGTCAGTTATTGAGCTGTGAATGTTTACTTGAATGTATTATATTTTCATGGATAATGAAAGCAGGTAAATAAATACAGTTTGTAAAAGTGCTTGCATTGACAGACTGCCGAGTGCTTGGATGAAAAACACATTCACGCCAGCCGCTTTTACTTTGTACATAATGGGAGGAGGTTGCTGGGATACTAAAGACGTGTGTTCACTGTGAGAGGATGTTAAGCTTATCTACTATCTACCGAATACAGCAGACACGGTGGTTTGTGTATCAAATCCTATCAGTTTAGGTGATATAAAAGTGGATCAAATTGGAAGAGTGAGGCCTGCACACATTTTTTTTTCCCCAAATGAAACTTATCCTGAATGAACAAATTAAGCGAATGCATTGTATTTATATGCATAAATTATTACTGCATTCAAAATGCATTTTGAGATATTTATTTTTAGAAATGCTACAAAGCTTAAAGATATTTTTTAATACTGGCGATCTCAGCCAGCCAAATCTAGGTCGTATGATGTACGGCATTATACAGGAAGATGGTGCTGTTCTCTCATTGCAAATTAAGATGGCTCAGTTTCCTGCTGAATTCTCTGGCTCATTATCATGAAATGCCATTTTCAGCAGCAACCATCAGCTCACAGGAAAGAACAGGCGGATGAGACACATGGTCTTATCAAGCTAATAATAAGATTGGCTAATGAGGTGGAAGAAGCATAATCTCATTTGCTTCTGATTATTTACAGAGCTTGCTCAATTAATGTGATGGCCATTGGGAGCACGCGCTTCATTATTAATAGCTAATGTAATGATCATTTTTTTAATCAATTGATTAAAAAGGGTGAGAAGTGACCATCAACATTTCCTGAAGCCCAGATCAGACTTAAGGTCAAAATGTTTGTTTATATATCAAATAATACAAAAAGAAGCAGCACATTCTCAGAAATTAGAGGTATGAAATTGATGATTTGGAAGTTAATTTGAACTAACCTGATTTAAGGAAGTCACAAACCCACAAATTCAATTATTTTCTATGTGGACTGACAATTTATCTTGTGACTCTTGTTTTTGTTGGATGTAAATGTAAAATCGGACGTGGTTATCATGTAAACAAACGGTCACATTACACACTCACACACTCGTACATGGAATATTTATACATGTATCCATGTGCCAACACAACCACCATACGGACTCTCCCTCCTAATTTAGTCCTCATGGTTCCTTCTACATTACATTACTGTCCTAACTTAATCAGTTACGTTACAACAATCATTTTCTCTGCAGGGATGCCAGAATAAGGGAATTTTGTTGTTGTTGTTGCTCTGATGGTTGTTATTGGTGGATTTGGTTTTAAAAATCCTCGGTATGTTGGTCCACATCCCCACAGTTGAATGATGTTGATTTAAAGAAACATATCATTTAAGGGGGGCCTCGATGTTGTCTGTCAGATAATTTAATACAGAACGTTCATGTTTGCTGGACCGGAGTTGTGATTTGAGTTGTTCTGCCATTCATCTGAAACGCATCTTTTGTTCGACCTGCCGTGATTAATAATTTGATTATTTTTGTGATAACAACGCCCAAGTATGACTAATGGTTCAATTATCATGTGATTTCACTAAATGGCATGATTGAAACATGTGACTGAGTGAGAGAAGCCTTCTGCCTTCAAACTGAAGGGGCCTCTTATTTCTAGTTAGTGAAACATGTTTGATATCATTTCTGCTGAGCTGGGCTTACTTTTCATACTTACTACTACTAAGAATTTTACTGATAATACTTGACATTCTTTTACTTGATTAAAGACTTTTACTTGCAGTGTAGTATGGTTACAGTGTAGTATTAGTAGTTTTACTTCATTAAAGGATCAGAATACTTCCCAGCACATTTTTGAGGAAAAATTTTTACAAATTGGTGTTTTTTAGTAGCTTGGCATATAAACATACATGCATCATTGGTGAATGGCAAACCATGTTTGTACAAAACAACCATGGAGAAAATTGTCACAATTTATTGTGGATCATTGCAATTCTATTTGACCAATTACCTTATGGTTGTCTAAATTGACAAATATATATATTTCCAGTAACTTTTAAGAGCTGTCTGTATCAAACAACAGACCTACACTTCCCCTATATTTGAATGTTGCGGAAAAACAAAAAATAAGGCGTTATGCTGTAGTTAATTTCACTTACTTACTCGCTTTCTGTTGATAAAGTACATTGTAACTGTGTTTGGAATATATATATATATATATATAACCACTCTGAGCTTTGATTTATATTTAAAGTAAATATAGTTACGCTCTTTGAAAATCATTTTTATCACAACCTTTTTGTTGTAAACTATAATTTGATCAATAAAGTTAATACAAAAAAAGAAAATGCTGTGTTGTTGTGACGAGGTGCATGCCGGGACAAGATAGGCATCCAATATGGCGACTTCCGCGGGACAAGATGGAAAGCCTGGCTCTTCCTTGGATGTGGACTTACTCCTGCACCCCGAGTTGTTGTCTCGAGAGTTCATGCAGTTAATCTTAAACGGGGTGAGTTAACGTTTAGAACCGTGTTTCTGTGTATTGGTTTGTTTCTCCGGCGGACATCGGTTTAATGCTTGCTAACGGTTCCTCTGTGTGTCCGAACCAGAAACGCGTCAGCACCGGAGACCGCGACAGTCGGGACCAGCTCACGGAGCTTTACCTCCGGCATGTCATCCCGCGGCCGCAGAGGACTTTACCCGCCAACCGCTGGGGAAAGAGGATGGAGAAGACCCGGGGGAGGCAGACCCCGGCCGCCGCGGGTCAGACAGGTAACGCCTGCTACACCGGAGTAACGTCACTGCGTGTCATCGGTCAACGGCAGGTTCAGGGAGATTTAAGTCATCAGATATTATTAAAATCTAAAATAAAACTGTTCTGAGGGGGAAGAATGCACAATCTACCGAGCATTAATGCAATAATGTGAATCCAATATATAATATTCTGAAATGGACCATTCTGCATAAACAATACTGCTTTTGGTACTTCCAAGTAAAAACAATTATGCTAAAACTTCTTTACTTTTACTCAAGTAGATTTTTGAATTACCTTTTTCATAAAAATCAAAAAAGTATCCCTACAATGTACTAAAAGACTAGAGAAGAGAGTACTTTAGTACGTTATGCCTGCTACACATAATTTGTTCAACCAGCATAGAATAACCGATAGAGAAAATAAAAACTTAAATAAAACTTTTGTTTGGTGATTTCCAGTTCCAATAACAACCACAATAGGAAACGGCCTCTGATTGTGTTCGATGGAAGTTCGTCTCACTTCGGCCCACTTAAAGTAAAGAAACCAGAGGGAACCACCGTGTCTCCGGGAATCACCGACAGGTTAAAACCTCCGCCTGCTGCAAACCTGTCCAACCCCATCCGCAGCCTGTCTGGGAACACATCTTCCTCATGCGTTCATCACAGCAATGACTCACCGAACCTCAAACGGGAAGCAAACAACTCGGTAGGAACTTTTTGCTGCGCAGTCATTGATGTGCAATATTTTGAAAGGGCAACTACAAACACTGTGTGGATGGAGGTGAAAACATAACCACTAAAATAGAAGGAAAAACATGCATCGGTTACATTATGACATCATACTGTATGTGTATTATTTATCGGAACACTTTTTAAAATACCTGTTGTTGATGCTTCATCTTCCATCTCTTCAGGGTGCAACCAAGTCTCCAGAATTGAAGAAAAAGATCCAGCATGTGACATGGCCCTGACCCCGATTCACACAGACCTCTGAAGGACAGGTCACTCCCCTCCTACCAAATGTTATTGCCCAGTATTTGTACTCTCCCCATCACCCTTATCCCACCAATTCCATCCCAGAAAGGGATGAAAACCCATCACCCTGTGTGCCAAGGCCACCTCCCTGCTCCCGTTCCGACCTGAGAGCTGACAGGAAGGGGTAGTGCTCCGAGGATCCTGCTTTCAAAGTCACAAGCTTCCTTGTTGCTTTCAACAACCTGAAGTGCCCTTACCATAGATGATCAGCAACTCTCCTCGTATCCTACACACCTTCTAGGATAAAACAAGTAACACAACTTTTGTTTTCCCAAATGCCATTCATGGAAATTATGGGTTGTTGATATTCTGTTTCTGTGCACAAGTTGGTTTTGATCAGAGCGCCTCCTGTTGGGAGAAAGGGGTGATTTTTTTGTTTAAAATGTCGTGATTTAAATGGACAGATTGATTTTAACACAAATGCTGTAGACTCACTGTTTGAGATTGTGCCTGATGGACAGTATCTAAGAGGCATTGTGAACATGTTATGAGGCAGCACTGCAAATATCCAGTTTTTCCTCTGGCGTACCTTTTTATAACGAGCCAAATAGCAGATTATGCTGAACACAGGATTTTAGAAGGGATGTAGTCAAACCACTAGGTGTATTTTTTTTCACACTGAACTCCATTCCACCGATGTCTGGCCTAAGTGCTGTTTCACGAGATGTTCAGGGTTTTTAAATATTAGTGTAGCTTGTTATTGTATTTTTTTTCCTTCAAACTGGATTATAATCCATAACGCTAAACAGCCACATTGACATAGATGAAGGAAATGACGGTTTGATCATGTATCACCTCTTAATAATTCAGGAAAAAAAATGAATATGGACTAATCTAGGAATATTTTTGAAGTATTTATTCTGAATTGTGTATAAATTGACTTTGCAGTTACTGTAAACTGATGTAGACAGAGTTCATCCAAAAGATTTACAAAGCATTTTGCATCCATTGTGAAATCCAGTGTCTAGTTTGTATCAACATTTATAAAAAATAAATTATCTCAATACAATGAGTCACTTATGTTGATTTAATTGCAGAAAAGTAAACTGCTCTGTGGCCTGTCTGATGTGACTGTATTGAAACACACAGAACTCATCATAGTGTTCAGGCTTTAGGAAATCTAACCTGTGACGGGAGACGTTCCTGTTGGCTGGTAATGATGTGCACGTCCCTTCAGATGGTTTAACAGCAGAATATCCTGCAGGAAAAGTTGCTGTTTCAGCATTTGCAACAACTGCCAACACTGCAAAGTATTTCAAAAAAGGATCAGGCTCAGGCTTAGCCACAGCTGTGTGCTCACTGCCATGGTTAACACAAGGCTAAACTCTGAGCAACATCCAAAACCAATATTGTATATGACTAAAGCCTGGAATCACAGAAGCTCATCTCAAAGGGATTAACAGGCCCACAAGTTTAGAAAGAAAGCAGGACGGTAATTCTAAGATTCTGGTGATGTCATTCACAACAATGAATTCAAGAATCATGTTGGTGGTGATTATTTATGAAGCTCATCTGGCTCAACAGAACTTGGATTCGGCACCAAGTTTATTTTCTGCCATAATCCAAAATGAGTATTTATTTATTTATTTATTTGTAACCAGTGTGATGCTACTTCCAGGGTTGGCCTACAGAATATGTCACTCTTTCAGAACTCCATGTTGTCACAGCAAAACCGACATGGCAATGGCCAAAATCTCAAGACTTCAAAAGGTTTTCTGCCCCAACGTTGCCAATAGAAGCATTTTCCCATCTGTTTTCTGAACAACCGGGAAATTGATGTGATGTCATGAACAGCTTTAGTTGGAAATTATAGGAGAAAAGACACAGTTTTTATCAGTTTAATTGGTAATAGCAGAACTCATTCACAAAATTTGAATAAAAGCATCAAGCTAGTCCATGCACAAAGCAGTAATTATTACACTTCAAAGGAGTGTAGGACTCTACATTCATATTGTAGATTTATTTCAAAATATTTCATACAGTTTCTATCTGCAAACATGTTGCTGTTGCGGAAGCAAAGGCCTTTACATTAATGCCAACAGTTATTTTATTAGCAATAACTTTTTTTTTCTTCGAAGAAGAACCTATTTAAGTTAACTCTAAATTAAAATGATGCTGTTAGTAGTTTGTATTTCATGGCATACAACAATGTACATTCATAGTAATGCAAGGTTGTAAAGATGCTATCGATGCTATGCTTTGTGCTCTGATAGTAGTTATTGTATCTTTGGCATTCCTCTATTATAACTAGATCATCCAATCAGATGTATCTGTTGTCCTTCAGGCTGAATTAGATGTCCTTGCCGCACTCCGGGCACAGGATATCATCACGTTCAGTGAGGAAGCCACGGCCAACCAGGGACACAGAGCACTTCTTACAGTTGAAGCAATCGTTGTGCCACTGGCGCTCCTCGAAGGATATGTACTTGCTGCCACCAAGACCTGAAAGTGGAGAACAAGTCTGAGTCAGAACCAACTGGGGAAATCATTGTTAGATTCAGGGAGACCAATGAATTGATAGATTTGGATTACCGCTAATGGGGGTGGTGCAGGAAGCACACTTCTTGGCATAAAGGTTGCAGAAGCAGTTGAGACAATAGGCAAAGTCGTCTCTGGAGGTAAACCTCTGGCCAGACAGCTGATGCTTGCAGCTAGTGCACAGGAAGCAGTCCTTGTGCCAGGGCTGGTCATGGTAGGTCACCCCGCCAGTGGTGATGGGCTAATAACAGGGAACAAGGGGGTCATATCGTCACAATCATTGCTCTTATGATGAAAGTTCATTTACGACGAGGCGTCTCACCTTCTTGCAGTGCACACACTGCATGGCAAACTGCTTCTCGTAGCAGGGCACACAGAAATTGTGGGTGTCCTTCGGGATGAAGCTCTTGGTGCCGATGGGCTGCTGGCATCGCTGGCAGGTGAAACAGGTCTCATGCCAGCTGTTCCCCTTATGCTCCATCTTCCTGGAGCCTTCAGGGAAACGCAAAGCAAAGGAATGGACGGAGTTAGTGAGCGGGGGAAACAACAACCTTGTTCCTCTCTGTAGTTTATTTTAATTGGACTACAGTAATGTGAGTAACTTCTAAATGTATATTCTAACAGACCAACTGTTTGGCTTAACTTAAATACGTTGCCCTCTTTGTTTTCTCACTACCTGGCATGATGGTCTTCTTGCACTCATGGCACTTGGAGGAATACTCGTTGGAGTAGCACTCGGTGCAGAGGAGCTTTTCATCCTTGGTGGAGAAGGGCTTGTCCACCAGCGAGCGCTTGCACTGGAAGCACATGAAACACTCCTCATGCCAGTGGCGGTCCTTGTAGGACAGATCCTGTAAGAGAGTCAGATGAAGTGTTAAGAGTTCTTGATGATAGTTAGAGTCCAAGACAGAAAGTATTTTGGGATTTCTCTCACCCTGGTGTTACAGCCAATGGGCTTCTTGCACTCCTCACAGGTGTTGGAGTACAGGCTCTCGTAACATTTCACACAGTAGGGATTCTCCTCTCTCAGGACGTACTTCTTCCCGAACAGGGACTCCTTGCAGTAGTGGCAGTCGTAACGCTCGGTCATTTTGACCCTGAGTCACTCACCTGAGGAAGAGGAGGGATGCACAGAGAGACACAGGAAGTGAGACGAGCAACGGTAGGTGACTTCATGCAGACACAGCAGTTCAGGTAGATTTTCACATCTAGTTGATTTCACATGTGAAGCAGCTTTATCTGGACAGTTTTCCCCACATATGGAGCTTGGAGGACACCTTCGCCTTTTTGCACCTCAATTCCTAAATGTTTTTGCAGATAGCAGTTTTCGTAGAGATCGTAAATTCTAAGCAATGAATGTTTTCTTGGAAACACTCTAGTATCAACGTCCTGCACATTTACACTTTTTTTTTTCCATGTAGCTTTTCACACCCTTTCATCTCTCCGTCCCATCTCTCAGCAGGCCTTCATTCGGTACTCTGTGTCACTACTAGAAGGTGACAGATGAGGCGGGTATAAATAACTCCTATCAGTCCTGCTTAGAGACAGTCAACTCTTGCCCCGTTGCATACCGACGCTCACCATGCTGCTGCACACTGACCCATCCATCACCTCACATCCAGCTGTCGGCACCAGATCACTGTAACCCTTGTTATTGTGCATATGTGTGAATGTATGTGTGTGTGGTTGTATACGTGGATTTGAATGGCACACTTAATAATGACTACTCACAACCTGCAGCTGTTTGTGGCCTGCTAAGCCCTCTGGTTATCCCAACTGTGCCTAAATACATTCTGAAGACCAGGGACAGTATAGGCGATATGTTTGAGTATGTGTAATGTACACATACGCATGAATCTTTGAGTGGTGTGAGAAAAGATCATATGAGACGTGAGAAAAAAGAAATGGAGTAGAGGTGACCCCGCCCGTATGGTTTTTTATACTACCACAGGCTTTTTGGTGTCGCTCAGCAAAACTTTGACCATATAGGGAGGATTGAAAAGAATTGGAAAACACTAATTTTCCCCTTATATATATTCCCTCGTCTTATTTTCTTGAGCTCCTGTTTTTGAATAATCTATCTTTGATTGTGCTTGGACTGGATGATCTGTGGGTGATTTGTAGAGGTCAGTATCTTTTATCTGGCTGAGGTTGAGATGTGTAATCTGCCCGTCCTGTATGCTCCGAGTTATGCTCACCCCTCCCACATTCCCGCATTGTCTGTTGCTCCCGCCATGACTCACCTAGCTTATATGGAGGATTTATCGGACTCCTAAAAATAAAAAAAGGATAATCTCAACAGCCACAAATTAAGCCTTTGACGCGTCATGCAGCTGTTTCCCAGCTCCTGGGCTCTCTTTGATGAGGCCCACCTAGGAGTCTCTCAGTGCAGATCATTTGATGCCAAAATCAGCGACGGCCACTTGGAACAACATAATGCACAACAATCTGTGCATTATGTTAAGAATTTGTATGCTTTTCCAGCTTTTGCAACAAATTTAGTTGTTAGTCAAGCTGAAAAAACAATTCTATCATCTCATGAGTTTAAATACCTGAAATTGCTCAAGAAACTTTACAATCTACAGCTTTTTAATCATAATACCCAGTGTTTTAAAGTTAAGGTTAACCAACTGTAGAAGAAATTGTGTTACCTTACAATTCTTATTTGGTTTTGGTATAATGTTCCTTTCTCTCTAAACATCAAATGTCCTGCTGAGCTGTTTTCAATTGTGTTAACCCTTGCCGTCTTGATGAAAAGACTCTTTGATCTTTCCCTCTTCCTGAATGGTCTCTGTCTCAAATACATTGATCAAGGCCCGATGAGTGACCCCTGTAGTGACATCGTCTAGCTCTCCCAAGAACGGTCACACCTTGCAGATATCAACAGATGTCTCTTCCTCTGCAGAGAGACGTGCTGATTCAATGCAAATCCACTCATGACGCCTTCCCTTTTGTTCTATCAAACTGTTCTGTATAAATTCAACTCAGCCAGGCCATTCCTCAGACTGGATCTTCATAGACACACTGTGAATTTCTTTTCTCCACTGTCAGTGATTAAACCTCATTTGAACCAGCTACAGAATTGGACCTGAAGAGTTTTCTTCAACACAACCCACTATAGAAATGCAACCCACAAAGCAGTGTTCTTTCTGACAGTGACGCCCTTTAAACAGCTTGCCTACGCCTACTTTCAAAGCAACCTTTCTGGAGGAATTCACCGGTAATTGAATAAGTGTAACAACAGCCACTAAAAGGTAGGCTTGTAATGGGGTAATCGAATAAGAGGTTTGACCCATTTAAACCCTTAATTGAAAATGTGATTTGATCCTGATGCGAATGCAATATAAATAAATCTTTTTGAAGTTGCAACCTGAAACCTTCCGCCAACTCTTAAATCACATTAACTGAAAATTCCTCTTTTACGCAGGGATCATTTCAGTACACTTAGACACATGAAAAGTGCGACTACAAGATTTTAGACGGAACTGCATCAAACCAAAATGCTGTGAAAAGTCACCACAAAAGCCAACTGTTCAGCTGACACCTTTACGAACACAGTTCTGCAGAAGGGACGTATTGGTTGAATGAGAAGGGATGACAGAAGGGTGGAAATGAAGTCACAGGAGTCAACAGGGGTTGTACATTTTTTCTTTTTTTGGCATTTTTTTGATGAAAAAATGATTTAATAAAAGAGGAAGTGAAGCCGTCTCTGAGACGACAAGAGGTGGTTAAATAGTGAAGGAACTGGTGGAGGTGGAAAGAGGAAGAACACGAGCAGGTGGGTTGGAAAGGTAGACAGGAGGATGCCAGAGCACAGTGAGTGTGTCCTGGAGGATGAGAAGACACGGTGGAGTGAAAGGATGAATGGAGGGGAGGGGGGGGGGGTGGACGAGTGGATGGATGGATGGATGGAGAGTGGAGCAGCTGTACAGAGTTGGGTCTTACCTTCCTGTCTGAGGGGTCTGTGCCAGTGTGGAGTCTGGGGCAGACTGAGAGAGGAGGCTCGGGTAAGCTTTAGTGACTCCTGATTGCATTACTCCACCCATCAAGAGCTAATTGAACAAGGGGGAGGGGCGATCGTGGCAGGAAGAGGACGAGCCTGGAGGGGGGTGGGGGGGTAGCAAGGGGGGCCAGGGAATCTTTTTCGAGATGATCTATAAATACAGCGGTGCCTCACAGAGATAACCCCAAGGCCCCCTTTCACTTGCTCATTCGGTCACCAGCGAGACCGCGAGGCCATTTAAGGTCACTCAGTGATTCACTCGATCCCTCGCTCACGTAAATACTAACCATCTAATATTTGTGTTTCCTCCCCTCAACAGCCTTATCACATCACCCTCCCGACTGTCCCACTTCCTGGAGAAAGAGCAAAAAATATCCACTTCTGTTGTCTTTACATCAGAGACGGCCGGGGTTTTTTTCGACATCACAATATTGCACGCACACACAACCAAGTCTTCCTATGGCCGGTTGATACGTGATGGAAAGGACGGTGAGGGTCAAGCGTCAAAGACTGTCCTGTGAGATTTGTGCCTACTCGTGTGTCTCGTCTGTCTTTGCCTCCCTTTATTCCTCCTCACAGGGGAATACGCATTCAATCCCAAACCTTCAACGCGTGGGGTACAGTGTCCGGCCGGTAACCACAGACACCCGCAGGGCTTCCTCCAACATTTCAACGCTATTTTCTGCAACAACACACATTTTTTCTCCTGTTGACGCTGGCAGGCCACCCTCCATCAACTCCACACTCTTCCCAATTCTGTCTTTTCTTATCCCAAATTTCTCTCTCTCTCTCTCTCTCTCTCATTCCATCTCTCTCTCTCTCTCTCCCTGTCTGAAGCAGGTTTTCCTGACCCCGGTGGTCCCTGGACACTCTCCAGAGAGAAAATGCGTCACTGGATTCAAGTGCTCTATTTTTGGTGGTTAGTGTGTGCGTGTGTGTGTGTGTTTCACTTTGTTTGTGTGTCAGTTTGTGTGTTGCATCTATGTGCATCCATGCATGCATTTATGTTTATGCCGCCCCCAGAAGATGAATCCTATTGAATTTGGCGATCCCCTTTTTGTGGTTTTGAGTGAATTATGGTTGTCATGACGTTTCATAAACACATTAATCTTCCCCTTTTACGTCAGCGTGTGAGCATGATAAGATTAACATTTAGTTCAGAGCATTGTTGTGTTGACGTAGGCTACAGTCTCACAGAGGCGTTAGCATGGCTGCTAACGGTTCGTTTTTGCTGCACCGATTGCAGCTTTGAATGGGTTTTTGAATCAGGCAGCTGGGATAAACAGGAATCTAATTGGGCGGCATTTGCAGTAGTAGTTGTAATTGAAGTCAGATGACAGTTTGTTGGGCAGAAGACAGAGGAGAGTGTTGTGCTAGTTCTGACGAAAATACTGGGAATAGATTTGATTTGATTACTCCGCCCGACAAACATGTGGCATTTTTACATTCATGCGTCCCATGGGCAAAAAAAGTAGATGGAGATACCTCATAAATCACATCAACAACTCATCACCACACCGCTTTGACATTGTCAATGTAGAAATTAGATATATAACAATAATAATTAAGTATTTAATCCTGATATGGGGGAAAAAATCATTTCACTTCGCTTAATTTCCAGCATGTGGTTTAATTAATATCTCAAGGTCTGCTGAAATTTAATAATGCCCAGTACTACCAAGGCATGCTCCCAGTCTCGCTCCCCAGCTCCCCAGCCTTTGTTTCTTGCTTGTCTTCAGCTGGATCTCAGTCATCCCTCCCCCGCTCCGTGCTCTGGACCGGGGCCTCCAACTCAGCTGCTAAGGCCAGGGGGATAAAGGTGCAGCTGTCTGGGCAGCGAGGGGCTATCGTGGTTCTAAAGCCCGGTGCTTACTTCTGCTGCAAATACAGCCATGTGGAAAGGTCGAGCAAGGCCGACCCAATCGTCACTAGTGAACTGTTAATCATTAATGCCACGGCAACCAATTGGAATTCCTCTGGGTCACCCAAGATCCAATGTGATCCTCTGGAAAAAGGCGCCCTGTCAAACTGGCTGAAACGGATCCCAGTAACTGCCTTTAAAGAGTGCGCGGCATCGCAATGAAGGTCTCAAATAGGCAATTAGAGCTGATGAAGAGGGACAGAATCGTTTTGGTCTCACGCTGTGGGAATAAGGTTTATGTGCAGCTTAGCTAGTGGAACTACCATATCCTTGATTGGACGTTGAAAATCAAGTTTCGAGGAGGGTTAGATATTGCATATAGCTAAAAACGTCCAAATGTTTGACTGCAGAAGCAGAAACATAAACGTATTTATTGGACTAGAGATCGTGCGTAGAGTCAGAGTGTGTATCTTTAGATTGTCAAAGATTCAGAGCTCATCAATTGCTCATTGCTCATTATTTCATGCATTTCTTAATAATTCCCAGCATGCATTAGGACACACAGGACATCCAAAACACAAAAACAGGAAAACAAATAGTAATTAAACTCCTGCAATGGTCAAAAAAATGCATTTTAGAGTGTGATTAGTGAAATAAAAGTCTTACTTTCCCCCCACACACTAAAACACCTGACTTCTGTACACATTTGATGTGTAACGTTCACATTTATGACACTGATTAAAAGCCTCCTGTGCTCGTTTTCACTCCGTCTTCGCTCTGTGCCAAAGCAGTGATGCCGGTCTATATCTGACATAGCAAATCTTCAGTCATTTAGCCCGGTGTTGTGTTCCCAGACCGCTAAATCCCTGCAGAGATTAGTGGGATGTTTCAAGCCCGGCAGTCACCAGACACTTTATTTAGATGCTGAAGTTTGTCATTTCTCTTTGTTCCTTTAGGCCTTTTATGTATATAACCACCTCACATACCCTCAAACTGACACCAACACGTGCAGACTTACTGCTTTCCTCTTCCTCTGGAATCAGTTATGCGACCGTGACATTGGAGAGCATACATCGATTAATATGGAGAGAAAAGTGTTTCAAAAAGAGAACAATATTAATATTTTAATCTTCCATGTTGTTCTCTTCCCTCAGAAAACATGTCTTTGCACTATTCAATGAGGTAAGGTGATTTAAATCATTTAAAAATATATATTTTACAGTTAAAGCCATCTATGCTATAGGCTGGGTGGGAGTACATGGACATGCTTGCTTTACTACAGCTTGATTACTGTTTTTTTTCTGTCTGAGTGTAATCACCAGCTCATCTAAATGAGTTTCAGTGAGAAGTCCCTTAATGACTTAATAAGTTACTTCTAGTTGTTTTTCTCGTGTTCCAATTCAAGAGGGTGCTGCATTCTCATCTGACCTCACTTATCTGGACAACAACTGGGCCCCTCTGTCTCAGGCCACATTTATCTTACTAATTCTGTCCGTTGCAAAGCAAGAGCAGCTGTCATGGTGACGGCCTGGCAGCTCGAACCAAGCCCAGTATCCCAGAATACAGATCCAACAGATCTGGGGGGCCGATGGGTTTGGCAGCTGGGGTCCAACGGTCCCCACTTCTTAATTTGTTTTTTCTTATTCGGTTACTTCGATAGCAAAGCGAACAAACATCAGTATGTGTGCACCGATAAGCGACCTCATCATCGGTCATATCAGCTTGATAGGCTTTTTGTTTCCATATGTCAGTGTAGGAAAAGCACAGGTGTAAAGCATACAATTATTGATGGCCGACTTCCAATTAGCGGTCTCACTTTCACAGTGACCTTTTATCACGGAGAGATGATTTAACACCATGCTATGACAATGATATCAATTTGGCGGCCCTGCATTTAGCAGCCCTGCATTTAGTGGCGCTATATTTTCCAGGACGCTGCCGCTGGGTCGTCATGTCGTCATGGATTATGGGACACCTGAATAGAGAGGGGCAATCATATGGCGTTGGCACGGTGACAGTGACCTGCAGCCTTTAAGTTCTGTAGTTCGCTCTGTTTAATAGAGAGGCCTCATGACTCCACAGTGTTTTATGTCACATATTGTTTTTGCAGCTTTTCTGTGGTCTGTCAGTAAAGTTTAACCAAGAAGTGACAGATTTTAGATCGGAATGGCAATGCTGATTCAGGGTATGTTGAGCTTGAGGGTTTGTAGATGTACTGAACTGGGTCTCTCCCCAACAAGCAACAATAATATTTTGGTCTTATATTCGTGCATTCTTTTTTGTTGTTGTACAGATTAAACAAATGGGACGTCAAGGTCTTCATTATTGAGTTAAATCGGAGGTTGGAGGCATATTTTGTTATCTTTTATATGCTAGGCTAAGCTTATAGATGTAGCCTCTAGTATCATAATAAACAGCAGATATGAGATGTTGGCAAGAAAACAAATAAGCATATCCCAACTGTGTTCGACTATGCCTTAAAGTCATAAATGTCTGTTAATTCTCTATCTTTTGCCAAACAAAGTAATAACCAATGGGGATTGAGCCTCCGCCACACTGACGAGAGCCATCGCATTTGCACTATCATGATCTGGGTGTCGACGGCCCCAGAAAAAATCACAAGCGGCGCTCTGGGAAGTGAGATCCAAACAACACACCTTCAATCACAGCTTATCGCTATCGGAGCCGCCGGAGAGGACAAAATGGACATATTAGAAGATAGATAGTAACTTTTAGGTACACTCTGTTCCCGGTTTATCAGAGACGCCGTGTTTAAACTGAGCTGAGGGCCGCTTCTAAAGATGTTTATTGCTTGGGTTGTGTTATATGAATGCATTGGCTTTAGCTGAGTTTGTTTAAGAACTGATAACAGAATAATCAATTCATTCAATCATTATTCCAGCAGTATGCTCGACGTCCTGATTAACACAACCACAAGCGAAATTGCACATAACCGCACATTTCACCGTACACATTAGAAGCTTCATGTTTCACTTCGGCTTGAGGCCACAACATAGCAGGCATAGCACGAGAGCCACCAGTTCATCACGTACATCATCACTTCCAATCAGGTGGCCACCAAGGCAGGCGCCTTTCTGCCAACATAAACATCTAGTTTCATCAGCGTTGCAACTATAGCTCTGCTCGGCTGGGGGGGAGGGGGGGATGAGGGGCGTGGGTCTAAAATGGAAGACATCCTGGTTATAGCAGTGGCAGATAAAGTGTTGACAAGTGTTACTTACTTGATTAAAAAGTCAGGCTCTCATTGGGCTTAAGAGGGGAAGGGCACGAATGACAAACCATTCCAATCATTTTGCACTTTTACGGCAGCTCTGAATACACAGATCCTCTGTTTATTTGACGTTTGTTGAAATTCATCCAAGGAATCTAATTATACCAGCTTTACGTCTGGAAGTGTAAACCTTCACCTCGGCTCTGTCCAGTAATCCTTCAGTCAGCTGGAGTCAAAAACAAACAAAACCAAACTTCAATGTTATAAACTGGGCTCGACTAAATGCTTTCATCAGAAAGATGAAGCAGCCAGTGTTGAGGTTTTGTGCTGGGTGTGCTCTGCCCCCTTGTGATGGAAGAGACTAATCTCTGCGGGAAAGTTTTCGGTTGATATGATTTTGCTCACATCTTACTTCTATAACAAAAGGTTTGTTTCGCCCTCAGGCCTGTCATTTTCAGTTTGATGCTGCCAAAATCTCAGATGAGTTTAGAAAAACCTAAACTCCCCTTTCTGGTGTAGGAATGAAGATTAGACATGTGGAGGTGCTGTGGAACAAGGAACAAGCTACCCAATGGAAAAGCTGTATTTTATGAGCTGAATCCAGTGTTAATGACTTATTGTGTTGTCACATTTCTCAGCAATTTGTTGTTTTTTGTGTGTGGCATTTTTGAGTTTATTTAACATGACATTTAAGATAATATTTTCAATTTGTATGAGTATTAAATTAGTCAAAAACAAAACCCCAAATTTGGATAATACTGAGTCAACATTCAGTCATCCTTTTATGATTCAGTACAGTCTTTTTTTCCGATTGATGAAGCTGGAGTCTATCAGGAAACGCCATCCTTCTTTTAGTACCAAAATATGACTCATATTTACCAAGATGCCACTGTCACCGTATACAAGCTCAAGGTTTACTCAACACTTATCTTCCCAGTACACATGTAGAGCGAATCAATCGCACCATTACCGACTGATCCCACCCACGCCTAAGTGGATTTCTCTCTGATGACAAACCCTCAGTATTGTTAAATATGGGATCTGCTTATCTTTATTGCTCAACCTACAATAAACATTTTATTTGAACATCTCAAGGTTGACATTTTCTTCATTCAATGTTCAAATAGTGTATTGGTTAGTATCTGATCTTCGTGCTGCTAGTGCTAAGATAAATAAAATCACTTTACACACCACATACATCCTGTTTTTGGTTATAGATGTATTGTATTTTCTTTTATAATCATAGGTTACTCTTTCATAAATGTAATTTAAAAACCTATATGTTTATTCTCATGCTCCTTGTTGTAGTATAGTATGAGCTCATTTGTAGGTTTACTTCCCTTATCTGTAATATGTATGTATGTTTCTACTGTATTTTGTGGCTGTGATGCTTCTTTAATTGTCTTATTTTAATGTCTTTCACAGTTTTGAACACTTAATACACATATCTTAGTTTTAAAGGTTATTCATGACCCAGGAAACAGCCACAACGAGGTCCATGTAGTGTCTGAATACATACATGTTACTATATAATATGAAGACAATATAAATGTATGAATGAAGATGAATGTAAAAAAAAAAAAAAAAAATAGGCAAATTTCCCATTGTCATCAGCAAGGGGCGATATTGTCCCCCAGAGTTTGCCCCTTTTCCTCTGGCGTTGTCCTGTACCAGTCCCGGCGTTGGTGACGTCAACAATGGAACCGGCGATCTAGTTAACCGAAAGTAGCACGATCACACCGGAAATCAAGTGATGTTCCTTCAAAATACGTTTATTCTCTGTTCAGTAACTGTTAAATGGAACAAAATGTATATAAATAATAATAAAAAAAGAATAGAGATGTATCAGTAAAGACCTCAAGCAGCATACTTAACAGTCATTACAGCTTTAGTGCAACAATGAATGTTTTTTTTAAATAGGCGACCGCTCACTTTGTTTTTATGCTCGCCCATTTTCATTTATCCACATGACACTTAACAAAGGTCATTATTAGATTGATCTTGTTGTTCTGTTTTTCTGTTATGGCTATCTATATTTATTTTTTAAACTATAATTTATTAATTAAATATGATACATTGTTATACATATAACTAAAAAGGGTCATCCTTGCAGAATGAGTAATACATATCGCATCATTTCTTGAAACTTTAAAAAAAAAATACATATGTTAAAGTCTATTTTTTAGTTTCACTATCTATTTTATAAGGTTGTTTTCTTAATGAATCAAATGTCAATTGTAAGTACATTTATTCAAGTACTGCACATGTACAATGTTGACATCTTTATTCATTCCCATTCCATTTCCATTATAATGCTACATTTTAGTTGTAGCTACTTGACTTGATTTCAGAGTACTTTTTATTCCACTATATTTATTTAACACATTACTTACATAAACTATATGTTTATATAATATGTTGCCGTTGGCCTACTATACCACTAACCAGTATACAAAGTATATAAATTAGGCTTCACATCGACAAACTACATTATCAGAATCTGAATCAGCTTTATTGGACAGTAAAATACAACATTAAAATGCACTTACATTTGGTGGTGACAAAAACAAAATCATAGAATATTCCATTAGCAATATAACACTGTTATCAGAAAGAAGGCATTCTGCACAATAAGTACTTTTACTTTTAAAACTTTCAGTACATTTATAAAACCTTTAATCAAGTAATTCAGGACTGGAGTGTTTTTAGACCATTGTATTCTTATCAAGTGAAGGTTGTGAGTATGTTTTCCGACAATTATTATTCATATTTTATATAGCATACCTGTCTTCTACTAAAATGTTTTATTTTGAAATGTGTCAGCGGAAGTCGACTGTCCATCCGGACTAGCTTGATGCTAGTGGTTGAGGTGGAGGCAGTCAGCCTGCGACAGAAAAACAAACGAGGATAGGTCGAGCGCTACACAGTCAGTCCATGTTTTAAAAGAAAAATAAAGAGTGAAAGCCGAGGCTATGTGGATTTAAACGTTATTTTTGACGTTTTTATGTTGGCTTAGTTACTTATTGTTTGCTTCTCGTTTTGGCGGAGTGTGTCAGCCGTTTGCCCATTCTCACTGGAGTGAGCACTAAGGTAAGCCCCGTAACCGCAAATGAACTGTGTAAGTTGGATGGGCTACTTTGCCCACTCAACCGCTGTCTAAACGTCTCTTTGTGTTGTTTATTTTGTCAAGAAAATACGAATCGCAAACAGTCATAAAAGTTGGAAACAAAGGAAAAACGGTTGCTTACTCGACTCACTTTCTGTGTTTGACGCTGGCTCTTTGTCCACTCAGATGTGGTTTAACTGGACATTGTCTCTGAACCGCGGTTTGCTTGGCGTTTCTGCTTGTTGTGGCTTCATTTTTTTATTCTTACAGCTAAAACAGGTGGTTACGTTTACACAGGCACCTATTTATTTGCAATATTTCCACGGGCCACTTCTTAAAAAAGGCCTTGTAAGGCAGGCTACTACAGCAGACATCTGTTCTCCCTAGGCATCTGTTTGGTTTGACTTACTATTGAACGTGGTCTTTGTTTACTCAATTTAAAAACATTCACGTTTTTTTTTTTTTGTTCATCAGTATTTCAGCGCCTTTTCTTTAAAAAAAAAAAAAGCAATAGCTAACACAATGAACCACATTTGCCATAACACCACAGATTGACGACTGTTGCCACATGCCGAGCTTGTCAGTGCTCCTAGTGGCTCCTCATGGTAACTACACCATGTGTCCTTCCCAACAGACGACGGGCTGCATTGTCTTTCTTGCTTATCTCGTGTAGTTTATCATAAAATATCCATTAATTTGTGTTTCTTTCTCTTGAAAGACGATAAGAACATATTTGTTGTTGTCGTTTTGACGATTCAGGTTACTTTATGGTACACACAGAGCAGTTTAGGGCGCAGGTACACATTTCATGGCACACCTTTTCTGCAGACACACCCTCTGTTAAGGTCACTATGGCAACGCAGAAATATGGACAAGGTTTGCTCAGCAATGACAGGTATGTGGAAGGCAAGTGTAATAAGAGACTGCCAGGCCTGTATAACAGAAACCTCCTACCGGTGTCTTACGTCATAAATGAAATAGTTTTGAGGCCAGGAAAATGTGATTGAAAGTGCTAAACAAATGTAATTTTTAAAACCAAATTAAATCTATAAGGGTTACTCATTTTTACTCACTGGATTGAGCTACTTCTACACTATATTTGTCTTAAAACCTAAGTTGATCTGCATTTTATCATAATCTCCTTTGTTGGCCAAGTCACACATACAAGCAATTCGACTCTTGGCACGAGGCCAGTCTCATGTAAGTTGAGCTGTCAAACATTTACCAGTTACTGCTTGTAAAATGGAAAAGGAAATGGATTTTGAGCAGATTTACCAAGACTTTTCTCAGACCGAAAGCACTTGTCCTCAAAGGCACTGCTGTTTGTCGGTTAGGTTGCTTGTTCTCCTGGAAGTAAGTCTTATTGGAAATCCTGTCAGTTTAACTTTAAAACATGACAACGAGAAGTTGTTTAATAGTTTCTGATCCACATGTACAAGTAAGATAATTCCAGCAGTCAAGAAGATGGAAACGTTATAGGCGACTCTTTGATAATGGATGTTCATGTAAAGAAAAACATTCTCTGGTTCCAGCTTTTTCTGTCTGAATTTTGATTTGTTAGTTGGACAAATTAAAGTATTTTAAGACATTGCCTTCAGCTTTCGTAGCACTTTTTTATTCATTTTACATACCAAACGATTAGGTTGAGAAAAATAATTGACGGATTAATTGATAACAGAAATAAATCTTAGTTGCATGCACACAAGTTAATCACTGCTTACAATTGTTTCACCTTCAGAGAATGAATTAAAGGCTTGTTCGCTGAACATTCTCCCCCTTTTCCAATGAGATTGTTTAAACTCCACCTTTCCTCAGCTTCACAGATAACAATGCATTCAGGCGACCGTCATCAATTTTCCTAATAAAGTCAAAATTTGTGATGCTTGACCTCCAGGATTTGAAGTCGGTGTTAAATAACGGCAACTTTACAGTCGGGGTTATGGTGTGGAAGACTGGCAAACCACATTCCGAGTTAATGACAGATATATTAACTTGACTGATCGGTTTGGATGAACAAGGTGGTGCTGCAGGCGTTGGTTTGGTGTTACTTGTTTATAGAAGCAACACTTGAAAACTGAAGGTGACATTTTTGTAACATTCATAGTTTTCTACATAACCCTCCATTTGTGTTTTGGTTGATTTGGTTTTGATTGACTCAAAACCGAATTCTCTCTTTTTAGTTTGTCGACTCCCTACGTCAAACACTCATTGTCATTAAAGCCAAATCTTAACAAATGATATAATAAGGCCTGTCCTCTTTCTTCTTTATATGTGATTGCACAGTAATGAGCTGCGACTAATTACTCCGCTCGCCTCTCCCTCATATGATGCTTAATGGGCCTAAAATGTCCTCGCACACTGTAAGTGATTGGTTTGAGTAGGAGTTGGTGGGAAAATACCACATTATTGGCAAGAAATATTTAGCTTTTTGTGGTTCAACTTTGTGTAATGTCTCTTTTTTTTGTTGCTAAAACATGAGTGGTCTTATTACTGTGTGCAGAAGTTACTATGAGGAGAGAACATGTGAACCATGATGGAGTTTAATAATTATACATTCAATAATATACCAAGAAAACAATTAATACTTTCCATCCTATCCCATCCCCCTTAATGCACTTCTATGTTCTTACCTATTTTTTTCGCTCTTACTGTATCTGAGATATGTTGTGAATTCTTTCTTTCGACAAATGTACTTATTGTATGTCGCTTTGGACAAATGCGTCTGCTAAATACCATAAATGTAAATGTAATTTAATAATTCAAGACGGTAGATTTAAGACCAGGTTAAGTATCTGTCTTTTTATTTGAAGGTGCACGCTGTAAGAAAGTGGTTTTAAAGTTGATTGCATCATTCTCTCCCATTTTATTACCCATACTAAATGGAGCTTCTCTTGGAAAGTGAACTCTAAATAGATTCACTTTCAACTACTTAATTACAGTATGGTGGAGTTTTTATTACGTTTATCGTCCAATCCTTGGATATTTAGTATGCTGAGACAGACAGCTTTATTGTATTTGTGCCCTCAGCTGCGAATATTTAATTTCTCTTTGGACATCCCAAACAAAGTCACACAACTTTCTATCAATCAAGCTGCCTCTGTGTTGATGACATTTGTTTTGCGAGTTTCACTTTGAGCATCTCCAGCAGTCTTTCAGGAAGCTATTGTACAACAAGGGAATAGAGATCAAAATGTATATTTTGGCTTAGTGGAAAGCGTAATGTGTGCCTCTCTCGGGAAATCCTAATCTCTCTGACAGGAGAAGGAATTAATAAGTGCAGGCACAGATGGGCGGTCGGGAGACAGAGCGCTACTCATACAGAGCATGATGTTGGTGGCGAGATAAAGGTCACGCTTGTCATAGTAATCATCTGCAATCCGGGGAAGGGGAAGCCATTAAACTGACAGCAGATACATTTTTGACAATAGACCCCCTTTCTATGACCCCATGATCCAGGGAGAGAAATAGGATTTCTATTAAACACAACCCACACAGTGAGCTTTGAGAAGTGTCCTTTTTAAAAATAATCGTTTGTTTTTAGAATTTATACACATCTTCTTTGTGCTATTGATAAATTATTTCACACCATGTTTGTGATTTTAGCCGCGAGGCTCCTTGGAAGGCAAAGTCGGCCCATTGCTTTTGGTCCAGTCTGCTTATTGCTGTAAAAAATATGAACAATTGTGGTCCTCTGCGGATGAATCCCAAATTACTTCACCACCAGCAGACCAAAGGTTTCATTTATTCAGAGAAATATATCAACATCTACATGACAGATGGGCACTAAAGTTTATGATAGGCTTGGGCTGTTTTAGGATATTGTGGTAAATCAGGGTATTTAGAAATCCCAACGATATTGTTTCCAATACAAATAAATAATAAATACAGGAGCTCCACAGAGGGTTGACCTCTATGGTGTAACAGGCAGCTCAGCCCAGAATGATAAGTGTTTTAGGTTAAGTCTTCTTCAAACAACAAAAGCATTTAATGGCCACATGATTTTATTGGGTTTACACTGAACTTAGCCCCAATTTCTGACTCAGGCTCTTAAGCTTTTTTTCATTTAACTCCTTTGGCTTTTCTGTCTTACATCGGCATACAAACACTTTTATTACGAGCATGTTGACTTGCTGATTTAAGCATTAAGCGTGTGTAAAAACAGAGCAGTTAGTGAGGCTTGAGGCCTTTAGTATTATTAAAAACGTACATATACAATGGGCATCTGTCTCCAATTCACACCGTAGTCTTATTTTCTGCTTCTTAGCAGTGGTTTAGGGTTTTAGTTATCTCTCCTGAGTTTTCTCTTTTGTTCCTACAGTATTTTATCCTCCTCTTCCTTCATCTCCATCATCACCTCTCTCATGTCATCTGCCACCCGGCTTGAGTTCCTAATTCATGCCCAACAACTGAACTAACAGCCCGTTGGCTCCAGTGTCCCTGTGTCACCACTGGGCATCGGGCCTAATCCTACTTTGGGACACTGAGGGGCAGACCATGAAGGGAAGGAAGGAAGGAGGGAGGGAGTAGCGCTAGTTGTTCGGTCCACAAAACTGTGGACTTTGTAATCTGTGGATGGTGCATAATTTATGTCAAAGCCCGAGATGGCATGATGATGAAGGAAACACATGAATGTGGAGTAACAGGTATGTGATTATGAAAACGGGAGAAAACTGCAGAAGATTCCATGAGAACGGTGAAGATGTTTCATGCTAGTCGAGTTGGGTTGTAAAACTCTCTCCTTCCTCAACAGAGAAACATGAGAAACATAAATTCATATACAGGCTGAGAGCTGCTCGTTAAAACATAAGCAACGGTCCAATAGCTTCCCTGTGGCCTGTTTGATACGGTCAGTATCTTTGCATCCCTAGAAAAATGATTGGCAGAATCAAAAATTAAATTAATTGGTATGTATGTATGTGTATGTGTGTATATATATGTTTTTAAAGATGAAGTGCATCAATCTGGTGCACATAAACTCAATATTTTGAGAAAGCACCAATAGTCAACCCTACAATATTGTTGCAATATCAATATTGGTGTATTTGGTCAAATATCTTGTGATATTTGAGTTTTGTCTGTATTGCCCAGCCCCGGCTTCTACTGTCTAATCAAATGTTAAAGTTGTGAAATGAAGGCTGTAGCTCGTTGGAGTTTCTGTGACTCATGAAACGAGTTAATCTATTGTTTGAGTTTGTTCCATTGTGGTGTTTTCAGCGGAGGCTTCGGCAGGCCCTTCATGCTCTAATTGATTTAATTAAGTGGACGTTTTCCCCTTTGGCTTTGTTGATGCACAAACCGTCAGTATGCAGACAAACATGGAGTTATCTCGCCCAGAGCACGCGCTTTGCTTATCTGTATTTCACAGAGAGATACACGTTCCAAGTTCGCCTCAGAGCATGTTACATGCCTCATCCCTCTGAGGTTCAACCTCATTAACAATCTCTCACCATTCCTGTGGACCACTCCAAAGGCACTGGCAGTATAGTAAATATTTTGATTCATATTTGTGAAGGGTTTCCCCTTCCGAGCGATGAAGACTCATTTCACAGGCTGCTCACATTTTGTGTTGGGCAAACACATAAAGCATGTGCAGGTTTTCTTGATTTCTACAAGGTTGTCCCTTATTATCATCTAATGTTCATTTCAACTGGCAGACCATTTGGCCCTGCAATGTAATTCTACTCTCCTTGATGTTAGGAAATCTTATGAAAATCCTTTATGCCTTCTATTTTCTCCCTCCCTGTTTACTGCCAATTTAGAGTGCCCAATTACCCATGCACTGTTGACTCTAATGTTGGCCTGGGGACGGCTGCACGCGGACTCGTGTCTCCTCCGTGACCCGTGTTCTCACAAAGTCAACGTGACGCTAACCTCTTGTCAGTTGAGCCTGAAAAGCCGCCAGGCTGCAACATTTCCGAACAATTATCATCAGCTGCTGTGTAAATGATGAATTATTAACTTCCCTACTGCAAAGTATGCTGTTTGTGTTTGTATCATGGTTTCAGCCAGTGTATTGCAAGACCATAAACATGTATTTTAACCGTTTTACTGATTTTTTTTTTTAAATGATGGAAAAAATCTGAAAACCGACCCTCATTTTGATGGACTGCAGACCTTGGAACGTCTGTGATCACCATGGGTCACAGAGCAGTGCCGGTGTAAACAGTTTAGTGTATCTTCAGCTTTGAAGTGTGTAACAGAAAAATACATGATGAATTGGTCCAGGGACTGGAGATTAGTTGAACTGTTATGAAACTGTATGGACTGCAGCATCTTTGGTGGTGAGGACTGCAGATTTCCAGCTGCTGATTTCACGATTAGCTCACCTTCAGCCAGGCATGGATCAGTGGAATAAGCTTGTTTTGCAATTCATTGGATTTGAAATAATGCACATGCTCAGCTCTCTGTGCCACAGGGTTTGCAAAACCTCTGGGTTGCATGCAGCGAATGGCCAGTTGCTTATCTTAAATGAAAAAGTATTGTATTTTCCTCATTATGGCAATCCCTCGAGAGCCAAATCATTGATGTCTCATGTGACTTAAGCCTGCAGCGAGAATTAGCAATGTTTTTCTGACATATTTCCACAAGATAACTGAGAAATCTCCGATTTAAGGGAAGTAACCACACTACACACTCAGAATAAGAAAGTGAGTGTTTCTCAAGGCGCATCAAAAGTGTGTGTGTTTTCGCTGGGACCAGAGGGATTATATGGATGGATTACAACTGTAGTGAAAACCACCAGCTCTGCTGCTTCTACAAGCTAAAGCTAAACAATGTGAATTAAACAATGAGCAAGCCGAGACAAAGCACAGAACAGCCAAGTTATGGTAGCTACATACCTGAATCTGAGACCAGTTGTTAGCAGGGGGACAGAATATTATTAGATGGAAATATTTTATTTAATTTCTGTCTGCTGGTATGACTTTGTATGGCCACGTTAAAACCAACATTAGCTCTGCACGAAAAAAAGCCCAGCCCTCTCATTGATTTAAACAAGCTCACTCCATTGACACAGCGGAGGTGTTACCTCAAGGTCACACAACTAAAAACTGTAATCTAGGGCTGGCCAATCATTTAATATGAGTTAAATGTCCTTTACTGGGACGATATAAAAAATGTGATGTCACGATTGTACTAGGCGAATGAATTGCGATTCAATATTTTATATTGATAATCATCCAAATATTCTTAAAACTCTTATAATGGCATTAAGGCATACTGGAATCACTTTACATGTTAAGAAAATGATATTTGTTTTGTATCACAGAAAAAACACCTTTTCTTCGTGGACATCCTTTTTCGGGGAAAACAATCAAATAATATACAATAACAAGATCATGATTCATATGGTCTCCCTATATTAAACAAAGGATGACTACATTTGAAAAATTATGTTTCCTTTATTTTTATTTTACATTTCAGACTCTATTTTTCACTTCTCTACTACGATAGTGAGCTAGGCAGGTTTCTCAAGTCACTCAAAGTTCAAGCTTTATTTATAGACTCGCAGTCGCAATGTGATGAAATGTGGACAAGAAGAACCAGTCGATTCACTATATAACACTAGTAAAAAAACTACCGTGTGCAATACACGTAGATAAATGGTATGAACATTTAGAAACATTGCGATATTTCATTATCCCAATGATGGAAATTTCCCACGATCAACTTTTTGTGTTTTTCATGATCCAAAGTAAAATCCTATATGGTTCCATCCCTACTATAATTCTGTTGTCTTAATTAGATGAACCTGTATTTGTGTGCATGCATTTAAACATAATCAGTGTATAGTTGGAAATATTATTTTTTCTCTTGAACCTTGAAACTGTTATCACAACTTTCACTTTACAACCTTTACTTTTTGAAGTTCCAGAAAACATGCTTTATCGAGATACATAATGTTATCATGTTTTTTTGTTCATATGGCCCAGCCCTACTTCAACCTGGCTCAGCAAACATGTACAAGCGTATACATTACCTGGTAACGTGAACTCTTTCTACTGTCCTTGCGATTATTACAACAAAAGCCAGATAAACCGCCGACTCGCCGTCTCTTGCGTGTTTAAGCAGCATCTCTGGAGGAGGAGGAGCGTGTTTGTCTTTTAATCTGCAGCTGTAGTGCATTTACAAAGAAGTCCCCAGATGAACGCTGTTTGAAACATTGATGAGTTTCTCTCACCTGACATGTTCCACATTCTGGATCCACAGAATGATCCACAAGATATTATTTATTTATTCAAAATGTACTTGAAATCGTCTTTTATAGTTTTGAACTGGGATTTCCTGCTATCATCGTGTTTTCGTTCTCAATGAGCTTGTTACAAATTTAAGACTATTCTGATTATTTTAGATGTCCTTGACCCGTGAAATAACTAGGTTACAACTATATAGTAGCTGTAATAAACTAGTGTTTTTTTTTTATCTGAAATGTCTTTCCAAGGTCATATCTTCACGTATAACAGCTTAGAAGGGCAGTAAATGTGAAAATACAACCTCTCTGAACGGCCAACATTGGGACAGCCAACTATTATTCATGACTCAATGCTCATGAAATCTTTATGAGGATAGAATAATGCTCAATTTAGATATTTGACATATCTTTTTTAATATTATAAGGCAGATAATCACCTGTTCATGTATTTTTGAACACAGCATTATGTCCTTTTTTTTCTGAAATCTTCTGCTGCGTGCTTGGGAGTTGATTTCGGTTGGTGAATGGAGCAATATGATATGACTCCATTTGTGCCCTTTCTCTCTCACACACTCGCATCACATCACACACACACACACACACACACACACACACACACACACACACACATGGCTGCAGCTGAAGGAAATCCTGCTTTATTTATGAGATGTATAGCTCAGAGTACCACAGGGTTCTCCTGAGAATTCAAGATTGCACACAAACAGTATTTGGCCTGTGGAGTCTCTTCTTTCTTGCTCACACACACACACACACACACACAGACACACACACACACACACACACACACATGTATATACATACCCTTATATACACTTGCTGCAGGACATCTATTTACCTTATCTGCTGTTTTGGCTTGGCAGGACCACGGTGTTTGGAGTGTGACCTCGGTTTTCCTCAGCTGCGTGCACGGAGAGCAGATGCTTGCTGAATATGGTGCTAAGTGGGAGGCGTGATATCATCTGCATGTCAGAGAAGCAGAAATGCCATCCTACGCTCAGGCCACACTAAATCGCTGCGGTGGCATTCAAGCATATCGTAAAATGTCAAGCTAAGAAATCCTGCGGTTCAGGAAACAGGATCAGTAGAGTTCAGTGGCTGAGAAGTGAGTGTTTAAACTGTTAAAAGTGATCAGCAGATGAGCACGATGACATGGAGATAACATCATGTGGAACCTTTGGCCCTCAGATGAAAGGCAAAAAAAATCTGTTTTTCATGTGATTTATAGTAGGGAACATTTAGCCATGTGTTATCCTTGTCTTGGACTTGCTTTTGGAATTTTGGCATTTAACGCTAGAGCAGAGGTGACGAATAATAATAGGCGGACCAATAACCAATAAATTATGGAGAATTATTACATTTTGATGGAGCACTCCTATTTTTATGGGCACAGCTTTTCTACCCTTTACAGCACTGGTTTAGCAGTCCAGGAAATCCCAGACCAAAGCATTTGTTTTAAATCTTCTTGTGCGATGCTGCAGCCAATCAAATATGTGCATTCTGATAACGGTTCGACCACTTTGTCACACATGTTCTAATATTTCATATCACGATTATCTTGGCCAAAATACTAAATACGATGTTATTGAGATAATCATCAAAATGTGCTTAAAACTCAAGAACTTGTTAAATCTTGTATAAGATGATAGCATAAGCTCAAAAATCAGCTCCAATCTGACCAGAGGGCAGTAAATAAACTATCCAAGCTGTTACTTCAGTTATATGGCACTGAACCAGAATCCAAGTTAGCCTTAATGATGCTCCGGACTTTTTCCTTGAGGTTCTCTGACTGGACCTCTTTAATTGAATAGCCCTGTGCTAGAGTCTAAATTAGTGAACTCCGAGAGAAACAAAGTTCTTAAAGAATGTTACGAGTGGGACTTAAAAGCTGCTCTAAACGATATTTCTTTAATATCAGTTTATCACAGCTCCCCTCGGCTTTATGGAGCTTTATTGCGAGTTTGAGTTCATTTTGGCTTCCCAACTTTACTTTAACCACTTTACTGTTTCGACTGCTCTCATTATGTCTCACACTACCTGCTCAGCACCAAACAGCAGACGGACTGGTCAATGTAGAGGAATGTTTAGCAGGTAGAGAGACAGATAAGCAACAGACAAAAGACCTAAAAGAGAGTGAACATTGCTGTGGAAAAGTGCTCTCATGCAGCGGCCTGTTTTGGATGATGTTGAAACATGGCTCCCAAGAATTAACATGAATAGTCCATGTGGAAAAGTGCTGCAGCTTTTACATGTGCCGTTCTGGTCTCCCCATGGCTCTGACATCAACTCGGGGTTATGTAACATGGACAAACAAACATGCAGGATACCAAGCAGGATGTCACGAACAACTCTGCTCCTCCAGAAAGAGTTCCCACATGTCTCGGAAAACCCGGATAAATTTAGATATTCGTGGAAAATAAGAGTCACTCAGAAAATAAATAGCTTGGTAAAATGTCTCTGCAAATAAACAAATAATGCTCATCATCTCCATTTGCTGAACACATGCATTCATTCATTCACATTCCTCTCTCTTAACAAAACTAAAAGACAATGTACTGAACCAAGAAAGGCATCTTAATCTCCTAACAATTTGTAGATGAATTCATTGGTCAATTAGAAAATCAATCAGCAGCTTCTTTTTAATTTAATTGCTTTGTTTTTCATTGAAAATATACCAAACATCTTCTAGTTCCAGTTCCTTCAAATGTGAAGGTTTGATACCTCTCTTTGTCATGATTTGATAAACTAATATAGTTTTTTGGACTCTCGGTTAATCGATAACAAAAATGTGACACTCACTTTCTTTGTGAGTTGTTTTATGACTCTGGCGTTCTCCATCGTTGCCCCACAATTGTTTCAGTTTTTAGCCATTTTGTTTAAGAAGTTCCTGCATCTTTCTCTTGTTTGTGGCTGAACACATATTAATTTGACTGTTCATTTAACATTTGACTTTAAGTAAATGACCTGGTAAATGAGCCACATCTGTACTGTGGTGGTGGTGGTGGTGGTGGTGGTGGTGGTGGTTAAAGCGTTCAACAGGTCTGCATTGCTTTGCTACAGTCTTTCTGCATCGCTCAAACTACAGTCTGTTATCTCTTGGGAGCTTCGCCGGATCAAAGAGAATAATTCAGGTCCATAGCCGAGGGAGGAGCAGAGAGAAGACCGTTGGAGCAGAAAGGTACAAAGAGAAGGTAAAGCTCAAGCTGGGATAGAATCAACAGTGGTTTGTGGTACACAGAGAAGAAAGTGGAAGAAAAGTTTCTGAGGACTATTTTTGAGTTCCTGCATGAGCTAACCTCATTTTACAAGTGAGCCTTAGAGAAGGTAGCTTAAAAATGAAGTTGGCAGCAAGTTTATTTCCCCGTACAGCATAGTGCCATCAGTGCTGGGACCGCCTGCATACTCATCACATATGAAGCATGCGGTGTACAAATTCAAAGATGCAAATTGTGCACAGAACACAATTGCACACAGTAGATGCTTGTTTATTTTCCCATGTTGCCTCATTAAAGAGGAAAAAATCTCTTCCTGCCATCGATTGCTTGCAGCGATTCTCCGAGATACATGGTGATGTATATCATTACACGCAAGAGAGTGTAGAGTTAGCTGTTTGAGAGTAAAACCCCTTAGTCTGTTCCTCAAGGAAAGGTGGGTGTTTTTCCAGTAATGCTTTTGTTTTTTCTTATTTCAGTACTCATTTTAATCCATGCATGTATTGAAAAGAGACTCAATCTGGGTATATCAGCAAAAATCTGAATATCAGCATAATAAAGGAACATTGCCCAGTCCTATGCATATGTATATACAGACTGGGCAATTATATATATTATACCAATAACGTTATTTCCTATAACAAGGTAACATCTTGATGATGAGATGGAAAGGAAAAAGGGAGAATCTGCCAACCAGGTTTTATCAGGTTTGGGGCTGATACCATGGTTTACCCGATACCTGAGGTTTAGTGTCAAGACGAACCCTTTTTTTGTTTTTAATCAAATAAACAGAACTTCTTAAATGTATGTATTTAATGTAATTGTGTCTTAACATTAGGAGCCATAGGTCAGGGTACAGTCTACTTCAATACGCAGCCTTATTTTAACCAACATGATAACAACTATGCTGTATCACAGTGAGCAACCTATCTGTAAAGATGCATAATACGTACATTGTTTACTTACATTGTGACTAATTGTCTGTTCCTGTGACTAATTGTCTGTTCCTAATTGTGTGTTCCCCTCATAATTCAGTCTCCTCTGGAAGAACAGAAATCATGTGACATTAATTGCCTAATTTCCTTAACAAAATTGGAATCTTGTCAGACTGAAGATATATAATCAAGAAGTGGTTTGGACAGCTGTTAGAGATCACAATATAACTATTTCTCTTCATAGCCCTGCTCAGGTGGTAAAATGTGTAGTTCCGTTACTCCTCACTTGCATGACTCCGTTGCTTATTCATTCATGAAGAGCAGGCAACATCTCTTTACTCCGGATGTTTATAATATCTGATCGCTTCTTACATTCACATCAGGTTTTATCTTCTAACTCTTGAGTGCTCCTGTTAGATTGCCTCTGGATGGCTTAATTGACTTTATCGATCACACGGGGCGTAAGAAAAGCTGAAATGCAGAGCTTGTTGTGCTGCGGGGTTTCTGTCTATTTGATTCCACAAGCTGCTCATATCCAACAAAGTAACGCTTCCAAGCCAATAAGACACAGCAGTGTGGAAATGTTCCTTGCCTCCAGACTCAAAACGCTCAATATGGCATGGATGCAAGAGCATCTCTTGTTCCCTGCACAGCCTGTAGCACTTTTTCCTTTTTTTGGATGGTCTTGTTAAATCCACCACCCGCTGCAGGTGAAGGTGTTGCAGAAAACTGTTGTTTTTCGCCATGTTCTGACAGGACAATGCTTCCCAAAGCTGTGTGAGTGAGAGAAAACACCAAGTTTATTCTGAATGTGCTCAGAGAGACATGAGCGTAGTACAGTTTATTTGAAAACGCACTAATGTAGCTCATAGCAACTGCCACGTCTGCGTTGTTTGACCTGGAACTGACCCGTTTTTTCACACACATACTTAATTTCTCTTACCTCTCTGTCAGACACAAACACAACATCACCTCTGGGTTTTTCTCCATCTCCTTCAGTCGAGGGAAAACAAGCAGCATTGTACATCAAAGCTGCGTTCACTACATTTCACCCTGCTGTGCTTTATAGCATCTTGCCTTTTGTTGTTGTGCCAGGGGACGTGGATACCAGACTGTCACATATAGAGTTAAAAATAGAGACAGTCCTTCCCGCTTAACTCGTATGAACCAAAGCTGCGAAGAGAAAACAGACACGGGGAGAAGTGTGTTAATACGATGGATTGGGGCAGAGAGGATTGTGTTAGAAACCTTACAGACCTCATAAGCTGCCCAGAAGAGACGTCTCATCATGTGTTTGGAGTGCAGGGAGGTGTGCAAAGTGAACAAGTGCTGCACTGTTGTCGAACGGAGGTAATTTGGCCTTCAAGGAGGAGTAGAGAAAACAACCAACAAGTTTGAAGTCAGCTATTTACGTCTGAAGAGGGATGTGGGAACTAAGAATAAGAACGGCAGTGCAGTTGGGATTCCACGTTGTTTATCATCTTTAGTTCAATCGTTATGATGGAATAATAATACGAAATTAACACGACTCTGTGCAGATGCTTATTAAAAGAGGTGCTCGCATAATGTGATCTCCAACAGATTAGGGACTAGAGGATGATGCTTGAGAAGAAGAAAAAACATCAATACCTACCATCTGTCTGCAGGGATGATGTGTGATGCAAGGGATTAAATAACAGTGATGCATAATTATATCTTATGCTAGTGCTATCCCTCTGCTGTCAAAATAGGGTGTTTAAAGTGTTTGACATGCAATACAAAAAATAGCAGCTTTAAAAAAAATGATATCACTGCCATACCAGTGAGTTTTGGGGGTCTAATGATCTCCTTTTCTCTTTGACTTTAATGGAGAAAAGAAAAACCTTTGTTAAATCAGCCGTCACCCTGTTGGGTGCAGAGCCTACATTCACCCTTTGTGTGGAACGAAAGTTGATCCTTTGTGAATAAATATTGAAAATCGAAGAGTGAAGGGATTAAAAAAAATCAGATTCTGTCGGGGAAACGCCCCTGTCAGTGAAAATGGGACCACCCAGCAGCTGTTGTCATGGAGACTCACTCAACAATGTTGGCTTTACTCAGGAGAGGAGGGCTGAAGCAATGACAGAAAATGAAAGTGACATGTGAAAAATTGCTTGTAAATAGCGGTTGGGGGTAAGGAAGGGCTCATCGAAGAAAGTTGTTTCTGATGATCCTTTTTCTCTAAACTATATTATAAACACATTATACAGCCAAATAATTATACAGTCCAATAGGGTTGCAATTAAACCATTAAATTACCATTTTTTTCCTCAATTAGTCATTTAATAATACTGATAGATCCATCCTAATGAACAAAAGCCCATAATGACAACTTCAAATTGCTTGTTTTGTTTGAAAAACAGCCCAAAGAGCAAATATATTCCATTTAGTGTTACAAAGAAAAGCAGCACATCATCAATGTTTAAAAAAATGTCATGAATAATGATAAATTGATTATCAAAATTAAAAGAAGCAGGGCTTATAGCTTCTAAAACGCTTAGATCTCCGCTCATTTTCCATGAGAAGCGATCAATAGACTAACTAATACCCTCACAGATTTTTAATAGGAGTAAACACCCCGGTTATAATTTGCTGCTTTTGAGAAGCACTGTCCACAGTGCAGTGAATGCCATCTGTGTGCTGAACGTGGGGATTCAGCTGAGCTCATGAGACTCTTGAGAACAATCAAGTGTTTTTGTGCCAGAGCAGCAAGAACTTGACTGAGGCTAAAATAACTCCTGAATTCAACACTCTTGTTTTGAGATGACTGTGTGCTGCTGCAGCTTGGTAGCATGTGCATGCAGCATCAATTTCATTTGCATGTCATCATATTACACATTTAGCATGTTTAAATGTATATGTTATTGTGAATGTCTGATCAGATTGTCTGTAATCATAATGAAGAGCCAGAGTTTTTAGGGTTGTGTTTGCTCTGTTTTGGATTGTGCGACCTATCATGGTTTTGGAATAATTGAGTTTGATAAAGGGATCGCTTGTGTGTTTTTAAAGATGCGATCATATGTTGTGTTGTGCTCCATCTGTGTGGTCTGAATGTGCCGCCTTCTCAGTCCTATTTTGAGCCGACAGTGAGAAACCCTTTTGGTGCTGGAACTTCTATCTGAGACGTCTGTGTGGTTTTGGGACTTTCTGATGAGATCCACATGCAGATCCACATGCATGGCAACCGGCAACCTGAACTGACGTCATATACATGGGTTGTAAACTATTGCTTGTTTGGCTTTGTTTGTAGCAGTGGGACAATTTGGTGAGAGGCAGACGTGCAAAACATGGTTAACATTGACTGCATGTGAAAGGCATCCGATTCTGCACCGGCCTGCTTTTGTTGATAGACAAATTAAATCTGTGAAGAAGACTATTAGGCCTCTTTAAATCACAGAGCTGTAACGGAGTGACTCTGGCTTCCTCATGTTTCAGTCTGTTCGTCCACTCCAAATGCTTGACGCTGATTGCCAGTAGAGAGTAAAACAGCTCTCCTTCCTGTGAGAAGGAACTCCTGCAAACAGTGTGGAGGTGGGTTGGGTTGGGGGGGCGATGTCCCCCATTGGCCGAATCCCGTCTGTCTTTGACCTGAATGCCAAACACAGAAAGCTCTGCCAGTTCTCTTTAAGCAGCCCCTCTTTTCCCTTTTATAATCCTATTTTACTTTCCCTTTCTCTTTGTGTGGTGTTGAAAGAGCCTCTGAGCCCCCCCTTTTTAATTGAAGGGTGTTGTGAAGTGCTGGTGAAGCCCAGCTCAGCAGTCTGTCGCTCATCTTCCCTCTTTTAACTCAGCGGAGGAATGGGGGGTCACAAGGAGCATGAGCTCTCAGGCTTTTCTCTTTTTAAACCCGGTCTCCCCACAAATCTGCTTTCTTTTGTCTGTTTGTATCCTCTCTCACAGGATTTTTTTTTATTTTTTGGTCAACCACCTGTTTGTTAAAATAACAATCATACTATCTAGGTATCAAAATGTCCTGTTTGTTGATCTGGACTTTAAACAAGTAGCTTGTGGACCTCCTTTGGCAAATCACAAGTGACGGCATCGGAATGAGCAATGATTTAGCTGCCACTCTGGTATACATACACGATTGGCCATAAAGGAGAAGGGTCTTCACTCGGAGTGACAGTCGCATCACGGCGTCTCATGAACAAGGTTGTCAAGGAGACGGACAAATTGGTATCATGCGTGAGGGGAGGCAATGTGCTATTGCTTAGATGGGAGAATATCACGTTATTCTGCCAACTTTCATGCGGTTAAAAGTGGAAAGAATTGACACTAAGCTAGAGTGATTGTGGAAAGATGTTATTTTGTAGAGACATCACTTTATATGGTATTTCCACATCAGAGCTGTTGTTGGTTTGGTTTAAACTAAGTCTGTTGAGTCCTGTTTGGTTCACTTTGTTAGGCAGGTATGGAAAACTGCTCTCGGTCTGCTTCCAAGCAAACTTTGGTGCACTTAATTTTTGGAGAAAGTAGCAACGATACCTTAAATTTAAAAAATGATCCAACAGAAACGCCCATATATATCATCCCTTTTAATTGGTCTTGCTCTACAAACCCTCCATAATATTACTATAAAAGATACCTGTTTGTCATTATTCATAAAACACATCAAATAAACAAAGTGTAGCATGACCTACTATTATTCTCCATGTGGTCTCTGTATGTATTGATGATCCAGATGCCTGTTTTCAGGTGTGCGTGAATCCTTTTGAATCTTTGCTGCGTAGGAAAAGGAAACACTCCTAAACAATGCCAGGAATTAATACCACCGGCATTTCTGCTCTGCCTTCTATTTCAATAGATCAAATGCGGTGACTGTTAAACACTGTGGAGCTTTTTTTCATCATCATCAGGTTTGCTCATCCATCCATCCTCACCAGGAGGAATAAAAGCAATAAAAGCAAAGGAAAGTAATAGCCTGGTCTAATCCAGCAGCTGTAGCCTGGAGCGGATATAGAGGCTGCAGCATGTTCACATACCTCCTTTCTCTTGAAAGAGTTGACGTCACCGTCCCTCATCTTGTCATAAATCTGCCATTCTACTTCTATTTCCTGCCCTCCGAAGAATCACAGCTGCTGTGTTTCTTGTCTCGTCATGTATGTTCAGCTGACCCTTCCGCCGTCTTCCTTCTGCTGACCTTTGTTGCCGTTGCTGCAGTGAAAGTTGTCACAAATTGGAAAGTTGAGTTAACTTAGCTCAAGGTGAACTTGACAAAAAACACGTCGCACAACTCCCTCCCCTGCCTCGGCCTGTGAAGAAATCCAGTTTGACAGCTTTACGGCAAGTGGAGGCACATTTTAACAAGTGCAGCGTTGTTCTGAGCAAGCTGTTGCATGACAACTGCTTGTTGTCGAGATGGGAAGGCAGTTGTTAGACGCTCTCGTGCAGCGATGCACGACGACCCTGCTTCTGTGAGTGTTACTGTAAAAAATGTATTCGGTGATGGCGGTGTGGTCTCTGCGGTTGTGGCCCTAATTGAAGTGGAATTGAATATCTTGGGTTTAAAAAAAAACAGCCAGCGCTACCATTTGCATTTTGTAGCCAACACAGAAGATATCAATCTTTCCACCAGTAATGGAATCTTTTATATGGTCTAATTTGTGCAGCTACACTCCTCACGAGTCGTTGTTCTCTTTTGTGGTCTCTTTATCTGCGCTCTGCCCTCTCATTAAGGAATAATATGCAAATGACAGTACTAGTAAGGGAATAGACAATCGCCACCTGCTTTCTCTCACACATACAGATATCAATCATCAGGGGCTCCCAATAGCTCCTGATTGCCTAACATGAGATTAGATATGAAATGAGACAGTTTTATTTGCTCATTATTCCGAGCAACCACTGACACAAAGGCTTTACAACATGACTGTTCATATCTTTGAACACACCCTTATCTTCAGGGGCTCTTTTCATCCGCAGCATCTGCGTGTTTACTTCCTTCATTTATTCCACTGATCTTGTTTCCAGCTGCAGACTGTTAACTTGGCGGAGAGCTTAATATAAACTGGATTGCTCAGATAGTTCTCATACCAAAAGAAAAATAGTTTTCACAGAAACTAAAATTACATCAAACTTTCCTGATTCCTTCATGCGTGTTCTTAAATCGACAATTTCCCATTTGGTTAAAGAATGCAATTCCTCGATAGTTAAGGTGGTCCGGGAAACCCACGTCAAATCACCTCACCTAAGACCCGGGGAAATAGAGCATGTAATCGCTCACTGTCTGTCTGAAAACTAATAGGTAAGGCTTTGTGTGTGTGTGTGTGTGTGTGTGTGTGTGAGAGAGAGCATCCAGAAGGAGCATATAAATTGATTTTATGTGTTTGTGCTGCTCTCTACCAAAAAAGCCTTTTCAGAGGTGCTTTTTAGGGCTGAATGTTGCATTTTAGAGCGCCTGTTACTGTCCTGAAACCTGTCGGCCGTGTCGTGTTTTCAACAGTTGGTTTTTCTTGGCATCTTCTTCTTCAGGGCTTGGCTGTACACCCGATGTGCTATATTTTATAATTGTCACACAGAGGGACGATCTTGTGGTCAGCAACGTGAGATTTTGCCATAATATTCATTCCAAGGAATTATCAGTTTAGGCACAGAATATTACCACAAACTTGGCTCTCGTATTTAGTGAGGTTATGTAATTTGCCCATGCGATGGAAGTGTCCAGGGTGTCAAATGCTCAATGTGAGCTGGGATTAAGCGCTTTAAAAATGATGTGCCTGGATGGATATGGATTAATTTATAATGACTTGTCACTTGTCACAGTAAAACTGAGCCTAACACCCCCCCCCCACACACACACACACACACACACACACACCCTGTGCACTAGAAATAATACATTTATAGACATATGAATGTTGTATAAAAGGTATTTTGTGCAGTCTTGTCCTGCCATTGTTCATAATTCCAAATCAGTTAATGATGAACCAAAGGATAACTTTCAGTTGGGTATTTGTCTCCTTTAACCTGATGAATCTAATAAGTAACTCACATTCAATCAATTTCATTAATTCATTCATTATGAATGAAAATTCATTTAAAATACCCCACGATCAACCTTTCTGCCCCCTAGTGGCCTTTTGAAGGTATGGCAATGTTTACAAGTGGCTGTCTGGACCAGGATGTTTGTCACATGTTTGTTTGTTTTTCATCTTTACCCTGTGATGACTTGTTCGGATGCTAATAATCACTTTGAAGCTGATATATGTAAACATGTATATATCTAGTGTGATACTCCCTGGCTCACCCCAGTCTCGGTCTTCTCCTCAGGAGGACTCCATGAAAGATGACGGAGGAGGTGATTGTTGTAGCCAAGTGGGACTACACGGCCCAGCAGGACCAGGAACTTGACATCCGTAAAAACGAGCGTCTCTTCCTCCTGGACGACTCAAAGACCTGGTGGCGTGTCCGTAACGCCGGCAACCAAACAGGGTATGTGCCGTCCAACTACGTCGAGCGCAAGAACAGCCTGAAGAAAGGCTCGCTGGTGAAGAACATCAAAGACACGCTGGGTAAGAAGTATGTAGTTTTGATAAGCAGTGGTCAGTTCATGTGCATGCGACTCAGAAGTAAGATGATTCCCTCACAGTGTGTCCGATGGGAGCTGTCACCGGGCACCCTGGGGATCCTGGTGAGTTGGCCGTTGCTCTCAGCTGTCGACACACTGTCTCAGTCCCCAGTCATGACTGGAATACATTACACCGTGTATGCAGCCAAAGCTGCCAACTTATGAGAGGGATACTGTCTATACTGACAAATTTCTACTTTTATGGCATTGGCCAAGACAGAACTAAGCAGACCATTAATAAGCTGCTTGAATAATAAAGGGAGTAATTTATGTAATAGGTATAGAAACGTATCTAAATGGTAACTTTGAAGATGTGGCATCCATAGTGCACCTTTTATAATGTTCACCTCTCAACTGTTGCCTCTGAACCTTCAGCTTCAAAACATTTACCTTAATGTCACTCCGGCATCATGAAATTGTTCCTAACAGCATATCAAGTCATTTTATTTTCTGATTTTCATTTGGAGATAGAGGCACAAAATGATTGGGGGGGGGTATTGAATCCCCTAATCGCCATTAGAGTACAGATGCTACAGACGGGACGGCCAAAAAAAGCAGCATTGACAGAATGAGATGGCATCCGTTCTAAATGTGTGCTAAACATGGGGACTGTTGGTATATAGGTCAAATCAAGAATGAAAGAATTAAGCTAAAATGATCAGCTTGCTCTACTTTCCCGTAGCAGGAAGAGAGCAGGCTGGAGCACGGCATGGAAATGCATCTGTTTTGACATGTGTAGCATCAGTTACCACTTTTTGTCATGCTGGTAGAGGGAGGGCGAGAGAGAGATGGGGGAGGACAGAGAAACATGGGGTAGAATTCTAACAAGACAGACTGATCAAGATCTTCAGTTGAAGCAAAAAATAGAATTGTCTGTGTGTGTGTGTGTTGTGTGTGTGTGTGTGTGTGTGTGTGTGTGTGTGTGTGTGTGTGTGTGTGTGTGTGTGTGTGTGTGTGTGTGTGTGTGTGTAGGGGTTCCTCTCGGCTCTGTGGATACCAGCCCTCAGGAAAACTGCCGCTTTATGTGGGCCAGCGTGGCACAGCCTGCCACTGTCACCGTCACCAGGGTTCATTGTGTGCGAGGAAACATGCATCTCCCCCCTAATCTCCCCCCAACCACACACACACACACACACACACACACACACTCTCCCCATCTGCCCCATCCTCGGTCTCTGTAGGTCGCTGCTTTTCTATGATGAGTAGATTGATTAGTGGAGAAATCAGCAGCCTAATGGTTGTGCTGGGATGATAGATTACCTCTCTGTCCCTGACTTTGTTATATATCGTCTACAACATTATGGCCTACTTCCATTTCAGTCCAAGTAGTTTTCTTCCCACCAGTAGCTCTTTAGTGTTAAAAGCCTGATCGAATCCAATAGGCGAGAACATTTTCCTGATGAGGTGATGAGCAATAGGTGAGGTCAGGAGCTAATGGAACTTACTCACACACTTGAATAGAGGATCTGATTGGCTGAGAGCGTGATTACTTCATTCCATCTGTAGTCTCTGGATTTTTTTTTTTTTTTCTCTCTTTTTTCCGGCTCTTCAGCAAAGTCCACATTGGGCCTCGCAGACAATCTGTGATTACTGGTTTTTCCTCCTTATTTACTTTGTTTTGCTGTAGTTGTCGTCGACATTCATCCAGGCAGAATTGAATTGTAAATGGCTCCATGCTGCTCTGTGCCCCAGTTTCCTCTCATGGAAAATAAAGACAGTAATGGATGAAAGAATTCAGAAAGGCCTACTCATTGCTGAAACTGGGCCAGTGCGACAAAGTGGCAAGTTAGATTGCTGTCCACCTGAGAGTTTTTACATGACAGCGGTGTCGGTGTGCGTGGGTGAATGGGAGGCGTTTTAAAAGCACTTTGTCCTGTCCTCGGGTCAAACAGCATTATGTTCCTGCAGTACTTTCTAATGAACTCATAGTAGGTGTAAGTGTTGAGCGAATTAAGCCCATTTCCTGCTCAAACAAGCAGGCAAACTGTGTAAAGCAGAATTTACAGTCTATTGTAGTTCAGTCAGAAAGCTCCTGATTATAGCTGAGGTTTCTGCTAGAGCCTCCAAAGTCCCCAGTGGTCCATGCAGTCTGGCAAGTATCGGGGTACATTGGGTATCTGGCTTAGTATTAGGGATCTGCGAGGTTGTCTGGTGGCCTAGTGGTTGAAGACGGATTTAGCATAAAGCTGCACATCCCCAATGTTTTGAGGCATAGCTCTAGAGATGGAAATGTTGGTATACCATAACTTTTTTATCATGCAACAAATGGTATATATTAAGTTCCACAAAACTGAAATTTTGTTAAAACTTGTACAGTGACTGTTTTTTGATCTGCATGTGTTTTGGAAGGAGGCATCAGTAATTTGAACCACTCATTTTCGTAATTTGTGCCCCTAAATGCTCCTAGCGTATGATTTGCAGGCGGCTGCCTCAAGCATCCCCCACTTATTTTCATGTGTCTCCTGAAGCCTTTTGGCAGGTCTTTCTGGTATTACACGCAGTAATGCATTAAGTATAGACGCAGTGGCACTTGTGGGATATTGAGAAGAGAGCAACGCTGCTCATGTTGTTTAAAAGGGCGACATGGCTCATCTGTGATTCACTCAAAGTACTCTTTTAAAACAGCACTCGCTGACACAGCGTTAATGCCTCATATAGGGGGCAGGGTGTGCTGTCTTCTTTTTTTTTATTATTATTACTGCGTCGTGTCTGGAAGCGGGTGTGGTATTGTGTGGACTCATTTATTACAGTGACTTCCACAATTGCCCTCCACTGTAAGCTGTGTAGTGAAGCAATATGCTGCAACATGCAGTTATTGAGGCTTTTATCAACCCGCTTCCCTCTGAGTTGAAGTCCTCTGGGTGGAAAATCAAGTCTCCTTCCACAAGATGAAGAGGTAGGTGAAGGTTGGGAGTGAATGTGTGGGAGGAGGGAATAGCCTGCTGCAGCTCTAACCAGCAGGCCGGTGCCTTGAAGTGGAAATGAGTGAAGGGAAGGTGTGTGTGAGTGCGTGCCTGTGTGTGCGCGTCAAAGTGTTTGTTGCCTTCTTGTGTGTGTGTGTGTGTGTGTGTGTGTGTGTCTTCTTTACCCCGTGGCAGCAACAGTCTATTTCATTCTTCCTAAGGGACTACCTGAAGTAGATTCAAGAGCCAACCTTTTGTCTTTGGCTCACAGTTAGGAGACATTGAATCACACACACACACACACACAGCTATCAGATATGTAGAATGCACACTGCTATCCATAAACATGATCTGCTTGTTATTCCTGTCTCATCCTTCTTCTTTGCGTTTTTGTCAGCTGTGGCCTCTGATGTGTTGGGTCTAATGTTTGTGTGAGAAACAGCTGCCAAGGGACACCTCGTCTTTCTGCAGAGCTCTCCTCCTCTTCCTCTTCCCTCTGCCAACAAGTTTCATGCTACTCTGTGTGAACCCAGCAGTTTTCCAAACCCCCCCAAATGTAAATGTTGTATTCTGCAGTGACATTTCTATGGCAGGCTCTGTGGAAAAAAAAAAAAATCTCAGTGATTAGCTGTCAGGAAGCTCACTTCAGTTATTAGTTGCACACATGAGCCTCGACTGTCAAGTGAGCGGTTTAAATGCTGTCAACCACGCGGTGCGTCGTTATTATTTTAACGTGGATTTGAAGGGGACCCTCCCGGTTGTGTTCAGCTGAGAGACTTAAGAAACGCACGTCCTCATTGAAGGGTGAAAACACATGTTTAAAGACGTCTTTGAAAGTACACTAGTGGAAACGACCGAGACAGGCAAGGTGGGAGCAGACTTTGATGCTGGATGGGCTTGTCATTATCAAGCCCATGGTGCCTGCTCCACATTTCATTCCCTGTCTCCACCACCTATTTTCAGCCTTTTGATTAGTATAGATGTGTAGATGTAGATTGTGTCGACGGGATTCCAACTAGATAATAAGCTTTCATTGTATAAAGTCTGTTTTACAATCAGTTAAACGACATGGGGCATTCTAGTGCAAGTGGATGTATGAGCCTTTGTATTAATTCTATTATCAAGAGTATCGATCTGTCCTTCACTGCAGAGGATTCTCGTGGGATATCCTGTATCCTCTATTTCTAAAGTAGTTTCTCTGCTTCTGGGGTCCCACGAGGGCAACTTGCAGCCTCAATTAGTTTCCTACTGACCTAAACTGCCTCCTCTCCCCAAGGAGCTCAGGCCTTTCTCTGCTTTCTCAAACATGCTTTCAGTTTTCACAGCCTCTCACCATCGCCCTAATGCGTTTGGATTATACATACAGTCAATATTTTGATATTAACAGTGGATCAATTCTACTATTTGTTAAGGGATTTCTTACCTGCAGAGAATTATCACCTCCTTTCGCTCTTTACACCTTAACTGAACTTTCCGTGTCTTTATCAGGTGTTTTCGGTGAGAGACCCACTCTGACAGCTTCCTGCCCAGCAAAGAACGGCAGACGGTCATTGAACATTTAGAGGAGAATATTTGACTCGCATTAACAAACATGATTCCAAATGAATGCAATGTGTCAATAAGAATCAAAGTGATTATTTGTCAATTTTCTGTTTTAAAGTTGTGACAATAAATGCAGGTTTTAAAGTTAATTCGAAACAAGTCCAAAAAAAAGGTTTTCGATCCGTGTAACATTCTCTTATTTCTGTCCATGCTGCAGGTTTGGGTAAAACTAAGAGGAAGACGAGCGCCCGTGATGCTTCACCAACGCCAAGCTCAGACACAGAGTACCCCTCCAATGGCGGCGGCGGCGGCGGGAGGAGGAGGAGCCGCTGAAAGGATCTATGACCTCAACATCCCCGCCGTGGTCAAGTTCGCCTACACAGCGGAGAGAGAGGACGAGCTGACCCTGGTCAAGGCCTCCAGGGTCATCGTGATGGAGAAGTGCAGTGACGGCTGGTGGCGGGGCAGTCAAGGGGGCCGCGTGGGCTGGTTTCCTTCCAATTATGTCCTAGAGGAGATGGGCGGGGCTGACGACAGAGAGGAAGGAGATTCCCCGCAGGGCTACCAGGGAGGCTCTCAAGGGACTTTGTCCAACGGGCGTGCAGGCGGCCGCGGCGTAGTGCTCCACTTGGTTCAAACGCTCTACCCCTTCAGCTCTGTGACCGAGGAAGAGCTGAACTTTGAGAAGGGAGAGGTCATGGAGGTGGTGGAGAAGCCTGAGAACGACCCGGAGTGGTGGAGGTGTAAGAACTCACGTGGTATGGTGGGACTGGTGCCTAAGAACTATGTGATGGTGCTGGATGAGCGGCCCGGGCCTCCCTCCTCGACGCCCAGCTTCCCGCAGAACCGCTTCGTGTCGCCAGCGCGCTCGGGGAAGTTCGCCGGGAGGGACTGGTACTACGGCGACATCACCAGACATCAGGCCGAGTGTATACTCAACGAGAGAGGAGAGGAGGGCGACTTCATCATACGAGACAGCGAGTCATCAGTGAGTCTTAAGGGCTGAAGTCATGGCTGAGTTGCATTAGGAAGGCTGGCAGAAACTCAAATGACGCAGAAGAGGACATTTAATACATTTTAGTAGAAGGAAAATCCAATTATTTCCTGTTTGACATGTTATGGCCCCATATTTAAGAGCCAGCATGTTTTAAAAAACTTTTAAATACATGATTACATTTTCTTAGTGATTCTATTCTACAAAAGCACATATAGTGTTAATATTTACCATCCAAGACAGCAGGCAGGTATTGTTTTCTGTGTCTGTGTGTGTACTACTGTAGCAGAAACTTGGTCAGGACATTTCTGTGTGTGTGGACTGATTTTTTCACCACAACAACATTGCAATCGTGCAAGATACAGTCACGAAAGTGATCTAGTAGCTACTCATCTTCTTCTTTGCTTTTATTGTCGCATTGCAGCAAATGTTGCCATGTTACTGCCACCTGTTGATCGGTGGAATATTTTGAAGTCATTGGTAGGCCATGCGTTCAGAAATAAAACTGCTGCTTTCTCATAGAAAAGAAGCTATGAGGTCCAAATCCTAACCTTTTAAGACTCATGGCGATCTCTAAATGTAGTATTTTTAAGTCATGAATGTTTCTTGAAGTAGCTCACATTTTAAAGTTTTGGAGTAGAAGTACTGAAGGATTTTTGCTTTTATCTCAAAATTTCACAAGTTGACAAATGTGGGTCTATGTCTTTCAATGTGCGAATACACTGCCACCTGCTGGACTATAGCGGCCTGTCTTTAAAATGTGCTTTCATGTGTTTTTCTGTCACTCTCTCCTGGCTCTAACCGTTGTCAACATCTGTCTCCCTCTCTATTTCCAGCCCAACGACTTCTCCGTGTCTCTGAAGGCGGCCGGTAAGAATAAGCACTTTAAAGTGCAGCACTCAGAAGGAGTGTACTGTATCGGCCAGCGCAAGTTCAGCTCCATTGACGAACTAGTGGAGCACTACAAGAAAGCCCCCATCTTCACCAGCGAGCAAGGAGAGAAGCTGTACCTGGTCAAAGCGCTGCTGTGATTCACACATCCTCACACCTACACTGGATCTCACACACACACACACACACACACACACGCTCTTCATACACACTATACACATATAATACTAATGCCACCCCCTAACTGTCTTAACTCAAGCCTTAGCTCTGGACCCTCTCGCTGTGGCGTCTGTACTACATCTAGTTTTTGTTTTTTTTCGCCTTCCAGTAGTGATGAAACTCTTTCTCGCTCTACAACCGAGCGCCTCACCCCGAGACGGCGAGCGCTGCGTCAGGAAATAGCCAGCTACATCCTTCATGTGCGACTTAATAAGCCTCTCGTGGATGAGCTAACATGTGCAGTGACCACATCTGCTGCTATCAGAACGCCCGAGGCCTTGTTGGGGGTTGAGCTCTCCTCCTGATGTCATACATAATGTCCATGTACTACCACGCACATTGTAGGTTACACCATTGCTCTTAATCCACATAGGAAGACCTGACAGATTGCTTGCCATTGTTTTAGTTTGTTTGTTTATTTTAAAAACAAATTCCTGAGTTAACTTCTTTCTCTTTTTTTTTAAGATAATTTAAATTCCTCTCTGGAGGTTTAAGTCATTGCTCTTTCATAGAATGACTTCACAAAGTGACCAGAATCACTCTCTTGCCTTTTTCTTCTAATTTTCATCATTCCTCTACATCATTTCTATCCTCCAACTTGTGTCTTCTGTCACTTTTTCAAATTGTTTCTGTCTGCACAGACCCAGTTATTAGTAGTGATGTTATTGAAAATGTGGATACAATACTTCATGTAATATTTCTAAAAGGCAGCCGGGGGGGTCATTAATGCAATAGGGGAGACCTCGGATTTCCTGTAGAGTTTGAATGTTTATCAATGTAACCAAATGTGCCACCCTGTACCCATACTACTGGCTCCAGGTCTGCACTGCACTCACCATACTTGGCATTCATTCGTAGCTCTATGCTCATGCTTTATATTGTGTCACATGTTTCTGTTCTGTTCTCCAGCATGTGTCTGTAGCTACGTGACGATACTGACTGAAGAATAATAAAAAAAAAAAACTTTTTGGTAACACTTTTGAGTAACTACACTTAATCTGCTCCTGTGAATGAATACAGCTATATGAGAGTACCACAGCAGGTGTAGTATTTGGACAAAGATGAGTTTATCTTTGTGAACGGAGAATAGCGAAAAAAGTGTCGCCATACACAAAAAAACTGCACAATTTTATTGATCTACTGAGACCTCAAAAACATAATTAAGTAGACGGGATGGCCCTGAGCTCTACGATTACACATCACACATTGTCATTCATGGTCAACAAATGATTTCAAGAAACTTCATAATACTACAAATTCATGACACCGGTCCACTAAACCCCTCCCTCAAACAGCAATCGTCCAATCATAGCTTAGCAACCGTAACTAGGCATGGCAGGAGTTTGAGGTTTTGGAAAGGCTTCGACATAAAACACATCCTCCAGAGTTTAGGTAAAAGTATAAGATGTGGATTGCACGCTGTGTTCATCTGCTTTAATATAATCATTAGCATGTCCGGCAAACTAGCTCACCACCTAAAGTAGGAACAGAGCGTCACTTCCATCCAAGTTGTTCAAACTGTGGGTGCTACAGGACACACCCGCTTTATAAGGCACCCTTGAGACGGTCACCTATTTAGGTTTATGAAAGGATCATAATTTGGGTTACCACAGGGGTGTGTCGTGTAGTCTGCAGATAGACCCTTCCTCCGTCATTAATTGGCTAAGTAGTTAGCTACAGCTAATATACCAGCGACTGTAAGATGGTGAAATCGCCTGCTTGTGTCTGCCTCTAGCTGAAATCAAGGACCTGCTGTTTCAGAAATAACTACTCTGATTTGCGTGGTAAACTGCTATCAATATCATTTTAAGCTGCATGTGCTGCGCAAAACAGGGACTTTGGACAAGTGAAGCAATTGTAACTAAGAACAAACAGTCCGTTTATAATAAGAGTCATCTTTTACTGCAAGAAACCAAATATACTGTCGTCTGGTCTATAGTGAAGAAATATTCTAGTCCTACCAAACCTTCCCCCTGTCTATTTTCTTATCCTTGCATTTGTTTACCAATGGAAGTGTTGTTGATCATGGGATCCTTAGCTTTTATATGATATATCTGAATGTTATTGAGCATTGTTATTTAATTCTTGTCTTCACTGTATGTATATATTAAAAAATAAGATGAGGTGCATATATGAATCGCTGAGATCAAACTATGGTACTGTATCACTGACAACGTGATGAGAATTTAAATACTTTTGTTCAATAAAATTTTTTGAAGATTACATTACAGGTGTTGAAATGTGTGATTGGTTGTTGTCTTGACGTTCCTTCCTACCTGGACTAGCACTCATTTGGAAGATAGTACTTTGTACTCCCTTACATTTTTATCTGGATTTACAAACACGGGAGAAGTCTCACTCAAGGACACCTGACGATGACGAGTCACTGATTGAATATGGTGAGTGGCCGATACTTGTCCAACAGGATTAGATTGGAAATGATGGTTAATTGTTATGTAAAAGTTGTCTTAAAACAATGTTAAACTTTGAGAAGTCATTTTAAAAGTCATAGTATAGCGAGTAGATTAAAGTCATGAAGAAGTTATACTTTAGAAACAAATTTTCTCATTACTTTGGAAAGTAATTTTAATTCTCTCTTTTCCCCCAAAGAGAGAAACTGGGCTTTTGTCAGGGGCAACTCCCACCCAGCACCCCCAAAAATAGAAACTTCCCTCCGAAGAAGAGAAACTTTCCCACAAAAAGGAGAAACTTTCTCTAAAAAAAGAGAAACTTTCCCACACAAAAAGAAACTTTCCTGATTATTTTGAGAAAGTTTGTCATTATTTTGAGAAAGCTTCGCATTTTTTTGGGAAGGTTTCTCATTGTTTTCAGAAAATGTCTCATGAGTTTTTGAAAGTTTCTCATTATTTTGAGATAAGACATTTTTTTAAAAGTTTCTCATTATTTTTTAGAAAGTTTCTCATTATTTTTAGAAAGTTTCTCATTATTTCTTGAACGTTTCTCATTATCTTTTAGAAAGTTTCTCATAATTCTGAGATAAGTAATTCTTTTTAGAAAGTTTCTCATTATTTTTTTAGAAAGTTTCTCATTATTTTGAGAAAGTTTCTCATTATTTTTTAGAAAGTTTCTCGTTATTTTGAGAGAAGTCTTTTTTTTTTTTTAGAAAGTTTCTCATTATTTGGAGATAACAAGTCATTATTTCTTGAACGTTTCTCATTATCTTTTAGAAAGTTTCTCATAATTCTGAGATAAGTAATTCTTTTTAGAAAGTTTCTCATTATTTTTAGGTTTCACATTATTTTTTAGAAAGTTTTTCATTATTTGGAGATAATAAGTCATTTATTTTAGAAAGTTATTATTTTCAATAAGTTTCTCTCTTTTTTCAGACAGTGGCGGAAATGGAAACCATTATCAAGAATTCTCCAGCAGATGGCGTTAGACACTATTCATTTGATGGAAAAAAGAGGGCGGAGGAGCACCTGAGCTGAGTTCCCCGGAAGTTAGATGGCAATAAATGGAAAGGAAAAAAAGAAGAGGAACTTTTCCGACGCCTGTCCGCCGTCTCTGCTGAGGATTCCCGTCCTGCTGCGCCGCTGAACCGCCGCTCCTCTCAACCCTCATCCGAATGGTAAAATGTTATATTATGTGACATCTAGCATCTCAGTGGGAACAAAATAACGTGGCAACAATTTGGATAATTCATTGGTTATCTGTCATTTTTGCGAGAGAAATACCAAAACGTCCCCATGTTCCAGTGAGGATTTGCTGATTGTCTTTATAGTAGGATGGAGCATCTTTAAGAACTGTTTCTTTATTATTTTTTCACTGTTTAGTGACATTTTAACAATCACGTGGTTCTGTGGGTAATTTAAAAAACGATCTTCAGAATAATCAATCAGCCATAATATTCAGTTTACAAGTCTCAGTGGATCTGCCTATTTTGCAGAATGACTAGTCAAGTCTTGCCAATGCTTCTACGTTTGTTATTATAGAGCTCAAAGATTCCTCCCAGCATCAGAAATGACAATTTGAAATGAATGGAAAAGTCACTGACTTCAGCTTCTCAAATGTGAATATTAGTTTTTTCCTCTTGTCTTCTATGATGGATAGAAGTTCATGTTTGGTCTGAAACTGGGAAAAAAGGCCGAGACTCTTTACTGCAAAGCTAAAAACAGGTTTTACTCCGGTTTGTGAGGCCACCCATTGAGAAAGCTCTGGAGACAAAGGAGTCATCGCACAAGCATGTGCCTCCCTGTTGAATAATTCAGGCATTCCTACTACAGGTATTTCATCCACCCAAAGACGGAAACAGGTTTCACAACCTCTCAGTTTCATGTTCAACGTAGTGTGAGCAAGGGGGTGAACTGAACTTGCCTCAGTCTGAAGATCTGGCGTGGTGGATGTAGTGAAAGCTCCAGAAAGTGCCAAGGACCTTCTGGGGAGGTTATTTTGTCAGCTGTATAGTAAAAGGTTCCACAGATGACATTCACACGGTGTTGATGTGATGTTATATCTTCTTTTTGTTTTTTAGAAATGAAAATGTTCCTGTACGTCCTCGGACTGGTGGCTCCCTGGATTGTCTATCGCTGGTTAAAGGAAAGGAGGAGGGTGCCCAACAAGGGAGACAAATACGTCTACATCACCGGCTGCGACAGCGGGTTCGGAAATCTCCTCGCAAAACACCTGGACGAGCTGGGCTACAATGTGATTGCGGCGTGTTACACTGAGAAGGGCGAGGACGAGCTGAGGAAGGCGACCTCCGACAGACTGGTGACCTTTCACTTGGACGTCACCGACTCCGAGAGCGTCAGCAACATGGCAGCTTTCATCAAGACGCTGGTCGGAGAAAAGGGTGAGTGGCTCCCCCAAGTTTGATAGGGTCACGGATTTCAGGAACAATATTGATGTTTTTTTATGTTTGAATGTATCTCCAACTTTTAAAGGTATAGTTCAACATTTTAAGAAAAACATGTAATCACTTTTTTTGATGCAGTTAGCATCCTAGCTTAGCATGAAGACTGCAAACAAGGGGAAACGACTAGCGTGGCTCTGTTCCAAAGTGATTAAGTCACCTTCCAGCACCTTTTTTTTTTTTTAAGATTTCGAATGATCACATTATATTGAAGCGTAAAAATGACAATTTTGTGGTTTCACTTGGGTTTTGTGCCGATTTAATTTTTGAGCGCCTGGATACGTCTGTGGTTGGTTGTCATGACAGCAGATGTTTTTACTACCACATGCTACCGGCAACATATTCATAATCTAATGTAATCTTGAATCACCCTCAGGATCAATAAAGTATCTATCCATCCATGCAATGCATGTGGCCATTAAAGGGACAGTTCACCCCAAAATCAAAAATACATATTTTTCCTCTGAGCTGTAGTTTATCAATCTAGATTGTTTTGATGCGAGTCACTTGGTTAGGAGATATCAGACATAGAGATGTCTGCCTTCTCGGCTTGTGTTAAAGACTATATAAACTCATGAAAGCTCAACGCCTCGTCATCTCGTTCATCATCTCGTTCATCATCTCGTTGTGTTGCTCCAGGCTTGTGGGCCGTCGTGAACAACGCCGGAATCGCTCTGCCGTCCGCTCCCACCGACTGGCTCACTATAGACGACTACAAGAACATGATCGCCGTCAATCTGTGCGGCGTGATTGACGTGACGCTGAGTGTCCTCCCGCTCATCAAGAAGGCCAGAGGTCGAGTGGTGAACGTGGCCAGCGTGTTCGGGCGGGTCAGCCCGTTTGGCGGCCCATACTGCGTGTCCAAGTACGGAGTGGAGTCCTTCAACGACAGCCTGCGGTGAGAGCTGATGCAAACCCCTTGCTTTTTTTTTTTTTTACACCTTGTGCACATCTGGTTATTCACGCCAGTGTTTTCTTGACTTGGAGCAAACCTTCTTTTTGGTGTGTTTTTCAGGTTAAACATGGCACCGTTTGGCATCAAGGTTTCGTGCATCGAGCCCGGCTTCTTCAGAACAAATATCATGAGTCCAGAGATGTTCCGAAGTAGTCTGAATATGCTCTGGGACAGATTACCTCAGGATGTGAAGGAAGACTATGGACCTGGTTTCCTGAAAGCATGTGAGTTACTCCATTTGTTGATGAATAATATTCACTTTTATTATTATTATTTTTATTTTTATTATAGCTCCAGATGTCAGATAAATATTCTCAAATGTTCTCTTCACTATTTGGAGACTTTTTGAAAAAAATATTGAATTTAGAATTCCTCAATCGATATCTTAAATTATTGTGTCTGTTAAGTATAATAAATGTCGTTGAATTTCAATCTTCTGAGTAATAGTTTATATTAGACAATTTTGATGAGTCCTTTTGAAGAGACAATTATAGGCAATGCTTTATGATTTCCTTTCCTCATAATTATAAATAGAAAATAGACAGTGTTCTTCACATATATTAAGTTGTAAGTGTTCCTGTAGATAAATTAGTGTTTCATTGTGACTCACTATTTGTACCAACTTTAATGTATTGTATCTATAATGAGTCAAATTATACAGGAAATGATTTGAAGCTAATTAGAAATGACAGACCTGTAAAGTGAAGTTTTGTCCTGTGTGGATAAACCATGTGTGTGATATGCTTCTCTTTCAGCTAATGAAATGTTGGGTCAAAGGTTCAGTATATTGATGGATGGGAATCTGATGAAGGTTGTCCACTGCATGGAGCACGCCGTCTCTGCTGTCCATCCTCGTACTCGCTACTCTGCCGGGTGGGACGCGAAGATCTTCTGGCTGCCGTCGGCATACATGCCAACCTGCATCTCTGATGTACTTTTCCGTCAAAATAGCCCTAGATTCACACCAAAAGTATTTAGACTGTAGTTTCTGTCAAATCAGTTTAAAATTGCAGCAATAAATGTTTGTATATGAAGGTTTGCATCTTTTTATATTAAAAAAACATGTCCATTCACTAGCCTCTGACTCCATACATTATCACGCCTGCCGTATTGATTATAAGATCTAATCTAAATTACAGCAACATTACAGTCGATCAATTCTAAAGCGTTTGTCCTTGATGACCTTTGACCCCTTCGCCCCTGTTTGAACCCGCTCTTTAAACATTCTGCTTCGATTTCCTTTCACTATAAAACCTAGTCTGTAACCTTTTTGGGGGGGTTGACTTGAGGTAAAAGGGAAATACAGTTATCAAAACCAGGCTTTCTGTTACACAACCCAGTGTTGGTGAAACGTTTGCCGCCAGCTTTTTTTATCCACGGTGGACCTTGACACTCTGCAGATACACTGTAAACAATAATCATCACACCCCGACCCAGCTTGACTGAGACAGGATTGTCGCCACGTTCAGTTATTCTCTAATGAAGAACGACACCATGGTAGGTTTGCATTACAAACATTTTACACAGTGTAGATCTGAAGTAATGAGCTTTGGTGCTCATTAGGAGCATTCAAACAGAATCTGCATATTATCTGTCGTATCTTCTTATTTATTTGTCTCCGAGTTAAGGATCAGGCATAACTGAGCAATGTATTGTTTTACACAAACCACGCAAGAAAGAAAATCGTTGTATTAATGACACAAAAAACTTTAACTACCTTCTTCTGTTGCTTTATGTGTTTATGCAGATAGGCATGGTTTTATCTGAACTCCACAGCTCAGACTCAATGGAGCTAAAGTTCACTTCACTAGAGGAAGCATTCAGACCCTTTACTGAAATAAAAGTTTTAACCACAATGTACTAATGATACTTTACTAAACATTCTCATTCACTCAATAATGCATCATGCAAGTAAATGTACCCTATGAGTCTTTTTTTCTTTTTATTGTTTTATTATTATTTATTAGTTGTAGTAGTGTCATCATTATCATTATTGATATAATATTACGATTGTCATTGTCATTATTATACATTATATAGCTGGATTAATATTACTGATGCCTGTATGTGTGAGTACTGTTTAAGTTTTTTGTTGAGGTGGAGCTGATTTTAACTGTTTTTAATGTTATAAATTTGAGAAGCTGATTTTGTGTTTTGTATGTAAAATGATTAAATCTGAAAAACTGTCAGATACATGTAATGAGTGCAAGATATTTGACTCCATTACAATATTTCCTCACCATTCTTTTATGTGTGTAAAAGGAATTCCTTTGTTGAAGACATGTTGCATCAAAAATAAAGGGTTGAATAAAAACATAACTGTAGTGGCCAGATTAGCCCACTAGAGGGCAGTGGAGCAGTGCGGAGCTGACGTTTGTTTAGGAATATGCATCATGCACATTTAGTGAGTTTGGAAGCATGTTTTAATCATGTGAAGAGGTGTTCAAAATAAAATGGGGGGTTAAGTTGCTATTTAATGCCACTGACATTTGTCTGCACATAGACACATAAAGAAGCCCCCCAGCAGACACCTACTCACCCTGCCAGCTGGTTCTACTGGTCTTGGATCAGCATTTAAAACTCCCAGCAGACACCCAGTCACTGTGTCAGCTGGTTCTAAAGGGTTGGGGGGTTAGGGTTAGGTCTTGGACCAGTGTTTAAAAACTGCTAGCAGACACTCACTCACAGTGCCAGCTGGTTCTGCAGGTCTTGGACCAGTGTTTAAATCTCCCATTAGACACCCAGTCACTGTGCCACCTGGTTCTACAGGCCTCGGACCAGTGTTTAAAACTGCCAGCAGACACCTACTCACCATGCCAGCTGGTTCTACTGGTCTTGGATCAGTGTTTAAAACTCCCAGCAGACATCCACTCACCCTGCCAGCTGGTTCTACTGGTCTTTGAGCAGCGTTTAAAACTCCCAGCAGACACCCACTCACCCTGCCAGCTGGTTCTACTGGTCTTTGAGCAGCGTTTAAAACTCCCAGCAGACACCCACTCACCCTGCCAGCTGGTTCTACTGGTCTTTGAGCAGCGTTTAAAACTCCCAGCAGACACCCACTCACCCTGCCAGCTGGTTCTACTGGCTTTGGAGCAGCGTTTAAAACTCCCAGCAGACACCCACTCACCCTGCCAGCTGGTTCTACAGGCCTCGGACCAGCGTTTAAAACTCCTAGCAGACACCCACTCACCCTGCCAGCTGGTTCTACTGGTCTTGGAGCAGCGTTTAAAGCTCCCAGCAGACACCCACTCACCCTGCCAGCTGGTTCTACTGGTCTTGGACCAGCGTTTAAAACTGCCAGCAGACACCCGCTGACCATGCCAACTGGTTCTAAAGGGTTAGGGGGTTAGGATTAGGGTTGGGTTTTAGGATTAGGGTTAATTTTTTTTTTTTCATTTTGGCTGTATCTCCAGAACGGTAAGTCATAGAGACACGGGCTAAAGACTGGTGTGTTCAGGAGGTTTGAATTAGGTCAGACGCCACCCGCTTTCGAGTTTCTATGACCCTCCGTTCCCAAGATATAAGCAGAAATGTGAAAATTGGGGTTGGAGTTATGGTTGGGGTTATGCATGGGCCTCGCCACCATATATTGATGATATAGCAATATATATTGAAGATATATTGCAAAGTTTTCTGGGGGAGCACACCCAGACCCCCCGCCTTAACAGAAACCCCCCACATATCTAATGGTCCTGACGCCCCTGCTTGATGTGTGTGGGTCGAATTAAATATATAACATCTCAAGTTTCTCCACTCAGGTATCAACTGACAATCTGATGTATTTCTTAGAGGTAAGTGGATTCCTCTCTGTCAGTCCTCTCTTTAGCTTTTATCGAGAATGTGTGTAGAATATTTGGCATGTAGCTGTGGATTCTGTGTTTTAGGTATTCCTGTCACACCTGCCCTTCACCTGTGCTTTCCTGCTGGCCACTCTCGCAGCCATCCGCTGGTACATCAGAGACTCCTACAAGGTCGCCGGCCCCAGCCAGAAGCATGTGTTCATCACGGGCTGTGACAGCGGCTTTGGGAATCTGCTGGCCAGGCAGCTGGACGCAAAGGGCTTCCGGGTCGTGGCCGCGTGTCTCTCGGAGAAAGGTGCAGCAGATTTGGCAGCGGCGGCCTCCTCCAGGCTGAAGACCCTCCTGCTGGATGTTACAGACGGGGCGAGCATCGGGAGGGCGGTGGAGTCTGTGAGCAGAGAGGTCGGAGAGCGAGGTGAGCAGCAGTAGGGGGTACACACTGATAGGGTGCCAGTCAGAGTGAGGCACTGGGAGAGATAGAGGCAACCTGGACCATCCCATCGTCAACTCATCATCCTCCTACTGATATGTTCTGGTAGAGGGAGAAAATACTTACCTCATAGTCTGCATTTTTAAAGAAGGTAAAGCTTCTCCAAACATAAATCTGAACTACAGATTGATAAAAACAAGTTTATCCTGTAAACTGTTTAGTTTTTTTACTCCGCTGGAGTGAACACGCCTGCTCTATCTGTGTAACTCCCAAGCACCATATACTACTCTCCCTAGTTCTGTATGTTATATACTTTGGCATTTTCAACACTGATAAGATAAGTGGCATTCCACCTTCATTTCCTTCGATAGAAAAGGATAACTTTTATATTTCATCGAGAACATCTTAAGATTTGTTTTCTTTTTGTGCTGGTGTCAAATACCCAAGTGTAAAACAATATTGTGATATAACAGCTTGGTGTTTATTTCGTAAATGATGGTCCTATTTAGAGGCAAATAGACGATAAAGCAGGGTATGCTTTGGAGCGTGGCTACCTCTATGTCGCCATCTAGTTATAAATCATGGTACTACACTTACTCTACAGGCACTGAGCTGGAACATGTATCTGGTCTGATTGATTGATTTTTTTTAAAACAAATAACACAGATGGTACCCCGAATGTACCAAAAATGGCCAATCAAAGACTTTCTGATATTTCTGCAGGTAAATAGAACAAAAAAACAGAAATAAAGACGATGAGTTCATGTCTGCCTCTTTTCTCTGCAGGTCTGTGGGGTCTAGTGAACAATGCCGGCAGGTCCGTACCCATCGGGCCAACAGAATGGATGCAGTTGGAGGATTTCACAAAGGTTTTGGATGTGAATCTGATAGGAGTTATCGAGGTGACGCTCCAGTTCCTACCTCTTCTGAAAAAGGCGCGGGGCAGGGTGGTCAACGTGGCCAGTATTCTGGGCAGAGTGACTCTCACTGGTGGAGGATACTGCCTGTCCAAATGGGGAGTGGAAGCTTTCTCCGACAGCCTCAGGTAGTGGGAAGACAATAAGAGGTTATCATAAGCAAAGCAAACCTGCATTTTCAGCACGCATTCATTGTTGTATTTCGTCTGAGCCAGGAGGGACATGCGGCACTTTGGCATCAAAGTGAGCATCATCGAGCCCGGCTTCTTCAAAACGGCCGTTACCAACCTAGATCTGATAGAAGCAGACCTGAGGAGGCTGTGGACCCGCCTCCCTCAAGACGTCAAAGACTCCTATGGGGATACATACTTTGAGGACTGTGAGTGGAAGTACAGTTCAGCAACAAAAATGTGCCGTATGACTATTCTGAATGTTCTGCTTTGTCGTCCCCGTTCAGATTTGAGAGCTCAGGCCTTCTCCATGGGGATCTTGTGCAGTCCAGATATCTCCAAGGTGACCAGGTGTATGGAGCACGCGGTGACAGCTCTCTTCCCACGCATGCGTTACAGTGCAGGCTGGGATGCCAAGTTTTTATGGATACCTCTGTCCTACCTCCCTTCATTTGTGTCCGACTTTGTTGTCAATGTGCTTCTTCCTACACCTAAGGGTGAAAGAAACATCTAACAGGCGACAAATAAGAAAAGTGTCAAGACTGTGTTACAAAATAGGAAATTTATTCATTTCATCAGCAGCAATTTAAACCATGCGGGCCGGTTGTTGGATGATCAGATACAGCTGTTTTTATTGGACTCATTATGATACAAAATAAATCATTCTGTAAAGATTTTGTTTATAAAATGACCGCACACGTCTGCATCATCAGGTCACGTGTCGCTCTTCAAGATGATCAACTACACAAATTCATTCACAAGCAAAAACAAACATGGGCACATTCAAGTATTGCTCCAAACAATTTTGGCCATTGTTCCATAATTACTAAAAAAAAAAAAAAAGAAAGAAATGAGCATGTTGATTGAAAGTCAAACAGTCAGGGAACACAATGAGTTTGATTAAGTACAGTAAGCATGCTTCACACACGTATTTTATCTCATGTACAGTATTAGTTTATACTGAAGCACATATCTTTGAAAAATTGAATGGCATAAGTTAAAATCCAATTCTTTTTGTTTAGTTTCCAGCCCTGAAATGAGGTATATAAACATGAACGATGCATAAATACATCGTCAGTTTTGTTCAGTGGCAAAAGAAATATAATTTCTCAACACATTCCTCTAATAACCTTCGATCATATAAGTAGTACTGTACATTCAAAATGCAGCTCACTCTTTTTTCTTTTTCATCTGTTATTGTTTATGTCGACCTATTCATAGGCTCTATTTCAAAATCTCACTGTTCAAATTTACAAATATACAACTTATTTATTAACATTTCTATCAGCAGCTTCAGTGCAAAGATATACATATTGTACATCAGAAGAAAGAAAACATTAACAAGAGAAGAATTGGCATAAGAAATGTCAGAAGGCGTAGTCACACAAGACTTTTATCTTCATTCTATAGAAATGTATTCCTCTTTCCTAAAAACAATTCCACATTTTTGTACACAGGCTGCATAAAAAAATAAATTCTGTGCAAAGTGTGTTTCTGTTTTTTTTTTTTAATTCCCGTCTGTGAGAGAGGGGGTTATACGTCGCTGTCCTCTTTCACGAGGTTGGCCGTGTCTTTGAAGCTGTCCTCGGTCGGCGAGAAGGTGCTCAGACCCTTCTTCGGGGGTTTGGCTGGGGGCACAAACGGAGAGGGCTCGGGGGCAGAAGGGCCCACGGTGCTTCCTGCAGGCTTTTCATCCTTCATCTGTAAACAGTGCAGCAGAAGGTCAATGAGCTGAAAGAACACCAGCACTTTCTGGTTTCATCACCGGCGTCCTCAACATGTTTTTACCTCTGAATATGTCGGGTTTTCAAACGTGGTGCTTGGTGTTAATTTTCGCTTGAATAAGCTCCACTTTGACTCCTGCAAACAAACACAAACAGGTGACGTGGCGCCCCACTTAATAGGATTCTAATAATGACCCCAGCTTACGTTGTTTTATATGCACATGCTGTATTTAAAGGGGAGTCACCTGAACAGGTTTGGTGCTGACAGAAGACGTGTTCACGATGCCGGCGCTCTGAAACGACGGGTTCGCAAACTTGTTCTCCAGCTGTTCACCGCTCACGTTGACAGTCACCTGTGAAGGTGTGGATTTACATGTTTCATCACCTTTAATGGATGGTTAATAAAATAATCAGCAGGCGCACACACATTCATACATTCTCTGCACGTGCTGGAAAAACGGCTGCACAAAAAAAAACTACCTGTAATGTTAATTTTTCTTTTATTCTACATGGACATGAAAATGCTTTGACAAAACTTCCAAGGAAAGAAGCCGTCATGCCCATTTAAAATAAAAGAAACATCTTAATTTCTTTCTTTGCTTTAGTATTATATATATATATTTGTATTCTTTAGCTGTAATTGATCTTTGCAAATTAGGGAAACCTCAAAGATTCTTTCGAGAATAAATAAAGGTTTGAAATAAATATCATGATTTAGAAAGAAAAAAAAAAGGTTGACTTCCTGATAGAATATGCTGGAATGATGAAAAGCACTGAACCGTGTAGAGTGCCTGCTTGCAGAAATATTAATGAGTACCTGTGAGGCATGAATGACGGCGGGATCACCGGACACTCCAGGAGCCGTGGCGTATAACGGGTTCTCAAACGTGATCGGCGGCCTCCCTGCTTCCATGGCAAAGTTATCATCCTATGGATATTATATCGATGAGACTAGAATTCTTACACAAACCGTTCTAGAAGAAACGCTGAAATGAACGTAGAGCACTGAGTAAAAGAATACGCTGATACTGTACACTTTCAAATGATTAACTGATAATAACTTACCATCTGCATGGCCGTGTCGATGAATGAGACTCCGACGTGTGGCGGTCCGAGGTCGACATCATCACCGGAGCGAAACGTCACCCCGTTGCCCGTGTCACCGGACTTCCCCAGGCTGCTCAGGCTGGACAAAACACCTCAGTTTGAACTTTGATCTGAACTCTGCATGCATCAACTTTAGCAGAGTTCTCATTCGTCAACAAAGACCGAAGCCGACATACCTGGGTAGTTTGGGCATAGAGGGGATGAAAGATCCCGTCCGTTTGTAGTTGAGGAAAACCCCGACAGCCAACGCCCCGGTGATCAGGATGATGATAACTGCCAGCAGAATAGCCACAGCTGAAGGAAAAGAGGGGGATATTTACTTGTATGCATATAATCCATATTAAGACAACAACATTTTCATTTAATTCAATGTAAATTTCACTTAGTGTTTTAATCTGTGTCTAAATTGTTGAACTGTTTTTATTTTTTAACTGTATTAAATTAGCTGAAGCCAGACATCACATTTTCCCAATTATTTGAGGCAATGTATGTATTGACTGCATTTTTTATTTATTATTTTTTAATGATATATTATTTTTATTTAATTGTTTAAATAACAATGAAATACAGATAATATAAACTATAAGGTGCTGATTATAAATGTCCCTACTGAAATAAAATGTTGCTGACTAGTCCTTTATGGTTCATGTCCTTTGGATGACCCGTTAGTTTGCTAAAACATGAGGAGGAGTTAAACAGTGACACATTGGAAGCATTACTTTGCTATTTATTAAGGAAATGTGCGATTTTTGGTCAGTCAGCATCTTCTAAAATTGCTGAGAATAACCATTTTTGTTTGCTTGAGTAGCTCAGTGTAACTTCATCACATTTTGCCTCAATCCGCTCCAGTAAAGCAAACAGATCACGACTGCCACTGTGTGTGTGTGTGTGTGTGTGTGTGTGTGTGTGTGTATGAAGGACTCCCACGGGTTTGGGTTGGAAGAGCTTGTTTAGTGAACTCCCTAAGTAAGTTGACGGAGGAACAAAGTGTGTCTAATATTAAAAATTGAATGCCATGAGAATAAATAAATAAATAGAAGTGTATATAATGGGCGAATTACAGTACCTGTTCCTGCTGGAGCGCCCCTTGACTTCCCCATCTCACAATAGCTGCCCACATAACCGGTCAGACATCTGCAGAGAGTCACGAAGAACCAAAACAAAATCTTAAAGTGTATTTTTTAAAAAAAAATACGTTTAATACCACAAATATCAGGCATTAATAGAGACGACTGACAGAGAATCAACCACTGGTGTGAATGGAACCTACAACTAAACTCACTTGCACTTGGGCAGACCGCCTTCATCAGTGTAGCAGGTTCCACCATTCATGCATCTACATGCAGCGGGCATTGAAACGGGAGCCTCAATGGCTGCAGGAGCAAAAGCCAGGCACACATAGAATCAACAACAACAATATCACACCACAGTTTCACAAAACCACACAGGAGCAGCCAGGCATGTATGAAGAATGGATTTACGGATGCAACAAAAAAAACAACCCAAGATGCAACACAAGTGTGCAGGCAGCAGATGCACTTAGGCGGTTGTTTACCTGCGTCGCACTCGCTGGAGTCGTACTGCACCGGAGAGGAGCCTTGAGGGCAGGCACAGGTGTATCCACCCGGCCGGAGGAGACACAGGTGACTGCACACCTGCTTACAAGGGTTGAGCACTGAAGAGCACAAAGAATAACACTGTCAGATTTTATAATGCCATGTTCTCATTGTTATTGCTGCCGCACATGGAAGAAAGAGTTCATCTTAATGGACCTTTCCTTGTTTAGATTATATATTTTTTTAAAACACACATTTTCTTTACTCTCCTGTCATCTGTAATCTTCATTTGAAGTAATAAATATAGTCCTTAAGTGCAAAATGTGCTGCATACAGTTTTCAAATCGATTCATAATCTTTATTTGTATAACGTCACATACTGAGAAGCTTTATGTCTCGGGTCATGTGTGTGTCTGCAACAGTCCAACATCAGCGTATGAGATATTTGATATTTTCCTTCATGTATTTGAATCCCTATGTTCTGACCTGACTGGTTGTGTCGTTGCTGCTGGTAAATGCGGACTTGAGTCAGCCAGGGGTTGATGGTTACAACTTTGACTTTGTGTCCGTTCCCAAACTTGTTAGTCTTCCACACTTCACCCTTCTCTTTGGTCGTCCAGTAAACGTGCCCCTCAAACACATCCAGACTGTAGGGATGGCCGATGTCTGAAACACAGAAAAATTCAACGTTACTTAAATAAAATACTTCATATCTGTTTGCATTCCTGCAGACCGGCTGCCGGTGTTCTGACCTCCTGATATGACGATCTTCCGGTCGGTGCCATCAGGCTTCATGGACTCAATGGTGTTTTCTTTAGAGTCGCACCAATAGATCCTATTTCCGTTGAGATAGTCCAGAGTCAGCCCGGTAGGCCAGCCCAGGTCCTCCTCCGCCACCAGCACCTCTCTGTGCTGCCCGTCCATCCACGCCGATTCTATTTTGGGCTTCCTGCCCCAGTCTGTCCAGTACATCATTCTACCAACACAGAAATAATCAGAGACAAAATCATCTTCAAACTGCACGAAGGAATAAAAACGTATTTGTACACTAAAGTCTACTGCTTCGTACCCGAGTGACGGATTGACGACGATAGCAGCCGGCTTGTCCACGTCTGTGTGGATCAACCACTTCCTGTACCGCCCATCCAGTTTGGCCACTTCAATCCGGTTGGTCCCCGAATCCGTCCAGTAAATGTGCCTGTGTAAGGTGACAAAAACTCACTGAGCAGCTGAACTAAATCTTGGAGCAACATCTGCAAAGGTTATCTCATAATCCTGAGTGAATTACCCGCCGACCCAGTCCACGGCGATGCCGTCAGGAGTAGCGATGTATCTCAGGTTCAGGTCCACCTCTCTCACCGGGTTGTTGCCGTTGTCGTTAAACGTGGTCATGTAGGCGCGTTTGATGGAGCCGAACTGAGATCCCCGACCCAGAACGGTCCAGTACACGACACCTGTGCCGCACACGGGGATAAAAAGTGTTATACTCACTGCAGCTAATGACAAGGAGATTAAAAGGTTTACAGTAGAAGTCTTACTGAGTCCTTGTCCTTCTGGATCCCACAGGTAGTCCACGGCCTGGATGTGCTCGGCGTTGTCCACGTAGTCCGAATACTGCTCGGAGGACAGGTTGAAACGCCGGATGCGGACATTGTCTGGCAACAGCAGCACCGGTGGGTTTCCTTCACGGAAATGAAGGTGCGATAAATGCAATTAGCACATTTCAATGCAAGGGTTCTTCTCACACGAATAAAAAGCGTGTAAAGAGGCCTTACCCTGGGCAGCACACTCTGTTCCGTGCGGCTCGCCAAAGGAGACATAGCCTTCGGCACAAAAGCACTCGTAGCTGCCCTTTGTGTTCTGGCACTCTTGAGGACACGTGGCGTACTCCTCACACTCGTTCACGTCTGATTGTGAAAGCAGAAGACGTGATTTAGAGAGAAAAAGGAGAAACACTAGAAATGAATTGAATGACACTACTTCTGTGTCTAAAAAGGATACAGGACTCTCTGAGCGATTTGACGTTTTACCTTCACAAGTGTGTTTCTCCGTCGGCATGGGCTTGTAGCCGGGCCTGCAGGAACACAGGATGCCTCCCTGCGTCAGGTCGGTGCAGTTGTGTTCACAGATGTTGTCGCTGCAGACGTGTCCACTCCCATGATCTGACAAATGCAAAAAAACACACAAGACACTTATTGTAGTAACATGACATATTCTACAGTACGTTCTGTGTTTATTCACCCAACGTGAGACAGGAAAGCTGAAGTCAGTACAAAAGACCAACGTGGTTCACGGTGGTGATTCTGAATCAATCCAACATAAGTTCTACTTATTTAATGTTTTGTCATTGTTTTTATTTTTTATTTTGTGTTGAATATACATCCCATATTCACATTTGGAGAATGACTATTTCACAAAGATTTATGAGCTTTGTGTGAATTAACAGTGATAATGTAAAGAAGGGGCAGGACATGATAGCTTCCTCCTGTCTCTCTCTTGAATGATTTTATTGATTTTTGAAAGAAAAAAAGATGAAAAGACCGGTAACAAGCAAATAGAATAAGTATATATAGCCGTAGCTCAAATAAAATAGGAAATAAATCGTCTTTCTCACTTTCAGGCATCACTATCAAACTTAGACTCACTACGTACCACTTAATCACCACTTAAAAGATCGTCATAGTAACTGAGCTAACTCAGCTTAATAAATGTTAACTCATTTCTAGGCATATAAGGATGCTGAAGCCACCATCAGACACTAACATGCTCTTTGTAAATGTACTCACGGCAGCCAAGCTCATCCGACTGGTCTCCACAGTCGTCATAGTCATCACAGGCATAGTGCAGAGGGATGCAATGTCCGTTACTGCATTTGTACTGATCATCTGTACAGGGTCCGGGAGTGGCACTTTGACCTAGATGGAGATAAACATATTGACTCAAGAGATGCTGTAAAACATCGGACAGATAAATGACACCATCGTCTGCAAACCATCACACTCACAGTTCTCCTGTGTCTCGTCGGAGCCGTCTCCACAGTCGTCCACGGAGTTGCACCGCTCGTGGCTGTAGATGCAGCGGTTGTTGTCGCAGCGGAAACGGAACGGACTCTCACACAGGATGTCCACTGTGGAGGAACAGAAGCAACACGTTAGCACGTTTCCCTTGCAAAATGGTGAGCCAATGAACCCGTTTCTGGGTTTGGAATGTGCTCGACTTGTGGGAGTTTGTGTCTTACAGCAGAGGTGGAGCTCCTCGTCTGAATTATCTCCACAGTCGTCGTCTCCGTCGCATTTCCAGTTCGGCAGGACGCAGATGTGGTTCTTGCACTCGAACAGGAAGGGGGGGCAGTATGTGCCGTTGGGAAAGCGGGTTGCTGAAAGTCAGTGATAAAACATTTACTTGTGCATGCTATATACAGAGTATATTTATGTTAAAAGTCTCTATTTGTGATGGAGACAGTAACTATAACAGGATCAACATTGATGGCGGGACACTCACGGCAGGACGTTTCGTCGGTGTAGTCTTGACAGTCGGCGTTGCCATCGCATTTGTAGCGTTCGGCGATACAGTGTCCGCTGTCACACTGGAAGTAACCGGGGTGACAAGTCCGCAACTCTGCAACACAGTCAAGCCAGCACAGAATGTAGCATGACTTCATTATAGAATATACAACAACCATGAAAAAGGGGAGTCTGCTTTGTCATGACAACAGCACAAACACACATTGTTTTTATTCCCACATGGGAAATACTCTTTTATTTCATGTAAAACCACCTCAGTTGTAGCCGAGTGAATCAACTGATGATTGAAGACATGACTATCGGTGGTCCCGTCCGTCTACGCTTCACAAACGTGATGTTTTATCGCGTCTTTGTTTAGTGCTGCCCTCCATTACTCACAAACAGCCGGCCAACAAAGAGCCTCCACTTACCACAGTCCCTTTCATCAGAGTTGTCCTCACAGTCGTTGTCATGGTCACAGACCCAACGGCCAGGAATGCAGCGCAGATTATCACAACGAAACTCGCTCTCCGTGCACGCACGTGGAGCTGAGGGGGAAAACAGGGAAAAAGTGTGGAATAAAGCAGTATTTATGTTTGTTTTTACTATTATATTTCCATTTCATCAATGGGATCCGAAAAGCTCTCGTGGGTCTTTGAATTAATCTCTGACATATTTCTCAAACCTGTCAAGGTTTTTTTTTTTAAATGATGACCTCATAGGTTCACTGGAGACAAACTCTCCTGGCATCAGCAGCACCGGCAACAAGGGGAGCGGCACCACCGTGATTTAACCCCAGTCACCGCTCCTCCTTTGAGAAGCTACATTATCTCTATTAACTGACATGTTCTCAGACATGTTTGAATTCTGCAGGGCAAAGGGGGGACGGACTCCTCCACTCCCTCGTCCTGACACGCCGAGGACAGCCTGTTTCTCTAACAGCTGATAAGACTACCTCTCTCAGCACTCAGGCAGAAGTGTCGAGCCTCTTACAAAAGCCTCCCTGCTGTCTGATTAAAACAAATATAGCCGGAACCCTTCTTTGCCATCAGCGTTTCATTTGGACAATTCACAGGAGCTGAGCTGAAATCCCCCCGGTACTTAAAAGACACTTAGGCGATTTCAAAACAATGTGCCCATCTTGTCACTCAAACCGAACCCTGAAAGTCAACTGAACCATGTTACTTTATGGTAACGGCACTCACTGCAGCTGTGCTCGTCAGAGTTGTCCCCGCAGTCGTCCTCCCCGTCACACTTCCACCTCAGCGGGATGCAGCGGTGGTTGTCACAGCGGAAGTCTCCGTGAGGGTCGCAGGTCACTTCGTCTGGGAGAGAAGCAGGTTGTATAACGCCGTTAACGTCAACTAAAGAAGATCTTTTCTCTGTCTAACAGCAGAAGAAAATTAGCATCTGTTGACTTGAGGACGGTGGATCTGTGATTTCACCTCTGCATTATTTTCATATTTAGAGGCTGAGAATGAGATTTGTGATCGCAATCCTGTATGCTGCTTGAACTAAGGATGTTAAGCGCTTCCCATGCAACATAATACAACAGTTCTGCAATGAAGATTACTGGAACTGATTCAGCTTTTTTCCCCACAGTCCAAAGACATGCAGGTTAGGTGAATTGATGACTCTAAATTACCCGTAGATATGAATCTGTCTCTGTGTGTCGGAGGTGAATAAACACCTCTCGTGTGCAAAAAGGTTGGATTCATTCCTCCTTCATCAGTTTGTCACCAACAAATGTCTGTATATGAGGTATACAGGTGCTCCAGCAGATCATTTTATCAATCAGACCTTCAACAAAACAGTATTATTAAGTAATGTTGGAAGTGGAAGGCATCTTGTTTTTTTAATTAAACTGCAATAGTCATCGTAGGAGGGGAGCAGCGTGCCTCGGACCGATGGGTGACCTTTATCCACGCTGGTGTACGTCTATAGAGGATAAGACTGCAGGAGATGGGAAGCACAGGCGGGAGAGGAGCGGAGGGGAGCTGGTCTGAGCCGTCTCCACCACACAATGCTGCTGGGGGTCAGAGATAGCGCCGTGGTAGCCGGCCCTGCCCTCCGAGCCCTCCACCTGGCCCATCTGCTACATTCTTACAGGAAGATTAGCGCTAAGGCTCTCTCCCGTCCTGCGCCGGCATGGCACTAATGGAGCGAGGGCCTCCGATAAGAGACGGGAGGGCTCGGATCGTAGCGAAGTACAAAGAGACTTGTGTGAACCCTGCCCCCACGCAAGGACAGAGCAACAACACACACACACACACACACACACATAGAACCATACCGCTGGACAGCTCATAAATCTGTGGTGCTCTTAGGGAGAGGCAAATTGTGGGGGAGGGTGAGTGGTGAGACCCACTCCATCAGCACCTCCCACTACCTCACTGTGTAATGTTCCACAGGAGGCTGAAGTGTTGGCTAATTACCCCCCCACTCACTCACCCACTCCTTGAACACATAATCTTGTTTCTACACTGTGACGTGTTTTTTTTTTTTTATCTTCTGAGATCTTTGGAATTATCGGAATATCAGCAAATCAATGTGAATAAATCCCAACACCAAATGTAAACGGGACCTCCAACAGCACCTCGGGGTGGCCGTCGCAGACTCACCACAGTCCTGCTCGTCACTGTTGTCTCTGCAGTTGTTGTAGCCGTCGCAAACGGACCACAGTGGCACACAGCGGTAGTTGGTCTTGCAGACGAATTCTGTGTGGTTGTCACATCGGTACTCTGGCCCCACTGTGGGAGAAAACGCCACAGGGGTCAAGTAAAGGGCACAAACGCTTTTGTTTAAAAACTTTAAATTTAATACCCGTGTTACTTACTGCACTCCTCCAACGGTTCATCGGAGTTGTCGCCACAATCATCATCAACGTCACATTTCCAGCTCTGGGGAATGCAGCGTCCATTTCGGCACTTGAACTGTCCGGGGGGGCAAGTCCTGGTGGAGCAGTGGGCCGGGTCCTCGTCAGACTGATCGCCGCAGTCGTCCTCGCCGTCGCACTGCCACGACTGGGGGATGCACCGCTTGTTTGCACAGTGCCACTGGGTGGCCTCACACTCGTGTGTCGCTGGAGGAAAGACATGAAGTCATAAGAAGAAGGAACTAAGAGCGTCAGAGAGAACACGACATGTTCAGGGATCACAACCCACCACACAGCACGGGGTCTTCATCCGAGCCATCGGGGCAGTTCTGATGGCCGTTGCACAGGACGCTGCTGCTGGTGCAGTTTCCGTCGTTGCACTGAAACTGGCCACGTCCACAGTAGCGCGGCGGGCAGGTGGAGGGCTCGTCTGAGCCGTCTCTGCAGTCCCTCTGACCGTCACATTTCCATGAGATGGGAATGCATCTGTTGAAGCAGACATAGACACAAATTTACCCCCCCTTTAACCATCTTATCTCATTACAGCGACTACATAACACCTTCCAACTGTATGAATGCAAAAGTGTAAGTGGGCATGAGTATTTAATGTGGTATGTGTAGCTTAAACATCAATAAATCATTACTACAATAATTTAATATTACTGTATTACTTTAAATATATTTAATAAACCTGTATTACTTAAAAAAATTTAATATAACTGTATTAAATTCAGAGGTATTGTTGTATAAAAGAAGATTTGAAGCCTTCAGAATTGTGTGCACATTGTATGCCAATACAGAGAGATTGTGGTGGATTATATTATGAAACAAACAGCAGGGGGCGCTGTTTCCCCATTGCAAAGAGAGCAGACAGAGATTCACTCTATATTTCCTTTTATAGTGTACAGATGATGAATTAAGGAAGCAGCCTATTTGCTTATTCTTATTATCTTCTTATTGTTTTATTCTTATAGGAGAATAAAAAGTAAATTCAGAATAAAAGTTCCCCAAGCATTTTTGTGATAGAAATGGTCTCAAATTTGAACTTTTATACTAACAAAAACCATCGAGTCCTCCTGATCCATCATAGTCAGTTCAACGATGATGAACTGATGTTTAAAATGCTGCACGTCACATAAAAAGAAGAAGTCTTGACAAACCGTTCATTGTCGGCACATCTGTACTGCGTGCTGGTGCACATGTGAAGGCAGATGGACACAAGTCCTATCTGGACGGCCATGAAGTGGTCGGGGCACTCGCAGGTGCGTCCCCGCCCCCCGTGACGGATCAGGCACAGGTGAGTGCAGCCTCCATTGTTCACGGCACAGGGATTGTTTACTGTGAGAGGAAGAGCCACAGTCAGACAATCGGCCTTCGACACGTCAAGATAATTAAGCTAAAAGCTCTGGAAGGAGATCCGGAGATGTGACCTCACCAATAGGCTGCCTGTAGGGATGATACACGTGGATGTCAAACGGCCTGTGAGTGGTGTTCACCAGGGTCTGGCGCTCGGAGCCATCGTATTTGTTGCCCTTCTCCACCGAGCGCGTGTTCCAGTCCGTCCAGTACACGAAGTCCTCGAACACAGTCAGGGCAAACGGGTGAGGCAGATCTCCGTCGTACACCGTGTGTCTGTGGTGACCGTCCAAGTCGGAGAATCTGACAAGGGATGTGACAGAGTTAAAAAGTCTTAAAGTTAAAAAATCTCCCTCCCCGCGGTCGATCCACCGTGATCCTGATGGATACTTACTCGATGTAATTGAGGTGAGCGTCGGACCAGTACAGCTTGTCGTTGGTGTAGTCGATGGTGATGCCGTTGGGCCACTCGATCTTGGTGGTGATGATCGCTGCTTTGTTGGTTCCATCCATTCCGACGCGACCTATGAAGGCTTTGTGTCCCCAGTCTGTCCAGTATACGTATCTAACAGGGAGGAGAGAAGCAGCCTGAGGATAGTTTCTTGGGTTTAAATAGAACTAATCAACTTAACTAAACCAACTAAACAAAAAAAATATATTCCCCTATGATCAGTTACAAATTAAAGGAAATTACCGACCCATAAAATAAAGTACTACCAATATAACTACATGATACAATTGAATTAAAGACAAGAAAACTAACTGCTTATAAAACATTTACTTCTGCAATTTACTGCACTATTTCTTTTAAACAATCCACCATCTTTCAAATAACCACCATAAGCCATAACAGCAGCCCTGCCAGTGATACTGACCGATATATATTGGCTCCATCATAAGACTTAATTCTCACCCATATTTAGGATGCAACACGATGCCTCTGGGGTGTTCAAAGCAGTAAGTGTTGTTGGCATCAACGCAGTGTTCTGCCAGCTTCTTCACAAATCGGCCGTCCAGTTCAGACACTTTGAGACAATCCAAGTAGCCGTCCACCCAGTAGAGCTTCCTGGCTATCCAGTCCACGGCGAGGCCCTCCCCATGCAGAACTCCATCCACCACCACCTCTCTATTACTGCCGTTTAAGGACATCCTCTCGATCACCCTGCGGCTCACGTCGACCCAGTAAAGACGCTTGTCCACGCGGTCAAAGTCCAGGGCCACCGCGCCGGTCAGGCCCTGCAGGATCAGGGAGTAGGCCTGCCCGTCCGTCGACAGGTTCCTGAGGTAGTAGCGGTTGCTGAAGATGAGGTAGGGCGAGATGTTGCTGTTCTGACGGCAGGTGCGGCCGTCCGGCTCTCGGAGGTATCCCGGGGCACACTTGCACACGTGGGAGCCGACGATGTTCTCGCAGATCTGGCTGCACACGCTCGGCGTCTCGGTACACTCGTCGATGTCGTCGCACGTCTTGCCGTCGGACATGAGGCGGTAGCCGGGGCGACAGGTGCAGATGAAGCTGGTGGGTGTGTCGGTGCAGTCGTGGTCACAGCTGTGGATGGATGGGTCCGTGCACTCGTTGACACCTGCAATTATCAAAGTCAGCAAAGAAGCCCTTTTGCCTCGTCTCATCTTATCATAGAGCAGAGGGCTTCAACGTTTCTCAGGCCAAGGCCTTGGTGACCCAGTGGAGGGACCCCCCATTACATATCCTATAAAATTGTGTTGCTTATTAAACCATTTAAAGGTTCTTTGTAATGATGTATGTTTACAATGCTAAGCCATTAAAATAATCATTTATATAACATATTTATAGAACATATTGTCATCTATATTGACATTTCTCCATCTTTGCCCCCCTAGAGGGAGCATGCACCAGCTGGAAAAGGATAAAAGGACTCACCGCATCCCTTCTCATCGCTGTTGTCGGAGCAGTCCTCGCTCCTGTCGCACACCTGGCTCAGGGGGATGCAGTGTCCATTGTCACACCTGAAGTCTCCCGGGGGGCAGGTGGGCGCAGGCGTGTGGCACATGTGCTCCAGCTCATCCGACTCGTCCCCGCAGTCGTTGTCCCCGTCGCAGACGAAGTCGTTGGAGACGCAGCGGCCGTTTTGGCAGGTGAACTGGTGCTGCTGGCACGGCTGGTAGGTGCAGCGCTGCTCGTCGCTGCTGTCCCCGCAGTCATTGCGCCGATCACACCTGATTTTTTTTTTTAGAAGAAGGGCCCACAAAAGATCAACTCACGTCGCTACATAAGATTTATAATATTTTCAAAACTATGTATATTTTCCACACCTGTAAGAGTTGCGTATGCAGAGGCCGTTGCTGCAGCTGAACTCGTTGACGCCACAGGATCTGCGTGTGCAGTTTTGATGTTCATCTAATGCGTCTGTGCAGTCTGCATCTCCATCACACACCCAGTCACGCGGGATACATTTCCGCTGAGGCGGGCGACTGTTCACACAGGTGAACTCCGCACTTGAACATGTGCGATTGCCTGAAGAAGAGACACAAAATCCAACAGGGCAATTTAGAAGAAGTTAAATAATGATTGTGATAACTAGGGCTGCAAACCACTTTTATGCTTTTATTTCCAATAAACTTGTGAGCACATCTCTGGTTAACACAACACTTAGAGGGGTGCTTTTGTGTGATTTCTGAACAAACTCTTTTTTTTACAGACCAAGAGTTGCTTTGGTCGAGGGCGTCCCTCGTGATGACCCGGCATCAATCTGCATTTTTGCGAATTCAAGAAATTCCAAACTGTATTTCAAAAACATGCAGCCACGACTAGATTCTTTATCCATCTCCTGTGATTGATCCACATTGTTTGAAGCGAGTCTCCTACAGAGGCTCAGGCAGTGCTGCAGTCTTTAGCTTCAGGCATCTTATTGTTGGAGCACACACTGGTGAGACATAGAAGTCCTGATCCACCCTGAGCCAGGAAGCCAGAGAAAGGAGACGTGCACAAAGTAACGAGTGAGGCAGGAGAAATCAGGAATGTCAGCTCCTCGGATGGGAGACCTTCTGCAGGAGACTGAGATACTGGACGCTGACTGCCAGTGTCTCCCACACAACACTCCCCCAGCGATCTGCATCCTAATCCATCAGCGTCCCGGATAACGGGAGGATGAAGGAAGCAGGAGGGGGAACAAGACGATGAGGCTACGAGGAGAGGAGGGATGAAGAGGTGGGAGGAAGTGGAAAAGAAGAAATGGAAGGAGAGGAATCATATGAGAGGATGTATACCACAGTTGTGCCGCTGGTCTTCGTCGCTCATATCGCCACAGTCATTGTCCCCATCACAGATCCAGGATAAGGCAATGCACCTGCCATCATCACAGCGGAACTGATCTGTGTTGCACGTTCTGACCAGTGTGGCTGCAGGGACAAAAATCATACGTCATTAAACCCACAGATAACACAGGGTGTGTGTGTTTTAATATCATCTGCCAAATCAGTCATGTTCAATCTAAATGATCATCTTTTGTTTCATTTGTTGGGTGATTTCCAATGATCTCAGGTACTTTCCCCCGCTGTTTTTCCACTAATAAACCAGGCCCAAATACAACAGTGGCAAAGCTTTCAAAAATAGTCATGGCAACTCCACATTCCCATGCGTGGTGAGCTATCTAAACAAAAGCCAAAGTGAGGCTCGGTAACCCCGGGTGGACAAAGGGAGGGGGAGGGGCTGTTTGTCAGGGGACACTGAGGGGCGTCACCACGGAGGAATGCAGCGCACAATAGGAGGCCTGGCTGACCACATCGTCAACAAAGAAATACACCACTGACTCGCACTCTCCGCTACATCACTCACAGGAATCTCTCACAGCAGCACACAGATGCAGATCGGGCAGGAGAGACACAAACACACAATGACCGAGCAGCTGATAATGGGGCGGGGGCAGACGCACAAAGCCCAACGGGCCCATTGTGGGGGGGGGGGGTTGAGACACTCACTGCAGGAGAGGGGTTCATCAGAGCCGTCAGGGCAGTCGGCCCCTCCGTCACAGTACCAGTGGGCGGGGACGCAGCGGCCGCTGGAGCAACGGAACTCGCTCTGGGAACATGTGGATGCAGCTAGCGGGAGACGGAGAAAGGCGTGAAATCGTAACTTTAGGTAGATTCAAGTCAAGCTGGACTGAGCAGATCGTACTCAAAGTAACTTCTGGTTACAGATACTGTGGGTTAGATTCACACAGAGGAAACAAGCCATATTTCAATGTTGACACTTCAACATGCACCTGTGTTTTCCATTTTTTTAATGTTTATCTGCTAAAACGTGTTTAGTGTAGTGTGTTTACACTTTACACTTTTTGTAAAACAATTGTGTTTTTAGATTTTCTTTTATATAATTATGTTATTATTATTATTATTATTATTATTATGTGTTATATGTTGGTCTGTCATGTTGTGCGTTCTTTTTTGTAAGCTGCTACTGGAATCAATAAATATGTGGGCAATATAGATCGATAAGACACAGTAATACAATTGATTAAGCAACATCAAATATTAAACAGCTGACATAGAAAATAAATATAACATTTTAATATTCAAACTGCTGCTGAACTCACCACAGTGTGTCGGGCTCTCGTCGCTCATGTCCCCACAGTCGTTATCTCCGTCACACAGGTATGAGCGTGGGATGCAGATGTTGGTCGACTGACACTTTGTGTGCTCCGGCTGGCAGGTTCTGTCCGCTGAGATCATCAGAAGTTACAAATTACTTTTTATTTTTACATTTTTGCCTCTTCTTTGATTTTTCTGATGGGCAAACATCGGATACTCACGGCAGTTTTGTTCATCAGAGGTGCCGTTGTCATAGCAGTTGTTGATGCCATTGCAAACGTAGTCCTTTGCGATGCAGCGGCCATTGTTGCAGGTGAACTCGGCGTCGGGGTCACATGGCCTGAACAGACAACCTGCCTCGTCGCTGTTGTCTCCACAGTCGTCGTAGTGGTCGCAGCGGTAGTGGTAGGGCACACACCGCCCGTTGCCGCAGGTAAACACCGTCGGCTCACAGGTGTGGAAGGCTGCCAATCAGAACCAAGAACACGTCAGCGCTCTGGCCAATGAGAGAGAGGCCTGAACAGACATTGTTTAGAGGATAACCCCTTTAGATGCATCATCTCGTTTTCAAGGGAGTCCTTGACACACAGGACAAAACAACAATACAACACAACACATGCAAACTCATATATAATAATACGTTCATGGACAATTATGAAGAGGGAAGAGACTAGTATATAAATAAAAGACAGAAGTAACAAAAGTATACCAAATATTTGGGTATATAAAACAAAACAAACAAAAAGAGTCACATGAGGAAAACATTTAGAGAAACTATTTGCTGTAAAATAAAAAGAGATGTTTTGAATGAGAAAGAAGTAACAGATCTTAAAGACCCAGGTAGGTTGTCCAGTCTGAAGGGGCTTTAAATTAAATAAACAGTGAAGGAGGGATACTCGGTGTGTCTCAATCTATAACTTGGTCTGATATTCCTTCAGATAAGGAGGATAATTTGAATTGACACATTTAAAGATAACCTGGAACCAGTGAAACTGTCTTCTGGCTTTTGGTGATAAGTTCAGTGAGTCATACATTAGACAGGACATCTCAGCACAAATCTGCAAATACTATTAAAAACGACATTCAATGGTTTTAGATTCGATCCAGATGTTTTTTGATAGACAACTTCTGCACAGTCCTGAGAGGAAATGATAACTGTGACACCATTCTTGACTAATCGGTTGAGTGACATGCAGTCGGAAGCTCATTTTACCTGACAAGGCAATAAATGACGACAGCAGCTGTGGGACTGCATGCAAAGATAGAAAGCACATTGATTCATCTGTTAGTGATCATTTGTGTTAATAGCTAGGAATTAGGTGCATGTTAATGGAAAAATTAATCAGGAAGTGCACACATACGCACCAACATAGCGGAAGTCAGGTTTAGGTCCTGAAGAAAAAAAACGTTTTAAAGCAGAAATTTGTTAGTAATTAGTGGAAGTAAAATATGTAGAACTTCATTTAATAGAGAAGAGAGTTGTTTTTTGAGACATGCAAGAGGTGTTAGTTCTGTAATAATAAGCAAAACAAATACAAATTGAGGAAGAAATGCAAATAAAAAATGTAATTCCTTCGAAGAGGAGCCTACCACAGACTCTCTCCAACTCGTCGCTGCCGTCTCCACAGTCATTGTCGTTGTCACATATCCACTGGGCACGAATACAGCGGCCGTTCATACAGGCAAACTGGCCCGGCTGGCAGCGGGTCCCATTATCGGGGATACAGTGCTTGTTGTCGGCCAGGTACCAGCGGCCCTCTGCGGGACACTGACACTCCGCTCCGTTGGGTCCTAACAAGAAATTAAATTGCAAAGAACTTTTTCAATCGCTGCTCTGAAATAAAGTTGAAAGGCAAAAGGGACAAGAAAGAAACCGCTCATACCGGCTGTGCAGATGTGGCTGCAGCCTCCGTTAAACTGCTGGCACGGACTGTCGCACCGCTGCTGCTTCTCGCTGGCCAGGACGTGGATGTCCATTGGCCGAGTCGGAAGGTTCTGGATCATGACCCTCTGTTCAGAGCCGTCGTGCTTGTTGGCCCGGTAGATGCTGCGCGTGTTCCAGTCGGTCCAGTAGATGAACTGGCCAAACATGGTCATGGCAAAAGGGTAGATGGCCGTGCCGACGATGACTTCCCGATTGGCCCCCGTGAGCGAGCATCGCTCAATCTTCTGTCTAATGGCAGAGCAGAAATAATGATAAAAGCAGCAGTTTGACAAGGTGATGTGTGTGTATATATGCCCATAAAGTTGGAATATTTTGTTTCCAGACACAATCCTCCTCATATTCCTATCTACATGCATCAGTACATCACTTTTTATCAGGTGCAATGATTACATAATGTGTCATCATTACCCAGGTTAAATAAATTAATTAATTCATAACATTTGTTTGGCGCTATAAAAGACATTTGCAAATTATTCCAACTTTATGGGCGACCCTATATCAGTGCCATAGTTCAGATCTTACAAGCCAGCATCTGCCCAATAGAGTCTCTCTTCTCCGTAGTCCAGGGTCAGTCCATTGGGCCACACAAGACTGCTGTTGACAATCTCCACTCTGAAGTTTCCAGCCAAGGTCGCACGTTCAATCTTTGCATGGACTCCCCAGTCGGTCCAGTACATGTATCTGTGGAACGAGAAAGGATTGTTTTTTTTTAAATCTCGGTTTTATCTAATGAACGAGGACAGTGTGTGATGTGTTGGTCTTACCCCCTGCAGGGATCCAACATGATGGCCCTTGGTCTGGTCACGTGGGCAATGAGACTCCTTTGAGAGCCGTCCAAGGACATGGAGCTGATGCTCTGGTTGACGTAGTCAGTGTAGTAAATTCTCCTGTTTATCCAGTCGTAAGCGACGCCATCAGGAGCCCCCAGATCTGTCCAAACACAGGGAACACCACTGGTTGTGAATTCCTACACCCATGAAAGACTCCAAGAGGTATATATTGTGTGTTTGGTGCAAAACCAACCTGAAGCCACCACTACAGGAGGTAAGGCGGGAGAGGACAGGCTGATGTAGCTGATCTTGCTCGCTCCAGCAACCGAGATCTGTGTGAAGTAGACCCTCCTGTCCGTGAGGTCAAAATCCAGTGCCACCGCGGTGCGCAGCACGTTGACCACGGGGAAGGGCAACGCGTGGTCCTCAGGGTCGAGGCGCAGGCTTCGCACGGTGCTCTCTGTCGTGTAGATGAGATAATCGTCCCTCGATACCACGCAGCTCTCGTTATCTGCTGCGAGATTCCCAAAAGCACAGCTGCATTTTTTGTTCTGGCTACCTGGGAGGGCGAAACAGAAGTGGGCACAGCCTCCGTTCTCCTCTCTGCAGGGGTTGTGGTTGAGAGCCTGGGCGGTGGAGGGCTGGGAGCGCTGGTCGAAGATGGTGACGTCCCTCAGCAGGTTGACATTGTCTCTGATGACGCCGGGTGGCTCCGTGCTGCCGGGCTCTTTGCTGGCTTGGAACACCTTCTTGAGGTTTCGGTCCACCCAAATGATGCTACTCTCAAACACTGTGATTCCATAGGGAGTCGGGTAGCGGCTGCCGTACCTGATGATCTCCGTCTCCCCTCCTTGAGGGCTGACTCGGGCGATCATATCCAGAGAGTCGTCCACCCAGTAGACGTGGCCGGTCTGCCGGTCCAGAGCGAGACCCCGTGGAGTGATGATCCCCGACGACACTAAAACCGTGCGGTTGGTGCCGTCCAATAGCGCTCGCTCGATTTTGGGCTGCTGACCGTAATCGGCCCAGAACAGGTATCTGTTTCTGGGGTCCACCACGATGTGACGCGGCATGTCCACCTGGGTCTTCAGCAGCACCCTGCGGAAGGTGGTGTTGAGGCGGAGCACCTCCACATATGTCTCAGTTAGGAAGGCGTTGGTGAAATACAGGTTCCCTGAGGAGAGAATCCAAGGAAGCCCAGGGGTTAAAGTGGCATCACACATTTGAAAGGCATCAGTCACAAACTGTTTAAAGTATATCTGTTACTAGGCGACATTATGATCGTGTTCTACACACATGATCTGTTATGCCTTCGCTTACAGTGAAGAAAACAGATTGTCCTGCCTGCAGCTGTCTCTGTTTTTCGATAACTACCTAATTAAATCGTCTTTCCTGTCACCTGTGTGGGACTGATCTCCTTGTTCAGTCAGTCCAGCATTCTGACAAAAGCTTCTTAGCTCTGACTCTACCGGCCAGTCTGCATGTGTTACACAGTTCAAAGGAGTCAGGCTGTCTGTCGGTTTCCTGCTTTACTTCATCCACAAGATTAAGAGCAGTGTGTTTTATTCAAGGTATTGGATATAGACACAAAATAATATTCATTTATTTGTGTAAATATAATGTTCTGCAGCAGACTTTATACAAAGAGGAAATACAACAATTTATTCTACAAAAAAGGTGTGAGATTCTTCCTCCATAACAACTAAGATCCTCTTATACCTGAATTTTAAGTGTTGTGGAAATATTTAAAATGACTTCCCTGCACGCCATCTAAATCATGTGGTTAAACCAAAAACAAACACTTGTGAGCTGGCAGACAGCGTACCTGCAGCCCAGTCCACGGCGATGCCTCGGATCCCGTTGCGTCCTATTCCAGATGTTACTACGAATTGTAATCCCGAGCCATCTGGCTTGATACGCCTGACCCCGTTTTGGGTCGCCACCGTGCTGCTGAAGTCACACCAGTAGATGAAGCCAGAAGCCATGTGAACGTCCACGTGTAACGCATTACGTCCTGTGGGGGAATAACCCGGTCATCAGAGGCCGTTAAAGTTGCTTCAAACACAAAAACCACAGCATGAAACGCTGATTTTAGAGGCATTAACAGAGTTAGTCTGTTTATTATTCCACCTACAAGTCAATTTGTATTTATATTAACTTATATTAGAACACTAATGTTACAGTTACAGTTACAGTTACACCATCACTAACGGGTATATTCTCATCAAAATATATTAAAGTACAACAATGCAAATTGAAGTGCTTGTTTCCCCAATGCAACGTTTCATAAAACGAAAAAAAAAAAGTATCATGGGGGACCCTATAAAAATGCTTTAAACAACAATAATGTGGGTGAAAATCAAATGACATTAGTGTTCTAGGGTTAAATAAATGCGTCCTGTACAGAAGTAGGTAATTTATGAGAATGTCTTACCTCTGCCAGCCACAGGCACCATGGCCTCAGAGTGGTCTGTATCTTCCAGACTGAAGCCTTTGATTGCAGACAGCGTGGAGATGACCACATACGACTGGTAGGCCATGCAGGTCCTGTTGTCCGCGTTGAGTTTAAAACCCGTGGCACATGCGCAGGTAAACAGACCCTGCGTCCGAGGCAGGCAGAGCTGCTCGCACACTCCCATGTTGTTGGTGCAGCCGTTGGATGTACCTGCAGAGGCTGAGGTCATGGGGAGAAACACGGCGTGATGAGCGGAAACACGAGACAGAGGATGATGATGACGACGTCACCCTCCGCTTTACTCACTGTCTCGATGATGCACTTTCAGAACTCGGAGTCCGGCGACGTTGTCGCGCAGCACGACCCTGCCGGTCCCCGTGGACTTGTCCACGCGCTCTATGACCTCAAAGTCACGGTCGGTGAAGTAGAGGTAGTTTTGATAGACGGCCACGCCCCATGGGTGAGACAGGCCGGTCACTATGGTGATGCGGTTGCTCCCATCTGGGTCGCCGCGCTCAATCTGTGGAGATCACAAGGTAATGTCGTGATTACGTTAAGAGAGCCTTATAGAAACCTTACTGAGGTCTGAGGGAGTGAACACCCACCATGCCGGTGCTCGTAACAGCCCAGTAGAGCTTGTTCTCCTGGATGTCCACGGTGATGAACTCGATGTGATCCATGTTGTTAGTGAACAAGGTGGCGGGGTTTAATCCGTCCATGTCTGCTGATGCCACCTTGGCAGGGATGCCACTCTCCGTTCCCATGTCTGTCCAGTACAGTTTGCTTGAAAGACATTTAGGAATGGAGGTAAGGTTTTGTGTCTCAGACATTTTTTTTATTTAGGCATCGATCTCCTTTGCTCACGACTTTTTAATGGCCGTACATGTTTTATTGTCCAACAACCGAGATAGATAATCAAAGGTTTTTGATTAAGTTAGAAAATGGTGTTGAATTTGGTCATATTACTCAAAATCAAAGTCTCAATGTTTTCATACTTGAGTGAGAAGATGGCTCAGAAATGCCTTTATTGTTTCTTGATTGCACTTGATTGCACGTTGCCGGGGTCTGAGTGTGCGGTGTGTTATTCAGGGACATCGGTTTGAGTTCTCTCCTGAGGCGGAGTCTGTTAGAGCTCAGTAGCTGTGGGGATGAGTAGCCGTGCCAGGCCTGTGTTAAATGGGGCTTACCCACGTGCTGGGTCCACTGCGATGCCAATTGGAATGCCAGCACCCGTCGAAGAGCCGGTATTCGTGATTAGAGTTTTCCTGTACTGTACTTCCCCACTCAACTTCATAACCTGGACCAAACAGCAAACAATTATTGTAACATTGCCTCTATTCACAGTTATTGTTGCAATCACAGAGAAATATTCATATTAGTTCAATTTAAAGTCAGTAATAATGAAAAAATAACAACAGACCAGAGTGTCGTTTGTCTTACCTCAATAGACTGTGTAGCTGGATTGGTGTAGTACAGGTTCTCTGTGATCCAGTCCAAGGCCAGACCGACAGGGTTACCAAGGATGGCAGCGGGGGCAAACTCTGTCCTGTTAGTACCATCTGACTTCACCCTGTGGATCTCACCCTGGTGGACAATGGAAGATACATCTCAACCTTCTGTTTTTGTTCACCGTTTACCAAATTTGACTGTGAACCATAATCTGTCTTTGCAGGACAACTAAGTTCTGAACTGTGCCTGGACAGTAACTCACAGGGTACTCCACCCAGTAGATGGTCTGTTGGTTGTCATCAAAGTCAACATCATAACCATTTCGAAGCCCAGCGATGGGGACCATAGCATCATTGCTCTTGTCATCCGGGTTCAAGGAAATGCCATAAATGATGCTGTCTCGCACAACCACCAGGAAAGGATCTTCAACTACAAGCAAAAGAGAAAAAGCAACAGAACTGAATGAACCGTGACTAAGATTTCCCTCCCAGTTAAACAAGAAACAAAGTCATTGTGACTTCTAATGTGTGTACCAAATACTACTATCCTAAAAGTAGAACTTCCCCCAAGGCTGTGAATTACTAAGTACTTTAAACAAATTGTAAAGGTGCGCTAGGAAACCATGTTTCCTGGATACGGATTCAGCCCATTCAGTGTATGACACCCGTCCTTTACCTATAAAGAGGATTGACTGGTGAAAGTTGTCTCTACAATCTGATTTGCTTTGTCATCAGAGATTAAAATCGATGAATGGCTGCGGGGCATTTTCATTCTTGGATAATCGTCGGCCTCGGGGGGGAGACGGTGTTCTGCTTGGCTTGGCTTGAGCGGGCTGAAACCTGAGATGCGTTAAGCTGTTGACCTAAAGGGGGACTCATCGGACTTAGAAAAAAAAAAAAACTTGTCTCCTGAAGAGCTTAAAAGACATTGCTTATATGATTCTTAATATTTATGACTGGAGAGTCTAAATGGAAGCCTGTTGACGAGAACCTGCATCGATACGTGACACAAATGAAGCATGCGAACCTCGTCGTTTCCACGACAACAGCTGAGACGAAATACTTGTAACTTATCAGCTGCAGCATCTGACCCAACTTCCTTTTTCATCAAACTGAGTGGTGAGTGTTTTCCTCCATTTGGCAGGATGCATACCTTTGTTGCAGGTGACCTGGTCTGCTGCCAGAGTCCAGCCTGAGGGGCAGGCACACGAGTAGAAGCTCGGTCCCACAGCAGAGAGCAGACAGATATGAGTGCAGGGACTCCTCAAGCAGTGGTTTTCTCCTGAGAATCGCCAACACAAACACATGCATATGCACAAAGAGCCAGTGGAGTGATCTTGGCATGATTATTACCTCAATGTTTTTACAAACTGCGGACATGCTTGAATATTGGCATCATTATCAGTGTACAAGAAATACGAAGCCTTTTCAGGGTCAGCTAATACGTGATGTAGCTTATCGTTGGCGTACCTGCCGGCTGCCTGGCTGGGTGTACTGCCACCAGACCCAACGGCCGATAGAGGTTGTAAAGCATCACTGTCTGGTTCTCCCCGTGCCACTTATGGGCTCGCATCACGCGGTTGATGTATCTGTCGGTCCAATACACAAAATCCTCAAAAATGGTAATTGCGTGGGGATGTTGTAGTACCTTTTCACAGAGAGTAGCAAAAGAAAAAAAAAAGCGTCTCACACATGCTATTCAAAAGGGAAAATTGAAATGTGCTCTGTTCACTCGACACAAATCAGATCTCTGGAGATCCATTCCTCACACACTCACCAGGTCACTGGCTAGTACTTGCTTCCTGTTGTTGCCGTTATAATCACAGTAGTCGATGAAATCCAAGTAGGCATCGGCAAAGTACAGCATATTGTTTGGGTAGTCTATGGTTAGACCGTTGGGCCAGTACAGCTTTTTGTTTATGATAATAGTCCTCAATTTCCCGTCCATGCTGGCCCTCTCGATGCGGGGGTTCCTCCCCCAGTCGGTCCAGAACATCAGGTGAAAGCTGCAAAAACAAAGGTCTTCTAAAAACTGACAAGCAGAGACCAGAACATGGATTACATTCCAGGTGTGACACTGACCTGTCCCTCGGGTCCAGCACCAGGGCTCGAGGGTTGGTGACATTTTCACTGAGTAACACAGTGCGGTGGGTGCCATCCAGTTTAGACACTTCGATAGTTTCCAAGACGTAGTCAGTCCAGTACAGGTTCCTGCCCACCCAGTCCACAGCAATGCTCTCGGTTACCGTCACTCCACTGTCAAAAATCTGTCCACCAGAGACTCATTCTTAGTTAAATATGTTTACCAATTAAAAAAAAAAAAGGAAAATATATGTAACTAAACCAACTCACCACAGTTCTGTCGCTGCCATTTATGTTGGCGCTCCAGATCTGGTCTTGGCTCGCGTCGGACCAGTACACCCGGTCGGTGGCCGAGTCAAAATCTAAGGCAATGATGTTGCGTCCGTCTCGAACCAGAGAGCGGACCACGTTGGGCTGAGAGGTTATGTCGTCTTTCACGATCAGATTTCGACTCGCCACCAGCAAGAACGCCTTACGGGAATCTGTGGACGCGTCAAATCTCTGTTACCTATTTTTCATGTCCATTCTCATGCTAATCAGAGCACTTATTATGCCTTTTGCACGTCAACGGCAGGCCCCGTCAATAGACGCTACTCGAATGGCAATCCTCCGGGAATGCACTTTTGTCCAAATAATGACCTATTGTGCTGCGAAGTCTTTCAACAGGTTATCTGAGTGGAAGGGGGAGCTCATGTCAGGCACACTCCCCCCATGAACAGCCCATTGTCGGTGATTATGTCCTAATTACACCAGTGATGGCCAGTGAGTGACACATATGTTATTTGTCTTATCTGAAGGAAATCAGAGCAGCAAGGGGAGACGTGGGAGAAGAAAGATGGTGTATCAGTCTGGCATTCGGGAGGCAGAGCTCCCCCTTTGCTCATTCCTGCAGCCAGCATAGTGGAGGAAACAGAGATACCTGCTGCAAAGGAGTCATCTCGAAAACCATACGTATGACTGATGATTGGCCAATTTCCTACTTTACTGTATTAGGAAATGATAGGATGTTATGTATAACTCCCAGGGGAGCAATATGTTCCCGTGCACAGAAGGATTATGGCTCCTCACCTGAGGCTTTGCAGGTACGCTGGTCTGCTTCGAGAGTGTAAGCATCCTGGCAGTGGCAGCGGAAAGAGCCTCGCTCATTAAAGCAGTGTTGGCTGCACAGTCCGGGGGGATTACACTCATCTACATCCTCACAGGTTTTGGAGTCATTGCTCAGCTGGTAACCCACAGGGCACGTGCACTGGGCCCCGAAAGGTCCTTGGAGACAACCGTGGGTGCAGCCAGCATTGTTGTCAGAGCAGCTCGCCTGATCTGAGTTAAAAAAAAAAGCAGGAAAACACAATTAAGAAATAGTCAACCCAAATAAATTATACAACACAAAATCTACCAAATTATGCAGTTAATATGCTCCAATGATCTACTTCAGTAAGTGTTTTTGGAACTCTAAGGCGGGATTATTTTATGTTAATTTGTAGAAAATTAGGGTTGCATTTACCACACACACCACTATCTTTGATTAGGATTTTATGACAAATCTCCCTCTATGAAAAGAGTTAATAAAGATAATTTGTTTGTTGAAAATCAATCACAACTGCTTGCAGCGTTTCTACCAATGATTGCGAGATTGTTCCTACCTGGCAAACGCTCGTCTGAAAGTAGTGAGAAAAGGCGAAAAAAAGCAAAATCACAGATCATTTTCAGGTTAATACAGGTCAAATCACACACATGCATGATTTTAGCAAACAAACAAAAAAGAATGCAGACAAACATTCAACACAAGATTTTCTGTGAAAATGAAGCCATTGTTTGAAAGAAAAATAAAATGTCAAATTAAACTGAATAAATAGAGAGTCCGTTTCTTGTTTTTCATGTCATGTGAAAAATGAATTGAATTTGAGGAAGCAGGCAAACTTAATAAAACAAGTATTTCTGAAAGACAAAGTGTTCCAGGCAGAAGGCAGAAATCCGACTTACTGCAGAGAGGAGACTCGTCAGCGCCGTTGGGACAGTCGGGAGTGTCGTCGCACACCGTGGTGAGGTTGATGCACAAAAGGTGGCCCGGGCACTGCCACTGCCAGCTCGGGCATCTGAACGGCGGCGTGGGGCAGTCTCTCTCGTCGCTCATGTCCCTGCAGTCGTTGTCCCCGTCGCAGATCCAGCTGGTCAGCACACAGTTACCGTTGTCACAGCGGAAGAGCGAGGAGGGGCAGGTGCGAGGGAGGCAGGCGTGGTGCTCGTCGCTGCCGTCCTCACAGTCGGGGTGACCGTCACACTCCCAGGTGGATGGCACACAGCTGCCGTCGGACTGACACTGGAACTCACTCTCATGGTGGCACATTCCCGGGGGCCTGGTAGCTGAGGGGACGCCGCAAACAGACACAAAATTAAACATTTCAATAAGTTAGCAACCTAATACTTCAGTAATAAAGGCACTATTTAACTACTTACGACAGCCTTGTTCATCGGACTGATCGCTGCAATCGAAGATCCCATCGCACCGGTAGTAGGAGTTGATACACTGGTGACCGTTGGAGCACTTGAACTCATACACTGTGCAGTTGTAGCCTGAAAAAGAAAAGAAAAAATCCAGTTGACTATGTTAAACCTGATGTTCAATATTTCTGTATGTACGCTGAGCTCACATGTTGTGCAACTCAAGTAATGAGATCAATAAACTAAGAGGCTTAAGCAAATGCTTGTTGAATTTTAGAGCGTTCAATTGACCTCCAGCATGTTTTAGGTCATACAAACAGGGCGTTGCCAAATTAATACATGAAGAAATTAATTCTTTACTGGAAGATAAAACTCACAGCTCATAAAATCTCAGAGTGAGAAGCTAGGTTGAAGCGGTTTAGGCCCTAAGAGAGTCTACACGGTCATGAGACCTGATGCAAATAGATCTGGGTACAAGCAGAATTCAATTAAATAGATTGTATCGCACTCTGTTATGAGAGAGCACCACATGAGACCTCTGAAAACTGTAATCCAGAAAGATACTCACTGCATTCCTGCTCGTCCGCCCCGTCCACACAGTCCCGGTCCCCGTCACAGACGAAGTAGGGATCTATGCAGCGGTGGTCTGGACACTGGAACTGTCCTGGATAGCATGTGCTTGTCAGATCTGTCAACACAAATCAATAGACAACGGTATGAGGCATTTAAACTAAATATACACTTGTAAAAAGTGAGTAATGACTATGTTTTTATAATTAAGGCTATATGTGTAGGTTACTTTATCCCTTTTATTATTTTCAAAAGGCAATTTCATGTTTTTTACCATATTTGCTTTAGTTTGCTTCCTGAAATAAAGACCTGCCACTCTAATGAATTCATGCACTATAATGAACAATACAAATCTATAATTATATCCTATATAAAAGGGATACTCACGGCAGTCAGCTTCATCTGAACCGTCTCCACAGTCGTTATCGGTGTCACAGCGCCAGGTGTGTGGGATGCAGCGGTGGTTGTCGCAGGTGAACTGATTTGCGCGGCACGTCCCGGGCATCCGCGTGGGGCAGTTTTGCTCATCGCTGTCGTCTAAACAGTCATTGTGCCCATCGCAGCGCCATCTTGCAGGCACGCAGTGCTTATTGGCACACGTGAATGCAAGAGGAGAGCAAGTGGCGTCTGAAAAAAACAAAACGATGAGCTTCAACAAAACGGTATTAAAGTGATTTTTTTTGAGAGGCATGAAAACTGTTTTCATTCGAGTCAGAGTCGGGCGGGTGTTAAAGACAACAAAAGCATTACTGTTGATTCCACAGCTGACTTCGTCACTGTTGTCATGGCAGTCGTCAACACCGTCGCATCGGTAGCTGTTTGGGACACATTTGCCATTGTCACAGGAGAAGGAGTTGGCTCCGCACTGCAGCGTGGGGGGCTCGCTGGAAGGGTCTTCCACACACGTCTGCTGGTTGGGCAACAGCTTCATGCCGTACGGACAGCCACACACCCTCCCTGCGGCCGGGGCTGGGAAGCAGAAGTGGCTGCAGTCTCCGTTAGGGTTCGTCTGCCTGTTGCAGAAGTTGGAGCCTGAGGAGGAGTACCGGAGCGTGATTACCAGGAATATGACAGACAGGTTTGAGCCTCAGCTACACAAGTGGATAAAGATACTGACCGATCTGATACTTGGAGTTGAAAGACTTGACATGCACGATGTGGCTGATTCCTCGTCTTAAAATGACCATCTCCCCGCCATCGGTCTTGCGCACACGTACAATGCCACCCAGGCGCCAGTCAGTGAAATATGCATAGTCTTCAAGGGACAGGAACAACAGAGCAAAACCACAATTAATCTGTCATCACCTGCTGGGAACACTAATGGCTCTTTAGACATCATCAAAGCAGGAATGGCAAACAAAGTCAATGCCAGTTGAATTAACTCTTTATATGAATACAAAAACACAATCCTGTTCTAGTACTTCATGGGTAACTTCATGTTTATACCAGGACTTATTACCTTCAAAAATGGTGAGACCAAATGGGTGGGAGATCTGGGCTATGCGGTCCAAAGACATCCTGTCCTGTCCATCAAAAGTGCTGTGCTCAATTTTGTCAAAGAAGGCGTCCACCCAATACAGACGCATTGAGCTGGGGGGAAGGTCAAAGCAGAGAGGAAGAGTTTCAAATATGTCGCAAAAACATCACCATAGCAGCCACAATTGACAGATAGAGAGGTGTATTGTGGGACTGTTCGTTTAGCCACACCATCGGCTACAGGATGTTTGACTCACCCCCAGTCAATAGCGAGGCCATTTGGCCAGCCAAGTGTCGTGTTGACGATAGGCAGGGCATGTGACCCATCACCCCAAGCCCTCATAATCTTCGCTGGCCGGTACCAGTCAGTCCAAAAAATATATCTATCCAAGGGAAAATAAACAAAAAGCATCAACGTCATATTTCAATCCAAGAAATGTACCTTCTTTGAATACTTTAGAACCATCTATTGTTGGCTACACCTGGGTGACAAAAAAACAATTAATTTAGATTTTATCTTGGATACCTCCACATTATCGAGCTTTTCCTCTCTAAGCCGACTTCTTATTGTTCCCTATAATACTTCCCTTCACGCTGAACTAATCTGAGCTGTTGGACCCAGAGGCCTTATGACTTTGAAGTTACTGGAAATAACAACAGGTTGTTCTAAAAGGGGATTCCTTATATCGAGTGGAGGGCATCTTTTTTTTTTTCTTTTTAAATGAACACATCTTAAGGTACCAGACATGCTGACATGGTTTTGCAGAAATGTCCCTATTCCTGTCTATAGTCTGAATCCCAGTGAATGCCTAAAAAAAGAATAAATTACAGTTCATAGTATTATAGAGAATATAACAATATTTGAACAATATTCACAAAAATACTGTGAATTCTCTGGTCTTGTATTGATTTACCCAAGGGGAGGATGCACCACGATGGCCCGGGGGTTGTTGAGGTTCTGTACGATGGCTCTTCTGGACTTATCCGCTAGCTTCATGACAGATATGCTCCTAAATCGCGGGTCAGTCCAGTAGAGGTTTTTTGAAATCCAGTCGTAAGCCAGGTCCTCCACTCCATCCACTCTGTTGGCTGCCAGCACCTCCCTGCCTGTGCAGATCAAAGCAGTCAGACCACCGTTTACCCCCGAGATGAAAGAGGAACACATTTAGATAAATAGGCTGTCAGCTTGCATTTTCCCCGTGTGGACCGGACAGAAAAAACCAGAGCAGCTCTAAAAACAACAGCACTGATCAGAGCAGTGTTATCTTTTTTTATGTGTGTGGTGTGTGACTGCTGGTGGACATTAGCGACTACTTTCCACAACTTGGGTGTTAGTTTTCATATGAAATATCAAAACTTCTAATTTTCAAGTCTTTAGCTAGAGAGGTATGTTCATTACATGATCCATTTCCACTGTCTATACTCCTGTCCACTCCCTCCCCAATAGTACCAGTCGGCCCCATCAGGCACTCCCTTAACTCCCTGTATAAGCCTGGCTGAATCACATGGTAGGGCTCTTTGAAAGGAAAGAAATGATCCAATGATGTAAGCAGAGAGAAAACACTGAAACCATATTGGCTGCTGATGGTATTTCATACTAGACTTGGTCTATGTGGATGTGTACAGGCTATTCTGAACCATTCAGCTGCAGTAAACAACAAGATGCTCACCAGTCCCATCCACTTTCTGTCTATATATAATATCTTTGATCGTGTCTGAGAAGAAGATGGTATCGTCTTCGGCGCTAAAATCCACCCCGACAAAGAAGGAAGGCGCTCCAGTGACGGGCAGGATGATGTCTTCCTGAGACGAGAGGTTAAAGGGGATCCCTCTCACAGCCAGCTGGCTGGAGAACAGCAGAAACTGCCTCACAGCTGAAGACAGGAAAGGAGAGGACCGTGTCAAACAAGATAGTTATTCACGCCGAAGATATTGAGCCTCGCGAAAAACATCACGACACAAAAGAAAAGCGCTGAAGGAGATGAAACCACTGCGCTGTGGCCGTTACATCTTTAGGGTGTTAAGTATAATTTTACACTTTAAAAGGAAACAAACTAATATCTGTTCAAGGAGCAAATCACTTCAGTTACAAGAGAAATGTTTCTCTTACCGAAACATCGCATGCCATCAGCATGCAGGTCGAAACCCAGGCGACACTTGCAGCGGTAACCCAGTCCTCCATTGTCACTCCTGTGACTCAGCACACAGATGTGCTCGCATCCCCCTCGGTCTACACCGCAAGGGTTTGGCACTGGAGTCGGAAAAAAATCATTAATTCTATCTATCTTACCAAATACCGATTTATGGCAGAAAATCTGTGTAAAATGAGATTATGCTTGAAAGAAGAAACGTCTCAGTGAGGTTTCTTACCTTGTGGCTGTTTCAGCTGATGTATCACCACTACTCCGTACGGCGGCTGAGATGTGCTGTAAACAACCTGAGGATCTCTGTCGGTGAACTTGTTGGCTTTCATCACGGCCATCTTGGTCCAGTCCGTGAAGTAGACGTTGTGCTCAAACAGACTGATGCCGAACGGGTGCGGAACCACGGCACCACCGTGCACCACCGTTTTCCTATCGAGACATTGCATTCATTAGAATATGAATGTCTTGTTGTTTACACCTCAGACGTTTTTTTGTTGACACATTTACCTATGGAGGCCGTCATATGTTACAGTTTCGATGTAGTCATAGCGACTGTCGACCCAGTAGACACGCTTGGCCTCGATGTCTAGCGTGACACCAGCCGGCCAGCCCAGTTTACTCCTGACGATCCCATAACGGTTGGTGCCGTCCATGAAGGCCCGCTCCAGGCCCGGCTCGCCATTCGCCGCCTCCCAATCCGAGAAGAACATATACCTGTGAAAGGAGGTTGAATGTTTAATCCGCCAGGAGACTTGTCTAAAGTAAATGTCGCATCCCCAGGTGGGTGGCTGTGCATTAATTTACGATAAGCAATTTATCTGCAGCCACCTGGCTCTCCTCCCCCTCCCCCTTGAACTATACTATTGGATTACAATGAGGGTCATCACTTACATTGCTCCTCACTAATCCACCCAGGGCAATCTGCTAATCTCACACACACACACACACACACACACACACTCATTCTTCCACGCCAATGGAGCACGACAGATACTGTATGCAGGGTTTTGGGAATGCGTCGACAGATGAGTGGATGGAAACTGGGAGATGCGCTTACCCGACGGTGGGGTCCACCGCCAGTCCTCTAGGGTTTCCCAGGTTCTCGGCGATGAGCGTGACCCGGTTGCCTCCATCAAAGTCCACCATGTCGATCCTGTTGACGCTGGCCTCCACCACATACAGTTTATTGTTCACCCAGTCCACCCCCAAGTTCTCGGGGTAGTCAACCGAGACATTTAAAACCACCTGCACGTTGGAGCCGTTCATATCCGCAGAAAACACCTGTACACAAAAGACCATTGTTGTCAGGAAATCAGCTCGTAGGTGGTCACTACTTCCAGACATCGAGGGGGAGATAATTAAAGATAAGTTCACATTTTTTCAAGTGTATCTTAATACAACACTCACATGCCTGTAGGTACATTGAAAGTGCTATTATCTCCTCTTTATAGGAGAATCATGTGATCGCTCACATGTGTGCGTGAGTGAGAGTGCATCTTTGTGTCTGTCCACGGCTAATCTTGCTTTCTGCGGTGAACTGTTTTGTCCCTTTACATAAAGTGAGCGTTTGTTGTTGACAGATTAAAATAATGTGGCTTTATTGTGGTATATGGCAGTTATCAACAGCCCAAATGTTAAGTGATTAAAACACATTTAAGGAAGTAGAAAATAGAGAATTATTATTTTAAGAAGTTAAAAAATAGGAAGTAGAAAAATAGAGAATTATTATTTGTTTACTTCTCTTATTAAATTTCTATGAAGCGTGAAATGTTTTCTGATCAGGCCACTGTACTGTTGATATTATGATGGCACTACTTCCTCAGAGTGGAAGCCTTGGCACCATGCAGCTGGTTAGGGGGTATTGCTCTTTGCAGCTCTGCTTCTTTTGAAACAAGATCCAGGCATCTAAGAAGCAGGATTTTCAACTGACCTGTTTAAAGAGAAACTAAAGATGTGGAAATAGCCTGATAGTTTAACCTTTCTGGTTGCATTCACATGCCCTGTTTGTGCTTTCCCCTGCTTTTAATCTGACATGCTGCCATGGAGGTGGCTGAAACACACACAGATGCCCAGTCAGAGATATGTCCTCGCCTTTTCAGCCCAGTGGCTGCAGTTCAAACCACTGAGGAGCCGAGGCATAGGCCCGGACAAAGAGTTTTTTAGCTGGCCAAAGAATCCATATAGATGGACAGTGCAGCTGAAAACAAATACAGCGTGATTACTTCAAACAAGATAGAGTTACAAAAATTGCACCCTGGTATGTGAACACCATACCAGCCTATCAGACAGGTTTCAAGATTAGGCTATTTGGATTCCATTCCACATCTACTTCCCTTCATTATGAACCAGCCGCAATGGTGCCAACAGCTATCCCATTATTATAGCATCAACATTGCTGATATTTTACAAGATAACTGAAAGAATTCCATCCTGCAGCTCCCGTCTACCTCCAGTATTTCCTCAAACAAGAAAGTGGTCTCTTTTACCCTCGCATAACAACGTTTCATCAGGGCAATACTCTCCTACGTGTAGATACATGAAAGTGAATGTGGAAATTGAATACCTTATTCTGAATGGTATCTGTCCAGAATATCTTCTGGAGATTATAATGGAAGTCCACTCCCACTGCAGCCCCTCTGTTCTGTGACTGGACCAAAGTGCGCAGACTGTTGCCATGGACGTCACCTATCAGCAGGTCTCTGCCATTAGAAAACATCAAGGAAGGGACTCCAGCTGCGGTACAACAAGTTACAAACAAAGTGTTAAAAACACAAAGCATAAAGAAGTAATTTAAAAATATTCAGGTTAGAAGAAGTGCCTGATTCTGTATTTAAGCCAAAATGTATTTTGTAGGATGCATGCTTAACTTAAATATCAGTGGAAATGTACAGAATGCAGCACATTGCTTGACTGACTCGGACTACTGGGGGTAGAATACTTTCTAGCCACTGTCCTTACACACTCAGTGGAGCTAGAGGCAGAGAGGTCAGCCTCTCAGTCAACACTCTTTCTGTGCTCAACAAAGGCAAGAGACTCACTAAAACAACATTCGGCACGCAACAATGCACCAGAAAGAAGTGCAGACGCTCCGTAAAGCAGCCACAGTGGTTGGCAAACAGGAAACTATGCTAATGGGCCTTGTTTTAGGATGCATCATTCACACGTTCAAAATCTGAACATAGAGCATGTAAGAGAAAGAGAGGAAGTGACACTCACACGAGGCTTCGGCTCTGCAGTATCTGTGCTGCTCCAGGACGTAGCCCTCCCGGCAGCTGCAGCGGTGGGAGCCCACGAGGGACTCGCACAGCTGGTCACACACGCCCCACATCGAACAGTCGTCAAAGTCTTCAGCGTCAAAAATGGCAGCAGATGACAATTAATCACTGATTGGTTTTGTTTGAGTTAACAGCATAAAGCTGGAATGAGGTGTGAATCAACCAAACGTTATCCTCCCCCTACATTTGTTTTAACTTCCAAACAAAAACTGCAGACTTTCTGTGCACTTCTAGATTTTGCATTTGAGTTGATTAGAGAATAAGTCCGTGTTTCCATCCACCATGGTCTTATTTGGGTTATCTGTGCGCATCTGGCATTTTGGGATTCAGTATGTCATTTGGCACGCCTTAAGAGCAGAATGATGTGTTAGCGAGAAATCACAAACTGGTTTTCCAGTAAATATCCCTGTAAAAGGTACTATCTTATTAAGTTATAGAATATTTCATATATTTAAATGAACATATAAAGGTGCACTGTTTCATAACATTAAATGAATTGACGAAAAGTGATTTGCTGAAGAAGGGGTGGGATTAAATAAGTTTAAACGTCTTCCTACTCCTTTTCAGACATGACAATAATTATTATGGTATATGTTTTTTAGTTTGCTTTAAATTTTGTTTGGCTTCATGATTTAGTTTATTTAACTTTGTTTTTCACGTCTGAAATACATTTTCATTCATTCAACTGTAGTTGCCTTCTATTACACGGAAAAGCATTGAAAACCTATTATGTGAAAGAATCTCAATCTTTGGGTGAGGATTATGCAATGGAGTTAATGAAGGATATTTACCGATACATGAGCGATTATCGTTGCTGTTGACGATGTACCCAGAAGGACAGGAGCAGGTCCCTCCGTCAGGGGAAACATGACACCGATACTCACAGCTCAGGGAGGCACATCTCAAGATAGCTGTGAAATACAGAAAACACATCCGGGAATAAACACAGTTTCTGTGATATCAGACGTCCTCGTGTATTTGACAAGTTGTGGTTGTACTAACTGCAGTTGCGCCCGGCAGTGGTGTTTGTTTCATCCTCGCCCTCGGGACAGTGTGCTGTCCCATCACACAGCTGATCCATGGGGATACACAGGCCAGAGGAGGGACAGGGCCATTCTCCGGGGTAACACTCCCGCCGCACATTATCTGTAGACAAATCACATATTTTACACATAGAAAAGGGGAAGAAAATCACACTGAACAGCAGAAAACAGAAGAGCTGAGAGTTTTCCCTAATATAAGAACTGTTGAGAATTAAAATATAATAGGTATGTGAGGTATAGGCAGCTTTTTCTCCACAGGAATGGATGGCTGATCTTGAGGGAAATTGTGACCGGGACTTTTATTGTCAGGGGGGATTGACTGTCACTTTAAATCGGCGGAGGGGAGTGAAGCTTTGAGGGGGTCACATGGGGGCTCAGAGGGCTTCTGCAGCCCATCCTCTAAAAACACACACTCTTCACAGCCGTGTGGAGGAATTCTAAAGCCCTTTGGGGGGCTGCGTGATCTTGTGCCACAAAGAGGCATTTGAATAACACACTTAAAGGAGCACAGGCATAGCATCTTGCTAGCCCGGACAAACCATGGAGACTGGGGATGAATCAGGTTCACACAGAGAGCTGGAGCTGTTACACATTCTAGCGTTTCTTCAACCAGCCAAATGTCTTAACGTTTCTGGTTCTTAACGGCCAAAATGACCCAAGATTTAGGGGTTTTATCCATACCACAGCCCTTTTCATCTGCATTGTCCTCACAGTCGTCCTCTCCGTCACAAACCCAGACTTGGTGGATGCAGCGTCCGCTGGGGCAGGTGAAGTAGTTCCCCTTGCATGTAGGATATGCTGCGGGGGATGATATAAATACACAGAAAAGATTAGAGACCAAGTCCATCTGACTGGGTGAAGTTAAGAGTCATAAAACAGACTCATTTAAAGGAGGGCAGGAAGACAAAGGCTCCGTACTGCAGTTAAGCTCGTCACTCCGGTCTCCACAGTCATCGTCGTGGTCACAGACGTAGCGTTGAGGGATACACACGCCGTTATGACACTGGAACAGGCCCATATTACAGTGCTGTGCTAAAGAAAACACACCAGAAAAAGACAAAAGAAGACCTATTTGGTGATGATGTCATGGTTTATTTCTAGGTTGCACTGTGGCTTCCATGTGAACAGTTTATCACACAAAAAAAAGACTTGGCTTCTTACTGCAATTTGCCTCATCAGAGCCATCACGGCAGTCAAGCACCCGGTCACATCTCTGTGTCCGGTTGTAGCAGGCCCCGTTAGCGCACCTCAGCTCTGCACACTCGGGATCTGAGAGATTAAATCATCATCAGCATTGCCGTCGCCATGCATTAAAAATCAGCCTGACAACTGTGTCCTTTTAAGCTCTTAAAAACGTGAAAAAAGTTCGGTGAAAGGGGAGGATAAGAGGGGAGAATTTAACGCCACCACCATAACGACAGCAGTCGCCACAGCATTCTTCATGCAATTGTGAGATTACCACAGTGTGTAGTGGTGTGGGTCTACCATGTCGGCACAATAATAGCATAGCAGCTGAACTTCAGCTTGACTAATCCACCGAGGAATCTGCAATCAACCTCTGACAACAAGAAGCATATTGTGGCCCATTCTGTCAGTCAGCGAGCCTCGTAATCTTAACAAATTGATTAAAATGCCACAGGAGACTGAAACAAAAAAATAAAAAAGGGAAACCACCACGGAGAAGACTTACAGCTCCTACTGCAGTCCCTCTCATCGGACCCATCTGAGCAGTCCGCCAGATGATCACACCGGTATTCTCCTGGGATGCATGCACCATTACTACAGCTGAACTGCCCGCTGGTGCACGTCCTCCCGGCTGGGGATTGGAGAATGACAGACAATGGTTTTATTCACACAGTTCCTGTATGCACTTGTATCTTCTAGTACTCTAAATATTGGGATAGAGATATCAGGATAGTTAGAGATATTCAGCTTTCAGGTGAAATTCCAGGATGAACCTAAAATGCACTATAACCTTTACAGGTGAATTTAATTTGACCTTCTATAAACTTTTGAATGACCAACTGTACAATGTTTCAGTACTTTTTGCACAACTTGCTGTTTTCATAACAGGTGTTTGATCCTTGAATCCACCAGTCAATATCCTGGTTCATTTAGAATTGGTATTTAAACACTCCTCTTCTTCACGCTGTTTACATTTTGACATCATGACACCAAGACGACACCTAACGAGTGATCAACAACACCTCGCCATTGTGAGGCTTCAAACAGGATGTTGTCAGAGAGAAGTGGCCAATGAGCTTAGAGTGTCACAGAGTGTCATCAGCAGGTTGCAACAGAGACACGGAGACTGGAAGAGTCCAAGAGAGGGCAGAGAAGTGGATGTCCTTTGGTCACATGATAAGTTACTGAGACATTGGCATGTTTTGTTGTGGAATACCCACCACTGTTGCTGGCTTTTGTTTCTATAAATAGTTTGAGATGATGAAATCACCATTGCATGCTTCTACCTAAATGCTCTACTTTCATGATATAATATCACTGTCACAACTCTTTACATTTTCCATAAATTTCCCCCGAAAGCCAAATATCCCTCACTTTTTGTGAGTAGTATCTTAACTATCTTAACTTGCTATTAATGTGAAATGTACTTACGGCAGTGCTGCCTCTCATCTGAGCCGTCCTCACAGTCCTCCTCATCATCACACACCCACACAGCCGGGACACACTCGCCGTCACTCAAACACTGGAAATGACCCTCATCACATGTTACCTGGGCTGTGGGAACACACACAGAGCATTACATTATTTACAGTTGACTTAAATCCAGTAGTGGAAAACGAGTGTTTACTATGTGTTTCTGCTCCACTAAACTTTGCCGATTAAGATACCAAAGAATGAATCAATCTTTAAATGCAGACATATGCACAGTCATAGATTAAAAGAGGAGTACTGTTACATTACTTTTAAGTATTATTTTGCTGATAATACTTGTGGTGGAACTTTAATTAGTATTTCTTCCACCACTGCTGTGATTCAGGTTGGCCCAGCAAGCATTACTTAAACATAGTAGACATCCCAGCCCTCTCCACCCTCCGACTGTGTAATATGAGAGCAACTCACGGCAGTCGTATTCGTCAGAGTCATCTTCACAGTTGGATACGCCGTCACAGTGCCAGTCGTCTGGTATACAGCGACCCGTCGCACAGCGGAACTGCCCCGACTCGCATCCTGAACACAATTCACATTTTACATTAGACCTTGATTCCAAGCAGTTTCTTCCCTTTCTATTATAACTTTTTTTCTAGTTATCCATTAATGATTTTGACATTTTAATGCATTATTATATTACGTTCACTATAACTATTTTACAATTCCTATTAATTTATGGGATGTTGCCTTTTTTAACTGAACTTGTATTCAATTTATTGATTTATATTTTTACCTTATCTTACCAACTCTACCTACAGCTTGGTCTGTTGATGTGTATATATGTTTGTGTGTATGGACCAATATGTGTGTATTGTTTTCATCTGTCAAAAGCACTGCAAACTGCTGTTTTTAAAAGGTGCTATATAAATAAAGAAATTATTATTATTATTATTACTGGCATCATTATTTGATTTTGTTCAAAATGTGTCATAAAGTCCAAGTCTTTGAAGCAAAAGAAAAACTTATAAAAATGATGATCACGAAAGTGATAGTTGTTAAATTCTTAAATTCTGTTTATTATATATTTAAAAAAACATGGAGTTAGGGGGAGAGGGATGCCTTCCGCTGATGGAGCAGGCTGTTAACAGCACTGCCAAGCCTTGGAGACAAGCGTGCCAGCCATCAGCCTGACAGTTACACAATCTTCACTGCAGTCATCCCGAGCCTCCTTTTGATGTTCACGCTGAGTGGCATCTGTAGAGATAAGGCACCGGCACTCTACCTTCCCTGACGTTCTCTAGGGGAGATTGATTCAGGCAGCATAGTTCAGTGGCAGAGCTCTCCGTCAGACCCGTGCAATTCTGATTGTCTCCCTGACAGCTTGATTAATGGCCGCACGCTGTTGCTGTCCGGGTCTGAGATGTAATTGGGATAAATAGTGGTACTGGGTGGTACCGCAACCCAAATTCTTTGTGGGAAGAGCTGCGAGGTGGTGATGGGTGGTGCTCGCTTAGGGGTTGGTGGTCTATCTCTGCCCTGTCTGATCCAGCATTTTGGAAATTCTTCCCTCGTAGTTTTAATCAAATCTTTATTTGCAAAGATATTTGTGGTCTGTTATTCAAAATCGAAGGCTGCAGTACACAATATCCACACCTCTACAATTTCACTATAATGGCTTGAAATTACTAGTTATAAGGAACCATAGACACATCTTAATGGTAAACTACCAACAATGAATTTCCTACAAACCTGCAGCCTATTGGCTCGATAAATGTGGTGTGAATAAGGCGTGGATTGTATTAAGAGTCAGAGGTTTATCATCTCCTTTGTGTAATGTTCTCTTTTAAAGGTGGATCACTTCCACAACAGTTGCGGGGTCACTGCCCGCGTTACTGCTCTAAAGGCCACAGACGCTCCAATTGAGAATTCTTGACTCTGATTAATTAGCCAGCGAAACCACCAGACTGCCTCACGACCGACCCAGCAAAACAAGCTGCATGTTTAACTCCTTCAGCAGCTATCCGGGAGGCAAAACCTCTTTTTTTTTTCCTGCTCGGTTTACTAATGATAAAATTGCTCACAATCTGCTCAAAGGGAGCCTTTGTTTGCGAGGCAGTCACCCCAGAGGTTTCAGCATCATCTATAGCATACAGTATAGCAACAGTTAAAGGGATGCTGTAATGAAAATACATGGTGGATTCATTACATTTACGTCTTGAATGTCCAGACAAAGCAATTGTCTGTGCAGGACCACACACTTCTAAAAACCAAAAAATTAATTTGTGTTAGGAAACGGAACAGATATATTCCAATAAAATATCAGAAATTAGTTACACAACAAATAAAATTGCACTGAAATTCGTGTTGGGAAAAATGTGTATAGCTGCCATTTATTCAGACCCAGGTTGATAACTCAAAACCACGTATGCCAAAAGGAGAAACCAATCTGCTGGAGGCTTTCAAATACAGCCAGTGTTTCCTTGACAGTATTACTTCTGGGAAAGGTGACAGATACACTGAAGCTGAACCTTTCAACAGCACTATCTTGTGTGAGGGTTCTTCTTACATTCTGAAAAGAACGTCTTCTTTGTAACTTTTCCGTAATCCTTAAAACGTCTATGTCTTCCTCCAGACAAAGTCGCCATTTCACCATATCAATCAATATTAAGGAAGGTGAAAGCCGGGGCAAATCTGCTAATTAGAAGATTTAATCTGCATCTGATAAACAGCCCTTTTGTTATTAGTTGTTTTTGTGTAATTTAATGTTTTCCTTTCCCTTCTCTCTAGCCTTGTCTTTCCTAATTAGCAACTTAAACCCACAGCAGGAGAGAGCACCGCACTATCCATGCAGGAAGATAAGGACGCCCTACTATTGCCCAACAAAGAAGGGTAGTAGAGGAATTTTCATTAGAATGAAGCTCCCCATACGCCTCAAACCCCACTGTGAATTTACAATGGCACAAAAGAGGAGCCAGCAGGGATGCAAACTCATAACTGGAAGTGTCACCCTAAAAAAAAAAGAAACTACTCAGCAGAAAGGAGACTACAGTACGGTGAAAACAAAGTGGAACATAAGCGCCCCTCTCATGGCCACCCATTAAGAAAACACCTGTCCCACTACCACTAGAACATCCATTCCTTGTCACACGGGGCGCCTGAAAGCTTTCATCAATGCCGTCTTGTTTTTGGCGCGGACCTCCGCTCTCACTGAATGTGTGGAGGAAGAAAAGTGGGAGAAAACTGGCCACTGGCAGCATGAAAACGCTGGACCCGTCCACGCTGTCAGAGCGGAGTGCCGCTGCCTATTTCATATGGAAATCAATGCAGCAGAATGCAGTCAATTGCCAAACAAGTGACTTTGGCTCTTGCTGCTACACACAAAACAGTGGAGAACGGAGGGGCTTTGGCACTGGGGAGCAAAAAGGAGGAATAAATAGAGTGTGAATAAAGCCTTGGTTCTGGTTAGAAATGAGGAATACTCTCATACTATTATTTTTGGTACGTGCCTGAACAAGAAGAGCATGAGTGAAAAGAATCATAAATGAAGTTGTCACAATGCAATGAGATGGCCACCGGACAGCTCGTTTCCCCCCTCCACAGTGAGTCACGACTGTTTACTGGAGGCTAAAACTCCATCATCGGCGTCGGAAACCTAGACTGAGGGAGCTGCAGGAAAAAGAAAGGATTTGCTCCCCGATTTGTGCCAACTGTTTTCCAACGCAGTGTAACTGTTGCACAAGGATTTAGGCTTCCACACCGGAAAGAAGCCGGCATGTGTGAGGTTTAACGTGCACGTGCAGGCCTTGAAAAGTAACAGAAGACATTTTTACATTCAGGCTGGACCTAAAAATAGGTTTTATTACATGAAGACGGTTTTCCCTCAAGCCTGACCAAAAATACAAGCACATTAACAAACATGTTTTATTATTATGTTGGATATTTCTAACATCATTAAAGTGCTTACTGTGCTTTTAATCTGTTATTAATCTTTCACTGGCCAATGATTGATGGAGAAAACAACTCAATTCAGTGACAAACATGTCTGGAACAGCAAAAAAAAAGGCAGAGGATAGTTAACAAACCAGGACCGTGAAATCCCCTCAGACTGTCACATTAGCTATTAGTGCCAGTGTAAGCATTCTCCAGCAGCACACGTCGCCCAAAGGCTGGATAATGTGTCAGAGAAGGTCATGGAAGAAACAATTATCAAACTAAAGGATTTTTGTGGAGGATCAAGAAGAGATTAGAGAAAGTATCCCCTCATAGTAGAACCACATGAATAAAGTGGCACTATGTGATTAATACATCATCAGAGACCAGGAAGCACTTTAAAACTTTGTTAATAAAAGATTTGGTCGAATACAAAACAACTCTGTAAATGTGATTAAAATCACTGTCTGTTAATCACAACAAATCCAAGCTGATGATCCCCGTGAACACGCTGACAAAAAAACCCCTCCTGAGAGCCGTTTTAGTCAAGTCGTCATTATTTACACCTCAGTTGTCATCTGCGAATGTCAGCTACAGAACAAGCAGGCCGACCGGCTGCTGCGATCTCAAAGGAAATGCCAGGTGAATTTTTTAAATGCTGCAGTCTCACTGTCATGTCTCTTACAGGGACTGTCTACCTCTTCTTTTTTTGTGGGCCAGTGAGGATATTTTATAATAAACAGAAAGACAGAAAGTTCTTTTTACTTTACTCCTTAGGTAGAAATGGTTCCATTCTGCAGCAGCTGCAGTGTAATTAGTTGCTTGATTCACACTAAGGAGCTTACATACTAAGGGTTGAGCAAAAAGAAAGCAGATTACAATTTGAGAAGCAGGATCTAGCCGGGGCTACAAACACAACAGACAAAACACGAGACTATCGTGTGTAAAAGAGCAGTGTCTCTGCGTTTTTTTTTCAGTCCGTCTCCGTCTTAAGATGATTCAAATAGAAAGTTCTTCCTCGAGCCGCGGTCCAGTTTGAGCAAGTGTGTTAAAAAATCTGCTCCACTGAACGAGATTTGTACCAGTAGCTCTCAGTCTGCACAGATTGTCTGTAAGTCACATGCTCTTTTCTGTTACCTAGCAACAGTAAAGCTCAGGCAAAAGTTCCTCAAGAGAACTTCCAATCTGTCTGAGGGGAGGCTTTGTGCTCAACCTTTAAAGTAATACTATGTGGTATAGCATTCAGCTCCAGAGCCAGAACAACATTACCTAGTGGCCACGTCAACAATCCTGGAGGTGGTGGAGTACTTCTATTAATTAATACTTCTTTTTAATAAGGCCCATCAAGCATATTCCCATGTTTGAGTTGATTCATCCTGTTTCATACATTATTCTGTGCTAAAACAAAAGAAGCATTTTAACTCAGCAACAATTAAATTGCCCTGCATGGTTACTGGTTTTGTTTTGATGAGCAACAAGTGCACTGGGTGAATCACTAGCAGCACAACAACTCTCCAGGTCCCCCCCCAATGAATCATTCAGCTGACAGGCCGTGTGAACGAAGTGTGGAGGGATTTAAATGAAGAAAAAAGAAAAAAGAAAAAAAATCACACTTACCTTCAGTGTGGCTCCATGTAACACAGCATATGCAGACGAGAAAGAGTTGATGTAGCGGTGCTCTCCACATTCTGGCTGGTCCGTCCAGCTCCACTGTGCAGATGGAGGAGCTGCAGGGACTGAGGCTGGCTGGGATGCTGTCGCTTTTCTTCGTCTGTCTCTCTTGGCCGGCTAGTTGATGAAAAGGGGCGTGCACAAAGGGCAGGACAGCCGCTCCCCCAAGCCCAGCCAGCCTCGGCCCCTCCGGATAAATCCCTCTGGCCCTGGAATCTGCATAATGCCATGCGGGTCCGCCTTGAGTGCCAGTGATTTTTCACTCACAGCGAGTTGTCGACGCTGTTTAATTGCTAGGAGGGTGCACACACTGGGAAATAATGATAGGATATATCTATAGGCACTAAATATATATACAAAAAATAATAATTAAAAACTTTGAATTAGACACGTGACCTCAATGTCTGTTGTTCGAGTCAAATCAGCGTGTTGCTCGTTTTACACACAATTAACCCAAACCAACGCAAGAGGGGAACATACCTTGGTGCGTTGGGGTACACTTTAGGTCCCCCCCTAAAGATTTAGACAAGCTAATAAAAACAATGAGAAAACTCTTAGAATGGAAAGTGACATAAAAATATATGTTAGATAATAAAAAAGTACCAAAGTGGGACAATATTCAAGCAGTATAAGAACACTAACGTTAGCTTACATATTTTGATTTGTTTCGAGCTGGTCCACTATACCTTCTCATGGCCGAGCAAGAAGCCCGGCACCTCCATCTAGTGGCCGAGCGGGGGCACGAGCCTTTTCAGTTGCCGCCGTTTCCCCGAATCACAGCTCAGAAGAGACGTTGCCATGAGCGACCGAGCAACTGGAACTTTGAGAGATGTGAAGTCGTCAATGTAAAACGGCGAGTAAGTGTGAGTTTTCTCATCATGGCAACCCCACGGAGACGTGCTGAAAACGTAATGGAGGTGGAGGGCAACACGACAGAGGTATGTAAAAGTCATCAGTGGCAACTTATACGTCTGTCTGTCGCATAAATTAACGTTGGGCTACTCTCAAACTACCAGCAGGTTTAGCTAACTTGCTAGCATGTTTGGCTAACTTGCTAGCATGTTTAGCTAATTTGCTAGTTAGCCGTCTCCTGAATACACCTCTAATTTAATGTCAAGTGACATTACTTGCGCAACGTTACATGAACAATATTGTGCTTTCTACCCTACTACATTTGTTTTACACACTTTATTTGACCACATTTAATATAAACATAAATTACAAATGACATTGTCACTCTGACTGCCATCTGTTGATATAGCCAATATATTAGAGATTCATTTATTGTGCATATAGTGGCATGCATGTCACATATGTAACAAGCGTCATAATTACATAGTTTATCTGCACAAAAGCAACTAAAGTTTTGATTTTCCAAGTGTAAAATGTCTCTTTGTCAATTTATTTTTCACAATTCACTCCTTTTGATAAGCAAACTTAAATGTTCCTTGTTCCCAGCATGGGGACACTATTCAGAAGGCGCCAGAGAAACTTTGCAGCCTTTCTGCAGAGGATGCAACAGAGACGGGGATGCTGCGGTCCAGGATGGATGAACAGTCATGTCTGATCCGCATCTTGAAGCAGAGAGCAGATGAGGTGCCTCTTAAATGTCAAGCCGTGATAAAAATCAACACAGTGCTGGAGGGCCAAGTAACAGACTGCCAGAAAGACCTGGATGGTGAAAGAAAGAGAGCAGCGCTATTGGAAAAGAGGTTTATGGATTTAGCGGCCAACAATGAAGGAATTATTGCTTTCATGGACGAGTACAAAAAGCAGAATGCACAGTTAAAGCTCGAAAACGAACACCTGCAGTCAGAAAATGAAACGCTTTTCTCCCAAAAATTACAAGATAAAGAAGTGGTTGTTCAAAAACTGATGCAAGAAATCAAACAGCTGACAGAGAAATACACAAATAAGGAAAATGAATATCGGTAAGAAGAATAACTTTTCAGTTAGTGCTGAAAGGTCAAAAGTGACATTTTCATCCTATAACTTATCTGGTAATTGTGTCAAACATTCCCTGGTTGGACCTTTTCCAATGTAAGCATTTGCCATTTTTCTTTGTGGTATTCTAAATTGAACACCTTTGCTGTATTTTTATTTATCCTTAAGGGAGAAATTAGCCGGACTCCTGGAACAAAGAACTCAGCATCAATCCAGGGACGCATCGCGACTTGACCAATTGCATGATGCGAAGCAACAACTAAGTGATGCTGTAGAAATGTGCAACGGTGGGTGGACAACTTATTATTATTCTCTGAAATGCTACAAAGAAAAATCACTGGTAAACCGTTGACCTTCTCTCCACAATCAGACCTTAAACTGAAGCTACAAAAGGCTGAAGCAGAGCATGCTTTGAGGGAAATCAGCATGAAAGAAAGCATAACAAGCATCTCCAAAGAGAAGGACAAATTACTACATTTGTCTATGGAAAGAGGGAAAGTAATACAGGTGATTGAAAATAGTATTCATTCTCACTGAAATCAAAGCTCTGCATAGATGAACTAATCACTTAACATACCCGACAATCTGCTCTCAAATACAGGAGAAACAAGATGCAATCCAGCTACTAGAGACAAAACGGAAAGAAGAGAAAAAAGCCCGCATCAAAGCAGAGGCACAGGTGAATTGTGCACCACAACACACTACTGACTTTTGTCCCAGACTATATATTGTATGTCCATGATGTTGCTTCAGATTTGAACAGGAGGCAGAAGCTGTTAATGCAGATGTTAAAGTGAAGTCTCTCCAGTCGGCTCTTGATGAATCCACAACAAGATATGGGAGGCTGAAAAAGGTTTGTAGAAATCTGAAATATTGAAAAGTGTGGTTGTCTGTGGTGATCCATTGAGGATAAGTGTCCAAAATATCTGCTATTATTGTTTTTTACAGGATTTTGAAGCCTTCAAAGAACACAGCACCAACCTCCTCATGCAGGAAAGGGAGTTAAATAAGAAGCTTCGCCACATGATGGGTTAAACTTTAACTTTAAGTGTTTTGTTTTCATTAAAAACCACCAAGGGCGTTTGCTTACTCCTCATGCCAAAAATGAAAAAAACGTCAAACCGTGACAAAATTATATAATAATGTTATTTTTTAATCTCCTATTCACCTTTCCAGAGAAATTGAACCGCAACACAACATATCATCATCACATGTCCTTCAAAAAGAAATTATACCGTACAAATGTTTCTCATAAAATGTTACACTTAATCTAAGAATGCTCCTCTGTTTCTCAGCCTTTTGGATTACTTCTTCAATGGGACCCAACATGTATAAAGCATGCTCTGGCAGGCATCCTATTAATTTTGAATAGAGACAAGAATAAACATTACCATCAAATGTTCATGAAGATAACCCTGTTCAAAAACGTGTCCGCCTTGGTGCAGCACTTTACCTCCTAGAATGCTCTCTGATTGTCTCCTTGAGAGGCCCCAGCTTTCCCATGTGGCCAGTAAGGGCTTCTGCTACCTGGAAGGGCTGCGACAAGAAACGCTGGATCTTTCATTCATTCATGATCCTGCCCAAGGCTCAGGGCCCACAAGGATCCTGATGGGGGCTCCAGTGTCCAGAACCTTTTGACCGCGGACCAAACCCTCGGTGCCACCTGTGGTGATTGTCCTGACCGTGTTTTCATCTGCAGAAGTGCATGAGGAGTGACACTGATTTCATAATAAACATCCAAACACTGACTCCAGTGACAATTCGGCACACTCCCCCAAATGCTGTGCCACCTCCAGCACCAGCCTGTTCTCACGAACAGCCACTTCCAGCGTATTGAGGATAGGCCTTCATCAAACTGAATATCCACCACAGCACAAATAACGGCCACTATCTGGACTTTGACCAGGGCTGCCTGTGTGGACAATGGCATTAATGGCAACGTATTGAATGTTACTTTACATATAACAGCAGCAACTTGTATCGAGAAAACTTGTAAGACTACAGAAGGATTAGCATGCAGGTGATGTATTCTACAGACAAATAAATAAAACATAAAATACATGTCCTCATTTTGGTGTTTCGGGGTAGCATTATCCATGTTTTATTGCCACAGGAATTTGTCCCACGGCCCCCACCATGGTTACATGGTTACATGGCTGGGTGAATGGACAGTCACACCACCGGTACACACGCAGAACGGATCTTGAACTGCTCAACCCCGAGCACGCGCGCGGTCCCTCGTGTTGTTATTCCCCTTATTTACCGAAGGAGGGCAGCACAAACCTGCTTTATTTGTTTATTTTATTTTTTTACGGCATTATTCCCCAGTCTGCTTCGAGGAAGTGATTCTTAAGAGTGACATTACTTTTTAGACTTTTTACAGTTACCCAGAAGTTAAAGGTATAATACAGGCAAAAAGCAGCAGTTTCATCTGCCAAATGTAGGAAGGACAGCTGGCAAAAACTCGCCGACGGTGCGTAAATCGTATTAATAGTATTAATAGTATTTAGTATTAATAGTTGTACAATATGACTGCCCCATCATAATCACACTGTCTGGTTGATTAAATAAGTGTGTACAGCCTACTTACCACTTTGAATTGTTTTTATATTTATTTTATTTGCTCCCAAGTCCGTTTCACACCGCTGGGATTGCAGCTCAAAGAATGAGGCTGATATTGTCATACACCATGAAAATACATCCCAGCAACACATTCATTTCTTTAAAGTTATTTTTTTGGCTTTTTATTTCGGGTGGACAGCGTGAGAGTGAAAGAGAGAGAGAGAGAGAGAAACAACATGCTTTAAAAAAGAACTGCAACCTATTACAGTCAAACAACTCCTCAGTGGCAAAGCCAAGAAATGCTGAAGGCTTTGGTGTTGGAGGGGCTGTCTTGGACGACACGTCTATTCAACATTGCATGGAAGTCAGGGGCAGTGCCTAAGGAGTGGCAGACCAGGGTTGGTGGTCCCCCTGCTCAAAAAGGGGGACCAGAGAGTGTGTACCAATTACAGGGGTATCAGACTACTCAGCCTCCCTGGTAAAGTCTACTCCAAGGTGCTGGAAAAGAGGGTTCGGCCAATAGTCGAACCTCTGATTGAAGAGGAACAATGCAGGTTCCGTCCTGGCCGCGGAACAACGGACCAGCTCTTTACTCTCGCAAGGATCCTGAAGGGGGCCTGGGAATATGCCCGTCCAGTCTACATGTGTTTTGTGGACTTGGAGAAGGCGTGTGACCAGGTTCCCCGGGATATTTTGTGGGAGTAGTTGCAGGAGTATGGGGTGAGGGGGTCACTTCTTAGGGTCATCCAGTCTCTGTACTCCCAAGGCGAGAGCTGTGTTCGAGTACTCGGCTGTAAGTTGAACTTGTTTCCAGTGGGGGCTGCGCTTTGTCACCAATCCTGTTTGTGACATTCATGGACAGGATATCGAAGCGTAGTCAGGGGGAGGAGGGTTTGCAGTTCGGTGTGCTGCGGATCGCATCGCTGCTTTTTGCAGATGATGTGGTCCTGCTGGCATCATCGGTCTGTGACCTCCAGCACTCACTGGATCAAATCACAGCTGAATGTGAAGCGGTCAGGATGAGGATCAGCACCTCTAAATCTGAGGCCATGCTCAGCAGGAAACCGGTGGATTGCCTGCTCCGGGTAGGGAATGAGTCCTTACCCCAAGTGAAGTTGTTCAAGCAACTTGGGGTCTTGTTCGCAAGTGAGGGGACATGGAACATGAGATTGGCTGGAGAATCGGAGCAGTGGGGTCGGTATTGCATTCGCTGTACCCCTCCGTTGTGACGAAAAGAGAGCTGAGCCGCAAGGCAAAGCTCTCGATCTACCGAATCGAAAAGAACTAGATCGCGAGTACAATCGGCCGAAATGAGTTTCCTCAGGAGGGTGGCTGGCGTCTCCCTTGGAGATAGGGTGAGAAGCTCAGTCATCCGGTAGGGACTCGGAGTAGAGCCGCTGCTCCTTTGCTTTGAAAGAAGACAGCTGAGGTGGTTCGGGCATCTGGTAAAGATGCCCCTGGGCGCCTTCCTAGGTAGGTGTTTCAGGCCAGCTGGGAGGAGGCCACAGGGAAGACCCAGGACTAGGTGGAGAGATTACATCTCCACACTGGCCTGGGAACGCCTCGGGATCCCCCAGTCAGAGTTTGGGGTCCCCTGTTAAAGCTACTGCCTTAGCGACCCGACACCGGATAAGCGGTAGACTATGAGAGATGAGATGAGACATTTATTTATCTGATGTATCTAAACTAGAGAAACCCCCTGCCAACAATGCACTTTATCTCATTTTAACACCATTCAATTTGTGTAAAAACAAAAACTTTTTATTCAAACTTATATTCCGTCCTAATTTTGTCACAGTTATCGTCTCTTCAGTACAATGATGTTTTGTCAAAGGTTCAAAATGTTCCAACAGCTCAAAGCTTCTCTTACCAACATCCCAAACTTTATGGGGGAACATGAACAACAGCATTCAGTCAGTGATGTACACACATAAAATCTAACTTTACAATCATTTTCATGACTTACAAATGTTGCTGAAGCATATAGAAACACCAAGAATGGATGTCGTTCATCATATTAGTGACAGGGTCGATTTTGCCAAACCATCATTCAGTGCAACATTCCTTTGTGTCAGAGCGTCTCCTTTAATTACTTCTTGCCTGGAGCTTTGCAAAACAAAGCTTCTTCACCTCAAGCACAGTAGGCAGCCGTGAAACCTCGGCCGGTCTGCACAGGATCAGCCCCATCTCTAAACCCCATCGCTAAAAGGTCACCTCTACCAGTGACTGGTCAGATGGTCATCTCTCAGAGTCTGGAAGGTGAAGTACCACCTACAGCGTCCAGTTATTAAGATATATTGCCTGTCACATGCCTACTTGCTGCAACCGCCTTTCACCAAAGTATAATTAAAAGAAACAAATCACAATAGTCAACAAAAAGTAAATCTAGGTCAAGTTAATTGAGGTTTCTGTTGAGAATACTGTGATCATCCACAGTTTCTTAATTAAAACAACAGGATATATTCAACCTTTTTCTAAAGTAGTTGGCATTACTTAAAACCTTTAACCTTTGTTCCTCAGGCAGAGCTTTTTGGTCATTTAAAGTCCAAGGCAGAGACCAAAGGTGACCAGGCCTTTGTCATGTGAGCCTTTAAACTTTCAAGCTTCCCCATACTTGTGGAATTTATGCTGGCTTCATTTCCACTTTTTATATCACCTCTTAAATATACCTTTAACCCCATTTTTATGTTGCAATTTTGTGGTATTTTATTCTGATGCACCTTATTGAAGTTTCTATCCAACATGTTTCAGTTTATTGACTTCAGCAGATTTAAACTGTTTGAGATTTTTTTTTTTTTTAATACAGTTGATTCTCAGATTTGTATTTGTAAATTCCTGCCCCCTATGGTCTTAGCAGACTGCTTTAAACCATTATTTGTTTACTATAATTATCAGTTGACGTACACGAGTCCGACATATGTATCAACTGATTTTGCAGGCAGTTAAATGAACATTTCAGTAACTTCAAGACAAATACACAATATATCATAACTAGACTTCTGTTGTATTTAAGAATTAGTGAACTCATACATCTGTTGGTTGTACTTGCAGTGATTAAATTACACATTTCAGCAAACACACCCAACATTGCTTCACTGTTGCAAACATCCCAGTTCCCCTGTCCTGAGGGCAGAGTGGGAATCCTTGCAAGGCTCAGTGGGATCTGGTCTGTCGGTGCCTCCCTATAAAGGAGGAGTGAGTGTCTAAGAGTCTCACTCTCTGCTCCACACAATGACTGACACCGCTTCTGTTGCTGCTGTTCAATCAATGAGCTAACCGGAGCTCTCCGGCTCTCTGCTGCTCCCGCCGCCTTCTTCAAGCCTGCATTTTGGGCTCCAATCAGGACACTGAAATACTAGAAACTGCAGCAGAGACTGAACTGTGAGTTGAGTTGAATGCAGTTGCTTGATTATATATATGCAACATAATGATATTCATAATTTTCTTAGTTAGATTTTTAACATTTAAACTCTTTTCTGAGATGTTTTTTTCACTTGGCAGATAATATGGATGCACCAAATGTATCACTCCAATTTGATGCAGAAAATACTTTAGTGGAGAGTAAAATTGATTGATTCAGATTAATTTTTTTCTCCATAGTTGGGAGAAGGATGTTCCCCTCCTCTACGTTGGTGCTGCTGGTCGCAGCACTGACCAGCATCTGGGCCCAAGAAGTTTACGAAGAGAGGAAAGCCAACAAGAGATCCAGAGCCAAACCTCTGGCTGCAAACATTCATGATGGACAAGGTAAGACGATGAATGAAAACGTTAAATTCAATTGTAATTAGTCACTCAGTGAAAGTAATGGTGAGTCCTTCATTCTGTTCTGTGTGCACACAGCCATCCTAGATGAGGACTGTAGCTTGGAGCTCTCCTTCCTGTTGGACAGCTCCGAGAGCGCCAAGGAAAACCACGAGCAGGAAAAGCGGTTCAGCATGGACATCGTGGACCGACTCCAAGGGTTCCGTCTGCAGACCGGTCGCAGCTTGAGCTTGAGGGTGGCTCTGCTGCAGTACAGCAGTCACGTTATCACAGAGCAGACCTTCAGAGACTGGAGGGGCACAGAGAACTTCAAGTCCCACGTAGCTCCCATCATCTACATCGGGCACGGCACCTACACCACCTACGCCATCACCAACATGACCAAGATCTACCTGGAGGAGTCCAGCCCCGGCAGCATCAAAGTGGCCGTGCTTCTTACAGATGGCATTTCCCACCCGAGGAACCCGGACATTTTCTCTGCCGTTGCTGATGCCAAGAACCAGGGTATCAAATTCTTCACTTTGGGCATCACCAGGACAGCCAACGAGCCGTCCAATGTAGCCCAGCTCCGTCTGCTCGCCAGCTCCCCGGCTTCCCACTTCCTCCATAATTTACAGGACGAAGACATCGTGGAAAAGATCGTCACTAAGATTGTGAGTAGAATACCTTTCTTTCAGCAGTCAACACTGAGAAGGAAAGTGATGTATTTCCTTTGAGTGAGGATCTATTCAGAGTTGACACATGGGCAGGCTTGTTCAGGTATTTGTATAGAGATGGAATGATGGCAATCCTCTGGAGAAACAAATGAAAGAATGGCTATGACAGCTCTGGATTTTGAGCTTTTTTACACAGCTTTAGAAAAATACCGTTTGACATCTGCATGTACATATCCACTAGGATTCAGAGAATTTCTCAAATTACCTGCATTTATTTTACTTTCACTGGCTGTAGTTCGTAGTTGTTCTAAATGTTGACGTTTTCAAGAATGTCATTTGTCTTTAACACTTTTTCCTGCACCTTTTGGTTTCCCAAAACCTTTTGCATTAAGTTTGCTACATTAAATGAACATAACAAACCTGTATCACTAAGTAACAACTGCAAAAAATCCCATCACGGAGTACAATATCACTACAATTCTAATTCTCAAGAGATATTCATCAACTTTTGTTTTCTTTGCAGACTAGCTTGGCTGATGAAGGAGTAAGTATGATTAGAATTCGAAAGCTCATATGCAGAATTCCTTGACATTTAATAATGTGTAATTTGGTGAGGGTGTATAGAATAACACTCATGGCAGCTTAGTTAACATGTCTCTTTTCCTGAAGTGCCCTCTGGCTCAGAGATGTGCTTGTGAGAAAGGAGAGAGGGGACCGAGCGGCCCTGCGGTGAGTAGCACTTTCCTTTTGAAGTGTCAAAAGAAGAAAGGATTCCTGAAATCTTGTGCAAAGAAATCTAACATGATCCTGATATGTTAGGAATGGTAATTGTGCAGTTTTGAACAATCGGGATAATTACTTGCTTTTTTTTTTAGCGTAGCTTGCAGGCATTTGCACAGGCAGAGTAAGTGGATAGGTGGTCCAGTCCCACATTCTCAAAGCAAATCTATGGCAACAGGAAAAGGAGATTAGAGACAGTTGTCTGCTATTCCCAGAGAAATATGTTTGTCACGGACAGTTATTGTGCATTTCTCATCTAACATAAGATGTCCTCCATGGAAACAAGAGGCACTGTGTTTAGAGCTCCACTCCCTATTAAACTGGACCTTTGGCAAACCATAAACCTGCCATACAAACCCCTAGTGCTGCAGTCAGTTACAAAGGGAGGGAGTAGCAGTATGGAGTACCAGATATCACACATCAGACAACACATCCCCCTCCCAACTCGCCAAATTCTCAGAGACAGTTCAGAACTGTGTATCTGTGGCGCATGGGTTTGGTCAGTGCCCCTCCCCTTTAGGAGACTCGCTGCAGGTCCTGAGTCAACTCCAATGCGAGACGTGAACATGAATGTCTTTTGCTCCATAGTCCTCAAAATACATATCAGACTCATTTTTCACAAGTCATTCTCATTCTGAAATGGCATTTTTCACTGTTTGAGGCCCTAGCTAACTAATTTTCATAATGATAAATATGATTGCTAGCTGTGTGAATGTTGCATATTTGATGCAAATACAATACAATCAGCTTTTACACATCCAGGTTCACAACACTGAAGGATGAGGGGGAGAGGCAATACCGTTGGGTATGCCCAAAGTAATGCAGAACCTTTTCCATAGAACAGTGACGTTGTTAGGCCTATTTTAGGGGGACTGGAGCTACCCTAAATTGTTCCCAACCCCCCAAAAAACTTGGCTTTTTATTCATTTATTTATTTAGTTTTAGGATTATAGCACCATAGTCTGTAGAAAGAATATCCTTTAGAAATAAGCATTTTTGTAAAGCCTATTTCTCTTTTTTTTTGTACACTATCCTCATTTTGCTGGAATAAATACGTACAAAATACAGTTATTTGGGTAAATTTCATATTTATGTTGTCAGATTTCACTGTGACCTTTGAAATCAGTCTTGGTTTATTCTACTGTATATTTAATGACAGAAAATTTACACTCTGATTGAACCAATCTACATGACAGTAATTGGTGTGATTAAATTACATTCTTTAGACATGTGGGTGTTTTGACACTGGAGTCAGCTGAAAGTGTAGCACGTACTACGGACAGACGCTAAAGTGTGCCTCCTTGTGTCAGTGAGGGGGGGAGATATCCCCTCCAATCCCACCCACACACACTAATAGAGCGCTCAGGTAATGTCAAGCTTTCCAGTGACTTGGCAGACAATCATGTTGCTGACAGACAGCTGGGTTGCCGTTCACCAGGTGCTTTCTCCTCGCAGAGATTCTTCACATTCTTACACTCAGACGAAGAGGCTCTCATAATTGCTCTCATTAGTTTAATGGCCACAAACCAGTGATTTCTGGCGGATAGCAATTGACACACGCTGTCCAGGTGCAGCTCAAGACAATGACCCCTGGCTCTATGGACAAGACATCTCATGCCCACCGACGGTTTCACCTGTCAAAACAAGACAGGGGTTCTTTAAACTAATACAAGAGCATAAAAGACAATAGTAACAACTTAAACCAGATAATACATAATCAATATTTTAGTTCCCAAATAAAATCATTGCGTTTCAGCCTGGGATCTGAACAGTCAGCCTCATGGCAACACGTCAACTTCTGGGTTTTTTTTTGTGATGTTCAGTCTCCTCTGTGCCTCCCTGAACACAGATTTCTCATGTAGTCTCAAGATAGTGATGTTCTTTTACCCCCTATTCTCATCTGATTGAATAAAATCATGAGTTTACTATTTACACCACAGAGCCTCAGCCTTCTCAAAAATATACATTCTCTATTGTAGCCTTTAACAGAGGTTTCCAACATGCCATGTAAGTAATGTCCCAATGTGGACACCAAGAGATGAGTCAAATGTCAGTGGAAATGAATCAACTTAACCCCGACTTTGTGTCATTCTTCAGGGGAAAAAAGGTCGCTCCGGAGATGATGGAGCCCCAGGGCTTAAAGGGCTAAAGGTGTGTGCTTTTTGTTGCACTCGTGGACTACGAATGTCTTAGCTGGCGGGCTCTTTCAGGTGTTATACAATACTTCCTGGGTGCTGCACCTAAATGTTATCTTTCAGTTTTGTAAAATGTGTCAGCCTGCATAAGCATTCCTTATCGACTATAGTATATTATTTATCAATCTAGGATTGTTTTTTTTGTTCCTTTTATTTATTTTATAAATGCTGCATAGTTGAACTCATTAATATTTAAGGTTAAGGTAAAGTGCTTTTATTGTCATTATTATTATTTCGTACCACCTCTATTCCACCTCCACAGCTCAAATCTGACAGTGATTGAGTATTTGCCATTTCTACAACAAGAGTTTTTAATATTTTTCACTCACATCACCTCTATTGGTATTTTTTAAGTCGGCCCAATAACCACATTATTACCTTAGTGTTTTATATTCTGACCATTTTAATGCTTATGTTTTTTTCTGTTGTTTAGCATTTCTTGTTTTAAAATATACTCTAGATTGTAAATCATCATCATTCTTAACTGGAAATGATAAATAATCATAAAAAGCTCATTTATTCAACATTAGCTTATTGATATCAAATCCAGTATGGGCCATAATAAACACTTTGAATTTGAATTGAATTGAATTTAAAATGTGTGAAGTTTTCAGTCTGTTAATGTTGTTACAGTAGGTGACACTTTACATTAGATGGAGGATGTTTTATTTTTTCATGTCTTTTGTGTTTTTGTTTCTCTTCTATACTAGTTTTGACCTGCAATATCAGACTGTTTGTTCTGTATTTACTTTACAGTGGCTTTAACTCATTCTTCGTATAATGGAACAGTGCACTTTCTATTTTTTCAGGGTGAAGCAGGATTAAGTGGTCTACCAGGACGTGAGGGTTCTGAGGTAAATCCCACTATTCATGACCAAAATGAATATAATATGCTGTCTCTATACTCACATTACTTGTCATTCATTCTATCTGAAGGGGAAACCAGGTTACAAAGGAGACGCGGTATGTTATTTGCATTAATGACAATGATAATATTTTATTTTGTTGGATGCAAGCCTCTTCAGTACTTTTCATATCTACACAGGGGGAGAGGGGCGAGTGTGGCCCACCCGGAATCAAAGGAGACAGGGTACAACCTCACCGTTGACACTACACATACTGAATGTTATGTCTCTAGTTTCATCACACATACTTACTGTACCTACTGTTGATCTCATGGCCTTCCTCTTCCCTCTGTGATGATCTTCAGGGTCCTGAGGGTCCAGCTGGAACAAGAGGACTCAGAGGTCTGCAGGTCAGTAATATTTATGTTTATAGAACTTATAGTTAACACATGCCAAAGACAGAAGAGATGTTTTTAACTTAAGACGGAACTGGGTTTAGACACATATCCTAATGCTTTCTGTGTATTTCTTCATTAATGGCTGTATTGTATGTTCTTTCTGTCTCAGGGCATATCGGGACCACATGGAGACATGGGACCGGAGGGTCTTCAGGGAAAGCAGGTCAGCCTCTTTTTAACAACGTTTACTTACCTCATTGTGCACATCTGCTGTGACCTTTACATTTCCTTTTATGATTAGTTGAAACTAGAGGTGGGAGATTTACCACCCTGGTCTTCACAGTGCAGCACAGAGACGTGTTTGTCTCGTAATAAACCCCTGTGTGAACACTTGGCAATGAGCCAAAGTCTTCCCCATCATTACTGTTATTCGCCAGCTATCAGCAAAAAAAAAAATCACTACAGGTTCTCCTGATGTTCTCCTTGTATCCTGTTTCTAAATACAGACTAGGAAGTGCCTACAGCATTGTAAAGCTTCTCCAAAACGACCTGCAGTTAATAACATACAAAGAAAGTCAGTGTTTCTCACCATGTGAAGACATGTAGGAAACATTTGCATAGATTAACAGGAGTCTTGGTGGTCCCATATATATAGTATAATTTGTATAGGCCTATATGTTTCTGAAAAGATTCCTTTAAGGCACGTCTTTTCACACATGCATTTTATGTATGTTAATTCAGCAAAAACAAGATATATGTATGACACAGTTCATTATGTCAGGCTCTGATTTCTCTTTTTGTTTTTGATAAATATTTCTTCAAGCCATAGCACATTTGGTAATTCATTAGAGAAGTTATTTGTTAATTTGAGACATTACTAGAGCTCAAGTTTAGCTCTTATTTGACCCGACCTGCAGGAAGACAACAAATATCTCACTCACTACACAGAATATTTAAAGCATTCATCTTCTATGTATGTCTGTTTTTATACAAACACCTTAGATATTACTTTTCAGGGTTGTGATTGATATAATCATCAATTTATATTGATGATTTAAGGTCCAATGCAATGGAATTAACTGTTTTGTTTGTGACCACAGGGTGAACGTGGCCCAGTTGGCCCTCCAGGAATTCAGGGGGAAACCGGTATTGGACTTCCTGGGCCAAAAGTAAATTATGCTACCAGCTTCATATTTTCTTGTACTTTGTGATTTATTTGAGTTTCTCTTATTAAATGAAGTTACTGTATAAATCTGCAGGGTGACATGGGATTCCAGGGCCGACCAGGTCCTCCCGGCCCCCATGGAGTGGGTGAATCCGGCCCTCCAGTAAGTTCAGAAGAAACAGTTTGTGCTATGACAACCATATTGGCTTCAGTGGCAAATGTGATCTGTTGAGAAACCCCACGCAGCTTCTTCCACTTGAGCCTTGTTTGGGTGACATATTGTACATTCTGGCTTTGTTTACAGGGACCTCAGGGACCACAAGGTGTTCAAGGAGAAAAAGGACCCCATGGCGAGGGTTTTCCAGGAACAAAGGTATTATTTCAAGTCTATCATTAGAGAACCCATCAAAAAATAATAACCATTGCAGCTGTAAACTACAAGAGACCGTAATGTTTGCTAACGTACTCTATAGAGAAGACCAGAAAGAGACAGAGGATATGCTTCAAAACAAATACCGTTGCACCTAAATAACATATGCGTGACAGAGTAATTAAATAAAAACAAGTAATTTTATTAGAAAAATATTGATAATTGTTTAAGTATTGCTGAGAACCATCTACCATTGCTCAGCCACTGTTAATGATATGCCATCTGCTATCTCAAGTCTAAATGGTTCAATACGTATGAACACATTTACATATGAGGATTTCAATCAAAGAGAGTAGATCCATTGAATTAAAGAAAAGAAAAATAATTAAAATAATAGATCCACAAACCAGAGTGTCTGCAGGAAAATTATGCTAATTTTTGTATAAAGCTATGGAGTCCATTTGACATTATTACTAACTTATTTGGAAATCTATCAATCAATATTACGGCCCGAACATACAGTCTAGCTAAGTTGAAGATTATGGGAACGCCTCTCGGGGAGGAGCGTATTTATGTAGGCGATTAAGTACGCTTTTATTTGTTAAAGGAAGCTCTTGGAAAATGAACGTTGGAAATGTCCTCAAGCAAGAACACATCTGTTTTACCTGTGCCAGACATCCCAGATGTTGTAAATCCACTCTGCTCCACAAACACACGCACATACAAAGTTAAGATGATCGGGATTTTTATGTCTGCATTTCATTACACTTGGTTGCTCAGGCTTCTCCCATCGGCGACCTCTTCCCTTCATGATTCACTGGCACTGGAAAGAGTTCATGCTGTCAAAGAAGTGCCATGAAGAAAAAAGCCGTTCCATTCTTTGTGCATACAATCATTTTGTATCAATCACAAGCGGATAACAGGAGCCAACATGCTTTTCTTCCGTTACTCTCGTTGCTGACAACATTGCAGTCTTGGCTGTGACCCAAATGCAATTGGCTGTGATATAACTGACAGAAGTAACCCCATTTTGTCCACAGGGGGATCGGGGGCTCACTGGACCGAGGGGGCCAAGAGGTCAGCAGGGTGTAGGAATCAAAGGAGAAAGGGTGGGTTGTACATTTATTTAACAAAAAGAATATATTGCAAAAACTCAATTAAGGCTCTGATTAAATCCATGAGTGTGCCCAAATGTCAAGATGGCTTCTTGTTTTGTTTTTAAAAAACATGCTAGATAGCACTACTAGCGGTCAGGAACTCCACATGCTAACGTAAAGTTTTAAATCATCATCGACGAGTTTTCAGTCAAAAATAAATAGAACATTTATGTTTCTTCCAGGGTGACTTGGGACCTGCAGGTGTTGCAGGGCCAACAGGACTGACAGGAGCGGGCATACAGGGGGAAAAGGTTAGCAAAATCTTCATCTGTATTTTCATAATGTCACACTGACATATTAGGGCATAGATTTGTGGGACGCTCTGCATCAAAAGCCCTCACATATTTGTTACTGCTCAGGGAATCGAGGGTCCGAGAGGTCCGCCAGGGGTCAGAGGACATCCGGGAGAAGGTTTACCTGGACCTAAGGTTTGTTAAAACACCTGCTGTATGAATACTACTGCAAATCAGCTGTATATGGGGTAAGGCTTTTAGGTATTTAAGATGGTTTCTACATTTGTCATGTTTAGATTTAATATAATATAGATATAACATCACATTCATAAAATTAAGATGTGTAGCCAAACAATGAACTGGGTTAACAACATACTAAACAAGTGCAGCAATTTGAAAATGTATTGAATTTTTCTTTTATTATTACTTTTGTAATCATGCGATTTCTATTTCTAGGGAGACCAAGGTTTACCAGGAGAGCAGGGAATCACAGGGGAGAGAGGCCTTGGTGAGCCTGGTACAAAGGTAAACAAGTCACTTTAGTTATGGTCTATGTTACATATGGGGAGTTCTAATGTACCGAATCCATCAAAATTCAAATACTACCATTCTACTGTCACAGGGAGAGCCTGGGGCATCTGGTGTTGGTGGCCTGCCTGGTCTTCCAGGAGAGGATGGAGCTCCAGGGCAGAAGGTAAAGTACATTATGCCACCTCTGGGGAAAACTTCCACTTTGTTTACAATTAAAACATTATTTCCAGAATTATTGTCACAACTGAAGACTGCTGCTATGTCTCATCTACCTTCCCTCTCATAGGGGGAGGCTGGTTTACCTGGTTTAAGAGGTCCGGAAGGAGCACAAGGAATCGGCACTCAAGGGGAGAAGGTGTGCTTTAGATTATATGTCTTTGCGTCATTCAGAATTCATACAACAAGAAAGGTTAATCAGGTGATGTGTGTTGTAATCCCTACTAGGGTGACCAGGGGCTGAGGGGCATCCGTGGGTTACATGGGCCTCCTGGGATTTCAGGACCCTCTGGACCAAAGGTAAGAGTTAATGGATCAAATTGGCCTATTCTATTGCGATGTGATATTCTGTGATGAAGCAGCCTCCTTTTATTTATGAACCAACCATGAATATGTTGCTGTAAGGCGTTAATGCTATACTAATCCAACATTTGAATAGAGACAAAAACAAGTTCTCTGCAGGTTGTTGGCAGCTCAAGTTAACTTAGGTCTCTTGCCAACTTTCACCTTTCAGGGTGAACGCGGGATACCAGGTCATCAGGGCGTGCCGGGACAGCCAGGACGTTCCATATCAGGTCCAAAGGTAAATATTAAGAACTCATCAATCTGTCTCTTAAACCATATCTTGGCACCGAGGTAGACACGTAGCAGGCAGCCAGAAGAACTGCCAGGTAGAGTCTGGTGTGATGTAACACATCAAAACATTGTTGCCACCATTCAACACACTTCCTTTTTTGTCCTGTTTCCAGGGCGACCTCGGCCCTCCTGGTCCCATGGTCCTGTTGGAGAAACGGGCCATGGATTACCTGGTCCAAAGGTACTTCAACGCTGTCATATTTTAGACCATGTACTCTCGTCATCTATATATCCTAATTTGACCCAGCATAATGATCGTCTTCATCTCTAAATTTTGTTTAACCAGGGTGATCGTGGTCATCCGGGTTTGTTGGGTTCAGTTGGTCCAAAAGGCGAAGGCATCCCCGGCCCTATGGTTCGTACCATCAACATTTTATACATACTAAACTTCTAGTTACTCTTTTGCAGGCTGGCACGGTCTAAACTAATTTTTGGACTTTTTTTTAGGGTCCTTCAGGCCTGCCAGGCTTACCGGGTGAGCCGGGCCCAGAAGGAGTCGGAATTCCTGGTCCCAAGGTTTGTGTCTCCATGTTTTTTGGTTTGTTTGCATGTGTTTTTTGGGATACTTATTGTGCATTTGATAAACTTGTGTCTGTTTCAGGGTGATGTTGGCTTTAGAGGATTGCCAGGTTTGCCTGGCCCAACAGGAGAGGGCTTACAAGGACCACCTGTGAGAAAGATTATGTACCTTTCAATGGAATCATTCTAATTCATATTCAAATCTGAATAATAGCTAATAACGAAAAGTGGTCTGACTACTTTCAAACATTTGTTTTAAGGGTGCTGTTGGGAGGTCAGGATCTCCTGGTCCAGCTGGACCTCCAGGAGAGGGTATTCAAGGCCCAAAGGTAAATGTTACCACTATTTTAACAAGATTTTCATGAGCAGGATTAATTCACATCTGTCCACAGCAGGTAAGAGTGAAGCAACATGATTTAATTACATGTTACAGAATTACCTAACAAACTAGCTGCAGGACAAGAACAATAATTTATGATCTACCGAGTGTGGAAAGCTCCCGTACTGTAAAATTCAATAAATCCAAGATCTAATTTCAGGGTGAGCCAGGATCTCAAGGTTTGACTGGGCCTAGGGGGCCTGAAGGAAATGGATTTCCTGGAGCTAAGGTGACGGATCTACGTGTATTCCTGTAAACATTTTATTGATGATCTGATGGTCTCTGACTGGTGAATTACGCTTGCCTTGTTGCAGGGTGATCGTGGAACACAGGGCGAGAGGGGATTGAAAGGAATAAAAGGAGACATGGGAGATCACGGAGTTGCTGGTGAAGCAGTAAGCCAAAGAGATCTTATTCCTCACTTCCTCAAATACATAACTGATAATGTTATGAATGACGCTAACTGTAATATTGCTTGAAATGTTCTCCAATCCCAGGGAAGGCCTGGAACAAAAGGAGAGCAAGGCCTCACAGTAAGTTCATTTATTCAGTTAATGCTTAAATAAATTATAGTGATTTTGTACTAAAATAATTATTCCTATATTTTTCAGAGAGAAGACATTATTAAGCTGATCAAAGAAATCTGTGGTAAGACTACAAGTCTGGTGTAACCATGAATAAGTAGCTGGTATCTAAAGGGAAAGCATATGGCAATGTAAAATGTGCAATGAGATCTGATATATCTATTCACAGAGTTAATTTGAAATGACAAGTGGCATGAATTTAGAACCAAATCTGAAAAGCTATGTTTTATTGGCAAATATTATTGGTTCAGATTCTGATATATATTACCAATAATAGATGGGCATGTGGTAAATCATGTTAAAACATATTCTAAGATTAATATTTGCCCATTGACACATCCAGCAGCCATGAAGCAACATCAGTTGTTTATGTCGATCTGACAAATGAAAGTCCAATATTCACTTCTCTGTTAGCTCTGTTTTGGTCTCTACCAACTCTGGAGAAAAGTATAATGAGTAGCTTAAGAGGTGCTTTAGCCACTAAATGTTTCTGTCTGATGATTATGTCTATAGTAGGGTTTTTTTATTTTTATTTTTTTATTGAAAACAGCTGTTGCTGTAGCTGGAAACAATGATAGTGGTAAGGGCAAACCAAAAAATCTGCCAGCGCTAAAATTAAAAAAAAAAAAAAAGACCTGAAAGATGCTAAAAGACTCCATGGAGCTATGGGGAGCTGCAGAGTTGGGTGGTAATTCTCTAAGGGTTCATCATTGCGAGCTACTCCACTTATTTTTTCAACAGAGCTTTAAAAGTACAATGAGTTTAACCACAGTGTAGGGCAGCAGTGACAGTATTCCATTATTTTCAGGATGTGGCGTCAAGTGCAAAGAAAGGCCGATGGAACTTGTGTTCGTCATCGACAGCTCAGAGAGTGTCGGCCCCGAGAACTTTGAAATCATCAAAGACTTTGTCACCCGGTTGGTCGACCGGACCACAGTTGGACGCAACGCCACCAGGATCGGACTAGTCCTGTACAGTCTGGATGTGCACCTGGAGTTCAACCTGGTCCGCTACATGAACAAACAAGACGTCAAGCAGGCGATCAGAAAGATAGCTTACATGGGCGAGGGTACCTACACTGGCACCGCCATCAGGAAGGCGACACAGGAGGCTTTCTTCGGCTCTCGGTCTGGAGTAAGGAAGGTAGCCATCGTCATCACCGACGGTCAAACCGACAAGCGAGAGCCTGTCAAACTTGACATAGCTGTGAGGGAAGCTCACGCTGCAAATATTGAGATGTACGCCCTAGGGATCGTCAACTCCTCTGATCCTACACAGACTGAGTTCCTGCGAGAACTCAACCTCATTGCCTCTGACCCCGACAGCGAACACATGTACCTTATAGATGACTTCAATACTCTACCAGGTGATAATCAGAGTCAGATGTTCCAAATGTCATGTATTATCGCAATCATTTCAGCTGAGAGGTTGTTAAGTGGCTAACTGATTTCAAATGTATTTTTCCAGCACTGGAGTCTAATCTCATCAGCCAATTCTGTGAAGATGAGAACGGTGCCCTTATTTACAATCGCATAACAAATGGACACCGGAACAGCAACAATGGGCATGGTATTAATGGAAACAATGGACATGGAGAGAATACCAATGTTTATAATGGCTATGGCAATAATGGTTATGGTTATGGAAACAATGGACATGTGAACATAGAAAATGGTCTCCAAGAAGAAATCCAAAATCAGAGACGTACGAACACCCGAGGCCGTGGAGACACTTTCACACTGCCCATCAGTGCTGATCCTCTTCCTGTTCAGGTCTGAAGATCCATCTTGCGTGGTTTTAATGGACTTGTCATTGTCAGTTCATCACAGCACTGACACATGTTTTATGTCGTTGGCTTACTTTAGGTGGTGGAAGACGACGAAGGGGAAGATTTGGACTTAAGAGCCCAATCGAGGGGTGGTAACACTGTAGCCGCTGTTACTGTAGTTAAAACAGCATCTCTGTCACCTGTGAAAGAAAGCTCCAACTCCAATGACGCCGTCCTATCGTCCTCGACGTCCATATTCACATCTGAAACATCCGTGACAACCCTGGGCTCAGTCTCATCTTTAAACTATAACCAGTTGCAGCCCGTGGTGAATCCGGTCCTGCCCGAAGGTAAGTACTGCACTCCGTTGACGTTTCAGTCAGAAAAGCATAGGTGTATTAGTTAAAATTCATGATGGCTGAATTGTAATAATAATAATAACGGTTTCTGGTGTTGTGCATGCCGACTCACTGTCAGTTTACTAGGATACTTAAATAGTACAGAGCCAAAAATGACCTTCTCTCATTGAGTTCATAAACATTCTTAGGAACACGTGCGTCTCACACACTATTTCTTCTTTAGAAGCCACAGTTCTTGATCCCCGCTGTAACCTCAGCTTGGACCAAGGCACCTGCCGAAACTACAGCATCCACTGGTACTATGACAAGCAGGCCAATGCCTGTGCACAGTTTTGGTACGGAGGCTGCGCCGGAAATGACAACCGTTACGATACAGAGGATGAATGCAAGAAAACTTGCGTTCTATTTAGAACAGGTAACTTTTATGGATTTTTAACAGCAAATGCGTACATTCACTAATGATTTGTATCGTCTGAATATTATTCTCTATTGTCTCCAGCAGGATAAAGGGAGAAGAAGCTGTCAGAAAGTAGACCTTACTACTCTATGATCTGCTGTTTGTTATTTTAACGTGATGAAATCTGTGAGCTGGGTTAAAAAAATTATTTCATGCACTTTTCTAACAATTTTGTTCACACACAAAAATATATTTTTAATATCAGTACAGTACATACATAACAGTACAAAATAGTCATGACCAGTTGAAATCCTGAAAAACTGTTGAAAGACATGTTGCTGTTTCAACCCAATGAATGACTGACTGACTTAATTAAGATGAACTTCTACAAAAACAGACTTTATTACCTCAAGATTGTATTGTGCTTGACAAACGACTAGAAACCTATATTAAGGGTTTGGTTGTCCTGGCTTTCAAATAATAAACTCAGAAATGTTATTACAATTTAAAATGTACCTGCATTGTTATACCTCTCTGAGCCATGTGCTTTTCATACATTGTGTTGATATTATTTACTGAAATATGCTGAGTATTTTTGTGCGCATTGTGTTTTTCTGTCATTACAATGTGTTCATTTAGGTTATAACTGGCAGCTGTGATAGAGGGATGCTTATGTCTGGTTGAGGCTCTCAGCAATCCATCCACTAAAGTCCTGTCTATTTTGGCAGTATGTGTATATCTGAATAAATGTTTTACATGCTTTTTTATATAATACAGTGTAAAAGGATGGTGTTTGCCTGTTTATTTTTAATCACTACTTCTTATATTTCTCTGTCCATATCTTTTGAACATCTTAATTAGTGAGTCTTTCAGGTACACCTTTAATAGGGCACTAATTAGTTTGCATGACTTGGAGTTTTATACTCTACAGTCATGTTGGGTGGAAGTCAGCTTACTTTTATAGGGCAGATGTTTCACAAAGCCACAGCCAGTCTCAATATATTAAAGGTCACACACATGCCTCTTTTTAATATACACGTTCTGTCCCTCTGTAACAGCTAGGGGCTCTGAAACAATACTTAGCTGGCCTTTTTTCACAGCAGACTTTTTGACATGTCACAGTAGGAAAACCACATTTGCACAAAATCAATTTAACGAGGACGGAATTAAATTTAGCTTTCCTTTGATGAGTTATAAAAATGCCTGCTGTGAAAAAGGCATACTGGCAAGACTATTAAATTTAAAAATGACAATAATAATAAATAAATAAATGTAATTGATTGATATATTTAGCGGTTTAACTTGTTCATATAGAATAAGATAGATAGATAGATAGATAGATAGATAGATAGATAGATAGATAGATAGATAGATAGATAGATAGATAGATAGATAGATAGATAGATAGATAGATAGATAGATAGATAGATAGATAGATAGAGTATCAGATATAATGCTAACTGACTGAAGAGTAGTTAGTTAAACTTCGTGTTGACAGGGAAAATTATGTTTCCATATAACATCACACGTTGGGAACCGGTCCACAATATTGTCCTTCTTGCTCGCCGTCTGTTGCCACGGTGATTATGACGCTGCAGCTACACTGGTTCAGATTAGCCAGGCTAACAAATAGGTAGCGAAGCAACTCTAGTTGGCTCATTAACGTTACTTAACTAAACCAACGGGCGCTATTACCTGCTGCCATGTCCTCTGCTTTAGACGCTCTCTGGGAGGACAGAGACGTTAGATTCGACATAACAGCACAGTAAGTTACATCACGGAAATAACTTGGAATTATTTCACTACCGTCTCAACTAGCTAGCTAGCTCGTCTACGCTTAATCGGCTAACCAAATGTAACGTCAGATCCTGAATTTGCAGGTTGCGAGGTTTCCCCCAGATACTTAGTGTTAAGGTTTGAATTCTGTCGTTTAACGGTAACGCATATGAAATATGAAGGTAAAGTCTGATTAATAGACCAACGTTATCATAATACTAGCATGACTGTTATTAGCTGTCATAGAAGACAGGGTTGATCCGGGACAACTGTCACTGATCAATCTGGCAACCCATCATGCACACAGGCAGATGAAAACCCGCCCAGGAGAAGCACTGATAGACTGCTTGGACTCCATAGAAGACACGAAGGGAAACAATGGAGACCGAGGTATTTACACTCACTATGGAGCTACTGGAGGATCTGGGCAACCTTGTATCAGCTGCTCACCTAATCTGTGGGAATGTCCACTTGTTTGCAGGACGACTGCTGGTAACAAACCTGAGAATCATTTGGCATTCTTTGGCCCTGCCAAGAGTCAATTTGTGTGAGTACAACTCCGTGATTAAATGCATTGTTTGACTGATTTCTGCCCTCTCTTGGAAATGCGTGGTATTAAATGACCTTATTACAAGGTGTATGGAAATCAATGATTTAAACAGTCTTATTGTGTGTGTGTTTTTTTTTATAACGTGTGTTTAAAAACCTCCATTTAGTTCTCATGTTTGTTTAAAACTAAACATCTTGTGAAAGCCACCATCGCCACCAATTTCAGAATAATCCAATTTTCAGAATAATCCAATGGAAAATAGGCTTTGGCCATTTGGTGAGATGAAGCTGATGTTTTCATGCAGTTATGTGTATTCTATGTTCAGTCAATTTTATTTGAAAGTGTTTCAATAAATGACCACTACAAGTAAGTTATATTGAGTGCTTAAGAAAATAATGAGAAGCATGCAGAGGAAAACAATAAGAAACTAACTATTAAAACATAAGATATCAGAGATTTGAGTGTTGTTTCTAAAGGCTCCTACTTTAAGAACCCAATGGTGAAACCCTTCAGAAGAATCTTGCCAACGCTAAATGCAAATCTGCCTGTTGTTTTTTCCAGCTGTGGGTTACAACTCCATAATTAACATCACAACAAGGACAGCTAACTCAGTAAGTAAACATTTGTTTTATTTATTTATTAACTATTAAGTGTGAAGGTTCATGTCCAAAGTAATCTAATATATTCAAGTTCAAAGCAGCAACATTGTTTTCGACGTGCTATTGAAGTGAGTAATAAATAAATAAATTAAATGCTGTTTTCCAGAAACTGAGAGGTCAAACAGAAGCGCTCTACATCTTGACAAAGTCCAACAACACAAGATTTGAGTTCATTTTCACCAATGTGGTCCCAGGAAGTCCACGGCTCTTTACTTCCGTTATTGCTGTCCACAGGTAAACCGCTGCTGATGTGATAATTTCTCTGACTGCATTTTATATCAAATGAATGTCTTAATAAATACTTTTGTTTTTTTTGTTACAGGGCCTATGAGACATCTAAAATGTACAGGGACCTGAAATTGCGAGCTGCTCTCATTCAAAATAAGCAGCTGAGACTCTTGCCCCGGGAACAAGTGTATGATAAAATTAATGGAGTTTGGAATTTATCCAGTGATCAGGTACGGTGATTCAAATGTGTCTGGCAACAATGTTTTCTCTCTTTAACAATTAAACTGAGTTCCTTTCCTTTCTTTTAGGGAAACCTCGGAACCTTCTTCATCACCAACGTTCGGATCGTGTGGCATGCCAATATGAACGAGAGCTTCAACGTCAGCATTCCATACCTTCAGATTGTAAGTTACACACTACACAACATAACCTATCCAGTCCTCACTCTCCACCTGACTGGTCAAGTAAATGGGAAAAATTAGTACAGTTCTGTAATGCAAATAGAGTATATTTGCCGTTTGATCGCTTCTAATAAACAACATTCTGTTTTCATTTTTCATAATTTGTGGATTAAAAAGATTTCTCACAAATAATACAACACTGCAATGGCAACTAATAGCTGCTACTGATCATCTTGTGTGTTTTGTTTGTTTATTCCCCCCCAGTGGTCTATCAGAATAAGAGACTCAAAGTTTGGCTTGGCTTTGGTGATAGAGAGTTCACGCCAGGTAAAAATGTTTTTCTTCTTCTACAGTTTGAGCCACATTCATCTGAACTGACCACAATGTAATTATTTCATATATTGTAACAGTCTGAGTGGTATACACAAATGTACTTTGGTTTGCAGAGTGGTGGCTATGTGCTGGGCTTTAAGATTGACCCTGTGGATAAGCTTCAAGACGCACTTAAGGAAATCAACTCGTTGCATAAAGTGTACTCTGCCAACCCCATCTTCGGAGTCGACTATGAAATGGAAGAAAAGGTAGGTAATATTATCATGAATTATCCTGAACCCCTCGACAGTATGACATTAAAACATGTCTGAAAGGGTAAACCGTTCCTATATCAAATACTCTAAATGTCCATGTTTGAATTAGTTTGTCAGTTTTTAAAACCTTCATTGTAATAATTGTTTTGCATACTCCTTTGTCCTTATCATGATTTCAGCCCCAGCCACTGGAAGAGCTGACGGTGGATCAGCCCCCTGATGACGTGGAAATTGAGCCCGATGACCAGACCGATGCTTTCACTGTGAGTTACACTCGTCGCTCCTCTGGGAGTCAGTGGTTTAGTTTTCAGACCCTCAGAATAGCTGCCAGTTAATGCCCTTCAGCATAATGAACAAACATGACTTTATGTTGCCTAGTGCTCCTGTTTGTACGGAGTGATGCTCATCAGACAACAATAACCTCTTATCACAGACGGCACGTCCCAGTTTCATCTTATTAAATGTGTAAAATGTGTGTTTGTTTGCCCACAGGCTTACTTTGCTGATGGAAATAAGGTAATCTCACAATTATTTATCTCATCAATTTAAACAAATGTGGGTACAGCACGTTGTGTTATAACTCTTTCCATTTCTTTAATGTGTTCTACAGCAACAAGACCGTGAGCCAGTTCTCTCTGAGGAGCTGGGCCTCGCCGTGGAGAAGCTGAAAGATGGCTTCACACTTCAGGGACTGTGGGAAGTTATGGGCTGAAAGAATATGAAACATATGTATTTATTTATAGAGGTCAGGTTAAAAGTTGTACAGTTTATGCATCGGTATTTTAAATGATTACAAATAGGACATATTTATTTTGAGGATATTTGTATAAAAAACATTTTCTTGTGATGTGAAATATGATGCAGTTTGTATTGTTTAAAGTTAATAAATATATTTAGAAAGATGCAGTAGGTTTGTACTGTATCTCACACACAATTGAAGTTGCAGGTGGAAAGAACACAATGATCTCAGGCTAAATTCATCACTAACAGTAGCTAAAGTATTTAAAAAATCTGAAGAGATGACAAACTGTCACCTCGCGTGGCAGCAGCTGTGCCCTGACCCCGTCTTCCCGTTAGATAATGACCCCGTGAACGTGTCACAGTGAAAAACTGACTCACGCTGCAATGAAATACTATCAGTGAGTTGTGACTCATTTCATGTGGAGATGTTTCTAGAATACACAAGATTATAGTCGATGCCAGCCATATCTGTCAACACATACAATGCTGGAACAAAAAGCCCCGGCATTGTGTTAAAGTTGGTCTGTTTTTTCTTGTTAATATATATATATTTCCTCGTGTCAGACAGACATCAGATAAAAAGATCATCAGTTATTCCTGTGGCCGTACAACAATGTTGTTACTAATCACTAGGGTGACAAGGCTCCACAGTTGTTTTTACTCCATGACAGCTGTGTGAGCTCTCTGGGTTGGCCAACCTGAATTCTTCATGGATGGGGTGGCTGGCTATATTTAGAGGGGGCAAGTTATATTGAAGTGGTCTCAGACCTGGCTGCCTATAGTTCTCTGTCTTCACCAGCCAGGACGGTCTGTCGCCGAACGCACTCCATCCACTTCCTGTCCTACAAGAATGGATCCCCTAAGCATGAGGGAAGACCTACGCCTGTTCCAGAGCACTCTGCTGCAGGACGGACTCAAAGAGCTCCTGAATGAGAATAAGTTGATCGACTGTGTCCTAAAGGTGGGAGACAGGCGCATCCCCTGCCATCGGCTCATAATGGCGGCCTGCAGTCCTTATTTCCGGGAGCTGTCCTTCTCGCACGACGGCAAGGAAGTGGATACAATGGAGGTGGTTCTGGAGAACATAGATCCCAATGTTATGGAGCAGATTGTGAATTACATGTACTCTGCAGAGATCGACATCAACGACGACAACGTGCAGGATATTCTGACCGCCGCCAACCGCTTCCAGATCCCCTCGGTGTTCACGGTCTGTGTGAACTATCTTCAGAAGAGGCTGTCAAAGAAAAACTGCCTCGCCGTCTACAGGTTGGGGCTGATGCTGAACAGCACCAGACTGGCAATAGCGGCCCGGGATCACATAGCAGATCGCTTTGAGACCATAGCCAAGGAAGAGGAATTCTTGGAGCTTGCGGCACCAGAACTCTTTGCCATTATTGGTGCGGATGTATTGAATGTGGAGAAAGAGGAGGTGGTGTTTGAGACCCTCATGAGGTGGATCAGAAAAGACAAAGAGAAGCGCGCCAAATCCTTAGGAGAGGCCTTTGAGTGCATTCGTTTCCGCTTACTGCCGGAGAAGTACCTCAAGGAGAAGGTAGAGAAGGATGACCTCATTAAGGCTGATCCCGAGCTCCTCAAAAAAATCAAAGTCATAAAGGAGGCCTTTGCGGGGAAGCTGCCCGAAATCAAGAAGGGACCAGATGGTGATGATGAAGGAGAAAAGGGGAAGCTGCCTGGCTTCCTGAACGATAACCGCAGATACGGCATGCACGCCAAAGACATGGTTCTGATGATCAATGACACGGCCAGCGTGGCCTACGACACCCAGGAGAACGAGTGTTTTCTCGTCACGATGGCGGAGCAGATCCCTCGAAACCACGTCAGTGTGGTATCCAAGAGCAACCTCCTGTATGTGTTGGGGGGGCTGTTTGTAGACGAGGAGGACCCAGAAAACCCCCTGCAGTGTTACTTCTACCAGGTATTGAAATTCAATACACGTTGTAGTCCTGGAAACAATAAAACGCCCCCATGTTATTCTTCAAAATATCTTCAAATGTGTCTTTCAGTTGGACAGTCTCACCTCTGAGTGGATGGCTCTGCCCCCCATGCCCTCCCCCAGGTGTTTGTTTGCCGTGGGGGAATGTGACAACCTCCTCTTTGCCGTCGCAGGAAAGGATTTACAGTCGAATGAGTCTCATGACACCGTTTGGTGCTATGACGTGGAGTAAGTTCATTACACCAACCATTTTGGATAAGCTCATTGAAAACACCTATATTTACTGTTAGAATATTGTTATAATACTTGGCTTTTTTTAGAAAAATGAAGTGGACTCAAACAAAGAAACTACCCATGAACATCCACGGCCACAGTGTGGTCACTGAGAACGGGCTGGTGTACTGCATCGGAGGGAAAACAGATGACAAGTAAGTCCACATCATTTTATATTATATATAAATATAAATTTAATTTCCACATGACATTAACCCTTCTGTCTCTCCGGTAAAGCAAAGCAACCAACAAGATGTTTGCATACAACCACAAGAGGTCGGAGTGGAAGGAAGTGGCTTCCATGAAGGAGCCCAGATCCATGTTTGGGGCAGTTATCCATAAAGGGAAGATTGTTGTCGCTGGGGGAGTCAATGAGGAAGGCCTCACAGCTGCATGTGAATCCTACGACTTTGGAACCAACAAGTATGTTTTATTATTACAAATTATACAGAATATTCAGAAAATTTTGATTTTCTTCTATTTTTTTTGCTTTAAATCAATGGTATCATCATTGTTGTGAGCAGTTAAACCAAAGCCTCGGGAAGCATAAGCACATTATTTGTGTAACCATATACAGTTTCAAGGACAAAAAAACACGACAGAGATGTCATTAACACAGCTGAGGTTGCCTTGCTGCAGGTGGTCCCCCTTCACAGAGTTGCCCCAGGAGAGGAGCTCAGTGAACCTGGTGAGCTGCGCGGGGCAGTTGTACTCCGTTGGAGGCTTCGCCATGGTGGCCAACGAGGACAAGGAGTGTGCACCTGGGGAAATCGTTGACATTTGGCAGTACGTGTTTGATTTTGTTGGACTGTATTCATGTTTTTTCTCTTCTTTTAGCTCTCCCCAATAGTGCATTAAAATGATTTTACTGTCTCTGCCAGGTATGAAGAAGACAAGAAACAGTGGACTGGCATCATCAGAGAGATGCGTTATGCAGCCGGTGCTTCCTGTGTGTCCATGCGTCTGAATGCAGCCAGAATGCCCAAACTGTAGTCCAGGGACATCCGAGGCACTTTCACTTTACATGCTGTCATTAACTGGGTGGTTATCATATTTTAACACATCACATGTCCCTTTTGCCTGTTCTGTGTGGTTCAATGAACTGTTTTCTGGAATCTACTACTACCATATGTACCTTGTAACTCTTCTGTATTAAATATTATCTCCCACAGACTCAGTCTGTTGGACATTTTAGATATTTTTGTTTTCAACACTATAAACACAGGTCAGAAAATATGGACGTGATCATGATTAATATCATTCATAAACACTGAATTTAAACAGAATTGATGAAAGATCTTACATACGTCACACATGTAAGGCATAAAGTCTGCTGGTGTTCATGTTCAAAAGCTCTATAATGGCAGTATGAATGTGTGCATCAGCTGATGTTCCAGTATTTTAAACCAGCCCACTTCCTTCACAGCAGCATGTCATTTGCAAGCAAAATGCATGATCGCCAAAACATTTAAAAATGTCACCCGCCATTAATGTTAGATATTCATTTTATAAAAACATAGTGAAGCATTATTATTTTTTATTTAAAATACGTATTTTAATACAAAAGCACATAATACACAATCTCACTTAACATGAATGAGGTAGATTCATGTCTAAAAGTAAGGAGCACTTGTAAGGAGCACAGTCAAAGCGTCAAAAATGCAACATTACTTCCATTCTTCAATAAATAAGGCCTTCAAGAGGAAAGCTCTCTAAATATGTTCTTCTTTAGATATTCCTTCCAGGCTTCCGGTGTTGAAAGCTCCATGGAGTTCCATTCAAAGTGAGGGATCTGTAAAAAAAAAAAAAAAAACACGTTGAAGAGACATTGTATAAGTGTAAGAGATGAGACTTTAAATGGCGTCCTCTCACCTGAACCACACGGTATCCCAGGATTTCAAGGTGTCTTTTCCTCATCAGCGCTTCACCTTTTATATGGTGTGAGTTCTTGCAGAAGGACTTGGAATCAAGGAAGTCCACCGCAACTCTGAGTGGAAAGTAAGATGGTCTGAGTTATGTATTCATGTTTATTATTCAGGTTGTGTGTGTTTTTAATGCGTCCCTACCGCTGGGCTCCAGGTGGAAGCTCATCCCTGTTGTTCTCCACTGAGTTGGTCCCCCAGTGAACCTTCCCTCTGTCTGAGATCTGCAGCGTGCTGGTCTCACTGTAGGCCAGCGGCTGCAGCCGTTTGTTCAGTGTGCATTCAAAGTCTGAAAGGGGAAAAAACAAGGTCACAGACACTCACGTGCCCCGCATATTTAAATCTATAATGCACCTTCAGGAATTGTCTTTAAGGAGTTATTAATCATACATTTAATGCAGGAGCTTCTCTTTTCATCAGGCGTTTTAACCTTTTGTTACAGAGCTGGAACCTTTTTCCAAAATCACTCACCTACGGTGTAAAAATATGGAGTGACGACTGCAACCCGGACATACTTAATGCCCCCGAGGATTTCCCCCAGCATTTTGTGGATTTGCTGTTGCACAGGAGTGACTACGCCATTCCCTGTAAAAACATATTGACAGTATAGATTTCATTTTAGGACTGATCTTAATAATAATAATAAATAATCAATTTCTTGATGCATCTTTTGACCTCTCTTTTGCAGCTGCTGGCAGTAGCGCTCGTGAAACCACGGCACCTGGAACTCGGGACACTCGAGACACACGGCTCGGTTGAGCTCCATGAGGCGCATTCTGGTCCGCTTGTTGAGGGCGTCAGGTAGAGCTGGAAGGGGAGAGGACGCCAGTTACATTAGTTCTATCGATGCATTAACAACTACATCTTAGACACAAGCAAATTGTGGACATACTTTCCAGTTGGGCATCCAGCTTCCCTAGAAAGTCTATACTGAAGATTTCTCGGACTAGTTCCTCAGGGAAACAGTCGGCCACGGACAAAGTGTACGCCAGGAGAACCAGCAGGTGTGGGTCAAAGGAGCCTACAAACACAGAAGATGATGTAAGATTAAAATGAAAACGGTCAACAAATGTGCCACCTGACTGACTTACCGATATGAGCAGTGGAGCGCTGAATACAAACATTGAGCAACTCGTCCGCTTGTGCTGGATCGTAATTCAAGATAGAAAACGGGAGCAGGATGGCGTACGTTACCGAGTGGTGAATCTGAAATATGACACAGGAAAAGTACAGTTAATGTATTTAATTATTCCAGATCTAACATGCTCTGATGTCTCTTAGGGCACCTTGTCAATGTCTTTAATGGCCACACTGGCGATGCGGTCCATCAGGGGAGGGCAGAGGTGATTTATTCGGGTTAAGAAGAGAGCCAACTCTGGCACATTGTTGCAGTTTATCTGGTCCATCATCCTCTTCAGCGTGACCATGGTCTCCTCCAGCAGCATTTCCTCAAACCACTCCCCGGAAATGTACTTGAGCTCCTCCAGCAGCAGGTCCAGCCGGTCGGCCGTCTGCAGCCTCTCGTGCCCGCAGCGGTTCAGGATCTGCAGCAGGCGGGCATACTTGCTGGGAGCGCTGTGGCGGTAGGAGCGATCGTTGCGCACCAACTTGGCGATGGCGTGAGAGATGGTGTTGAGGTCGTTGAGATTGCACTGGGTGACCACGGCGTCCACGCGCGCCACCACGCCGTCGTCGAGCCGCGGGGAGGGCAGCATGGACAGGACGCGGGTCAGCATGGTCACTTCGTAGGGGAAGACGCTGCGCTGCAAGAAGCTGCAGGATCAAGTGCAAAAGGTCGGCGTTTGATTCAATCAAAGTGTGAAGCAAAAGGTCATCCTTTATTCAAATAAGTACTCACTTGACCAAAATGTTTCTGAGTTTAGTGAAGAGTTCGGGGTTCTGGTACTGCAACAGGAAAAGGGCTTGCGTGATTCTGGCCGCCTCCACTGGCTTGTAGACGTGAAGATTCCTTTGGATTACCGATGCAATTCTGGAAAATAATTTAGAAAAATATACAGTAAGTTTTATGTCTTTTCACATAAACACATACATGTACAACATTATAAGGTATTTTAAAATTTAAAAAATCATGTTTTTTTTCCTGTACCTGCAATTTGTGATTGCTTTTCCGCTGACATAGTTAGTAATATATGGTGTAAATCTACAACGAGTTGATATATTGGCTCCACTTCTTACGCTATGTGTTGCAATGCGGCAGTGATATGAACTCACTTGTTCAGTAAGCTTAGATTCCTGCTCTGAATCTCTTCTAGAGCTTCAGCAACTGCCAGAGCCTGGTTTGCATTGAGCTCGTCGGCCAACAGGAGGGCAGTGTTCTGCAGCCTGAGAGGAAGGGAAAACACATGAGAGACATGTGACACTCGAGAACTTCTGTAAAGATCTCTGCTTGTAGAAACGCTCCGCTGATACGAACCCATCTCTGATCTCCTCACTGGCCATCGGAGCCAGAGCGACAAACAGCTTGGTGAAGGAGAAAGGATCGGTGCTTGAATCGATCAGCTCCATCAGTCTTTGTTTGACAGCCAGCCTGAAGTCACAGTTGTTGAACTGCAGCGACTGAAACAGCCCCATGATGATGCTGATATTCCCCGCGTCGAGTCTGGGGATGTTGCACAAGATGATCTTGTTGCACTTCTCCAGCAGCGGCCGGTTACTGTGCTTGATGTTGCGTAGGAACTGCACCACTCTCCGCGGGTTGTTATAATTCGAGGGATCCATGGTGTCCAGGAGAAGGTCTGCCCTGCTAATGAGGGCGTCCCGCAGCCGGGGAGAGACCAGCGACGACATGCTGATCATCAGTGTGGTAAGAATCCTGGGAAACATGGCCAGAGAATCAATACACAATATGAGGTACTTTAATTTGATTTAAATATTTGCTATTTGATTGTATCGCTCTCCTGACTGACCTGGCATCATCAATGGAAGACAACCTCCGATCCACAATACTGGTGATGTGGCCCATTAGAGGACTGTGTTGAAGGTGCTGATCACTTAAACAGATGGCAAACTTGGACAGGGATCCCATTGGAAATCTGCAAACGGTCACATTTGTGTAAAATCTCATTAAATTTAAATAATTTGCAACCTGACATCCCATCACATGTACACAACAATGTAATGTATTCATACCGGTCTATTCTGAGCCATGCCTCGGAAACTAACTGCTGCACAAGGGAGTCGTGTGGATCCACATTCAGCCTAAAAGATGGACAAGAACACAGTGTGTTACCATTACATTATTACAATTTAAACACAGAACACTGGTTATGTCTATAGCTTAATGTACCTGAGGAAACTGTAAAGCGTGTCCACCAACATAAGGTCATTCATAAGAGCAATTTTGTTCTCCGCCAAAACGCGGAGAGTCAGGAACTGCGGGTGGCTCTTGATGAGCTCCACAGTCCTGAGCATCTGTGGCTTCTCTTTCTGGAAGCTCCACAGCATCCCGACCGCCATGCTGACATGGTTCACTGTGAGCTTGGCCTTGTTCTTGCCCACCACCTCGAACACCTGGTCTTCGACAGAGCAGACCCTCAGCTGCTCCAGGACCTGGTCTCGGTTCACTACCCCACCGTGAAGGCACCTCCGAAGGAAGGGGTTCACACACCGGAGCCGGAACATCACCACAGACCAAAGCTCACATCAGTCATAAACTGGAGTCTTCATTGTACCGAAACCAAGCCGAGATCACGCCCACAAAACTACAGTCTGGCATGTGTCAGGTGCTCCTTCAGGGACCTGTATCACACACACACACACACACACACACACACACACAGAAAAAAAAACATTATGTTCACATGTGTCACCATGTCTTGTGAATGATGTTTGGTTGCAAGTTAAAATGCACAAACATGTGTGATGTGTTTGTTCAGTGTGACATGCTGACCTCAAGTTCAGACGGTTTCATCTCGCAGGCAGCCCCATCCTGGTGTTTCATGTATGACTTTACTATGTCCAAGTCTGTCAGTGCGACATTCACGTGCATGGAGAAACAATCACCTAAAATCCCAGACCACGTTAAGGTTATTACCAGTTCCGCCGCGGTTCTTGGCTATATTACTGTAGATTGTAGAGAGCCAAACATTATATATCTAACAGAAATTAGAACAGGACGTAAGAACCGTTTATTCAAAGTCAGCGTGTGTGCTATTACTGCTTCACTTCCGTAGCTAGTGACGTCGTGAACGCCCCAGATTTTTGCAACCCTGGGTTTTGCCTTTCAGGTAGCGGGCAAACAGTCGGAAGGAGAGCTACATTGGTACGCAGGGTTATCCCATTTCACTAGCTACTTTGTTGTAATAAATATACGATAAGCACCGCAATCCATCGCTTATAAGAAGGAAATGCGAACAGTGGGTGGTTAGCAGCCCCTGCGTAAGTTCAACCTGACAGTCCTGCTTCAGGGCATACAAAACCTACGCTTCCCCAGCTTCTTGCCCGGCCGCGTTCACTGGCGCACGATTCTTGAAAATGCATTGACGTTCCTGCCGCGCCATCTTTAGAAAACATTCAAGCCAACCACTGAATGAAAGTTAATTTTCGTCGTTCGTGAGAGCTACTCGCTGCATGGAGTGAACCCGTTTTGTTTCCAGGTATTGTTATTTCGCATCACCCGCATCTTACGCCATATATGCGTGTAGTTAATGTGTCGAAATGTAAACGACGTACGTCATGAAGAAGAACCCTCTACATGTTGTCTGGCTGATGCTAGGTGGACTTGCTAATGCTAATACCAGGCCTGCCGTTAGGGTGACCGTGTGTGTGTATTTGTGTGTACTGTTACGTGAAACCATAACGACGGTATCCGTAGTGTTGTGCGTTTGTGTGAGCGGGAGGATTATTTTTCTTAAACAGTTTCTTTTCGCAATCGAAATCAAAGTGAGACGTAACAACGCGATGCTAATTAGCTAACCTAGCTTCTGATTTAAAAAAACACACAACTAACGTTAGCTTGATCCTGTTAATAATCCAGCTGCAGTCGTGGCATTAACGGTGTCGGTAACGTTTATGTGGTTTATTTTAGATTTTGTACGATATTTATTATTGTTTTCATTAGCATTAAAGCGACTCGTTCTTCTGGCCAAACTCGGCAGGTGTGCAGGGGGTTTCTATCTAACAGCCACTCATCTTTGTGTTCTTCAGGTGTTTGATCAGCAGAGGTGATCATGGGGATCAAAGTTCAGCGCGCTCGGTGCTTCCTTGACATCGGCATCAGTAATGTGCTCGGTAAGAAAGAAACTTAAAATGTCTGTCTACTTCTTCATTCACCCACTCACTTTATTTGCTTCCAGAAACTGTAGAAGAGAGGAGTTTATTAAACTATATGGTAATTTTATGGGATACACTACTTTTGAATTGTATATATTTTCCCCTTAATATTAAGTCTACCATCATTCATAGAAATAGGCCCGACAGAAGTGTCAGACTGCATTTAGCTAGATGCACCTGATATACTGACCACAGAAGATGATTTCTCACCATGATAAACAAAACTACCAATGCTCTCTCCTCCACAGTCGGCAGAGTTGTGGTTGAATTGTTCTCTGACATCTGTCCAAAAACATGTGAAAACTTCAGATGCCTCTGCACAGGTAAATTATGAAATTTACCAACAAAATATGCCAGAAGACAGTTTATGTTATTGCACAGTTTAATATTGATAAGCGGTTATTGACTGTGGTTTCATTCAGGTGAAAAGGGTGTTGGGAAAGGAACTATGAAACCCCTGCACTACAAAGGATGTCTGTTCCATCGCGTTGTAAAAGACTTCATGATCCAAGGAGGAGACTTCAGTGAGGGTGAGTTGATGACGTTTGAAGGAAACATCAAATCTCTATTAAAAGCATCCTACAGCTGTCAGTTTTAACCTAGCACATGCATATGGTGCCACATTAGCATCTAATAATGATATAAATAATATCAGCAAAGGTTAGCATCGACCTGTATAACCAACAATCAGCATTTTTTATGACATACATCTCTGTCCAGCAGCAGCTCCCTTCCTTATTTTTTATTGTTTTTATTCCTCCTTACATCACAGGTAATGGAAAAGGAGGTGAATCCATCTATGGAGGCTTTTTTGAAGGTAAAGAGGCACCTGTCAGAGCTGTCTGTCTTTATCCAAACTGAAGTTGGCTTCAAGATGGCAGTGCAATCTTATCCTTTTTCCCCCAGATGAAAGCTTCGCTGTGAAACACAACAAGGAGTACCTGCTGTCTATGGCCAACAGGGGCAAAGATACAAATGGATCACAGTTTTTCATGTAAGTAATATTCCTATAAATAAATTGTAGATTTGATGCAGTATTAGTTCGTTCTGTCTGTCCTAAGCTATACAAATAAGTATATGCCCTTTTTCCCCTGAATGGCCTGCCGTAATACTACAGAACAACAAAGCCCTCACCACATCTGGATGGGTAAGTGCTGTTTGATCGTAAGTCTTTGATTGAATGCATCGGTGACAATGTACACTGATTCACCTGGATCAACATGGCTAAAGCTCACTACCACTGTATTTCCTCAGTGTCCATGTGGTTTTTGGTCATGTGATTTCCGGCCAAGAGGTTGTTCAAACCATGGAGAACCAGAAAACCGATCCCAATAGCAGACCATATGCGGATGTGAAAGTTTTGAACTGTGGAGAGCTTGTTCCTAAATCTAAAGGTTTGTTTGTAAACATTTCAGTACTTTCAAAATAAGTTTCAAATTAGTTCATTTTTTAGCTCTTGTTTTGTTTTTTTAACGAAGAAGTGCTTCTAACGGACCCTTGAATGTTAACAGCAAAGAAAGATGAAAAGAAGAAGGAGCGAGCCTCCTCCAGTTCTAGCAGTAGCTCCAGCGACTCTGAGAGCTCATCACAATCCTCCTCTGATTCTGAAGAATCGGAGAAGAAATCTAAGAAGAAGAAAAAGAAGGCGAAAAAGCTAAAGAAGAAACAGAAGAAGGAAAAGAAAAGGTAGCTGAATGTATTGTAACATTTTCAGTGTCTGCAGTGTAAACACTACGTAGTGTCTTTATTCTGAGCGCCAATGCTTTCCTAGGTCTGAGGCTGAAAGTGCTGAAGAGAAAGAACAAGAAGAGTTGGTTACCTCCACTGTACGTCCTGAAGAAATTCCACCCATTCCAGAGAATCGATTCCTCATGAGGAGGAGTCCCCAGGTGGTCCAGAATCCAAAAGAGGAGGAAAAGGCTCAGCCAAGTAAAGAGGAAAGGCCAAGAGAGAGGTCAGTCTTCTTGACATGCATCTAAAAATAATGTAATTGTCAGCTAAATTTCATGCCTTTTTTCTTTTCTTTCTTTTTTCCTGCTCCCTCTCCAGTACTGGCAGGACATATAATTCACAGTCATCCTATAATAGAAGATTGGTGATGACACGATCTGGGAGGAAGATAAAAGGCAGGGGTCCAAGGGTAAGTGCAGGGGACCAATGTGAAGCACTCAGCTGGCGTTTTGTGATCTTTATTTATATTTTACAATTTATGTTACATCTGTTGAGATGGGAGTAAGTAAAGTTGCTTTTGTAAGGCAGCAACACATAAAATCAAATAATTTATCCATTTCTAAACACTCTTGTCCAGTGTTTGTTCCAGTCTCTGTAGAACAGAAGTAAGTGGTTTGTCATTTTCCCCATCCAGCGCTACCGGACTCCATCACGGTCTCGCTCAAGGTCCAGAGATGGCTTTCGGCGCAGTGAAACCCCTCCACACTGGCGTCAGGAGATGCACCGTCAGAGGATGAGGGCGGTCACTGGAGAGCGCTGGATTAAGGGTGACAAGTAAGATAATCTCACTTGGATTTACACCACAACTACAAAAGACAATCAAATACGGCTGTATGTGACTATTTAAAATGTTGCCAGTTAGAGATTTAGCTTAATTTGAATTTTTACATAAAATGACTAAACTTTTCTGGTTCAGCACCTGAAATGTTCCCAGATTATGTATTTCAAAGCTAATCAGTGTCTTTAAAAATGAACTATTCAAATATTTTCTGAACTCCTGAATAATGTATTGGCTCAGAACATTATTGAATGCTGTAATGTGATTTCATAGTGTTGCCTGATGTCGGTTGTGTAGTTCTGTAGGTGACATTTCCCTTGCATGGTTTTTTTAACAGAGGTGACATGAACGACGCCAAGGAGGAGGCTGCTAAAGCTACAAGACGAGAGAGACATACCTCCGACACAAAGCACGACAGCGTAGCTGAGGGTAAAAAAGACAAGAAAAGTCGGTCACATAGATCCAAAAGCAAAGAAGAGGACACTGCTGAGAAGGACGAGAGGCATAGCAAACACAAGGCAAAGAAAAGGGATAAATCACAAAGCCGTAGTAAAAGCAGAGAAAAGAGTCGGAGGTCAAAAAGCAGAGAGAAGGGTCACAAGCACAAGAGTTATGACAGAAAAGGTCGCTCGAGGAGCAAAGATCGAAATGCTAGTAAGAAAGAAAAGGAGTCAGAGTCTGATCACAATAAAGATAGAAATAAGGATCACGAGTCCGATAAAAAGAATGAGGAGGATGCTAAAGGAAAAAATGGCGAGAGAGCTCGGACAAAGTCACCAAGTAAGGAAAAAACGACCACAAAAGAGGGGCGCAGATCAAGCAGCAGGAGCAGGGATAAGAGCGGACCTGCAGCGTCAAAAGACAAAGAAGAAAAACGAGACAAAGACAGAGCGAGGGGCAGAGAGCGTAGTCGGAGTCAGGAAAGACGGCACAGCAACGAAAGGGAGAATAAGAAGCGAGAGACATCCAGGGATAAGGAGCGACGAACAAGAAGTCCAGACAGAAATAAGCAGAGAGACTCCCACAGAGGCAGGCGCTCCAGGAGCAAGAGTGCTAAGAGAGACCACAGCAAAGATCGGTCCGCTCATAGGAAGGACAGAGAATCCAACCAAAGGAGAAGACGTAGCAGCAGCTCCGAGAGCGACAGGGACGAGAAAAGGAAGCGTCAAAAGAGCCCAGATTCCAGGCGGAGAGAGAGAAAATCTAACTCCAAATCCAAAGACAGAAGAAGCCCGGCCAAACCAAGACCAGATAGTACCAAGGGCAAATACCGAAACAACGACAAGAGGAAGAAATCGAGCTCTAGCTCAAGCTCCGACAGCGACTGAGCTTGATGATATCTGAAAGAATAGATCGTGAGTTTTGAAGTCTGTCCCTGTTTTATACCCACTTCACATGTTCTATACAGCATCGGCTTTCCATCAAGAGTGGGACTTATTCATATTCCTCATTCAGTGCATAAAACAAACTCCACCGTTCAGCCAAAGCTAACACGAGTGCACACTGTCCAAGCCAATTTCTAGGACTGTAGGAACTTTGTGAATACCACTCAAACTGGTCATAGAAGACTGACGCATCATGTAAGCTTTAGCAGAACTATGGACTTAATTCTGGCATTGAATGGAAGTTGTGGATTAGTCGCCCTTTAAGTGCATCACACTGTTGGTGGGTAGCTGAGGCTGCATGGCCAGCTTAGAGGAGAGCATTCGTGACTGAAAAGGAAATGAATCTTTAGCGTGACATACCAGGCGTTCTTTTAATTGTACATGACCTGAAGACATCTGTTTAAAGACTCTTTTTTTTTTTTTTGGTAAATTATATTTTGACTTTAGAGTAGTTGCAGTAAAATCAGTTAGAAATTGCAACAGTGATCCTTTTTAACGTCTTTTCTCCTGAAATGTATTTAACGGTTGGTTTTGGGGGGAAGCATCATCTCTAAGTTCCAAGAGAGAACACTTAATTTCTGCATGCATATCCCTGTCATTGTTAGGTGAGATATGATGACTTTTCCTTTTCTTTTTGTACACACGCGACCTTTTCCTGTAGATTTGTTAACCGGTTTTGAGATACCTCTGTTTTTGTTTTTTTAAATGTAAAAGAAATGTCAACGTCATGCTGCAAGTACAACATAAAATCACTTTGTATACATTGTGTTTTGAGGAAGTTGGTTTTAAGAAGGACTCGACTTTTAATATTCTGTAAATGCTGTCATAAACACAATCCATCTACTGGAAGTCTGAACATTATGACTTATGCACTGTTGACTGTAATCAACAGTTACATTACTACAGGATATTTACACTGTACTGTGAAGGTTTTGTCATCCAGTGTCTGATTCAGTTCACCACAGTTTTTAAAGACAGTCCACTTTTTTGGCCCAGATAGTCGTCATCTTGGTTGTTGTTGATTCGCGATATTCACAGAACCTTTTTGTTGTTTTCTGTGATTAATTTCAAACTGTGTGTAATTTAGCTCTCACGTTTCTCTACAGAATGTATGGAACATTACAGAAGTTTGAAATAAACAGGTGCATCTGGACATTCAGAGAACGTTGTCTAAAGCACGCATCGCTCCATATCACGTACTTTATTGTCATTCCTGCAAAAGTATCTGATTGTGTCCAAAATCACTCCCATATTTACCACAGAGTGACCATGATGCACTGCATGTCTTGCTTTCTAAACTCAACAATGGATGGTAAGACAACATCATGACTACTCATGAGTCCCAATTATAGCCTGATTTACTATTCGCTCTTCACCACCCTATTGTGTTTATTAATGGAATAGTGAAAGAATGATATCAGACAGCCTGCCAAAAACATTTTAATTAATTTAAAAACCTCTTGAAAGCAACATTGCCAGCTGGGAGCAGCTTATGACCAAGTAAACCCGAGCTTCCCCTTTGCCTTTTGGATATCTACGGCCTCATGAAGCTTTTTAATGTTCTGGGTGGTACCAGAGACGTATTTGGGCATTTGAGCACCCGTACAGTCCTGAACCAGGTATCTAGGCCGGACTCCAGACGTCACCGGACCGTGCCCTCCTCCGACCCCTTCCCCTGCAGTTTTGAGGAGTGGAAACACGTTTCGCTGAGCCTCGACAGCCGCGCTGATGATTTCCTGTGAATACTGTTGAAAGCGTTTCTCCTCTTCGGCGATGAGCTCTGCGTTCTTCATGTCGAACTCCTGCTCCTCTCTTCTCAGCTGCTGATGCCTGGCACTCCTTATAGCCTACATTTAGAAGGAAGAAAGATGGATGTACAACAGTTTTTCATTTTGTGGTGGGGATAGTTTCAACTTTACCATTTGTGTGGCGTGGAAGTCTTTTAGTTTTCGTGCTTCTTCTTGGATCTTCTGCGCCTTCAGTTGTTGTTTTTCAGAAAATATCCTGTCGGCCTCTTTCTTGCCCTCGAGGTCATCTCGGTGGTCCTGCTGAGTCCTGTGCTCTCTCTGCTCCTTCTCTTTTTTCTGATGAAACAGTTTGCGTCACAGGTATAACGTAACAGCTTTATGCTACAGAAGCAGCATCTAAACCTCACCATGAACTCTCTGTGTACGATGATGGACTCCAACATGGCGGCCTTCTTCTCCTCCTCCTCCCTCTGCTGTCGTGCCTGTTTTGCATCTCGCTCGGCGACGGCCTTCGCCATCCTCTGCTCCTCCCTGTCAGTCTCATCCTGCTGTTCCACCCACAGCTTGTCTGTGATCCTCTCGATGCGCATCTGGGCCTCTCTGAAGAGAATGAAACACCAGGGATCCACTGCATGTAATGGTTGGTTGGTAATATTTATATTAACTTACCTAAACAATGCCTTTTCTTTGTCTATCCTTAACTCCGTCATCTTTTGTTTTGCAGAGAGAAAAAGTTTCCTCTGCTCCTCTTCAGCCTTCAGTTTCTGCTCATCTGTTGCTCTCACGAGGTCTCTGGTGGCGACCAATTCCTGTAAATACAGAGGACGCGCTGGTAAACTTGTGTAAAGTAGTGACACAAACACTGGCTAACCTGCTCTGTTGAGGCAGTACCAGGTGAGCTCGCATGAGGTCTCTCTTCAGCTTCGCTTGTCTGTCTTCCTCCATTCTTTGCTCCCACTGGTGGAGCTCTTTTAGGCGCTGGATTTCCTCCGCCTCCTCCTTGTTCTCTACCTTCTGTCGCTCCCTCGCCAGCTCATTTTCCTTGACCCTGCAAAAAAATTCATTCTCAGGCTTCTCAATTTCTTATTTGGAATCTGTTACACAGTTTGGCTGCAAAATATGATGATAAATGATCTTTGATAACTTCTAAAAAAAAAAAAAAACCCTGGTAACTGGCGAATGTGCAGAGCTGCTTTGTCGTATCTGATGCAAGACTTACTTTACTTTTAATTCCTCTGCAATAGCCCGACACTTAAGCTTTTTGCCGAGGGCTTTCTCCTGCTCCCGTTGTAAGGCTTCGTCCTCTCGGGTCTTGACCAAATCCAGGTAATCTTTGTTGACATCTTTGGAGGCATTCTTCAATCGTTGCTTCAGCTCAATCTGAGCCTCCCTCTCCTTCAGCACCTCTGTCAGCAAGAGGCCACGCTGCGGAAGTAGCATTAATCATTCGTTACCCCCCCAAAACACCAACATATATAGCCAAACATGTACAACGATTCTCAAGAGATACTCACATGTAATCCTTTGACACGGTCAGTCTGATGGAACAGCTGAATCTTGGCTTTTTCGATGGCATCTTTCCGCTGCTGCTCCCGATAATTGGCCTCTTCTTTATCCATCACTTTCCTTTTCTCCTCCTCAATCTCCTCCCGGATCTTCTTTGCCTCCAGCCTTTTTTGCCTCTGACCCTTTGAAAAATGTATTTAGTGTGTTAGCCTTTTTGCTTTAGTGCAGTGTATTGTGCGTTTATTGTGCAACCTTACAAATACATTTACATAAAGCAAACATTATCTCAGAAAAAGGCAACTTACAGCGAGTTCCGACGCCTCTTTAGACTGCAAATGCAGGGCTGCCCTCTGTTTCGCTGCCTGTCTTATGCTCTCCTTGTCTTCATCAGCCTGGTCCAATCCATCTTGCATCCTCAGCCATTCATCCTTGGTGAAGACAGTAACTTGTCGCAGGTCTGGTAGTTGGATCATCCCGCTGGCTTCCTCAGCTGAAGATACTTTAAAAACAGGAGGAAAGAAGGCACTCAATTTAGAACATAGCGTATTTAAGGAAATATGCACCATCACTTTGTGTAATTTGGGCCATTGAGGACTGAAAATGTGTTTCTCTAGAATGTTATGGGATGCATATTTATTTCTTCCCTGTTGGAAGTTCATATTATCACACATGGAATTGAATAGCATGAGACATTATTTGTGGTCCCTGGATGATTTAGGATGTGAGGAAATGCGTTTTTTGAGGCAATCATTTTTTTGTCCGCACCTCAGATGTTTTATCAGTTCATGGCAGGTGTTGTATAATCTGTTATACAACACATGCACATGTATGCTACTACATGTAGAACTTAATACAAAATGTTAGGTTATTTCAGATATTTTTTCCTTTACGCATTTTAATTTGACTGTTTTTAGACACAAAAAAGGTAGATTTAAATCAAATGAAGGGACTCAGTATTGTATAAATATAGCTATGATCCTGCATATTGGGAATATAAATACATGCAGAAAGTATACTGTTTAGTAATACAGGAAGTTGTTTTCTTTTGGTGGGAATGACAATGGGTGGATGCATACTCATTGGTTTCAAAGCCACTCTTTCATTGTTCATTGTTTTTTTTTAACGTTACTGTTACAGGATTTCAAGACTACTGTCACCATCACAGACTTGCAAATCCTCTATTAGCCATGACAGCTAACGTTAGCTTCACTCAAGTAAAGTTTACCCCAAACTCTCACCTTTCTTGCTGGAGCCTCTTCGTCGGCCGAACTGACCCACAGATGACATTTCTATTCGACGAATATTACCTCACAGCTAAAGAAAACAATTACTACTTCTAAATAAAACACTTGACAAAGCTTTAAATCGTTCGAGGCTACGATAATCTACATCAGTGGAAGGTCCGCAGTTGTTGGTTGTATCCAGGCAACGCTTGTACCAATCATGCATTTCCCCTGATGGACAACAGGGGGCGGTGTGAGCCAAAGTTATTCCTGTATGAATGCCCACACACACACACCTCAAATTCATGTTAATCTGCCTAAAAATGTTGCCACCCTGTTTTTCAAATTCTCAAACATTTAATTTCAAGAAAAATATTAAAAATTGAAAATTATTTTTAGTGTTATGTGATTGTTTTAGGGGTTTGTTTGTTTTTTGCAGTGGAACAAAATTATTTTTTGACAAAAGGTAAATAAATAAATGTAGAAAGGAGTCAGTGCAGGTCACAATATTACTGGCAACCGTTTTAAAAGTTTAAAGACATGCAGGTGATTCCTTTCCACTCTCAGTATAAATATACTACTTGACTTGCATTCTGCTGTTTTGTGATACAGCAGAGCATGGACAACCTCAATGTGTTTTATTCTGAATTGTTGCAGTTGGAAAAGCATACATGCAAATAATTAAATTAATTAAATTTAAAATTACATTGCAATTTGACACATTGTCATGTGTCTTGACACAATGTTCATACACTGAAATAGAACATAATAGCATTACAAAATCGGATTCATATGACTCCAATTGCGTCCTAAGATCCTGGTTTATAGCAGAAGAGTAAAAAAAGATATCCGGTTCATGCTTTTCATACATTTGACATCCTGGATCAGACAATGATGGATATTCTGCACACAAACAAATAAGGTGTATTACAATCTAGAGTTGAAAGCAGATGTAATCTAATGTCTCACACAAAGATAAGGAGGCTCATGTGCAGCCTAATAAGTCAGGTGATGAACATAAGTAGGAGAAAAAAGGGCCTCCTTTATATGACGTCAGAGCAGGAGATGCAGGAGAGGCGGGTTTTACTCTGAAAGGGGGCCGTCTTACATCCTAGAAAACCATTCAAAAAGCAGCAGAGGGGAAAGCAACTCCTCCGTGTCCATCATCATCATCCCTTACAGCACCAGTTTACACACCGAGCAGCAGCGACCCGGTGGAAGAGAAATCATGGCCCCGATCTCCATCAAGAGCGTTTTGATCAGTGAGAGCGTCGACCCTCGCTGCAAGGCCATTCTGGAGGAAAATGGCATCCGAGTGACGGAGAAACAGAACATGAAGAAGGATGAACTGCTGGCGGAGATTAAGGTAAAAGTTGGCACTCGAGTGTTGCGTAACTGCTTTCACGTGCACCGGGGCGGACGCGTGTCTTTCCTGCGCGCGACGTGCAGCCGTTTCCCGAACATGTAGATACATGAAATAAATGGATACACGTTCGATGTGAGCTGCGTGCACTTTTTTTGATCCTCTGCCGTTTTGCGTTTTTCCCTACAATTTTTCTGTGATCGTGTGGTACCGCCCCTTGCGAAGCTGATGCAACTCATCCCAGACTTTGCAGGTCTCCCATCACAGCCTGCTCCGGGAGGCAGCTGTTATCAGCTTCATGCAGGCTGTGCACGTGCAACAAAACAAATAACGAACATTTTGCCTTTTGTTCACTACATTATTTTTTAGAAATTATGATTTGCAGTTTTTTCAAACAAACGCAGTGGTTTGCAGGGCTGGACACTCTGTTGGGTCCACGGGCCAAAGTGAGATGTGGCCCCCGTTCCCCCCCCCCCCTCACTATTTAACCATTATTCCCTTTTTAGTTCTGGTCCGATTCATATTCACATTTCATATTTTCCAAACAAAACGATGCATGGAATTGTATGCATTAAGTGGACTTTTGAGTATATTTGTGTCTGGTGAAAAAGTACATGTTGAGTATACAACTGGCCATATATAGTCTGTCATAATTGGTAAGCAAAGACAGGGAATGCGACACAAAGGAGCATTTTGTACCATAATTATATTGGAGCATAGTTACAGTGTTGTTTGCTCGATGTCACTCACTTTTAATTGGGGAAACTGCTAAAACGCAGAGTAGGACACCAGCTAAACTCACCCCAGTTCAAACTGCCTTTCTCTTTTTTAATGTGAGGGAAAAGCTCCACGAGTTTCCATGGTTACAAACTGATCTTGTATAAATATACGCCGCACATCCCACACACAGATCAGGGTTTGTTAACGGCTCATGATCAGCTGTCGATAAGCTATTGAATTTATGCAAAAAAAACACACACATCTGCTATCACGCAGGCTTTTAGGTCGGTCTGTTTGCTTTCACTCCACTAATGAACCACAGCGGAGCAAAGCCACGCTTTTTTAGGCGTTGTCAGTCATTTCTGTGGGTTTGTTTGTTCTGCAACAGCATTGGATCGGCAGCGTTCACATTTGCTAACATGAGCAGGCACGTTTATTTAACTAAGTACCTTCCTGAAACATAAGAAAATGCAAGATGAGGTAACAGTCATGGTTGTACTGTGCTGTAGTGGTAGGAATTAAGTACCGCAAAGTAGTGACTCTGTTTAGGGACCCTTAAGGTTTGGTAATGTACATAAACATCGTGTGCTTTTCTCCCCATTCTAGGACTACGACGGCCTCGTGGTCAGATCTGCAACGAAGGTAACGGCCGACGTCATCAACGCTGCAGATAACCTCAAAATCATCGGGAGAGCTGGAACCGGCGTGGACAACGTGGATGTGGACGCTGCCACCAAAAAGGGCATTATTGTCATGAAGTAAGACTCAAGTCTGTGAGCAAATATGTATTCTTTCCCTGTAATACGATGTACATTAACTGTACACCGTTTCCTCCAGCACGCCAAGCGGTAACACCATCAGCGCCGCCGAGCTGACCTGCGCTCTGGTGATGAGCCTTTCCAGGTGAAAGAGCAACACGCTTGTTAATTACATAACAGTTAGTACAGGTGCCACGCTGAAGAACAAGCTGTAAAAACTGCTATATTTGCACAACATTAATTTTGTATGTGTTATTTATTTATTTGTTGATTTTTTAGATCAATTTATCAGGGTTTTATTATATTTTAATTATGTTGGTCAGTTTTAAGTGTCCAAATTTGGATTAGCCACTCGAGCACTTTAATTGTTTTATCCACTGTATGTAACTGTCCCTTTTTTTTTTTTTTTTTTTTTTTGTGTGTGCATGTGTTGTCCTAACTGTGTGACGGAAGCCCACTTTTAAACTGCAACACAAGTTTACCTACGGGTACGAATAAAGTAACCTGAACCTGAACCTGAACCTGATTACAGGTATCGTTTTCTCTCCCAGAAATGTGCCTCAGGCGGCGATGTCGATGAAACAAGGGAACTGGGATCGCAAAAAGGTGAGCAGACATTTCCCTTTGCTGATCGGTGTGGTGCCAAAAAGTGATCTGGAACTGGAAACAATTATGATTATTGGATTACAAGAAATGTTTCACAAAGACACACCTTTGCTATGACCACAGACATAGAGTGATTTGTAGTTATGACTGTTTGATCCAGATAAAAGCAGCTGTAGACGGATTTAACTGGCACCACACCGGCCGGGTTTCCGTCGGCACACAAAGCCATTACTGACGCCTGGTCGGCTCCGTTGTTCAGCCACTCATCGCTAATCAGACGTGACGCTTGGACGGGGTCATTGTTTTGTTTCTGATTTTTTTTTTTTTTCTTCTTTTTTGTACAGTTCATGGGCGCAGAGCTGTATGGCAAAGTACTCGGAATAGTTGGACTTGGAAGAATAGGAAAGGAAGTCGCCTCCAGAATGCAGTCGTTCGGCATGAGGGTTCGTATTCTAGACTGTTTGCATTCCTCAGCGGTGAATGATACCTCCTGGTGATTTTAGATTCAGCAAACGTGGCAAGATAAGTTGTCTCTCTTCTTAGACGATCGGCTATGATCCGATCACTCCTCCTGAGGTGTCTGCCAGCTGGGGGGTGGAGCAGATGTCTCTGGAGCAGCTGTGGCCCCAGTGTGACTACATCACTGTCCACACTCCCCTGATGCCCTCTACTGTCGGTGAGGTTAAATAGAAAAATCATATATTGTACCGAAATTATGTGGAATTTCTTTTTCATTTTATTTCTTTTTTATATACCCAAGGTCTGCTTAATGACGAAACGTTTGCTAAATGCAAGAAAGGAGTGAAGGTTGTGAACTGTGCACGAGGGGGAATCATCGATGAGGATGCTCTCCTCAGAGCTCTGGAGTCCGGACAGTGTGGAGGAGCGGGGCTGGATGTCTTCGTTGAGGTAAGATTATTGGAGCATAAATCATAACATAATATAAATAAAAGGGTGATTGCTTCCCATATAACTCACGTTGTGTTCATGTTTGGCCACAGGAGCCTCCTAAGAACCGCTCGTTGGTCGAACATCCGAACGTCATCAGCTGTCCTCACCTGGGAGCCAGCACGAAGGAGGCCCAGGCCCGCTGTGGGGAGGACATCGCACTGCAGATTGTGGACATGGTGAAGGGCAAGAAGCTGGTTGGAGCCGTAAGTTTGGTCTTTTTATTCTTTTCCAGACAAATGACTTCTCACCCGTTGAGATTTGGGAACACGTTAAAGGGGCACTTAGAAGAGTTGGTGCTGCAGAAAAATCAATGCAGCAGATGGTATCCAGTTATACTATTGCAAAGAACACTTGTAATAGTATAACTGGATAACATCTTTTTATTAGATTTGTAACACAGGCTTTCTGCCTAGAAAGAATATATTTAAGTGCAAGCCATTTATTTATTAATTTATTTAGTTTTTTGGTACAACATGTCGGGTGAGCTCAGTTCTGTGTCACAAACATACAGGGAGCTTACATTGCTATTCCACACTCAAGATGCAAAGCAATGGATGCATACCACTTTATATATGTATATTCATAGTACCATATCTTTATTGTATTCATATCTTTTTACATTAAAAAAGTACAATATTTGAAACCTTTTTTCCCCTGTAATTTAATTGATTTATGAATGAATATCTGTGACATTTCTAGCAATAAGGCATCATAGTTATAACTAAGTAACTATTTAACTTTACACAGTTCTCGTAGCCACCTCGATTACCAAACTTCTTTACATTCCTGTGCTAAACAGACAGGAAGGCACCTTTCTAGCTCATTCCATCTCCAATAAATCAATTACTTATTAATAAGTATTTCAGAATATGTGATGCATTTATTTAAGAGACATCTAACAGAGTATATAACAGACTCTCAGATTGTAACGCACAAAATAATTTGGTCCTCGATTTGCATCTGTTTTCCATATTTGTGATCACATTCGGTTCGCAAAAGCATTCTGATTCTCATGTCTTCTCCTTCTTGTAGGTAAATGCACAGGTTCTGGCCAGCACGTTCTCCCGGGATTCTCACCAGCTGATCAAACTGGGAGAAGCCGTTGGTGCTGTGCTGCAGTCATGCTCCGCTTCTGGGAAGCCGTTTAAACAAGTCCAAATCACTACCCAAGGTGAAATTACTACTCTTAACCACTGGTCTAACCGGCTTGTCTAACCTGAAGGGAGGGGAGGGGGGCGTTGTATGGCAGGAATGTTTTCTCCCTCTGGTGGTTTGATTGGGAAACGCAGTGTTGGACGTAAACTCCTGTTATAAATTATGCAGATGCACTTCCTGTTAACATTGAAATATGTTAACACTGCTTTCTTCAAACCAGGGGATTGCATGAAGTCCTCCACTGATTACATGACTTCATCAGTGCTGGTCGGACTGCTGAACCAGGACTCTGGCTGTTGCCCGAACCTCATCAACGTGATGAGCCTCGCCAAGGAGTCTGGAATCACGGTACAACATCATTCCTGCAAAACGCCTGCTCACGACGACGGCAACGTGGTGTGTATCTATAGAAAATTTACCATTTCGTACATGTGAACCAACTATTCAGGTGAGCCAGACCCACTGTGCGACCGACGGGGCTTCCGATGGAGTGTGTAAGTTGGAAGTCGTGGGCAGCGGCTGCAGCTTCAAAGCCAGCGGGTCAGTCCAAGGTGGCATGCCGGTTCTGCTGGAGCTGAGCGACAGTGTGTTCAGACAGCCGGTCTCTCTCACTGGAAACCTGCTGTTCTTCAAGGCCTCTGCAAGCCCTCAGCTCCTTTCCTCTGTGGCTGGTAAGAAACTTCAAAATGATGTATAATCGTAAAATAGAATGATGTCAGAATTTTTCAAATGAAACCTATTTTCTCTTTTCGGTTGTTTTTTGTTTAGGACTTCTGGCCACAAAGGGAGTGGAGATCGAGTCCTTCAGTGCTCCTGCAGACCGCTCCGGGGATCTATGGTACTGCGTGGGGGTCTCCTCTCTCCTGCAAGACCTCGAGGCCTTGAAGCCTCTGGTGAAGGAGGCCGCACAGCTTGCCGTTTAAAATGGCAGCAGCAGTGCCGTCTACAAACCTTAACATTTTTGAGTCGAGAGTGTCTAACTGATCCATCTTGGTCCTTAGCGTTTACAACTAACAACTTTTATAAGATGCACATTTGCAATTTAAAACTGACATTTTGATAACATTCCATTGTTTAGATGCTTTACATGCACCTTTTTGTTTAAGTAAAAATAACGGTTAAGTCTCATGTGCTATTTTGCTGTTAGACCTTTTTGAAGCAGATGTGTAAAATAAAGTACACGTACTTGAATCACTGTGAGAACAATTGTGACGTTTGCAGTTATCTGTTTTTATTCAGCATACTTCCACCACATCAGCCCTGTTATATAACTAGTTTGATCACATGACATTGCACAGAGGGGCATGATAACTCGTAAAAGCTAAGAAAAAAAAAAGATGCATCACCAGTAAAACTAACAAAGGCATGGTGGATGGCAACCTTTACATTTACTCAAGTACCGTACAATTTTGAGGTAGTTGCACTTTATTTGAGTATTTCCATTTTATGCTTCTTTATACTTCTGCTCCCAGAGGGAATATTGTAATTTTGTTGCATAATCAGTACTTTTCTATTTGTCATGTAAAGTATATTTCTATAATAGTATTTTGTACTTTTGGCCGTAACAGAATATTTCTACACTTGAGTACTTCTTCCACCACTGCCCAACAGTACTAAGACCTGATACAAAATGCACCACCACAAAATACTGTTTACAGCTGTTCTCCAAAATCAGACTTTCTTGACATTGAAATATGTTGTATTGATATTTAAATTTCCACTGTGCGACTTCATTGATGAAATGACACAAAGTTAATTTACTCAAGTACTGACACATTTGAGGTACTTGTATTTAATTGCAGGTAGCTACCATGTACAGACCTTTTTATGTTTTCGTTGCTGTCTTCTAGGTCCACCATCAACTGCAACTATTTTCATCATTTTTTTTTCTTTTGTTTTTTTAATAGAAAAAAATTAGAATTTGCAGTTATTTTAATCACAAATTTGTATATAATTATAATTTAGAGGTTTGGACTGTTTGTTGGACAAAACAAACCTTGTGAAAGTGTCACTTTGACTCTGGATTACTGTGACATTTCAAGCCAAACAATCAATAAATTACAACAACAGGCTGTAATAGTTTTTAAACCGCCACTGGGGATATTTTTCTGCATTGAGTACTTTTATTTTTAATAATTTAATTAGGCTACATTTTCCTGTTTGTATCCTACTATTATTTTTACTTAAATTACATTTTCAATCCGGGATTTGTGACTGTCCTTTTTTAACAGTGTTTTTGTAATTTTATTTAGTTTAAGTAAAGGATATAAATAATTCCTCCACCAATGATTACTTCAAAGTAGATGTTTTACGTCAGTTCAATCTTTGAAAACGTTAACCACCATTGTTTTGTGCATTCAAGTGACCTACTGCCCTGCTTGAATTAAATTAATTTTATTGTTTTACTGTAAAACGAGTGGGAACCAACCAACGCGTGGCTTCTCGTTCAGGAGTGAGTACGGTGCACCGCGCTGTTAATCCTGGCTGGGATTAGGGTTAAACCTCGGCCGAACTGAAAGTGGGCTCAAATCGCTATGGCAACGACAAGAATCGGAGAAAACACGGACGTTGAAAGAGTCCGAGGGCTGCATTGAAGGCGACGTTAGTATTCTGTTGGCGGTGCGTCTCCGCCTGTCTCACGTGAGTGTCTCACGTACAGCGGGGTGGACGTTATATTTAGGCTCGGGGGAGAGAAGCAGCGCGTTGGGTGATTCCTCTGAATGGTTGCTTGGGTTTTTGTCAAGGACCTGCAGGGGAGAAGAGGAGGAGGAGGAGGAGGAGGGGAGGAATGGGGGATGGCCCCTTCACATAAATACCAAAATAGGATAGAGCTGCCTGCGACAGCCCTGCACGGGCTAAATTGAGCTCCATGTGTTTTTGAGAGAGAGACATTGTGTTGAACGGGGACATCTAGGATGAGAGGTAAGCCTGTAGTCTCTTCTATGTGAATCATGTTGCTTTGCTTGACCGCCATCCCTTTAACAGTATCTACATGTCCCTCAGATACTATGTCACACAAGCAAGCCGAAGTCTACACGTACGCCTTCTGTGACGGCGACCACCCGGCGGAGCTGCTGGACGCGCTCCGGACCTTCTACGTCAGCGGCCTGTTCAGTGACGTCGCTCTGCAATGCGGCGACTCCGGACAGGTGTTCCACTGTCACCGGGCGCTGCTGTCCGCCCGCAGCTCCTACTTCAGAGTCATGTTCACGGCGGACATGCGGGAGAGGTCGGACCGCGTCGTCACGCTCACCGGGGTGGACTGCGCGGTCCTGGACGCGCTGCTCAACTACGTGTACACGGCGCAGGTGTGCATCAGCCAGGGCAACGTGCAGAGCCTGCTGGAGGCCGCGGACCTGCTGCAGTTCACGGCCGTGAAACGAGCCTGCGAGGAGTTCCTCGTCCGCCTCCTGGACGTGGACAACTGCCTGGGGATGCACGCGTTCGCCGAGCTGCACCTGTGCGCTGGCCTAGAGAGGGAGTCCCGCAGGGTGATGCTGAGCCGGTTCAGGGAGCTCCTTCTGCAGGACGAGTTCCTCGAGCTGGACCACGAGAGGATGAGGGTGCTTTTGGCCGCTCAGAACCTCACCGTGCAGAGGGATGACGTGCTGATAGATGCTGTGGCCAAGTGGGTGACCCACGACTTGGACAACCGCGTCCACTGGGCTGCAGAGCTGCTGCACTCCATCCATCTAGACCTGGATGAGATCCACTTCAAGGCTACTCTAGAAGTGCAGAGACGGTGCTTGCCGAACAGCGAAGGGATGTTCAAATCAGTGATCGTTCAGGGACTGAGGTCAAATGGCAAAGAGGCGTGTGCAAGCAGAAAAACGTCCTCCAGGATGTATGTCATCGGTGGATACTACTGGCACCCTCTCTGTGAGGTGCACACCTGGGATCCTATCAGCAACACCTGGGTGCAAGGGAAAGACATGCCTGACCACGAAAGAGAGAGCTACAGCGTCAGTTTACTCGGAGGCAACATCTACGTGACGGGCGGTTACAGAACAAACACTGTTGAGGCTCTGGACACGGTTTCCGTGTACAACTGTGACTGTGATGAATGGACGGAGGGCCGGCCCATGATCACAGCTAGATACTACCACTGCTCTGTGGCCTTGCACGGCTGTATTTATGCCATAGGAGGATACAGAGGAGGAGCTCCAGAGCAAGAGACAGAATATTACGATCCTTTGAAAAAGAAATGGTTCCCGTTGGCCAAAATGATCCAAGGTATACAAACTATGAAGAGATTATATCAATGTACTGAAGATGAGGGAGAAATAAGTACCTGTTCATTCACATCACATGACCTTCATCATTAATTCTTAACCTTCCCTCTGTTGATGAAGATGATGTGGTTTTGGTGCACATTTTTTGAGCTTCCTGCCACATCTTGGGTCTAGTGGACATTGTGGAGCCTTTAGCAGCTAAATGGTCAGATATTCCATGTCAGGTGTTGGTGGAGAACAAAACAGAAAGAAAAACAGTGAATATTGGATTGACATTATAGGTTCCTCAGATGTGATGTAAATAGGCAACTGCTTGCTTACAAGTCGGCTTCCTCCACATGGTCAAATGATATTAAATATTAACATTTTCAGATGTGAGCCACTGATTCAGTTTGACCTATAACCTCTGTTTCCTTTGAAGGTGTGGGAAATGCCACTGCCTGTGTAATGGGAGAAAAAATCTATGTGACTGGAGGTCACTATGGTTACAGAGGGAACTGCACCTATGAAAAAATCCAAATCTACAAGCCAGATGTCAATGAGTGGGATATCATTACAATGAGTCCGCATCCAGGTATGAGAATAAAGAAGAAGAGATAGTAATACAAACATGCCGAATACTGAATAGTCATTTGAAATCCTCTCTTTTCAGAGTACGGCCTGTGTTCTGTGTCTCTCAACAACAAGCTGTATTTGGTGGGCGGACAGACGTCGGTCGCAGACTGCTATGACGTAGAGACCGGCGGATGGAGACCAATATCGCTGATGAAGGAGAGGAGGATGGAGTGTGGAGCGGTGGTAATAAACGGCTGTATTTATGTAACGGGGGGATATTCCCACTCAAAAGGGACGTATCTGCAGAGCATTGAGAAGTATGACCCCGAGCTGGACTCTTGGGAGACTGTGGGAACTCTTCCAAGCCCAGCAAGGTCACACGGAAGTGTTTGCGTGTACAGCGTTTAGTGTCAAAGCATTATTGCATCATTTTGTGCCAAATGGATCAGTTGGTGAGCTGTATTCTGTCAAAGTCTGCAAACCGTCAGGTACACGATGCCACAAGATGTTGAGTTAGCGACATATATTTGCCAAACAAGCATTTCACTTGAACTCAGGGGCTTCACAATCAGCACTTTACTTTGTGGTATATTTTCATAGATTGAAAGGAAATACTGAAATTAATACATATATACACACATACATATACTTATATACACAGAATCCACCTCAGACTACCAATGATGCTCCAAATACTGTAATATTTTCCTTTTTTTTTTTAAATAGACTGTACTATTACTTGATTAAATGAATCCCTACCAGTATATGATATGTTGTCTGTCTGAATTAATCAGTGAGCTCTAAACAAAGTTGGACTATATTAGTTTCATCACACGTTATAAACATTCATAGAGAGATTTATGTTTGGCTCCATCCCCCATATTTGGGATTTGAGGTAACCTATGTAATGCATAATTAATGTATTAGTTTATTATGTTAAAGTTAAAAGATAAAGTCATCACATAAATGTAGTGGAGTAAAAGTATGGAGTAGCATAACACAGGAAAAATCAAGTAAATTAGGCTACAAGAGATCCACTGCCTGTGATAAGAAAAACACAAATACGTACCAAGATTAAATACATAAATTAAAAAACATATTCAAATAATAATAATAATAAAATAATATCAATGAAACAACCTGCATTTTTTCTGTTTTTTTTTATTTAAAAACATGTCAAGAATTAATACAGAAAGTGTCATACAAAAAAAACAAAATATTACGCAACTAGAAGGCAGATATATGAAAATATATCTTTACCTATTTTTTAAATAAATAAAACAACAAAAAGTAAATTTGCATTTAAAAAACCATAGCTGCACATATTTTGACATCATCAGTTCGGTTTCATCGAACCACAGCGACACTCCGAGGCTGTGGCCTCCATCACACAGATGATTTACTGTATATTATTGACTGTACGTGATTTACTGCTACAGTGGCGTTAACGCGGATGCGATCGCTTTTTGGTCCTCGGCGTTTTCCGTAGCACGCAGTTCCACAACGTGCGAGCAGCAGAAGTGCAGACTTTTGGATTGAACGGCTGAACGTGCTGCACTCCGAGACTCAACGTATCGTAAGTATCATTTTCGAGGTGGGGTGAAATGGCCGTGTTTATGTTGTCTGCCGTACAACCCTTGGAATTGCTCTGTATGTTTACAAAAGAGCAGCAACGCCGGCCATCCTTGTCTAGCCTGTTTGAGCAGCGTGCTCTTGCTAGTGAGGACTTAAGTTGAGTGTAACTATTTTAATAAGCGTACTAAATGAATTTGCATCTCACTAAATATCACACTGAATATAAAAAATACTGTTCTACTAGACGAAATTAGCTGATTTTGTGTTTAGTGTACGAATGAAAGCGTGGCCGGCGTCCAGCTGCAGCCAACAAGCTAAGCTAGCTTAGCAAGCTAGCATCAGGATACACGGAAACGGTTCAAGGCCAATTTGTATACTCATTTACATATTCAGTTAGTTTTAAATTGGCTTATTAGATTAAATTTACAATTATAAATTGACTCCATAACGTTACAGAATGAAAACTCATACAGATTACATCAGAAAGTTCAGACCTCTTTGGTGCTATAAAGGTTTGTTCACTCAAATGATAAGAGGGGGAAAAACATAAAAGCATGAAATTAGAAAATATCCTCACAGCTGAGTCTTCTCCACACTGGATGTGTGAGGAAGTTAAAGTGGATGTGTTCACAATCTTGAAAACATCTGCATGAAAGTCTTTTCCTTTAAAAAATATCAAGGTTAGACAGAACAATCCAGAATGGGTGAGTCTACATGCCTGCCAGGATTTTTAAGGCAATGGTGGACAATACACCAATTATTGAAGATTGATAGAATAAACTAAGACGGAGAGTTTTATGTTCGTTATGTCTATAAATGTATTATGAAATGCAGCTTGATTTTTTTCAGAGTATTATTTTTCAATGGTTTCATAATTGTTTGGATAACCGTTTTCTTCACAGAATAATCATGTCAGAAAAGCAAGAGGAGATGTCTCCTGTTGAGATGAAGGTGGCCCGACAAGTAGAGGTATGGTGATTTTATTCTACATTTGAGATTTAGTTAAAGTCAGTTAAATGCAGCTCTAAACATGTCTCTCATTCCCACCTCTAGTACTACTTTGGGGATCACAATCTTCCAAGAGACAAGTTTCTCAAAGAACAACTGCAACTCGATGACGGCTGGGTGACACTGGAGACGATGCTCAAATTCAACAGGTTTGTTATCCATTTCTTTGTCACATTATCTCACATTATCTCACAATATCTCATTAGTTATTTGCATCCAAAATTATATATTTGGTGGAGTTTAAATAACATCACGCCTTAAATGCATAAATTATAATTCCCTTTTTACTTTGATAGAGAAAGCAGCAGCAGAGTACTTTCTTGCAAAAAATGAGTAATCCACACTAGACTAGTGTAGCGCTAGTGTTTGTTTTTTATTATTGTTGTAATATGCATCAGTGGTTGTCACTGACCAAACAGCAATATGGACGTAACCCTGAAAACACTCACCATATGATTAACATCTCAAAGGCTGTGGCAAAATTGTTAGCTATGAACCTGTGTGCTTTGTTCTTAACGGTGGATAAGGAATTATTAGCTTTGACATCCCTGATCGGGGTCGTCTCTGCACAACATGTCTGAATCAGATACTGAAGCTTCCTTAAAAAGAAAAGGGCAAACATCAATAAATAACGTGAGAGAAAGACAGTGATGACTAATCAGTTTGTGGAGCCATTGTCTGACAAGCAGGGCAAGATTAGCACTTGTCCTCTCCCGGCCCGAGCCACGTCATGCATATATAAAGACGGGCTCATCTCCAGAAACAAAGGCAAATTTTGCTGAAGTTGAGGTATTTATGTGGGGCCGTTACTTAGTGATCTTCCTATTGACAAAATCAAACTGGTTATATTCCTCTATATTTGTATTATCATGGGCTACATGAAGAAGAATAAGTCAGTGTGAGTCAGCACATCTGCTTTCTAATCAAGCCTAATTACTTGAAAAGTAATTGAACTCAAAAGGGGGAACTAATAAAAAGCAACTCAGAGTATTTCTTTTCTCTTCCCAGACTGAAATCTTTAACAACAGAAGCCAGCGTCATCGTTGAAGCTCTCCAGAAATCAAAGACCGGCCTCTTAGAAATGAGCGAAGACAAGACTAAAATCAGGAGGGCTCCAACCAAACCCTTACCCGAAGTGAATGATGATTACAAAGACGCTCTGAAACACAAATCGGTGTACATGGTAATATTTTCAGTTGCATGCACTATTGTGCATTATTCAGAATTATTGTCAGAATTCTTGCCAGTTGTATATTGACATTAAATAAAACTATATACAAGGTGTTTTCCTAGCAAACTTGTGCATGTATTGGCCCTCATTTATTACATTTACAAGCCTGTCACATTTTTTGTATTTTTCCATTGTATATATTCAGATACCTCCATTTGACTGTTGTTTTACCCACATTGTAATATCTTTTGTCATCTAGAAAGGTTTTCCTCTCGAAACTTCCCTTGATGAGATTCAGGAGTGGCTGAATGGGAAAGGCACCATAGAAAACATTCAGATGAGGAGAACGCTGCAAAGGCAGTTCAAGGTCATTTAAATGCGTTATGTAAAAATTCCAATTGTATGCTTCTCAAAAGAATTTGGGGTTTTTCTAACTATTTGAATCCATTCTTTTACAGGGATCAGTGTTTGTCTGTTTTGACACAGAAGAGTCATCTAAGCAGTTCCTAGAACGTACAGACATAAAATCATTCAAAGACAATGACATGCTTGTGTTGTCGAGGTAAGTTGTAACGCTTCTTGGTTTGAAAATGTATTGATGGTGGATGAATGCCGTTTTGATTATGAAATAAAGTTGGCATAAGATCTGAAAAAAGGATCAAATGTGGGAGGACCATGCTGTCATCAGACCGTGGGCCATATTGGCAAATCCTGCCATGATCACAGCTACATGTATCAGTCCCTTTTTAAAAACTACAGTTCTTTGCCTTTTATACAGAAAAAGGGGTGAACTATCATCTAAAATGGCTCTAATCTACTAAAAATGTGCAAACAAGATGACCTAAGGATATCTAAAGAGAAGAGTGGTCTGTGACTGCCAAAGGTGTATGGTCTACTCATGCTAATTTATTTTTGTAATCTTTACAGAAATAAAACAAGATAAGCTTCACTAAACACTTAAGTTTACTTTCCTCTACTTTTTCTGTAGAGTTGTTGAACATGTCTAATTCATCCAAGGTCATACATTTTATTAATATCACTGTATAATCATAATCCATCATGGGATTGCTGTTCTGCTTGCAGAGAAGACTACCATGCAAAGAAATCTGAAGAGAGAAAACTGTTCAAAGCTGAGACCAAAGCAAAAGCAAAACAGTGAGTACACAAGCAATACCCTTCTGTCCTTAAACATACTATCTATTTTTTAAAGCGACTGACCCTCCTCCTCCCCCCCCCCAAAAAATGTTAAGGGACAAAGAAACGCAGCAGAAAAATGCAGAAGATAAAGAAATGGTAAGCTGCTCTTAAGTGCTAACAAGCCCACATTCTCTCACTTTAATGGTTCTGGTGACAGTAACCGAATATAATGTGTCATTTGTGTTGCAGGGTCTGCTTTTGGATGAACAGATGGGATGCTTGTTGAAGTTCTCCGGAGAACTTGAAGATGTTTCAAGAGAGGATTTCCATGAGTTGTTCTCTGGCCATGGAAAGATAAAGTGGGTTAATTTCACAAGAGGAGCCAAGGAGGTAAGGAAGGCTTCCACAACTCAAGTCTGGAACTCGGGGGGTGTAAAGCGATGTGACGTAGCTAAACTGATGTATTTTCTCTTTAAACAAGGGCACCCTCCTCTTCGATGGGAACGCTAAGGAAGCATTCGATAAGGCCAAAGAGGCAAATGGAGGGGAATTGAAAATCAAGGACAACAGTCCTGAATGGCAGGTGCTCGAGGGAGATGAGGAGAAAGACGAAATGAAGAACATCATTGAAGCTCAACAGGAATTACACAACAGATCCAAGAGCAGAGGTACACTATTTTAAAATTTACCAACTGATCTAAAAGAGTAAATAATCTGTAATAGAATTCATGATTTGTATGTATCTCGTCTGTTGTATTAGTTGGCAGAGGAAGATCGGGTGGAAGAGGAAGATCGGGTGGCAGAGGAGGAAGAGGAGGTAGAAGGGGAAGAGGCGGCAGAGATCAAGGCAGAAGTCAGTACAAGGGCAAAAAGACGAAATTTGAAAGTGATGATGATGATGACATGGACGATGGTAAGTTAATCATCTTTCAGACCTTCACAATGAAATATGTTTATCAACTCTTGAGTTAATCATCTCAACGACTCCTCTAGAACCTGCAGCCCCAAAGAGAGGACGGGAAGACGCTGATGGTCCCGCATCCAAGGTTGCCAAAACTGAAAATGGATCTTAGTCATGAGGTCACACCCTGAATTTTGTTGGAAACATTTAATATAAACGGTGAAAGAGCAGCGGCAACTTAAATCCATTCCAGTGAAAAGCTTCAGGCCTTGGCGAATCGAATGAAGTCCACCTGGATGTCAACCTAGAGAACAATTTGCAAAGTTTTGTTTCAGTTTTAAGCCTTTTGAGTCCCTGTATATTGTGCCTCACATTATTTGTGTACCTATATTTCTGCTTAAGATGTTTTTGATTTTATTATATTCAACCTAAATCAGTGCTTTGACGGCAATTTAATTGCAACTGAAAGTTTTGCAGGTTTTGTAAGTCCTGTGAAATATCTAGATTCCGTGTGGCATCATGTTATTTTTCCTTGTAGATTCCCTACAGTGAGCGATAAGAACATCTGCTTTGCTATTTTTTTTAAGTTTGTGCGTGTGAATAGAAATAAAAAAACATTTATAAAAATGAATCAAGATTTGTGTGAATGTTTTTGTCAAATACAACTTGAGACATCTGTTAGAAAAGGCGTATTCCTACAGTAGTGGCCGAGTAAATTAGCTTACCGATTTCTTTTTGTGGAACTTGTAAGATGCTGGCAGGTCGTATCTTAATTCTGTAAAGAGAATACGTTGTCAGTGTTTGAATATTTTTTTTTATAGAGATGTACTGTATTATTCTTACCTGCTAATACTTCCATCTTCACACCCCAGTCACTAGCCTTCTTTTGTATGTGCTGTAAACAAATAAGGAATTGCACATCAAGCATTTCAAACTACTGATTTTGTAGAAATTAGGATTTGACTTGTGTCAGACTTTGCTTAACGTGAGGCTTAAAAGTGTAGCAACGATTAGTCAATTAGTGGATGGACAGAGGGTTGTCCTGAAAACTGTAAATGTAACTGGTGTGGATGCTGGACTTACCTCTCGTGTTGATGTCTTATGGAGTGAATACACTGCTGTCTTTGCCATTGTTAAAGCGGTGCATAAGAACTTCATGTCCATGCCTTGAATTAAGAATAAAAACAAGTGTAAAACAACACGTGATTCAATAGGACCACAGTTACTGAAAGGTTCAGCATGCATTTCACAACTACTCAGCCTTGTGGTTTTCTGATGCCGTGTTCATTTCATATTGGAGTTACCATAATTGCAATTACAATACCAACTCACCGGAGAAGCCTATTAAACTTGTGTACTCGCCTTGGTTATGTTTTGTCCCAAACGGTGGATTCATTATTACAGTGTCAAACTTTTTGGCATAGGCCTCCGTCTCCAGAGAACACAGGTCACACTGGATCAGATCCACGTTAGAAATCTCAAATTCCTCTACATTTCTTTTGAATATGTCCAGTGCGTCATCGTCAATGTCGAAGCCGACGCACAAGCTGAATAAGAAAGAGGGAGAGAGAAAAATATGATAATTTACTCATTAATTATCATTAATCATTAAGTTTTATTAATATGAATTTAAGCCATCCATCCATTATATCAGTATCTGTGGAAAATATGATGTGATTTAATCAAATGTAATTGTATTATTGTTCATTGTTCTGCTTTGGCAACAACGGTTGTTTACCTTGCATGCCAATAAAGCACAGAGAGATGCCAGATGTTGTCGACATGATTGAAAAACAACGTCATGAGGATACCCAGATGTTCTCACCCTGCGTCAAGCATCGCAGCCCCGATGCTGAGGACTCCACAGCCGCATCCCAGATCTGCTACTAGTTTACCCTCAATGTCATCAAACGTGCTCTGGATGGTATAAAGCATGCATGCTGTGGTGGGGGTGAAACAGAACACGTCATGAGAAGAATGTGCGCCATCAACAAGCTCCAATGAGCACGCGCTGTCGTCTCACCAGCTATGTGTGGACTGGTCGGGTATTGCTCGAGGAGGATTTTCGGCTCTTCAAACGTGTCCACTTGCTGTAAACAACTCTCTAACTCTTTTAGCTTCATTGCGAGCGACTCTAATATCCCAAACGTATGTGATAGCCGCGGGAAGTATTTCAAACGGTTGTTCTTCTGCTAAAAAAGCTGTAAGAGTGTATTTGTGTGCATGGTTCAAGACGATTTCCGGGAGAATGTGTTCAATGTGCATCAATCAAAACAATCCGGCTTTGACCCTCGAATCGCGTAACGGTAGTTCCTCCATACATTTTTGTTTCATGAAATGCATTAATTATGTTCTAAAATACCGTATTTTGGAACAGGAGTGAATTCATTACAATGCAAAAGATGGCGTGATTGTCAGACAGAAATATATAAAAATAAATCCTACTACTACCACCACCACTGCTATTAATAAGAATATTCATAATAAATACAGCATATACAGTGGTGATTGTTTCTTTCGATCATTTAAATGCATGGGTGCGATTAGGATACTGTTTTATTTCTATCAGCCTGATGATACATGTGTCAGCCAACAAAGCTCGAGAACATGGCAACACCTTTTCGCAACTTGTTGAGTCACGACCCAAATATGAGTTAGCAATACAACATGATTGCCAAGAAAAAAATATATATAAATAAAATAAAAAACAATACAATTATAATGAATAAGAAAATACAGACATATATAAACAATAATGTAAACATGTAATGTAATAAAACAGATATAATACAGGTGTTTAATAAATAAAAAGTGAATGTACAATTAAATTGTTTTATTAAGGTGTAACATAGATTGCTATATCCGGGGGATTTTATTTCATGATTAATAATAATAATTGAATCGTTCATTTATCTACCAAATGCTATGCACAGTCATGCTATGGCCCTCTCCGCACAGCACTGTTTAAGATTAGATTAGAGGTTTCATCTCTGTCATCAGTGTGACGAAAGAGCGGGCGGTCCATGACGAGGAAAACTAAACAGCTGGTTAAACAAGACAGGCGTCTCAATCTTTGCTAGATTGAAGACTTCAAATTAGATTAATTTCCGCTCATTGTCGCACACTGAGCGGAAAAAGTACCTATGGAAATTGGTCATCGACGACGTAACGAGCCGTATCGCGAGAAAGCCCGAGAACATGGAATCAAGACAACAAAAATAAATTTGTGGACAACAAGCCAGAGTGCATGATGGCGGCGTCTCTGCTACGCCGGGACAAGAAAGCCACCGCCGCCCACTTGCAGGCAGACTTGAATCGGACTGACAATAGCTCCGGGGTCCGACAACTTCAGGAGCTGCTCGACGTTGTGCTAAATCCCGAAAAACCAGCGGCGGACACTGAGGCTCTTGACTGGTGTAAATGTCTAATTGCAGGAGGCGACGGTTTCGAGGAGTTCTGCAAAACGGTTCGGTCCTATGACAACGCGACTCTGTGCGGCTTGGTTTGGACGGCTAATTTCGTGGCATATCGATGCCGGACCTGCGGTATCTCCCCGTGCATGTCGCTGTGTGCGGAGTGTTTCAATAACGGAGACCACACGGGCCATGATTTCAACATGTTCAGGAGCCAGGCTGGTGGGGCCTGTGACTGTGGAGACAGTAATGTCATGCGAGAGAGTGGGTAAGTCCAAGCTAACGCTAGCTTCCAGCTAAGCTGGTTAAGCTAACTAACGACAAGTATTGTTTTGACAGGTCTTGGTGGGAAGTGAGCTAAGTTAGCTAAAACATGTCCCGATCTGCGTAATCTGTTTTAGATTCCAGGTAATTCTGTACGAGACATGCTTACAAATCACTTTCAGTGAACAACAGTTTTGACAGTTATTAACGTTAGTTATTAAAGTCAACCGTCGACTCTGACGGTTAGCTCGCCTGGCTAACCATAACTGTAATTCTCATACCAGCTCTCTGGATTTCAGACTAGCTGTGGGCAGTGTATCGATATAATATTGATATTGTGATGTGAAATAGATATCGTCTTAGATTTGGGTGTCAATATATCGTGTCTTTTGAAAAGCCTGCTTTACAGTAATTCTTTAAATATACCAGCAGACTGTTCTAGCTGTTCTATTATTTGTTTTTAACCTTATTGGTCATTATATCCACATAACTGTTCATTATTTATATATATATTATATATATATATATATATATATATATATATATATATATATATATATATAAAAACATTGTGTAAAGAGACAGCACCAATAGTCAACCCTACCATATTATTGCAATGTTGATATCAAGGTATTTGGCAAAATAAATTGGGGTATTTGATTGTCTTTATATTGACCGGCCCTATTGCTGACACAGTCTAGTGATTATTTGTTTTATTCTTAATGAAGAGAGAAAGAGATGGTCTGATTTTTATAGAGGTCTGCAACATTATCAACATTTATTTTTTTCTGACAGGTTTTGCAGACGGCATCGGTTAAGGACGGGGGAGAATGTCCCCTCAATACCTCGAGATCTTCTCCTGATGTCTGAGATGGTTCTTCCCAGATTTATCCTGTGTATCATACAATATCTAAGGGATGGATACATTGAACCAGGTGAAAACTCTCTGTCATGACAACAGTCTTCTCTTTACAAAGATAATATATGCTGATCATCTTTTAGCAAAGCTGAACACTTTTAATGTGTCTTTCAAAAACCTAGCATTAAAAGTAGGAATGTCATCGAACCACCGTATACCCTTTTGACGGGTTAGGCATGGTGGTCTTGAGATTAATTTATGTCTATATGTTAACCGATTTGAGCTGCTCAGATAGGATGCACGCTCCGTGACACTTGTGTGGTGCACACACCATGCCCGGTTTCACTGAGCTCCCTGTAGTGCCTCGGTGCTGCAGAGCATTTGGCAAAACAAACAAACAAATATCATCTGATAAGAAATAATATCAGAAGATTGGTGAGATTCATAAGCTCCACCTGTAACCTGATCAAAATGTGTCAATAAATGTCAGCAAACCCAACAAAAAATAAAATAAGACATTTGCAAAACACTCAAACTGGATGGATATTGGACCTTGAAATGCAGAGATACATTTAATTGAGTCAATGGAGCAAGGAAAGTGCTGCATGTGTCCATTTTTTTTCCCTTAAGAAATAACCGGTTAGTTACCGGTTAATGGGTGTCGGGCTATCGAAAGCAACATTAACCAAAACTGATTTCCCTAATCAAAAGTATTCCATCTTCTTTCATGTGGATATCCTGTTGCATATCAAATGCAAAACAGGATCTGCTGTGCAAGCCGGATACCAGTGTTACACATCTGTTTACATCCAAAATGATGTAAGTACTGAGTCTACTGCTGCTCTTATCTTGCTCTACCAGACACCTCAACTGAGAGAGATCTGCAGAAAGTCCTGCAGCAGCTGGAACCTCAGATATCTTTCCTGGAGGAGCTCACGAAGATGGGAGGTGCTATGAGGACTGTACTGACAAAGATCTTGACCAATCAGCAAACATTCAAGGAATTAAGCATGGGTAAATATCTCTACTGGAGCTTTTACCTTTTTACTGAAAATACTGCACAATTGCTTGTGAATATGTTTTTATTTCCTTGAAACTGGAACTTAAACCAATTGTTGCAATTCCCGTTTTGCTTCAATGTTACAGGTCAAGAGGAGAATTTACATGCTAAAAAGAACTATGACAAGTATTTGTCAGCCTTGCAGAATTCAGGTCTGGTGTCTTTGGAGGAGAAAGCCCAAGGTGCTGCTGCTGATGTCGCAGTTGGTGCTGAAGGAGGTGCAGGAGCAATGGTCCTATTGGGTAAGATAACGATAATACTTTATATCAAACAAATATTCATTAACCATCTTTTAGCTGGGGGAAATATCTAACAACGGTTTTGGAATTCTTGATACTTTGTATTCTTGTCCTGTAGTTGCCAGAAATCATAAGTTATGGATAGGACTTTCACACAAACTGTCAGTTTTGCAAATTGTGATACGTCAATCACCACAATTCGTGTTTGTCCAGATTTCATGTGTTTGTAAGGCTTAAGATGCTGCTAATGGCTACTTGTGTCTTAATGGTTTTCTTGGTTTTCTTAGGAGCCACTGCACCAGGGAGCCCAGCTGAGCCCAATAAAGAGGTATCCAGCATCATGCATAATTTTTTATTTATGTATGAATGATTTTGTCTTTGAATTAGAAAAAAACTATAATGCCCATCACAAGTGACCAGAGTCTAAATCTAAAGATAACCAGTTTATGTTTGGAATTTTTACTTTATACTTGATCATTAACCAATTACCAAAATGGTTGTTCATGTTTTTTTCTTTTTTTTTAACATCTCAGGTTAGTCTATTTTCAGTATATTATGAATAAACATTTTCTAAGCTTGAAAAAAAATGTGTTACTTTTCGTTTTCCCATCTCAGGAGGACCAAGATGCCGGACAGTCTGTTGGACAGAGGAAGAGGGTTAAACTCAGCAGCAGTTCCAAAGGTGAGTACGAAGAACATTTGACACACGAGTAAATGATACATGAAACAGCCGTCTTATTATTTGTCTTTTCTGCCTTCAGACCCGTGTATTATTGAATCTCTGAAGCATAAATGCTTTCTGGAGGAGTTGCTGTTTTGGACGATAAAATATGAGTTTCCTCAGAAGATGGTCACTTTCCTACTAAACATGCTGCCAGATCAAGATTACAAGGTATTTTTCTCTTTCGTGTTAACAACCATTTGCAAGAATCCAATCTGTTATCCCTTTTAGATGCATGTCTGGCCTTTTGACATAATATCTTCTCTGCATGTGATGGCATAGACTCTCGGTTACCTGAAATGATGCTTGTCATACATATATCAGGTCTTGAAAAATGACTGCATCATACCAGTGAGTCATAATTGTGTTATGGGCTTTTCTCCTCCTCTCTGGCAGATCACTTTTACAAAAACATTTGTTCAACATTATGCATTCATCATGAAAACACTGATGAAAAGCCATGAGTCAGATACCATGTCCAACCGCATTGTACATATTAGTGTGCAGCTGTTTAGCAACGAGGAGCTGGCTCGACATGTGACGGAGGAGTGTCAGCTGCTGGACATCATGGTCACGGTCCTCCTCTACATGATGGAGAGTTGCCTTATTAAAAGTGAACTTCAGGGTAAGTTGCTCAAATGTGTCAGATTTACTGAATTATTTTGGATTCAACACACACCATGTGAAAAGCATGAGATTTTGAGAGATCCCCCTTTTTTTTTTTTAAGAAGTGATTCCTGAGAGAGACTGACCATTAACCTCTCTGGCAGTATGCACTCTTATGGTCATGGCTCATTTTTAAATGTACTAATCGGGAGCATGAAGCCTGTAAAAGTGAAAACTGGACTGCTTTCAAAACGGCAAACTGCAGCTGTTTTTACTTTGTATTTTTAATAATTCTCAGTGCAGATCAAAAACATGTGCAGGTGTTACATCCCTTTGGCCTTTCTTATTGTACAGGCCTTGAGTGAAATGAGCTGGAATTTTTTATTTTTTTGTTGACTTTTTATACTGCAGACAGTTGTTACCCTGTAAGGCAGCCAGGTGTTGTGTTTTTTAAATGAATAATACAAAGTGAATGCCTTTAAACTTAATGTCTGTGTTTTCTTGTGTCATGTTTCTTCCTTTTTAGACGAAGAGAACAGTCGCCACGTTGTAGTGAACTGCAGTGAGGCGCTGTTGAAGAACAACACGTACTGGCCGTTAGTTAGTGATTTTATTAACATCCTATCACATCAAAGCGTAGCAAAAAAGTTCCTGGAGGACCATTCACTGTTGATGCTGTGGATGAGCTTTGTGTCATTTTTCCAAGGTAAGTCATGGTTGGATTTGTCGCACATGCATCGATTTTGGAAAACATTTCCACAGTAAATGAAAACTTTGAATGCAGAACTTAGTATGTAGGTCAGGCGCCCCGGTTGCCCTGCTGCATATCTAACTTTTCATAATTCAGATTGGAAGTGTAGCAGCTGAGACAAATTTGTCATGAAACAGGTGTTGCTCTTGGATCCCATTGCATCATCGACACAATGAATGCTCCTATTTGTGCAGATTTTCAGTTAGACTTCCCAACAGGATGCTTAGTCAGACAGAGACACGTCTCACCTGTCCTCTACTGATAACGCCTCAGAAAAAGTGAGTCTTGAAATGAATGACTCTGTCACTGAATTAGGATTGTGGTTAGTGCTGCACCCTCTCCATGTCTACTCCACCACCGCAGCCCTAAAAATAACGCTCACCCTTGCACAGTGGGCTGGAGTATCCTCTTGCTGACTTTATGTGCAGTGTCACTATTACATTGTATGCAGGTCTTCTTCACAGGTCCTGCTTATTTTTTGGTTTTCCTCAGACACATTTGATTTCTGAGAATAGAAATGTATTTAATAAAATGGCAACATGCATATACACAGACATTTTAATATATATATATGAACAAAACATTTATTTAGGGGTAACATGGTCTAACACATTGAATTTTCAAAACACAAGGTCCTTTCTGTGGTTTTTAAGTCAGTTGCTCAGCTTTACGAAGCCACGTAACATGTGGTGACTGTCTAACCCTTTTTAAACCATTTTTTTAGGTATGAACCTGAATAAGCGAGAGTTGAACGAACATGTGGAATTTGAGTCTCAGACATACTATGCAGCATTTGCAGCAGAGCTCGAGGCCTGTGCACAACCAATGTGGGGTCTCTTAACACACTGCAAAGTCAAAGTAAGTCTGTTTTTAATCTTGGACTACACACACAAACACACATCTCCTGTGTACATTCCTGATTATCTGCAATGAGTGATGAAACCATGCCATCTGTGCCGCATGCACTTACTGTATCGATATTTAACAAATTGTCTGTTACCAGGAGACCCAGGAATATAGTAAAACTGTGGTACGCTACTGCTTGGAGACCCTGCAGATCTGGTTTGATGCCATTGGCTTCGTTGACGAGGTAAATTCAAAAGCCAAATCACTATATTTACAAGCAAGGCTTCCTTTTCCCCTATTGCTCATGGCTTTTAAATCTCTTATAGCCTGCTCCAAATCAAGTGACATTTCACCTGCCACTGCACCGTTACTATGCCATGTTCCTCAGTAAGGTATGTCAAAGTCTCTCATCTGTTAATACATGACTCGGCATGAAGTTGTAGTGTTTTTCAAGTTAATTCTTTGGAAATTCTCAGGCTGTAAAGTGCCAAGGCCTGGACCTGGACAGCCTCCTGCCCGACCAAGAGATGCTGATGAAGATCATGGTTCATCCACTCCAAATCCAGGTATGCCCACGAGAGGGTTATATGCATATTTGTGGTTTATAGCTACATGTTAGTACAACTTTGTTATGTATGACTATAGGCATGCCTTTCGGAGATCCACAGCAACATGTGGGTCCGGAATGGTCTGCAGATCAAGGGACAGGCTATGACCTACGTGCAGTCACACTTCTGCAACTCTATGATTGACCCAGATATATATCTCCTCCAGGTATGTATTGCTGTATCATAGAAACCTCTGTATCATTCATATACTGTCTTGACAATTATCATTAATTAATTTTTTCCTTTTATTTTTTTTTTATTTTACAGGTTTGCGCATCAAGACTAGATCCGGACTACTTTATCTCAAGTGTTTTTGAGAGGTAAGCTCTAATTTTTATTACAAGCATAATATTACAACACAGATTAAAAAGCATTGGTGACATTGTCTTCTATCACGCAGGTTCAAAGTAGTTGACCTGTTGACCATGGCGTCTCAGCATCAGAATGCTGTGTTGGACTCTGAGCAGGAGAGGCCGATGCTTGAAGGAGCGCTGACCTTCTTGGTCATATTGACAAGCCTTCGTGTTCATTTGGGTAAGTGGTACAGAGGAGGTTAGACACAGTCTACAGAGAGTAAGACATTTACAGACCACTTACCGTAGAATAAAATAAGATTAATTAATGACATGTAATACAATAAGCCTATGGTAAAGAAATTGCATTATCATAAATGATAAAGGAACTAGGGTCACAATTATTGGTAATTGCTAATTGGTATTTATGTATGGCTCACATCTTTGTCTACTTCTCACTCACACTAACAGGGATGACGGATGACGAGATCCTTCGGGCTGAAATGGTCTCGCAGTTGTGTATGAACGACCGTACACACAGCGCGCTATTGGACCTTGTATCCTTCAGTACAAGAGAAACTATATTTAGTCATGGCATGGCAATCTTTTTCCTTAAGAGTGTTTCCTTAGATTCCTGAGAATCCAAACCCAAAGAGTGGCATCGTTCCAGGGAGCTGTAGTTTTGAGGAGATGCTCTCTGCTGTGGCTGACTTCAAAGCACCGGTGTTTGAACCCGGAGGCTCCATGCAGCAGGGCATGTACACACCAAAAGGTAGGGGTATTTGTGGTTGAACGCATGACTTATAAATGTTCCACTGTGATAAGTAACCGCTTTGAAAAGTTTAGTGGGTGATGTCACAGAAGTGGCTGTTTTCATTGTGCTGGCTGATATTAGGTATTAGGAACTCAAACAATGACATTTGTGTAGATTTGGTAGATGGATCTATCTGCTGCCCTCCATTGGTCAACAGTAGTGGTTGCAATAAGAAGGACTGCAATGTATTGGGAATTGGGTGTTCCAAATCAGCAGTGAAAGTGCATAATCATATAAAATAATTTATACTGTGCCGTGTAATATTAAGCAACTCATTGGTCTTTATTTCCTTTTTGAATAGTATTGATATAGTATGGCACATACACTTATGCTCAATGTATCCTTGAATTTCTTACAAGGTTCCTGTAGGTTAAAAAAAAAAAAAAGACCATTGAATAATAAATAGGGCCTTTTTAAAATGTATGAATATGAGCCCTGCAAAGCCTGAATATATCATATCCATGTCATTAGTCCTTAGCAGACCACTTGGGGGCAGCCTTACACCACTTACACATGAAGGTGAAAATAGGAGGAAAGTGAATCAATGTCACTTCACGCCAGAGGTAACAAAACAATTCTCTCCTTTTTCTAAACTAGCGGAGGTGTGGGAGAAGGAGTTTGACCCCATCATGGTCGTTCTCAGAACGGTGTATCGGCGTGACGTCCAGTCGGCAATGGACAGATACTCAGCATTGTAAGTTAAAACTGTCGTCTTGGTTTTCCCAAGTAAATGGTTTGTTTTTATATAGTTTACATGTTTGATAAACACATTGTCATTGCATTGTGCTTGAAGGTACTCTTTTGTTGAGTAGCGTGTTCCGTCATCCCTGACAAAAACCAACCATGCTCTTTTCAGTGTCGTAGGGTCAACTCTCTCACTTGGCCATGAAGGGACATGATAAGAAAGGTTAGGCCTATCGGGTGCTCAAGTTAGTTTCCAATTAGATAGCTGTCGAGAAAAATCAATATTTCAGTCTAAATCGTAATAGAATTGAGGAAATCTTTCTTGTTTGATTGTGGTACAGGCACCTCCAAGACAAAGGTGAGGTGAAGGAGATACCGCTGGGTTCATTTTCTTTAAGGTCGCTGGAATGTTTTAAGGTGCGAATTATAACGAAAGTGTCTCTCCCTGAATGCGTCTGTTGAAATAGCAGTTGGGAAGATAATCATTTTATGATGGGATTTTAGGGCTTCTTTGGGATTGCTTGAAAGTAGTCAATTGTTCTTCTTTCACATGCATTGTATGCTTTTCTAGTCCAGTTTTGGTGTTATGAACCAGATGGAACTAAAGCATATTTCCCCTTGAAACATATTGAAGCTGCCATGGCCACCTTCAGAGTCTGATACCAGCCCCATGTTGCTCATTCACACTATTTGAATATGATGGATTGCCTGTCAGGCTGGCCCTGGTTTTATATAACAATGATCCCATCATTGCTAATAGAGCGAGTGACTGTGCTGCCCGTCGGCTGCTCTGTTGCATAGACTAAAACCATTTGTACAGTGAATTGCTCTGAACAACGTACGGTATCACTTCATCAAACTCTTACTTCTTTCATCGTCTTGCTTTATGTGGAATAAAGCCATTCAGTTGTATGTAAGCTAGCTAATTATTTGCAATGTTCTGTTTTGTTACTCTGCTACTCCTCGGATATTTTTTTTTCCCTCATGAATGATTATGTCTCATAGTTTAAAACAGTCTGGCATTCACACCGGCAACCCATGGCCACCTTACAAGGAGAGGACTGCTCTGCATCCGTGTTACAAAGGCCTTATCAAGCTGTTGCACTGCAAGACACTGCACATTGTGATATTCACTCTCCTCTACAAGGTGAGCCCTTTAACGACTCATGTGCAATGATACAGTGCTGCCCGTACATGTCAGTTACTCATTGAGCTAAATGAGAAGTGCTGCTGTTTGCCATGTTTAGTTGATGCACATGTAACCTCACTTGGCATGTAATTGATGTTGCAAGATATTTGTACAATAACATATTGTCAGAGTAGAGACATTGCTGCACAAAATGAACAGACCTCAATGTAGATTAGGTGCAATGTAGTAACAATAGACAAGTATTGACAGTCAAGTGATTGTTTAATCTTAACAACAATGGCATTGTGTTGAGGTGGGTGATATTGATCTGTTCTTTAGTATAAACTAATAGTTTGATTTGTTCTAGATATGGATGGATCATCAGAACATGTCGGAGCATGTGCTGTGCATGGTGCTATACCTGATTGAGCTGGGCTTGGACAACCAGGTTCAAGACAACAAGGAGGATGAGGTGAGATATGTGTGTGTTTGAATTACAAGCGCATGCCAGAATTCTAGTGTCCACCGGTGTCTTATAGGATCATTCTGCTTTACAGGAGCCTTGCATTGAGGAGCACTGCCATGACAGCTGGTTCCCAGGCACAAACCTGCTCTCCAATCTGCACCACGTCATCAACTTTGTGAGGGTTCGCGTCCCCGAGACGGCTCCTGAAGTGAAGAGAGAGGCCCCCCCCAGCACCAGCGCTGAAGCGTCTACTTATGGCCAGGTAAAAGGAAGCTCTGCCTGCAGGCTGACCTGGATTACAGTTCCGTTGATTACAGTGTGATGTCACTGTAATAAAATCAACTGGAAGGGAAACTTGTACTGACTATACTGACTGGCAGTTTGTCATTGACTGTATGCCACCTGTGAATTAAACTGTGGCGGGGGAAGAAAGCATTACATCTAAATACAATGCTCCAAACCCAGATATTTTTTGTAGGACATCCAAATTAAAAGGCCAATGATTATTGGATGGTATTTCTAGGCAATCGCCTGTTCAAATGTTAGCCATTAACACATGATAAGTGAAGAGGAAGCCAGGCCTGTGTTGCTTTTGTTTTGGTGTCTTGTCCTCCAGTGGTCAGTGGTCCAGCACTGTGCTGGTGTGGTTTTCCACTCGTTCAGTTTGGACTTTTACTTATGCTGACTTGAATTGATTGCTCTGTGCTGCAAGTAGACAAAATACCACACAACAGCATCATAAACAATATGGATTCATAAACACTTTTCTTTTTCACACGGCATGTAGTGGTTGAATCTAAATAGAAAATGTGCCTCAAACAACTCTTAGAGGCTGTGAAAAGACTTACTCCCCCTGATGCTGTTTGATTATAAGCCCATTTGGATCTATTCCATTCAAATGAGTTTCACCGTCCTACTACTACTACATAACAAGCAGCACTCCAGCACAGCCAAAGGGAGCGTAGCCAAAGACATTGTGTTGTCATCAGCGCAAGACTATCAAGAAACTATCAATACAAGGTGTATTTGCTCCCAGCAATTAAATTACTCGTAACATCCCTTCAGATTTTTTGGGATCACTTCACAGAAAAGTTGGGGGTCATGTCTGATCCAATATCCACATTTTAACAATGTTTTTCTTTGGTGCTGCCTTGACCTTTACATACTCAGCGTAACGGTTAGCATACTAATATGTGATGTTAGCATATTACACCAAAAAAAAAAAAAAAAACCCTAGATTTTTGCTTAGTGCTTTAATGTTCCTCTTTCATATTATTACTGTTATTGTTGTTCGTTTTGCTGTACTTGCTCCACAGAACTCCAGACGTCTTACAGGGAATTGGAGAGAGGTAGCTATCTACATCCATTTAAATGAAAAGACTGATGGCTTTGATGCCACCAGCAGCTGTGTTTGTCTACGTTATATCTTAACTATGAAAGGACTTCTTTGCACACGTTTGTTTTGTGCTTTTCAAAGGACGTTTGCCTTGGTGTGTTATGCCGTGTGTATAATGCTGCGCTTCAGCAGTTTCCCTCCCTCCTGACTGCCAAAACTAATTACATGTGAAATGCAGGTTTAGGTAAACGCTTTTTTAACCGCATGTCAGTATGATTGATGTTGCCTTGACTGGGTTGTATTATATATGTTTATTTAACGGTGCAGCTTAGGTCCTTTTTTGTCAGGTCAGGTCATGGCTATTCTTCAGAGGGCTTGTGTACCCATCAGGATGATTTTGAATTTCCCCCAAGAATATGGTTCTGAGTGCTATCAGCAAAGGTATTCGCGAGATGTCAGCTGAAATTTTATAATGGACATTTAATTTGACTTTTATGTGTATTGTGCTTGTCTGACTATGGAAATGAATCACCCCTCCAATCCATCAATGTCCATCAGACTACTTGCGGTATCACTTTACGTGTAGGTTTGCCAAAGCATGCCGATGCAGGTGGAATGAAGGGATGTTGGATGATAAAGTTTTCTCTTTATTGGTTTGCATATTTTGCTGATATGATGTGGGCTTGATATTAGTTAGGTGTTGTCACCCATACAAAAACAAATGTTCTCATAATGTAGTCAGGTGTTTCCAAATAGAAAACCCAATATTCATGTGAATAAATGATTCATCATTTTTTTTAAATTTGATTCTATGCTTCCTTAGAACCTGCGTGAAGCACAGGTGTTCAGCCTTGTAGCAGAGCGGAGGAGGAAGTTCCAGGAGATAATTAACCGCAGCAACACTGAAGCCACCCAGGTCGTCAGGCCCAAGAGCTCCTCAACACGCTGGGTACCACCAGGCACACCCCCTCAGCTGGTGACGGAGATCCTGGAGATCCGGGAGAGCATGCTGTCCCTCCTCATCAAGCTCCACCAGAAGTTGTCGTCCAAGCAAAACTCTCTGTCGGCATCCTGGCTGGAGGATATGGACATGAACCGTCACACTCATGGAGATGGCATCATTGCCATTGAGCGCATCCTCACCAAGGCAGCCACGCGCAGCTGTCAAATAAAGCGTAGCATCCAGGACATTTGTGGAAAGGTGTGTCCTCCGGTGCCACCAAAGAAGAACAGTCCTAGTGACAAGAAAACCATGGATAAAGAAGAGAGGTAACATCATCATGTACACTGCTTCTGTGTTAAATAACTGATTCACCACTGTGACTGATTTATGTTTGCACAGCTCCATGCTGCATTGCTCATTATTGCTTTGCAGTGGTGTTCATATATATTGTGGCTAAAACAGCCATCTGAAAAGGAAAGTTGTATCATCATTTGTGTTATTATAATCCAGGTATGTCTATAATCATGTTTATAACACTACATTAATTGAATCACAGTATTATAGTTAAGTTGGAACAACAGCTTAAAGCACCATGTTGTGTGCAAGGACATCAGTGTGTACAGTATCCAATTGCTTCATTTTCTTTATCTATGTGATGAATTTTGAGTCAAATATAGTGTAAGTTGAAGGAAGGGATAATTCTTCATTATCCAGTCGGCCTGTCGTATCTTTTTAACAGCTGAGCATGATGAAAACGGCTTAAAGGAAAGCGTAGGCTTACATCTCTGAATTAGAAATCTCAGTAATATTGTCTGGGATGTGCATAGTGACAAGAAGCCAAATGTCTGTATATCAACACTAATATGTGGCCAAATGATCAGCAGATGATGCTCCTTTTTTAATCTTAATTTACTGAATATCAATGTATTTGGGAAGATATCGTAGGTCTTTTTCCCAGCTTTTGCATCACATTGATCCACCATACTGTGTCTCCCATCTCCCTCCTCTAATGATGATGGAATGGGCTATAACCCTGTAATAATTGCCTGCTTTTTGGGTTGGCTTCACCCCACAGACAAAGGTAAAGGTAGAACATCCATTCACATGAACTAGTGCTGTTTCCAAGGCAACCATCAGGCAGCAGCAGTGCAGTCAGTGGCAGCAAGAAGTGTGAAGCTGCTGCCCATTCCTCATGCTGGTTGTCGGCGCCCCTGAAGCCATCAGTGAAAATTATTGAGCTGTGACGCTCCTGTCAGTATTTGTTTATGTCCTCTTATTAGGGACTTAATTTACAGTCAGCTCTCACCCTGTAAGTCTGCAGAGTGGGCTTCAATCGCCGTATTAGTTGAATAATCGACCTCTCCAACTTTTACAACACAGCCTTGTTAAAATCAGAAGCCTGCCGTGTATATTAAAGTATCCCCTTACCTGAAAGCATCTGTTACATATGCTGTGGGTGATCGGGGGATAAATGCCCTGCACAGCAAACATACTTATTTCCACGTGTAATGCATTTGTGAAATGTTCTCAAATGGAGTGAGATGAACTTGTTGTCTGGAGCAGTGCAAGTTGTCCGTATGAAATCCTGATTTTCAGTTACTGAATGAATCTTTTCACATGGAAATTATTCAGTTCTTTCAATAGAATCTCACTAGGAAAATTCAAATGATTTAAAAGGTCTTAAAGGCAGACTGCGTAGGATTTGTTCGTTGTGATTTGTAAACACAACACACAGTTCTTCTTCCTTCCTTAATGACACTAGCCAGTGAGTTTCCAGTGATCTTCAGCCTAGCTAGTTAATGGGCATAGTATTTGTGTCCAGACAGGAGAATTTAGCCGAACTTGCTGAGCTTTTGACTCGGACGTTACTGATTGCAGTGTCAGCTGGAGCAGCACAGAGTCCCGGCAGAGTAAAGTCTGAGGAGAGTCAAAATGAAAAGAAAAGAAAAAAAAAAGGAGGACGGGTCTGCAGATACAAACACTGCCAAAGTGATGATTGAGTTTGTTTTAAGAAAACCCTACTAATTGCGCCTTTAAACATGTATTCACTTGGTTTTGAACTCATTTTAAATGCTGCATATTCTTCTCCTTTCAGACGTCAGAGGGCTAGAGAGAGACAGCAGAAGCTGCTTGCTGAATTTGCCTCCAGACAGAAGAGTTTCATGGAAACAGCCATGGATGTTGGTAAGAAAAGGCCAGCTCTTTATATGAATAATACATCATTCGTAGCCACAGCCCAAGTTTGTTTGCAAAGAGACTCTTATCATGGCAGGATGCTCTGTAGCAGGAAAGCATCAGCAATGGGGCAACTGAATTTAAAACACGTGTGTAAGGATACAATTTATGAGGCAGAGTGCTCATTTTTTAAAATGTATTTATTAATCAGACATGTGATTATTTCACTAGAATTAAACTGTTATATTTATGCCTTTAGCAAGGTCTGAGTACAGTTGCAACAACCTACATGATAGAAAGTGCTTGTCAAACTGGGTTTATTATGCCATAGGTGTACAAGACCTTATGAAAGCATAAAACACACAGTGACACGTTTTATTTGAAGGACATCTTGTTACTGTAGCCCTTAAAGAAAAGGGCTGTTGGCTGAAATTAACTTCATATACATTTTCATTGGGGCAAGGTGACAGTGAGTCTGTGCTGGCGGTCTTTGCAGGCCTGTTAGGAGAGAGCGGCCCTGTGGGAGTGTGGGTGGCTGCTGCTGAGGGCACATAGGATCAAAGCACTAATAGTGGGCTGGACTCCAGGGTCCACCTTGACACATCATGGTTAGAGAATGAATAATGGCTGCTGTGATCATACGGACCATTCCAGCAGGACTGTATTATGTGTCTTCTGCACACTTCTAACTTTAGCTGCTTTACTTTAGACTCCCAGCTGGTTTTGCATCATGTACCAAAGGAATATTTGACTTACTAATTAAAATCATGTGAATGCAGTGTGAGCTGTTTTGTGAATTTAAAACAAAACTTGAATGGTATTTAGGATATGAGGAACTTCTGTAAATATTACTCTTTTCGTTACTCCCTGGGGTCTCATTTATAATTTGTGCTGGGCCTAAAAGATACGTACGCCATGTGGCATCGATCGATACAAACAAACTTGACAGGAGAATGTGTGCATGTGTATGGAGACCCATGTGCTTACATTGGTGACGCTGATGATGAAGACATTAATTGAATCAAGATTGTAAAAAATGCCTCTCACCGATTCATTTTTACTTTCTCTTATAGTGAGCCATAATTATTCCATTAACGCCTTTCAATTATAAAAGATATAAGACAACTCGGTTTTATATCGATTGTATTCAATATAACTTTAATTCAAAAAAAATCTAAAATGTATATCAATTATTTCATATGAATTATAAAACTTGCACATATGAAAGCACAAATCATTTTAACATTGCCTGCAATCATTAATTAGTTTTACATTTACTAGCCTAGGAGATACTGAGCTTAATAGAAACTCCTTTCTTGAAATTGTTGTTTTTAATTTCCAAAAGTAATTCGAGGAAGCATAAAACAGCAGCACACCAACCGTCAGTGTGTCCTTGTTGTCCCTTGTTGTCCCTTGTTGACCTGTGTGGACACACACACACACACACACACACACACACACACACACACACACACACACACACACACACACTGGGATAGCCTGGGGCTAAAGCTGTGGTGTTGTTGACATCTAATGCATCTTTCATTTCCCCAGGAACACAGTGACCTCTCTTGAGAACATATTCTTCCAAAAAGCAATAAATCAATTTCCAACAAAGCTTGACATTTGTCCTCAATATTTACTGCTCAAATTGAACACGGCTCTTAACATTTAAAAGCAATTTCACATCAGTAATTAATTTCTAATGCTTTGCCAATCATGCAGATAGGGGTGGCAGAGATTGAATTTCTGTATGTTCACAGTATTGATACATGTTACATACTCAATTCTTCTTCCGATGACTGACTGCAGAAAGGAAACCAATCATAGGAATTATTGAATACAACGAATGACTAAAGTTGGAAGTATTTTTACTTTTGTTGTGCTAGAATCCCCGGACACTGAGGCAGCCATGGACCTCGGAGCATCTGAAGTGATGGAGTCGGAGGTTCTTTATGATTGTGTAATCTGTGGCCAAAGTGGACCGTCGACCGAGGAAAGGCCCACTGGGCTAGTAGTTCTCCTCCAAGCATCCTCAGGTGAAATGAATAACCTATATTATTTTTGCTCCGACGTTCCATTGATTCTATAAAGGGCCAGGTTGCATACTCTTTCCATTTTGTAATAATGGATTTAATGGTGCACTGTTGGATCATGTAACACTTAGATTGCACACAGGGAGAATTTATTTAACTAATTATGTGGAGGTAATTGGTAGTACCATACCTTATTTAAGGGTTTCCTTGCAAAAGGGGTGAAAACATGCGCGCACCGCTTTTCAGTTTTATTTAGAATTTTGTCTTTTCACTTCAATAATTTTTAACTATTTTTTTGTATCTCCATTACAAGCTAGATTCATGGAAAGACAATTAGTCGTTACCTCACTGGATAAGTTAGACAGATTTATCATTATTGTATCATGATTCATAACTGACATCTGTGATTGGCTTTCAGTGCTCGGGCACCGCTGCAAAAGCGAAGAGGCTAAGAAGCTACCGACTAGTGACGAGGAGCACATCTATGCTGCAGACACGTGTGGAGTGGCTCATGATGTCAGGCTGACGCTCATGCAGCGGTTCTTCAAAGATGTAAGTGTCTCGGAAAATATTGTCAGCTTCACGCAGGGGCGGAAAGGCTTCAAGCACTGAGAGCACTCTCAGTGAAGTGCATGTTTGTGTGTTAAATAACAGCTCAAGCAGCTCTAATAACAGGCTTTCATACTGTTTGGATTACTTGACATTAAGTTTATACTGTATGGAAGTCAGCAATGTGAGCATCTGCTGATGTCCTTTTTTCAGAGACCGTAGGATGTAAGATGCTCCTCGTTATCGAATACATTTCTTTAATACTTGTGGAAGTTACATAATAGTGCATCTAATTGCTGTCGTGCAACATCACTTCAAATACATAATTGTGTGACAAACGGTAGAACAAACATCCATATACCAGTAGGCAGCATTTCCAGAAATAATTTCAAGTCATCATTAAAACAATAAAATAAAAAGGCTTCATTTCATTTGCTTGTCATGCCAACGTTGTGTATTGATTAGCTTGCAACAAAGCTCCCAAACCAACACAAACCAAAAATTATTACAGTTGCTGAATTGGATATAATCTAATAAAAAGCTGGTGATGCGGTCTTAATTGTTCGATAAAAGATGCTGGCTTGAAAAAAAAACAACAATAGGGTGTTTATTGTACTAAGTTAATTCAAACTTTAAAACAAATATTTTTATTTATAAGCACCACAGTATAAACAAGGTACAGACAAGGTCCTGGAGGTTGAATATCTGACCACATATTTGCATTCGCTAATTGATGTGATTATTCTCTCATGAATTCTGCAGAGCTCTTGTCTGCAGTCCGTGTCAATAGGTTGGGATGGGGGTGTCTACGTTCAGACCTGTGGACACACTTTGCATATCGATTGCCACAAGTCATACATGGAGTCTCTGAGGGTAAGAGAAACTTAACCTTATGAGATTATTAGATTCATTATCTAATTACAGTAGTTATTGCACAGAAATGAATCTATGACAATTTTGGTATTTGATTAATTATTTAGTCACGCGTCAACTGAATAGACTAAATGTCTTGACATTTTTTCTTGTTTCACGTTTACTTAAAAAACGTCTGGTACCAGTTGCCTCTTTCAAGTTTTTAGTTTACATTGTGTGTATCATATTTAACTATTTTGTGTCTTTTCAGAACGACCAGGTCCTCCAGGGTTTCTCTGTTGACAAGGGTGAATTCACGTGCCCACTGTGTCGACAGTTTGCCAATAGTGTTCTTCCCTGTCGCCCCGGGCGGGGCACAGAGGCAGGAGCCTGGCACACGCCCACAAACAAGAAGACGTTTGTGCTTGTAAAGGAGGTGGAAGACCTTCAGGAGAAACTTGGCGTTTTCACAGTAAGTTTTACAATAATGCCAGGACTTTATCACCAACAGCTAACAACACTGTCCACTCATTTCTGACAAGTGGCAATGTATAAACAATCAGCTTTCTCCAACCTGTAGTGAGTGTTGAGGTTTGGTGCAGCTGGAAACCAGACTCTGCTTTTTAAAAGAGATTTGTCTTCTGTTGGAAAATTGCCTGACATCCTTGAAGTGTCAATAACTACCAGCAGCACAATTGAGTTTATAATCTGTATGGATGGATGCCATCGTTTTTCCAATTTCCAATCTCATGCCTGGCAGAATGCTTTAGGCTATATTTCCAAACGACAGAAATGTCCAGATCGAATAATGACACTGCATTACAACTTCTACAGCCTGAACACAGTTAAGAAGTTAAAGGACTACACCAAGTCTAGTCTTTGCATGTTTTGGCATAATTATTACAAACCACATATCCTTGATCAGTAATTTTTTTTTTTTTTACTTAATTGTATTATTTTCTTTTCTTTAGACGGAGTCCAACTTGAGTAAAGAGATGGAGCTGGTTATTAAAGACATCAAGAATACCACCCAGAAGAAATACATGGACTATGGCAAGAACCCTGGCTCCCCTGACAATGATTTCCTCTTCATGTACTCTGTGGCGAGGTGAGTTTAGACCGGACTCGGCTAACGGAAGTCTCAGAATTTGCCTTTTTGTTATAAAGACGGTGCAAAGTCGAGGAACAAAAAACAAAATAGAATTTACAATCGAAAATATATTTCGGAACCCTCTTAAAAATCCAAAATCAATTTGGATAAAGACTGATTAGTTCCCAGAAACTGGTGTTGAGACCAGGGGGATAAATGCCTGCTCTTTCACCTGTCTCTTTTAACAACGATATGTCCATGCAATAAGAAAGTACTGTCTCCTCTCAGTGTCACAAGCTTACTTTGTTAGCATTTTACTCCAGAACGGTGCCTTGAAATTGAACTGAAATTCAATACTGCAGTTGTTGCGTAGCGCCTGCTCTAAATATATGGATTGCATTTCAAACTTGTTCAGTGGGCTGTAGAGCTGTAGTGTTTTCTTCATACTTATCAGTGTCCTGCTGCATCGGTCCTAGAAGTGTTGCAAGAACAGCCTCCAACCTTCTGAAGTAGCATTAGCAGCGTTGTCACTTTAGGGAACAGTAAAATGGTATTGATTCTTGCTCTATCCACACTTCAGATCTGACGGAGTATGGATATATTCCCCTTCCTCTGACTGGACCACTGGGCTTTTAAGTGGTCCTTCACACTCCTCCTTTACATTACTGTGTTGTGGAGCATCTTGGCGTGAGTTAGTGTTCTAAGATGCATACAATGGAACTGTGATTGCAGTTGCATCATATGCAGCCCAGTTTGTTACGTCACCCTCCTTTCACCCCCATGAAAAGGCCAGAAATATAATCTTGAGGAAACCAGTTACAAGCCTTTCTCGGGTATTTGTATTTTCTCGACAAGCGAGTCACAGGTCGGAGACTCTCTGGCTTTCAGTTCACCTTGGGGTCTCTAATTTCTCACCACTCCCATTCCAAAAACTCTGTCCTTCCCGGAGCGCAACAATCCGGATCTTTTGCCCACCCAACGCTGTGGTTCCCTTAGCCCTCCACCCTCAACAGAAAGATCCCCTGAGTGTGTCTGGGTGCCTGTTGGCTCTCTGAAGTTCAATGAACAGCGCAAATTGCCTGAGGAGTGGAAAATTCCTTTGTCACAGGGGCACTCTTATCAGCAAAAGCCAGATGGAGCTTCACCGTGGCTGCATTATCTATGTGAAATTGCTTTTTCTCCCAGGAAACCCAAGGATTTGCCCCCACCTCCCTGGCCCATAGAAAGACTCTCGGCCAGTGGCGAGATGAAATGGGCCCAGATCAGTCTTATTTTAATAATACCTATCTGTTTTCATCATCTATGTACTTTGTTGGAGCTTTTAGTTTATTATTTCACTGTTTTGGTGTCGGCAAATTAAAATTCTGGAGTGAAATGTGTTTGGATATGCATAGGAAATGCACATCGGGAATTATGCATGAATGGTTAGAACAGCTTTTATGCTAATGGTCCAGCTTGTGTCAAATCAGTCTTGGAAAGCTGTCATTTTACTTGATATGGAATTGCTGCTGCAAAACAGGCATATTAAATGGCAAATGGCTTGACACGGCCGCATCTTTCATCTTCCTGATCAAACTGGTAAAAGAGGCAGTAACCAAAAGCTGAATATGATGACACTGAGCCATTTATACCAACACCTCCCTCCCCTCTCTGGCGCATGCACACTCAAGGTTTTTGTCAGTGGTTCATCCCATGTAACCTGTAATACATGACAAAGAACCTTTTGCTTGTTTGCGCAATTATGGAGATGCTCTATAACAACAATATACTTTTAAATAAATGAACAAACATTGATTTTTTTTTTCTGAACTATTGCTATTATTATACAAATATTTTCCATTTAGCATCTAATGCACTATTGGACTGCAAACTTCTACCCACTTGATCTTTTATTTGAATAACCACTTCCAATGTGGTCTTTGGTCAGAAGTCACACACATTGATTGTCGATTGACTTTTACTGTGCATTAATGTGCAGGTATAATGTGTTTGTCACGTAACAATAAATTATCTTAGCCAATGAAATGCCAATGGTTCTTGTCCTGGTAAAGCCGGGGTTAAGTGAGTGATGGTGTGACTGAGCAGGACTCGATGGTGAAATGTACTGCATAAATAGAATTACCTTGCAAACGTGAAAACATTTGACATATCTTGCTTAAGAGGGTTATTGATAAGTGAATGATCACTTTTATGTATGTTATATCTTTTTAAAGGCTTGACAATTATGATGGGTGGTTTCTTTGTCTGTGCATGGTGTTTAAATATGGACTTGTACTGTTTTCATATGTGTGCTACCTTTATAATCATGGCTCTATCTCCTCAGGACCAACCTTGAGTTGGAGCTTGTGCACCGAGGTGGACACTTGTGTTCTGGAGGGGCCAGTGCAGCTGCCAAACGCTCATGTCTCAGTGAGTAGTTAAACCTCTTCCCCTTTTATATCTGACGATACAATTTATCTTCTAAATCTTGTATGTTTGCCAATATGTAATGTCTGATGTTATTTAAGGGGAATACCATTTGTGAAACCTTTTTCTTTTATGCAGTTTTTCTGTGTAACAGTCTGTTTTCAGTGACCTGCAGTGTTTCACTGGTTGATTTTGAATAAAATGGTAATTTAATGTGGTGCTATGTTAGATGTATTCTGCTGTTCAGATTCTATAATTCTAGTGACGTGTTTTTTGCAGGTGACTGTTCATAGTTTCCCACGAGCCTCTGCGTAATAAAGTGTCTGACTTGAGATCAAAACCTTTCTTCCGTGTAAGAGCTGAACCATTAAAAGCAAAAGAAAGAAACAAAGGGTCGATTAGCAATGGCAGCCAAGGATAGATGCTCCCAGGTGAGTGGTTGGGAGCAGTCAGGGTAAATGAAGCAGACAAATGGGTCAAGTATCTTTTCAGTTGATTGTGTCACAGTTGATGAGGATGTGTGTGTCGGGAGAATGAAAACTGTGATCTTAGTTCCTCAAAGACAAAGCTGAACATCAACCACTGCCAATGTTTATTTTAATGTTGAATATTATTACATAGTTCTGATTGAAGCCTGGGATATTGCAATAGAAATAGTATGTGAAGGCGACAAAACATCGGAGTTAAATTCATTGTGAAGGCTTCATCCTATTTTCTTTTTAATTATTTTGCAAAAAGTTGGGGCTGCTGCATCGAAAGAGCCTGTCATCCTTGAGTGGTTGAAAAGAGATTTCACACTGGAGGTTTGCCATTTTTGAGCTACATTAACCACGTAGCCATGCTGATGGCCAAATGTACTCAGTTGCAGTACATTAGTGTTTGTTCCTCTCAGGGAAATGGATTTGAATGAAAACAGCCTACGTGTGCTAACTGAGAGCTCATGGGGTTCCAAAGCCCGTTTCCCAGTAGGAACTCCTTCAGCTCAACTGATGAGGATAAGATGGACCACTGGGGCAAGCTGCCTGCAATTCCCTCGAAATGGGCTGAATCAACTGGAGAGTCAGCCTCCAAATAGCATGTCCTTGGTTTATTTAACTGCAAACATTTGAATTAATCTGGGGGACTACGTGGCTGCTACTGTGTCGGGAGTTGAAAGGCATGTTGATCTCTGTTGTGTAGACTTGCAGTACTTGGTGAGTGTTGACAGATATTGCATTAAAACCCCCTATTTTTTCTGTAGCTGATATAATTTTACATGTAGACCACTATATGATCATATACCCTGAGAGAAGACATGCAATTGTGAACGTGCATCAAAATGCAGTTTTATCATTGTATTCATGGAAAAAGTTTATTGTGATGTTCATAAAACATGATCAGGAGGATCGGCCTTTCTCATGGAAGACGTTTTGATTTATCAGTTGGAAAGCACAGGTTTGAATAATTATATGAATTACTGCTGAATTCATAGGACTTTCCTCTCCGGCATAGATGACACCTGTAATTAATGCAAATGCATCCTCTTTTGTTTTGCTTTCTTTCCTTTGTATCCCAGTGTCTTTCAGTAGTGCAGGAAACAATACCGGTAACACTCTTTGTTTGCTTTATAGCAACTTTGTCAGAACAGATTTATCATCACCTTTTAGAATTTTTTTCCACATGCCACAACACTGGTCTCTTAGAAGAAGCTCCTCTAAAGCCCCTTTCACACTAGACAAAAGAACACTTACTATCATCTTCCTTTTTTTTGGCTGGGACAAATTACTCTGCAGTATTCACAGGTATTTATTGGCCCCCATTCCGGTCGATGGCTACGGAAACATGACACCCTGGCACCCTGAAATGAATATATAATAGATCAAATCAATAGGGATTAGGAAAATAATCTTAATTAATGTACAATTATACAATTAATGCTTTGTTATATTATGCTCTCCTCAAAGCCACCAACGTCCAGTCAGATGTCAGTAATTTTACCTTAAAATACACATTCAAATCTGCCAGCCAAATTATATCTCATCAAAACTGTCTTGGTTAGTCTTTCCACAGTTCTAACAATCAAAATAAACCCTTAATCCACAGAGTTGGGTTTGAAAAGAAGCAGCCAGAAATGTGAGAGGTGAATGGTAACGAGGGGAGAGAGGAAACGAGCTGTATTAGTACCAATCTGATGCAACAAAGGACTGACACTTGGCTTTCATTATGCTGTGTATCTGTTAACCTGTGGAGGGCAGTGTTGCTCCAAGTATTGACAGTTCACACAAGTCAAATCTGAGAGCTGATTTTTTTTTTAAAGCATTTTACTGCATTACAGCATCTTATTTTCCTGTAAAACAAAATCACATCAGTGTTACTTATTGAAAGAAGTTTATATACAAAAGTTTTTTTACAAAAAGTTGTGGCGTTAACCTGAAGATGAAACTGATCAGTTGAATGCTGCTGGTTTCCAACACGGTTCATATGTGATTTTAATCTATTGCTGTAATGCTCTTTTAGTTTCTGACTTGGAATGAGTCCATTATTATAATGCATTGTTTAGTGTATTTCTAGATGAAAGACAGGGACATTTCTCCACTTTGGATTGATTTCATTTGATTACTTAAAATCTCAAATGACTCCCTGCTGTTTCCGATGTTATATAACATATATGTAATTGCAGAGTTTGCTGTAATTGCATATATTTCGGTACGGGTAGCAGGCTCGCTCTGTGCAAAGACAATTGAGGCTGTGAATTGTGCTGCTATTATAAGCTAGTGTGTACACTAGTTTGTGTGTTTGCGTGTGCGCCCTCATGTTCCATTAGTTCCACAATGAACAGGTGTGTCCTGACTAGTTTGCTCAGGGCTATCGAGCAGTACCATGCATCCATCTGGGCCGGCCTGGTTTTATCTGAGCTGAACCATTAGCCTGCAGTCAGTTCAAGTCAACTGCTTTCATCATTTGATCTACACGGGTTGCTGGTGGTGCGTGACAATGGACAATGAGATAAACAGACACTTGCTGGTTTTGTTCCTGTCGGTCCTTGTCGGGAACATGACATTTGTTTTTTCCCCCCCCTGTTCTTTCAGATCAGCTGTTCCATGTGCTGGCCATGCACATGCGTCTGTACAGCATTGATTCAGCCTACAACCCCTGGACTAAGCTGACGCAGGTTATACAAAGCAGAGAGCCAGAGTGAGTGGCTTTCTTTCTAAAGTACTCCTGCTAACAGTAAATCTATAAAGCCGTTAATACATTCGTCATACTCCCCGGTCTCTACTTTGCCCTCACACTTTTTCCTTCCTCACATAAACATGCAATCAAAGGGACACTTTCCCCCCCTCTCTAAACGCTACCATTTCGTCCTGCCCCCCGACAGCTTTTCCTTCACACAAAGAGAAGCTAAAACCAGAAAAGGGATCTTGCGTGGTTTCCATAGATACCAATAATTGCTGCATCTGGCAAATTACTGGGCACTCCACAGAGAGCAAAAAGACTGTCAAATTCACTGTACTGAGAGCAACTGCACCACACCGACACCATACCAGCACGGCATCTCAGCTCCCAGCTGTCCACCTAGCTTCAACAGAAACCTGTATTTTTTTTTTTAAATACAAATTACATGCACACTTTCTTTTTCTGTCTCGAATCCCTACTGTTTGGCAGAACACGTTGTTTCATGCACAAATGTGTTTAGTTGTCACGACTGATGGTGTGAAAAAAGGGAGTAAAATAAAATTACTTACAGCACTTAACAATACAAGATGAGCTTGAACAACCTTTCCTCCCTGTTAGTGTTGGAAGACAGCTTCTACACTTGTTACTATTAAAGTGCTCACAGTCATGCCGTTATTCTCAGAGGGGCCATTTGGTGTTTAAAAATACTTTGTGAGGGTTTCAGGAGGGAGCGCTGTCATTGACACGCTCAGGCAGTCAACCTGATCTAGTTTAATAAGACAAAGAGGGATGTTTTTACATAGATCCAAACATTGTTCTTGCCTTATTTCTGTGGATAAATCAAAGAGGAATGTATGACGGTTTTGCAGTGTACAAATATAGTTTGTATGCGGTGGTCTTAGCCAGGTTGAAAGCTCTGTCCTCTTAAGGCTTTCCTCCGCTGCACAGTGGAATTAACCGGTGAGTGCTCCGGTAATGGAAGAATTATTCTTTAGTGCAGTTCCTCTCATTCAAAGCCCCCCGAGGCATTTCAAGAGTAGAGTAGAAATTGGAACCTTACTAAATTGTCAACAGAACAAGAAGCCATTTAAATGGAGATGGCACACAATGTAAATATGTAACCTGGGCTATATTTAGGAAGTTGCTCAGGGAATGCTAGGAATGGACCTTTTTTTTTTCATGCCATGTGTTTGTTAAACAAATTTGAAGCGATATACACAGACCTTTGCTGTCATGCCTTTTTAAAAGTCCCTTTCAGACATGCAATACGTCGCTGCCTTCATTACGCTGTTTAAGTAATGGCTTTTTAGCATTCAGACATGAATGTTTCTCTGGGCTTTATTCACACAATAGGATACTGATGGAGAGAGACAACACTCACATGATGTTTGAGAGAGAGATGGAGTCGAACAAAATGTTAAATTACCATCACATTAACGTAATGAGGTGCCTGTCTGAAAGGTAGCACCACCGATATTTACCATTTAGAATGGGTGTGTCATTTCTATTAAAGAGAGTCCCTGCGTTTCACTGTTTGCATGAACCTGTTGGTTTTAGTTGATGAATAAATGCTTGTATTTCCTGGTTTTTCCTCATCACAATAGCTATTTGACGCCCCCTCTGATTGAAAGCTCTGTGCTCGTGTTTTGCAGTGGCTTTGATGACGAGAGACCTGAGGTACCCATGATGTTTCGAGACGTCCCATCCCTCCTGATTATCTTTGTGCTAACAATGCCACAGCCCCTGCGAAAAGGTATTGTTCCTGTGTCTGCATCATGACACTGCAAGGGGGTTGGGAGTGTTTCAGTGGCTCCTCCACAAGGACAGCCCCATTATCAGTAATCAGTGCTGAGTGCTGGAAAGAAGTATTTCACATCTCTTATCTCACATCTCTTATTTGGCCATGAGGATCAAAGAGACACAACCCTGGTGATGGGAGGGCTGCACCTCCTTCTCATGACCTTCATCTGTGGCTGCATCTCCTCCATGTTAGCTCTTCACTAGAAAGGGCGGAGGTCCGCCTAAAGTCCCAGAGTCCCAACCCGCTACGGTCTCGTTTAATGGGGGAAGTGTCGCGGGCAGTTGACCGCCGGCAGGGACAATTATGATGGTGGAAGTGACTCTATTTGAAACAGCATTATAGTCACAATTATGACTTAAATAATTAATTGTCAAATTTTTCCTCAAGGTGAACCTTTGTTTCATGCTATTTTATTTTTTTTAGAGAGAAATGGAAAGGTTGGTGCATGATCCGTCCCTGATGGGTACTTTGCACTTGATTGCTATAAAGGGAGGGCCTACTATTTTAATTCAACCTTTTAATTGCGTTTGCAGTGACCAGGACAGTTGAGCTGTCAGCAGCCCTTCACTGTAGAAGAAAACAAATAGCACTCTTTGTTGTTCCTTTCAACCAGAATTAGATTTCCTTCAGGCTACATTTTCCACCTGAAACGCTCTGCTAATTATCCTGCACGCTGTTCAGAGAGGCTCTTTATGTAGAACTGTGAAATACAACGGCCCTCTGAATAAGCTGCCAGCCCATTTTTTTATATGCCTCAAGATCTTTTCACATCCACTTATTGAGGACACCCTGACGTAATGTCATTCTTTAATTCATGTGTGTATTCTTAAGTAATCTGTAAATTGTGCTTCTCCACTTCTGTTCATCGGTTTGGTGTGTATAACCGGTCTCACCTTCTCTCTCTTTGTAGAGCACTTTACATGTGTGGTGAAGATGCTGTACAACCTGCAGTTCGCCCAGGCTCTGGCTGCAATCTCAACCAAGTTCAGCCCAGAAGAAAGACAGGCCTGGAGCACATCTGGAGCACTCAAGAAGGTAGAAGTGAGGTCACGTTGAATAAGCTTAATTCACAGATTTACTTCCCTTATTTCCCAGTCTCATGCATACAGTCCTTTTCCCTTTTCATTTGTTTCTTTCCCTAAATCTGAATGTGTTCTCTATTATTGGACTTGTTTCTGATTTGTGGATTTCCTTTGCTTCTTGTATGGATTGCCTTTATGGTCGTCTGAATACAAACACACAGAACAACATTAAATACCTTTAAGAACGGCTGAAATAGTCGTGTAAGGAGTAGGGTTGGGCATCGTTTGGATTTTACCGATTCCGATCCCGATTTCGATCCTCTGTTTCGATTCCTGTTCTAAACGATTCTCGATTCCGATTCTTTGAGGTGCAGGTCAACAGGTCCAGTGTTGCCACAGTTACTTTGAAAAAGTAATCTGACTACTGACTACTCCTTTAAAAAGTAACTTCGTTAAGTTACTGACTACTTGATTTTAAAGTTACTAAGTTAGATTACAAGTTACTTTATTAGTTACATTCAACAGCTGCATCAGACAATCGATTTTGCCAATACTCACTTTATTGATGTGCTTTTTTAACAGTAACATCTACAATGTATCCATTTTAAGTTGCACTTGAAAACTATGTCCTGATAGAAAATACATGTTTTTATATATAAAAAAATAAAGACAGTCTTTCTTGACTTCACTTAACTTAAATAACTGTTTGCATATTGTAATGGCAGTAACAACATGAATGAACATTTTATGAATATTGAACCGGCATTAGAGCAGCAAGGATTGGTTTTATGAAACAAATGAGCACAGTCCTCAAGTATGAGCGGCGTGATGACGAAGGGAGGGGGCGGGGCCAGCAAGCAGCGAGACATGTCTCCACTAAACACTCAAGAGAGTCTCCGCTCGCATTTCAGCACAGACTGAGTTAGCAGGAGCTCCGTGAAATCGAGAACTTGTCTTGTTTATTCACACGCTGCGCCTTTTCACCGTCACCGGACGGGACCTGCTCTTTTAATGTGGTTGTGCCATGCTGTGACTCTAAATGTTTTTTCAAGTTTGACGTTGTATTCTTGAAAGTATACAACACTTTATTGTTAACACAGAGTGTACAACGAACATTTATTTTGCCATCTTTTGCTGAGATGAAGTCGAAATAATGCTTGTATTTCCAGCTGGAAAATGCGTATCTCTCCCCCTCCATTGTTTACGTTTCTGCCGGTATAGCGACTACACGCGACCGTCTGTGAAGGTGTCGGCTAACATACGTCACACCCCGAGACGCACGAAGAAAGCAGATCTTTTTTTTTACTGACAAAAATAGTAACGCGCCGTGTATTTGGATAAGTAACTTTAATCTGACTACTGGTTTGGCAATAGTAGCGCGTTAGATTACTCGTTACTGATCGTTCTATCGCGGAGTCTCCGCACGCCAGGCGGAGTAATACAAACAAACTACTGCGGACGTTTAAGAACCGAAAAAAAAGGATCGCAATTCCAACAGCTTCTTAACGGTTCCGGAACCGGAGGTTAGGAACCGGTTCCTATTTGGAACCGGATCTCGATGCCCAACCCTAGTAAGGAGAACCTTAAGCAACTATTTCCCGTATTGTAGTTTCAACTCAACTGGGTAGAATTTTCAAAGGCTGTTAAAAGTATACTTGTATCCGCTGCTTGTTGAACCAGTTGTGTCCTCTGATTGTTCCTAGAAGCAGTCCATAACGACAGTAAATGATTGCATATGACTTAGAATTGAGATGAATTGAGGCCCTTTCCGTTTCATTAACATGATTTCCACAGTTGGTCTTCATTATCTTGAAGTGAGATGGCTGGAGAGTGTTGCATTAATTGACTATCTGTCTTCAGTCTATTAAATCTGCATTTGTGAGTGGTTGGCTTGAATGTTAAAAGACAAATGGCTGAAACCCTGCTAAGGTGTTTCCACCCATAATGGAGGTCTGGATTTGTATCTTCCTACTACTTCGTCATGAACAGCAGTGCAGGCGTTCAACTTACGAGATGCTTTTAAGATGGATTTCAATCCCACAATGATGGTGGCATCCATGTTTGGTAGAACACCACTGTAATTAAACAGAAGTTGTTAAAAAAAAAAAGATCAGTCTGAACAAAGATCCGAGCCTAGAGGGAGGAAATCCATGGACTTGAAATTGCTCCACTATAAATCTATGACAAAGGACAGCAGACGAGATAAGACTGCTGTTTTATATTCTACCACCTTCAGCTTGATAAATGCATGCAGCTTTTCCTCTATATAAAATACCAATTCTTATCAGAACACACATTCAGTAATGTCTCTACCACTTATCAGATATTATATTGTAAGGAAAGAATTATCGTCCTCTGCTTATTCTGCATAAGTCATTATATGTTACAGTGCAGCTCATTTTATCCCCAGGAGGAGGACCGGCCAGATGCACCAGTGAAGCGTTCTGATCGCATTATATATTCGGATGTGTGACATTCATATACTGGAATAGTGACAAAAGATTGATAATGCCATGGCCATTTTATGTCGTTTCATGTTTTTGTCCTTGGTTATGGGTCATGTGATTGTCTTATCAATTTCAGAATCCGTGTAGACGATGATGTATGTTGTTTCTGCAAGAAACAGCAGGCATCCATCTGTGAAATCGTTTGAAGGGGTGATTCATTAAAGAGTAACGCTGCTGAAGACTCATATTTGTCATGGCTTAATCACTTCATGTTAATACCTAAATTTTCCAGGCAGAGTTTTTTTTCATCCTCCTCCTCCTATCAATAGAGGAAAGGCCTTTGAGACATTGATAAGCATTGGGACTGCAACTGAAAAAAGGTTTTTCTTATTACAGCCAGCTGAAAAATACTTTGGTTTCATGTTCTCCCCTGAATTCACATCGAACAGGGAATTAACGCATTGAAGCTGAAGTCTGTGGGACATCAGAGCAGATTGTCGGCCTGGTTAAAGTGTAAATCTTTTTTTAATGTTTGATTGCTTATTATCAACACTTTGATTTTTCTGCCACAGAATGTTGCGAATGCTGAGACATCCTTTGAAGCGCTGCTCAGTCACGTTATCGGCGAGCTCTCTAAGGACAAGAGTGTCTACAAGGTGAACGCAGAAGAAACATCAATGGTGAGGCACGAAAATGAAGCACTTCAGAACGTAACTGCCTCGGAGCCGCTGCTCCCTCTCCCCTCACCTCTTTGCTCTGCTCTCTTTCATTTTCTTTGAGACAATGAATTGGCCATTCCCTTGAGAAACATCGGCTTAATATCTCTGCTAATCTCCAGGGGAGATATACATCACGGTGTTATCGGCAAGCTAGTTATTGATCAAGAGTTGCTGTTATTTCCCTCTCCAGCTGATCTCCAGTGTGTGGTCGCCACAGTCCATCGAGTTCAGCCTTCAGGAGTTCTGCCTGCCCTTCCTGCGTCTCTCCTGCCTCCTGCAGCATCACCTCTACGGGGACAACCTAAGCGGCTGCCCGGTATGGTCATGCTGAAGCTACATTACTCTTGCATCCTTTTGGATCACAGGAGTAAGTGAAAGCAAAGGGAGTGACCTCACCAGCTGTTTTCGCCCTGTCCGCGTGTTCTCAGGAGGAGGAGGAGTTTGCGTCCTTGGCGGTGTGTTTGGGGCTCTTATCCTCGCCCCCTCAGCCTTCCAGCGTCGTGCAGAGTGCCTCGTGTCTGAAGTGGGCGGTCAGCGGCTTTGACTTGGTGACACAGTGGTGCGCGGAGGTCACCGGGCTCTCTCAGATGCAGGCCGAGCAATCACTGGTATGTGTTTGAATTTCAGATCACACGATAGACGCATAGATTATGACATAGCTGTACATCTAGAAGAGAACTCACTGAATTTGTTCTTTTAATATCTTGTATGGTCCCTGCTGCAATGGAATATCCAGCACACATGATTTTAACTGTATTATTGTTCTTGATGAGGATCATTTTGTTTACCCTATCGATATTTAGAGCCTTATTACCTTATTATGATTCATACAAAAGACAGCAATTATATACCAGTAAAATCACATGTGTATTAAATGTCCTTTTAAGAAGCAGTATAAAGAAATTGTGATGACTCTATGAAGATGACAATCCAGTAAGACAATAATACTGTAGTCCTGCCTCTTTAATTCCCAGTCGATCTCTGTGCTGCAGCCGGTTTGAATTCAGAAAATATCAAACGTATTGTCGAGTGACTTCAGCCCGAATCAGCTTAGGAGTTTCAAAGAAATAGTTTGAATACTCTTTCTGCAATTACATATTCCAACCATGTATTCTGAACTTGATGTCCTGTAAATGATTCATATAACTCAAGTTATTGACACTTTGAAATTAGTTTCAACCTTGGTTGACAAGGTCTATAGTCTCTGAGGAGTGACTGGCATAACCAGCCATGTGTCTTATGTCCTCGTCAGTCATATCGCAGTAACCTTGAGTGTTGGTGGTGAAAACTGTGTCTCGCATGTCAATTTAGGTTGCTTCTTTACGAATTACGTCTTATTTATTGAGAGTTTCGGGGAGAGGAAGGAAGAATTTGAAGACAAATTGTATTAATGACTGTAATGCACGATAGATGGATGGATGGATGGATGGATACTTTACGTGTTTCTGTATTTCTTCTCCTCTGAAGACCTTACTCGTCCAAGAACCTCTGTGGGCACCACCCCACCTTCTCCAGCTCCCCGACAACTACAATATCATCTTCCAGTACTATCACAGGAAGGCCTGCACTGCTTGCAAAAAGGTGCCAAAAGACCCTGCACTCTGCCTTGTCTGTGGCGCCTTCGTCTGTCTCAAAGGCGTGTGCTGCAAACAGCAGGGTATCTGTGAATGTGTTTTGGTAAGTTTCTCACCTTATTTACAGCCAAATACAATACATGCAAACCTCATTGTAAGCTACATTTACATAGCTTTTTGACAGTGAAGGGATCTTTTTTTTTTATCTTTTTGTTTTGTTTTGTTTTGACAGCACTCCCAACATTGTGGCGCAGCTACTGGCATCTTTCTACTGATAAATGCCTCAGTCATCATCATCATCCGTGGACATCGTTTCTGCCTGTGGGGTTCTGTTTACCTCGATGCCCACGGAGAAGAGGATCGCGATTTACGGTACGGCATCACAGTATTATGTACTTTATACAGATTAAGAATGATCACATTCCTATGATGTGTCCCAGATCTATATACATACTTATTGTATAAATGATGTATATATGCTTAGTGTCATAGGATACAATGCAGGTTTATCGTTTTATCAAGTACAAACATACAGTATATTCAAAGCCTTCTGATAATTTGGATCTAGATGTAGATTTCGGGGCACATTTCTTTTACATACTTGTTACTGCAGAGAAAAACAAACACAGCTCTGACTTGTTTTCCCCTCTGGCCTTTTTTCCAGCCGTGGCAAGCCTCTCTTCTTATGCGAAGAGAGGTATCGAGTGTTGGAGCAGCAGTGGGTTTCACACACCTTTGATCACATCAATAAGCGTTGGGGGCCTCACTATAATGGACTCTAAGATCTTCCAAAGTCCACTGAAAACAGCAGCCCGTGACAAAGAAGGGGTTTTTTTTCCAGCTTATGTGTCTGCCTCGATCAAAAATATTTGGGAACTCTTAACGTAATAAGCGCAAACATCCCAGTGAGGGTATTGCTGCCACAGCCTTTATGTGAAGTTTGGTGTACAATCATGCCTAAAGATTAACACGTGTGTGTGTGTTTTAAGTGATTTATTGTGTGGTTTTCAACAGGGAAAAACGGAATTCGGTAAGATGAAAGTTAAAAAAAAAAAGAAAAAGAAAAAGGCAACACTTTGGCCAGAAATTCCAAATTAAAGGGAACAGGATTTTCAAGCCTGTCATATTTGTTAGGGTTAAAAAAAATATCTATATATATCAAATGCTGAATGTCCCTGCAAAGTTTGATTAATTTATGCACCATTTCTGACGATGTTAATGCATATCCCTTTTATTTATCGAAATGTGCTGGCAAGAGTTTCAGGCTCCTGATGAGTGTAGCGATGTTATTGCAATGTGCACTCATTGTCTGCTGACAACGTGAGGGTAGGCAGGGCGAGTCCACCCATCAACACACGAGAGTTCTTTTTTGCAAAACAAGCAAAGGCTCTTTTTATGGGTCTAATTGCAATCCATCCTCAGGAATTTATTTAGTTTTTGCTGTTTAAATTACATTTTAGATATTTAAATAAATGCTGCTGCTCATAGTTCAAGTAATTTTAACTTTTGTGAAGATTTTGTTTCTTTTTTTTCTAAGGTTGTGCTTTGAGTTTACAGAAGATGGCTGGGAAAGTTGACTCAAACTCACTTTAATGTTTATGGAGGTATGCGGTCAGCTCATTACACTCACTACAGATCTCGGTGTTCTGCCCCATCACATAGCGCTCTTTGTTTCCGGTTGCTTCCCAAGAAGAAACTCCAACGCAGCTAAATTCACGACAGGTTGACGAGCGATCGATTCATCATCATCGCTCCACAGAAACACAAAGTTAAAATGATTAAAGTAGCATACATCTATAAGGAAAATGCACAGAAGTGGTTATCTGAACACCACGACAGCAGAAATATTTGATTACTTCTGTCAAAGATATGAAATTCAAGAAAATGTAAGATGCTTTTGAGATGAAATGTCAATACTCTGTGCTGACAAAAAAAAGTTTTTCCCTTTTATTCTTTCCATTGTTGAGTCCTAACTGCAGTACAGAGCGTTTATGTGACAACTATTCCTTCCTCATGCATCATCTAGTTGTGATTTATAGTTGCATTCCAACATAAGATTATCAGACTTGAGTATCCGTTATACACTGTGCATGACATCCTTTAAGCCACCATTATTTAAGTGTCTTAGCTACTTAATTATTTGATTATCATCATATTTTTTTTTTCTGGAAGAGAGGAACTTTTATCCAGTCGTGCCTGCAAGATAAATTATTTTCCGAGTGATAAGCTGCTGATATCGGTGACATCGAGGAATCTTTTAAGGAACAAGTCAACACTTGGAGGGAAAAAAAAAAACCTTCCTCTTGAATTCACGCATGCTGCTTTTCTGTTCAACAAGTTTCTCCTCTCCTCCTCTATTTTGCAGTATCCACTTTGTAAATGACCGCAACCAAATAGCCAACGAGTAATGGGTGTAAATTGTAACTGAAAGCTCTTGTGTGTTCTCCTGTATGAATGAAGAGAGAATACAGTACATTACTGTAGGTGCTGACTCAAACTTTCTGGGTTTGACCAGAAAGTGTGACTTGGACATTTAATGCAAAATGTAACATATGTGAATAAAATATAAACACGATGATTTGTGCATCTTGTTTAATTTCCCGTCGACACTTTTCAAGCGCTACAATTAATGATTCCACTCTTCCTATGTGATATCAGTTATGTCAAAGTATTCTCTCTGTGTTGTCAAATATCCCTCATCTCACTGTGCTGTCAGATATTGTCTATATGAACAATGTTTTGTATCATGAGCATTTGAGAATCTTTTCTCACAGGTGTAATTTCCAAAGAATCGCACCGGCATGAGAGGGGAAGCTTAAAAAAATAGAGTATTTTCATGCGGCTGTGATCATCTCTGCTCCATAAAGCTCAAACATGACTTCCTGTAACGACCTTTCTGGTCTCAATCCACTGATGTGACTTACAGAGAGGAGATAAGGCTGGTAGGATTCAGACATCCACCTCCCAACTGTGTCCACCAGGGGTCTCAGTTCACTGGAGCTCATCACATTACAACCTCCACACACATCCTGTGACCTTTTTATTTATTTTTTTAATGAGAAATGTGACTTTATACAAGAATACAGTCGCTTAATGTTTGTAAATGTTGGTGAGATAAATTGAAAACTTATGTAAAACTTGGTAATGTATGATGAATATGCTCTTTGTCCAGCTAGTCCATTTCAGATTACAAGAAAGAATAGTTATTGCCACGTGACTGGGCGTTTTGTGGATAACTGGAGGCCCCTCCAGCTTCTCTTTTCTGCCAATTAAGCAGAAAGAAAACAATCTAGTGTGAGCCCGCGGAGGAATTCTGTCCCACCGAGATGACTGCGGAGAGACGCCGGTGTTAGAGGCGGTGCTGCGGCCAAGCACCAGCGGACGTCTCTTCACTTACCTCCTGGCCAGGTAGGTCCCCACCTCCCAGCACACTATTCAAGTTCATATAGCTCAGACGAGAGCTTCCGGTCTGCAGAAAACGACACGCTCGGATGTCCACACTGTTAATAATTAAAAACCTTCCGCCGAGCAAACAGGCAAATCAGTTCGGAGATGTAGCTATGGACGGTAAGAATTGTTGGCTGAAGCCAGAGACAGATATCAGCTGATGTGTGAAACACGTTTCCTTGTTTTGCAGGTTTTAGAGATGGAAACACGGAGGCTGCAAACTCAAGGTAGGACTCGTGTTTCCAGGCCTCCATGTTCAGCGTCTGGATTACTTTATTGGTTGTGGTACTACTTTGTTCAGTAAACAGTCAGTTATACAAAAGAGGATTATTGAAACAAAACAAACAAGATGCATGCAAAAGTATTTTTCATTTCCAAAACAGAAAACACAATTTTACACTCCTACAGTAATATTGTCCTCTAGATCTCAGGCAGCACACAAAAACACAACATCTGTATCAAATATGATAATATAGAAGCAGCCCAAGATATTTTTGCATTTCAAAGTATACGATGTAATGCTGGAAAACACAACATTTAAACACATTTTGCATCACTAACAGACAAGATACAGTACAATTCCAGGAAAATAAATTGCATGTGGTTATATATTTCATATATATGATGATGATTCACCAGAGCAATGTTGTTAAAATAAGGGGAACCATCTGATTTAGTGTTCTCTTTAGAACTTTAGAGGTAAGAATGAGAAGCTGTTTGGATTGAGACTGTTCCACTTAGAAACCTGCCAAAGGAATCTTAACACGGCGACACGTGGAGTTATAATTCTCAGTTGTGTTTAAATGGTGCAACAGTTTGCTGATTTAAAAAAAGAAATGCACAGAATTCTAAGAAAAAATAGGATGCTTTTGTTGAATTTCCACAATTCCATGAGAGAAATTAATTTCTGACATGTAGTCCAGGTTTCTAGATTAACCATTTTAATGATTATTACTTGTTAATTAGGTTTGGGAGTTATTTTTTGGGGACTCCAACTGTAAAAGTGTTTTTTCCGGTGGTGTCAGACTTTGGTAGTCCAGGGTGAGGGCAAGGACACGGTGCTTTCGGCCTGGCTCGTGGCTACTGGAGGTTTACTGTAAAGCCTCTTCATATCCCCTTAAAAGAGATTATAGTCCAGAGTTTTTCCCCCCTCTCCACAGATTTACCGAAGGGTTTACCAAGTGGAGTTCCCGCAAGGCTTTCACTAGAGAGGGGAGGATTGCGAGACTTTGATGGAAGCAGAAAATTAGATTACTCACTTTTACTTTGCACTGTTTCTGGTGACAAAGTCGCTCACCGTGCTGCAGCTGTTTACATCGTCTCAGGCTGTCGCCTCCTCCAACCAGCACGGAAATGTGGAATTATGCAGATGCACCGTAAATGAAGCATTAATGTATAACCATAACACATAACCACACACTATAGGCGATGACTCACTATCATAAGTTATGTTCATGATGCCGACTAAATTGATAAAAAAACAAGCACAACAAACTGAAATTTCTCAGGGAATGTGATCAAACTCAAACAAAATGTCTTAATCTGATTACTCTTGTGCAAGCAGTCTGTGAAAAGCTGGAAATATTCATTTTTTTCTCTGGAATTTCACTTGAAACTCTAACATTCATGTTGCATGCAAGTTCTTAATTAAATGATAAATACTCAGTATTTATTTTTGTCAACTATTTAATTCACACAGGATTATAGGCCTTACCATGTGGTAATACCATCTACACCGTTTTTTCAACAGGGGGTCCTCAGAGTTCCTGCAAGGGGTCCCCAAGATAATTGAATCCCAAGCTTTTCTTCCAAAACTTTGAATAATAATAATAGGCAAATATAAATATTCCTATTTGTTAAATGTTGTGATATTATGATATAGAAATTCCAATATCAAATTAAAATATGTTCTAATATATGAATCTGTCAATTATTATTTTTATAGCTTAGCATAGTAAACATACATCATTACAAAGTACCTTTATGTATGACACTATAGGCTGCACTACCCATGTTTATTGACCGGTTTCATAAGGAACACAGATTTATATGATATGTAATAGGGGTCCCTCCACCGTGTCACTATCAGCCAAGGGGCCATGACCTGAAAAATGTAGAAGACCTCTGATCTAATCTATATAATATCAACAGAATACCTGCTATAGTGTGATATTTATAGTGTTATCGACATATTAACTGATCTACAGCCCTAATTCACATATCCATGTTTTTACTCAAATTCCAGTGTTTTTGATTATTATGATGATTTTAAACAAACATTTAGTGTCACAGAGAAGCTCTTGAACATCGGACATCCCTTTTCCAGCTATGCTGACGGTAAACAAAGGGTAACCTGAGTGCTGCCGTCCAGGATTAGTGGTGTCCTGTTCTGAAGCCACAGTCTCCTCCCCGTCCCTTTAAGAGAACAGCATGGAGCCTTCCTCTTTGCTTTCTGACGACGAGATAGAAAGCAGCTTTGTTGTTGGGAAGACACAAACAGTGATTATATGTATATGACCCCTTAAAACGGTGCTATGTCTTCTCGCTACCCCTCCCCACAGGTTGTATCTGTCTACAGGTTATAACCCGGTCTAGAAGAGGACAATAATCCAGTAGTCAGAAAGGATTAGACAAGCATTTCAAACTTGACTTTGTGCAGCAGAAATAAATAGCAGGAGAGTGTTTGCAGAAAAAGAAACTTGATAATGCCATTTCAATGAAATTCAGTTATTATTTGACCCATTATTGTAAGAAGATGATAAGTTATTGATGCGCCAAGGAGGGGCTGAGGGTGCAAAGGCGTGGGATGTTTCTGGCTTCTAAAGGTGATCGTTTTACACATCGTTTTAACATATACGGATGTTTGAGCTTATCTGGCAGCAAACTCGTCCAATATTAAAACTCTTTCCATCTGATTTGACTATCTTCCCCCTTCCTTACACCCCAGGGCTTTAAAGCCATGCATGGCAACAGCCAGTGTTTTTTTCAGGTGGACTTATGTTTTATTGGAGGCTCTGGATATATTGTTGAAGATGCCATATTATTATAATATTATAAACCCAGTGAGTCTTTAAAATAGAGACGGTATTCCGTCGTATCTGTCACACGCAGCAGAAACAGCTGGATGTGTAAACAGCAAGTATAGATGGGGAGACGGCAGTCACGTGACCTAGCAACCATCATGAACTTCCTGGTTACCTGTGTGCAACCTGAGACGCTTCATATCAGCCGCCATTATGAGTGGGTACATCTGCCACCTGAATATTTTACCGTGGCCACAGATCAGGTTGCAGATTACTGGTGAATTATTAATCCCTGTGGATTAGCATGAATTAGACGGTGCGTCGTGGTGTGAGGGACACTTTCACAGACACAGGTATGTGTGACTCTTGGCTTTATGATCTTTGAAAATTAATTTTGAATCATGAACAGATGCAGAAGAGTAGAGTTGGTTATTCTACATCAAGTAAATGTATTTTTATGATGATGCTCCAGGAGTAAAATATGCTGGACTGATTCTGCTGTTCAGGTCTAGTTGTTGTGTTTAGTTTTAACAGTTTGTGCTTATTATGAGCCACTAAAAACAGTAATTATACTCATGTGATCTGCAGCTGTATACATCTTAGGCGTATATTGTGGGGAATGGTTGATATTTTCGTGCTGGTCTTTGATGCACTCCATCATTACGGCAAAAAGCAGCTGTAGGGGAATATGAGCCGTCCGTTTTAAAAAGAAGTTGCATCTCTTGGCAACAGGTGATGTGTTTTTAACGCGTGGGAGGCAGAACAAGTCAGACGCCTGTTGCAAAAATGGTTATAAACGACAAGTAAACCGGGTCGGATCTTATTAATTAGTAAGGCAGGTGTGCTGCATTATTCACGGCAGTTTAAAACTCATCATTGATGGATTATTAGACTGAAGACAAACCCGTATTGTAGTGAAGTGCTTCAGTAGTTGCCTTGTGTAATTATTATTAAAATGTGTGTCATAAAAACACATTTACAAAAAGCATGTTGCCACCATCACACTCCTCTCCCTGAAGGACACAATGAAGGATATCAGCTGCATATTTGATTCCCCCCCTCCACCTGCAGAACAGCAGCATATCCATCTAGCATCTACTCGGATGCCATTGCTCAACCCGCATGCACAACAATCCATAAATCAGTCCTCACGTGTGAGTTGCAACGGCTCCTGAGGGTTAAACATCATTCACGTCTTTTATTTTTTCATTTTTCCCCCCGGATCAGTCTGCTGATCTTGTCTTCCCCTCCCTCAGGGTCACGCGGTGTCTGCAATGCATAACACGTTTATGACAAGTGACGCTCTATGAGCTCGTCCACAAACATTCCTCTCCATCATGCTAATCTGCAAAATGTGTCATTTTGGGAAGAAAAAAAAAATAGGGTGCATGTGCTCCGACATGGCAATATCAGTTCCTAATCCATCACGCTGCTGTGCTCTGCAGCGTTGCACTTTAGCTGTTGTAGTTAATCACGGGAACATCACATAATGGCTTAACTTGTGTATCAATGTTCATCATTTATCCTTATAATATATATAATGCAATAAAAATGCAATTCGCTTTTACTTCATTTCACAACAACAGAGTGACGTGGCCGCTTTTTCCACCGTCACTTGTCGAGTTAATCTCCGTCCAATCCAATTGATCTTGAGGAGATTGCACTTCTTAGTGGGCAGTGACGAGGTCCCGGAGAGAGGGCTAATTCAGTGTCTCTGTGGAGTCCCACTTGTTGCCCGTCGCCCTCTTGGAAGCAATTACCGTTGCTATCGGTGCTGTTATATTATGACCACGAGAGACTCTTTAGTTGTCATTTTTTCTCAGCCCAGATGAGTCAGAAGAAAATAACACTTGCCATGTAAGTAGATCCCCGTCATCCCCACCTACAGCTGCCCCGCTTTTGTTTTTTTTTTTGCTTTGATTTCTCCTGCTTTAAACCCGTTAAGTGGCTCCCTGGCGGGTATGGAGGTTTCACTGAGCTGCATGAGAAGGCCCCTTGGGAATAAATGTACTGCTAAACAGACACAGCTCGTGTTTTTATTCTTATTATTTTAATCACTTGCTTCTGTGTGACGTTAACTGGGAGACAAAGTGTTTTTCTGTCTCGCTGCCACAAAGGCTGTCTGGTCGGTTGAGGCTCAACTGCTAAGTTATTCACCAGCAGCTTTCTTTTTGTCTTGATTATTAGAACGGGTTCTTTTAGTTTCCACGTCACTACAGAGGTATTTTCAAGCAAGAATGTTTTATTTTGGCTTTATATGTGAAATATTTAGTTTTTTTTTCCATTTGGGATTGTGTTTCTCCTCCAGAAGGTCACTGTATGGACTGTATCCATACAAGTCCAGCATGATTGGCATGGAGAACCTGGGCGATCCGTCAGCTAACTGGGATATTGTGGAGACCATCGGTAAAGGGACGTATGGGAAAGTCTACAGAGTGACCAACAAGAAGGACGGCAGTCAGGCAGCGGTGAAAGTGCTGGACCCCATCAACGTAAGTCATGCTTACTAAACCCTAAAGCTGACTCTATGGATGCTGCAGAACCAGCTAGGCTGTCATTATATAGAGTATTAATCACAAGTAGTGCCTTTAAATCCATATATAGTCATTTAATGCAGTGGTTTTCAACTTTTTTGGCTTGTAGCTCCTTAAACAGACTCTAGACTCTTACATGGACTCTTAGTCTTGTTTCCTGCTTTCCTATCTTGTTAATTAGCCTGTAAACAACTGGGTTTATCTTATGACCCCTCAGAGGGTCCTGACCCCAGGTTTGGGAGCCACTCATTAAGCTGCATATTGTTGTACCGCCACGTTTGTGCTCAGCCACCCTTTAGAAAGAAAAAGTGTTATATTAAATAATAAATAATAATACTGCCTTGCTTCAGATGATTCAAACACCAGTCCGACATCACTCTGTCTGCCGCCCCACAATCATTGATTTTGATAGTTTTTTTTTCATGACTCAGCAGACTAAAACCATTGTGTCTTTCTTTATAACTATGTGACTTGTCTCAGCATGCCAGCCATTCAAACAGAGTAAGTTGCCAGTTCTTTTTCCTCCTCTCCATCTTGATGCAGTCGTACTTGTACTGTAGCTCCAGTGATATATATCAACGTCTCCCCTTTTCATCTCCTTCCCTTCGTGTAGGTCTAACTCTAGAAAGTGTATCCTCTCTGTGTGTCCATGAATTTGTCTGTTCGATAAGACCGCCGTCGCCGTTGCATTGGCACCGTATTGTGGCGGTGTCAATGGAACAATCCCCCCCATCCTGGCGGTGCGATCCACCACGAGGCTCCCCTGATGGCGGTGAAGATGGAGCTGCCTCCCCTCTCATCCCTCTCCCTGATTAGACTGCTGACACTATCACTCAGACATCCAGGAAGAGAAATTCTGCCTCTCTGACTGATGCTCTCCGCTTCCTCTGAGATTTACTTTGATAGAAAAAACGCCGCCAGAAATAGTTTAACACCCACGTCCGTTCCTTCCTTTGTTACTGACTTTATTACCCCATCGTTAGCAGTCTAATTCTAGACGACCTCGTTTTTTCTCCTGTTTTCAAAATGAACTTGAAATATTTTGTTTATTACATCTCACCATGTTATCTGCTGCTATCTTTAAAGGATGTGGACGAGGAAATTGAGGCAGAATATAACATCTTGAGGTCCCTGTCCAACCACCCAAATGTGGTGAAGTTTTTCGGCATGTTCTACAAGTCGGACAACTCATCAGGCGGGCAACTTTGGCTGGTCCTTGAGGTGAGCTCCTCCTTTTAGATAACATCCTTGGTCATATTGTTGGTCATGTTTTCTTCCTGTTGAGCAAAGATAAATTGTGCTGATATAAGCAAGCACTTCTCAGTTATATTGTGACATCCATCAATCAATCTGTAACTTTTAGCAACAAGGGAGGTGCGTTCAGAGCTACTGTCCTCTGTAGCTCCACCTCTGCTACATTCTAAGCCTGCCCACTTTTTAGCTGTCCAATCAAATGCAAAGGATATTTTATTTCTTAGTGGTAAAAAGACTAAAATGAATTCTCCTCCTTACTTTTAAACTCATCTCACAATTTGCTGCACTTCAATTTGCCCAATTTAACATAAATTAAACTGGCCCTGTCGAAAGGGGTTCGAGGCTATTTGACATCCAGTAAGAAATCCAGTTATGTGCTTGCCATTGGTGGTAAATAAGAAGACTGCTGTCCGATCTATGTGGATTTAAATCATCAAAATATTTTAGCAAATGTCTTACGAAATAACCACATTAACACTGAATACTTAAGTAGTTCTAAAATGATTTCCATCGACCCACCGACAGGAATGTTTAGGCGATCATGTTGCCATGTGATGCTGCATTGCTTCTTCTTGTGTGTGTGGAGACTGGAGAGTGTGTGTGTGTGTGTGTTTTGCATGTGCTCATGTGTGTGTGTGTGTGTGTGTGTGTGGGCTATAGCTCTTCCCACGAATCAGAATCCAGAGTGTTGAGTGATGGACGAGTCACCAGAGTTTTTCTGTCTCCCTCCCAGCTGTGCAACGGCGGCTCCGTCACAGAGCTCATCAAAGGCCTGCTCATGCGAGGCCAGCGTCTGCAGGAGCCCGTTATCTCATACATCTTATACAGCGCCCTCTTGGTAAGACGGCCCGCCGCAAAGCTGCTAATGTTGGGGAGGAGGTGGCATGCAAACACGCAGGGGAGCGTGCTGAGGATTTATTTTCTGCAGAAGTTATGAATGCCTCTCCTCCTGATGGGAGACCTTCTATACACTTTGCACTGCATAACCTCATATTACTAATCTATACTAATAATAATTGGCTAATAATGGAATGGTGATTCACACTGAGCGTGTGTTTTTGTCCTTTAAAGGGTCTTCAGCATTTGCACAACAACCGAATTATCCACCGTGACGTCAAAGGCAACAATATTCTCCTGACGACCGAGGGAGGAGTCAAGCTGGTCGACTTTGGTAATGGTCTTTCAAAAGAGGCAATTTAGCCAATTCAGGGGGAAAAAAAGAGACAAATGCATCATGGCCCGAGAAATCTCTCCCAGCCTTATCTCTTCGCTGAGGTGCGTTGTCAGATAAATGAGGCATTTTTGGTATTTGACTGATTAATGGGTGATGTCAGCATGCACGTCCCTGCAATGTTGTCTGGGGAAACAAACACAAGCACAGGATAAATCACTTCATGTGCTCCAACACTTTAGTCCCTTGCTCACCATAACATCTTTTTATTTCATGGACCGTAGCCTTAACCTGGGGCTATTATTGCTCATTTAAATTGCATTATTTGATCCTTTGCATATTAAAAGAAAGCTGTTATGGCAAATGACTTTGAGTCACCCCTAGGCATGTTTATGTCCTCTGTGTCATGGAGATGAAGTGGACTCACGCTGATAAAAATCTGTCCTACATAATTTGAAATGATTATAGCCCGTTATTATTACTGCTTGGCAGGTTGCCACACTAAATTATATGCCAGGATTTATTGATTTATTCAAACATTGAGCCATAAATTGTATTTTTATCCGTAGAAAATTCACACAGACAAACATGCATCTTAATTATTATAAGCGGTAGTGGTTTTATTTTCTGTGTTTTTTTTTAATCATTATTATTTTAGGTGTTTCAGCTCAACTGACCAGCGCACGATTGCGGAGGAACACATCAGTCGGGACTCCATTTTGGATGGCTCCTGAGGTCAGAGTCTAATGCTTCAACACACACATGCTTTAGTGCCTCATTGAACATTTTATATTAGCAGAGTCTCTTATATATGTGTGCCACAAAGAAGGAGGGAGACAGAGGCTGGGTTATTTCCGTGTGACTCTCCCCTGTGTCATTGTGTATTCCCCTCCACGGGTGCCGCTCTTGAGGTCACCCCAAGGTTAATAGCTGGGAGTCTGTGGCCACTCGGCTTACTCTGTGAAACGGGGTGCGTGATTGGGCAGCGAGGGAGGGACCTCAGGGGCAATTAGAATAAACTCTGCTGTAAAATGTAGTGTCAAGTATAATTATTGACTGTGGAAAAGGGAGGCTCATACCAGCGGCAGCTGAACTGACCTACCTTTCAGTATTTAAATAGCCCATAAATACAGATTTGAGGGAGTGATATAACTAGGAGGTAAAATCCGGCTTTATGATCCTTTTTAAACATAATTTTCTTTAATTTATTACACAATTCCTCTAAGGAGATATTGAAAGTGTTTTAAGTGCTCTATCCCAGTAGTCTGAGGTGAAACCGTGTTTCAGGACTCATTAACAGTCTAAGCGAGTTGTTTAGACGGTCACTGTTGTGTTTCATTTCCAGGTCATAGCCTGCGAACAGCAGTACGACTACTCGTACGACGCCCGCTGTGACGTGTGGTCGCTCGGCATCACGGCCATCGAGCTGGCGGACGGAGATCCCCCGCTGGCTGAGATGCATCCGGTCAAAGCCCTCTTCAAGATCCCACGGTAAGTCCACTAGAGGGCGCTCCTCCCACACAGCTGGAGGCTGCGAAACACAAGGACGGCTTTCCATTGTGCCAGGACAATGGCAAACTGATTTTGACAGTAGAGGTGATGAAAAGAAAAGGGGAAAAAACGGCAACAGTGGCTTTCTTGACAATTGGAGCTGAAATTTAGAAAATGAAACTTGTGTGTTTGTGGTTTGATCCATGTTTCTGGTTGCTATATAATTTTTTTTTGTGTGTGTCCTGTGTGAAAGGCAGCATCTGCTTCACATCTTCGCCATTGGAAATGTAGTGTTTGGCCTTAAAATGAATGCAGTGACTCAATCTGTAAAAAATATATTCACTGCTGTGTGCGTGTGTGTCTGTGTGCGTGTGTGTCTGTGTGCGTGCGTGTGTGTCTGTGTGCGTGTGTGTGTGTGTGCGTGCGTGTGTGTGAGATGATCATTTGAGAGCTTAGCGGCTCCACGCGGTTGACCTTTTGTTATCGGCACAATCGCGCAATTATCTCTCAGTTAGGTAGAGATATGCCCTTCTGATTGCAATTTGCATTGGTGATTAGCTCCATTCACATTGAGATGAGCCTGTCACCTCCTCCCCGTCACAATGTTATCTCCTCCCAGTCAAGCCCAGGACCAACGTGGGATGGTTTTTTGTGAGGCAGAAATGATGGCGCTAACGCAGCATTTTCATCTGCACCAAATTCAACCAGAATTCAAGGTAATTGAAGAGCAAAGGGGGGAAAAAATGAATGCTGCTAATTCACAGTTTTTCTACGTCACCTCTGCGGTGGAGTCGATGTAGCTCGGGGGTTGTTTGTATATCTGGGAAAACTTTAAAGGCGCAACGTGGAACAAGAAAAGTGGTATCAAACGTATCTTATTAACCATGATGAGAGGGTGCATATGCATTTCCCAAGTCTACCTCCAATCCTGTTTCATTACTGCAGATCTCTCACTCTTTGGCTTTAACTAGGACGTTGATAGAACCGGACATATATATCTTTAACTGACATCCCTGCGATCAAAATACATATTCTGCCCCTTTTTTTTGCTATGAATTGGCACCTTACATGCTCGGCGGTTGTGGCCGATAAATCACAGCAAATGTGTTGAACCATGAAATGATTCTGTTACCACGTAATTCATCTCAAATATATTTTTCCATCATTGCTGCTCAGCAGAGAAAACCAGGAGGAAACGCGGTGTAAATGATGGCGCCCGGATTACTGTCTAAACAGGGAGATGTGTTTCACCTTTGGGCTTTGAGCAGCGGTGGAAGTGATTCACGAGGGAATCGGAGACATTCATCTTCACAGGTTTTGATCTCTGCAAAGTTCTAGCCCCCCCTTTCTGTTTAATATGTCATAATTCATAACCAGATGAGCCTTTTCTGAAGTATTGTCCTTGGGTAGTGCATGTTTTATGAAACCACACGAGCACTAAAACATGCAATAAGCATTTTCATCATTCTCATGTTTTACAGTAGCACGCTGTAATGTGTTCCCACCTCTGAAAGGTTCACTGGAACGTAGTTAATGTTGTGTGGATGATCCACCTTATTATTCCTCCTCCCTGAAACACATCGGGATAGTAAAAAGAGAAATGTATAAGATGTTATATTAAGAGGATATTCTCTACACACCTTAGAGTCATGTTGTACATGTTCTTATATATTTCAGTCATGGTACTACTTCAGCAAACCAATGTAAGCTCTTGCTGGACAGTATTTCTTGTCGAGCTAAAGATTTTTTCTAGTGAGGACACAAAAAAAACACTCTACACAGGTGGAAATCCCAGCAGGCTTTGGGGGGAGCAATGATGAGCTCTATGAATTAGGGTCACCTTGGTGCGTGGTCTGTTTGTGCTTCAGAAATATCTGATACTTGATGAGCTGTGACATACCGCCGGGCCATGCATATGTTTATATCTCAGGTAGATCATCCTTCTATTTTTATTTATTTTTTGGTGCTTTTCATTTTAAGTTGAATCCAAGGACTTTGTCAATTTGCTCTTTGTTATGATTAAAAGTAATTGAATGTGTTGCAGTGCGTGTGACAGATATGTGAAGCCCATGGTGACCGCGAATGGAGGTAATGGAGCGTGTCGGAGGGTAAAGTTGTAAAATCATCAACTGCAAAATTAATTACAGATACTCAAGACGAAGATGGTCTGTTATATTTAATATACAGGAAGGTTAATTGCTTGCGCCAATCGTCTCTGTGCTGTCCATGTAAAGTCACACCAAAGTGTGTGTCCGACGCGTTGTAAAGGTTAGAGGCGATTGGCAAAGACGGCCAAGGTTAGAAGACATAAGTATGGCTTGTCACGGGCAACAAAGGAGCATCAAATCAGGAGGCTCAGCCAGAGAAACCCACACCGGTGTGTGAGACCGCTAAGATGTGTGGAGCAGGCTGAATGATATCAGTTTCTGGCATCTCTGATAGAGAATGAAATCCTTCCAAGAGGCGGTAAAATCAAGTTTAAACCCAACTATCCTCTGTGTGTTGAATGATATGTTACATTCATGCATGACAGAACCATGGTGTGGTTCACTGAACTACTGACTCTGACTGAGCTCTGTAGTAGACGATGAGTAGCATGTAATCCCAGATCTGGAGGTCAAATATACAATTGACTCGAGGAGGAACAGAATTAGATTTCCGTTAAGATCTCACAAAATAGTTTTTTGGTCACACCTCAAGAGTTCCCATGCTCATTTTTTACAACTTTGAACAACTGTCAATACGATAAAAATGATGAACGGGCTGAGATGGAGACTGGAATGTGAGGTGATTGCATGGTGGTATTAGTTTGGGGCTAAATGTTGAGAAACACATTTCATGACCATCCAAAAGTTATGAAAACATTTTTCTCAAAAGCAGAAAAATCTACTAGTCAGGGCATCACCAAAATCAATGGGATTCGTCCTCTGGGGACCATGAATGTTTGGATATTTAGATATTTGACATTGACTTAACGTGTATATGTAAGAAGTGATGACGTTGGAGCTACTAGCCGCAGGCCTAGCTAATGAGTGCAGACAAAAACAACCTTTATTCATCAATAAAGTGAAAAATTGTGATTTCAGTCTGTGATTTCAGTCTGTGATTTCAGTCTGTGATTTCAGTCTGTTACACAAGAATGTCATAAATAATGCTGATGTAGAAACTGTGTGAAGGCTTTTATTGTGAAAGACAGCCACGTCTTATAGAACATTTTCTATTTGATGTATTTAAAGGTATGGATAGAGTTTGACTGGAGTGACGTAACCAAACACCCCGTAATGTCAACGATTATCAGACACCGATGCGGTCGTGACCCGAGAGAGATCGTGGACTTGGTTGGATGATTTTTCCAGGACTAATGTCTCTGAAGATGTTATTTCTCTGCTCTGTGTGGAGTCCAGGACCGCAGCGTTTGGCGATGTGGCCACCAGAGACCATGATAAATGTAGCTGTGGTTCTGTGTTCATGCATTTATGCACAGAGAGCTGCTCGTGGTCTGCGGTGATGGATGAGCTGAAATGTTAAAGCGGGTGGTCTTTGCTGAATAAGTCATTCTCCGATAAGTCTGTAAAATGTCACCTGGTTCTGCTGAAAACAAGCCGAGGAAACGCAGGAATCTTTTGTGCGGCTTTGATTTGTTTGTATGACGTGAAAATGATTATTCTCCAAGAAATGTCATCGCCGAGAAGGTTATGCAAGGTCACTTTAAGATATAGATTTACAGTATGTTTTTTCCCTCCTTTGTAACTTCACTAAAAAGAAAAAAACAACATTGCTGCCTTGTTTTGGTAATTTAATCATGTTTCTATGGAGCTCTGGCAAGGAAGTGGATTTTTGTATCTTAATGATGATTATAATGAGGCAATGAAACATGGTTTGTTTCATGTGTGGACAGATTTTAATGGAATGAAAATGGAGGAATTATAACTTCTGCATATGAAACATCCAAATACTACGCTGGCGTGATTTTTGTCTCCCTCTCCGTGGCTTAGCTTCCGCCGCCGAGCCTTGTCGACACCTCTGTGATTTTTGCCTCAATCCACTGTGAGGAGCGTCTGACAGAACGAGCTCTGCCTGGACCTAGATTTGAATAAGCCATTTGTGTTTACAATATGAGCCAGCACTCTCACAAACACTGAAAGGAGGGAGGAAAAAAAAAAAAAAGGCTGAATTTTGAAGCACAATGAGCACACTTGACAGTGTTATCAGCAGCGTGCTGCTATATTGACTTTCTAATGTATAAGCAGTATGGTAGAACATCAAGGCGAGAACGTGTCTTCGGGCTCATATTAGAGGTTGCATTGAAGCAGTCAGTTACTGGCTTTGATCTGCACTTTGGAAAGGATTGCCTGTCTGAATGCTTATCAAAGACTAACGCTGTGGAAAATGACAGATTTTGTAGCACAACATCCTCTCGTCTCTTCAAAAAAAAAAAAAAAAAAAAGATGTTAAGTGTTGTCGTTTTAAAGTGTAGCTGCACCTCTGGTTTGTTTTGCATGAACATTTTTTTTTCATATTCTACTCACCTGTCAGCTCCCTGAAACAACACGTGGGATCTAATTAGTCCAGTTAATAAGTGTCTGGATGGGGTCTGTGGCGGTTCTCCTGACAGTGACGGAGGGCTCAGCCTCCAGCCGTCAGGCCTGCAGCTTCCCGGGGAAGATGACTGTACTCAGGCCCGTCCAGCCTTGGCTCCTCACGCAGACCTGCCTCCTGTCAGCGTGCACACTTGAAAAGTGTTAGCCTCATTATAAATGGCCTCCGTAAATGCTGCTGACAGAGGTATAACTAGCTCCCATAACTTTTGGCTCCCAATGGCAGATGCTTGCTGCCAGACAGTGGAGGGGGGCTGTTATCATTTGTCACTACCCCCCCCCCCCGTGGCTGCCATCGACCTGGACCCCGACCAGCTCGTCCTCGGGACCAGAAACTCTCTCCGGGAGTCTGACGGTCACACTCTGCCTGCCAGCCGTCATTTGTCAGCGGACTGGGGAGATCAAAGTCTTGGCATTTAAATGTGTTCTTTCAAATTTTAAGTTGACTTTTGTGTGTTTCTTTCAGGAATCCCTCCCCGACGTTAAGAAATCCAGAGCAGTGGTGCAGGAGTTTCTGCCATTTCATCGGCCAGTAAGTGTCCTCTCCCATCAACCTGTCAACCTCTGTCCTCAAAAAAAGTTAATGTTCAAAAAGAGCCGAACTATTCCAAAGAACTGAAGCAGATACAGATTATTTTAGAATAACATATATCGGCCAATATTCATGTATTTATTCATTTATTCAACATAAATAGACGTTTTTTTGGGAAGATTCACTCAAATGTAGTTAATTAAAACTTGGTTTGGTTAATAAATAATGATATGTCTGGTGCAGAGGGGGATGTAATGCTTTGGAGGAAAGATCTGCATTTGTATTTACATCATAATCTTTTAATGTTTAGGAGGTATATTCGAGTTAACCTGTCTGTGAATATAAAACGACTAGAAAATAAAGGGCCAAAACCAATTTGTCTGGGACAGAATATTTTCCCTTAAACAAAAAAAAAACCCTGACATTTTGAACTGTAAATGTCACTGGGGGATGAATTGTCGCGAATAATAACCTTAACCCACATATAAAAGTATATTGACCATGAAATAGAAAAAGTTAACATCAAATATACATGAACACACAGCTTGTAAATCATTTCCAACATCAATTAACTCTGTGGACGAGACATTTTAATCTGTGACTGAACTAATGTTGTACCATGCTGTATGCAGGACGTAAAATGATTTCCGAGGCCAATTGAAAAAAAATTGTTTGTATAGCATTAGTCCGGAATGAAATGATGAAACGTCCCTTTTTGTTTTATCAGCTGAACATTAGCTTTAGTACGGGTGTCAGCCAGCGGGAATGTGCATTTAATGGAAGTGAAATTTATACTTTATAGCCAGATTATATCAACCATCTTGTTTTCTCTTCATTGACTTTCATTTGTGTAAATCTGCCGCAGAGGAACAAACTAATTCACCTGAGTTATCAGTTCAATCAGAGGTCCAGATAATTGATCATTTCCTCCTCCAAAGCTAATAATGCTTGTAGGCACTGGCTTGGAATGGTTGTTCAGGATATACAACATTAATATCCACCGCACAGAGCCGAGGCGTGTGACCCATAATGAGAAAATAAAATCCCATATGTGTGGAGACTTATTTGCGTGAGCGTATAGTTTCCCGTTGTGTCGTAGGTTTTCGTAGAAACACATGAGCTGTAAAGGAATAATCCAAAACACAAACAGACCGTCTGCCTTGAAGGCCCGCTGGATTCTTCTTGTGTCACTAGAATTATTGATTGGTGAACGCCAGCGCATATATAAGTGATATTAGTCCTTTTCTTTTTACAAGATGTAATTGCATTGGTGTTCAGTTTTGGATTGCTACTCTTTAATCTGCGTTAATGGAGTGTGTGATATAATATCAGAAAGGAAGATCTCCCAGAACAAAGCCCAGTGGAGTTCAATGTGGGGAGGCTGAACAATGTTATCAACCTTTGCAGGCTGGTTGTGAAGCCTCTTCAGCCCTGTCACGCCTGTGTGTGTGTGTGTGTGTGTGTGTGTGTGTGTGTGTGTGTGTGTGTGTGTGTGTGTGTGTGTGCGGGGTGTGTGTGTGTGTGTGTGTGCGCGGGGTGTGTGTGTGTGTGTGTGTGTGCGGGGGAAACTGAGGTGGGGGTTGTTTTTCGGGGATAATAAATCCATCACCAGCGTGTCTGCACTTGTGCAGCCAGCGAGCTGACTCCTGTGACAAAGTGGCCCCCGCGTTCAGCATCCCGGCAGCACGGCACCTGCTAATAGCAGCAACCTCTGCTTAATGTCCTGACGCTAATGCATTCATGGAATTTACTTTGCTGAAACAAACTGATAAAAGAAACAGAATTCCAGTGTAAATTAGGTAGCAGGAATTAGATTGGTGTTTTCCACTCCTATCTCAGGCGTCGGGCGTCGTGGCGCTCCGACACACGTTCCAGTCTTTAGCTCGAAACAAGTGGTTGAACGGTACAAATGTGGAATCGTTGATGGATGCACCGTCCAGTCCGGGGAGGTTTCAAGTCTTTTCATCTCATAGTTTTTATCTCTTAATATGTCAAAAACGGAAGCCAATCGTGTTCTCCTGTGGGTGTCATTATTTTGCAACCTTTTGTATCGGCGGCTAACTGATGCTGAACTGTGGCAACGGGCCAGTATCACAAAGTGACATCACCCATTGGCAAACACTGCACATGGCAGATAGGACTCACTGCTGTGCAGTACTGGGGCTTGTTTGGACTCGGGGGGCCATGGTGATAGTGACCATGTGGTACTCAGACAAACAGATTAGTGACCCCCCAGACTTAAAACCACAAGGAGCTCCCTGCTGGGCCTGCGTGTCCTTCACAACTGATCCCAACAAAGCAGCTTTCCACAATGTTCAGGTGATCGCAGTTTATCCTCGGTGGTTTAATTCAGATTTTAAGATTGGGGGGAGGAAAAAGGGAGTGATGGATAATGTTGGAGGCTTCGTCTGTCTGAAAGCGCTCTGTTTTTTTGTGATTGCAAGGTGCCTGATAAAGGATTTCGAAGCACGTCCATCCGTGACCCACCTCCTGGAGCATCCCTTCATCAAAGAGGCCCAGGGCAAAGAAGTGGTCGTACGACAGCAGCTCGCTGCCCTGATCCAGGAGCAGCAGGAACTGGGCTGCAAGACCAAAACCAAGTAAGTCCCTTGATTTTTTGATTTTTTTTACATTCAGAAAAGCCGGTCCCTAAGTTTTATGTGCCGCTTTGGAGATCTCTGCAGCAGACACTGACAGAGTGGTGATATTCTGTCTGTCCAGTAGGGGGCAGGGTCTCATCTTGTTACAGTCAGATGTGAGGATGAGCCCCAGTAATGGACATTACAGTGTGTGATTAAAGAGAAGTTAGGGGAGTGTGACTAATTCCGAGGGAGTGATTGTGCTGACTAACCTTCGATTAGTAAACGGCATTCAGGCCAGTGGATGAAGCCGCCGTACGACGGGGAGTCCTCCTCAACGAAGCCAATCCTCATGATAAAACCAATAATCCGGTAAATAATAATCTGTTCAGGACTGATGTTCTTCAGAAAACGAGACATCTCAAACCTTCGTTTTCTTTTCTGCTTTGCTTTTAATAACACAATTAGGATTATTTTCTTTACATAAAATATTATACAACTTCCTTAATATATGGATATGAAAAGACAGAGGGATGTGATTTCTTGAGATTTTATCCATAAATGTGTGACTCCCGTGGCGGCGAATGACGGAGCAGAAAGTCTCGTGTTATTTACTGGAGAAATACTGACTTTGCCAATGCTTAATCTCGGTATAAAGGAGTTCGCTGAACCTGCCCTTGACTGAGAGTCTTGATGTTGTGCCAGCTCTGTTTACTCCAGAGAGTGTGCAGAGTTTGGTTGCCTGAGCCTGATCCCGAATTCCTGTCCACAGTGAAAGTGGATAATGGGATTAGGAGCTTGTAGGGCGAGAACGGGGCTCGCCCGGTTTAGTCTCTCATGCTCTAGATCAGCACACAATGACTCCAGATAAGAATAAAGACATGGAGAACTTAAAAGTAGCTGCCGTAGGTGGAATAGTGTGATTTACTTCAAAGCCGGAGAGAGGGGGCTGGAGGTCTCCAGTCCTTCTCCAAAGGGACACGATGACGAGCGTTTCCCCTTCAGAGGGACCACATATTGGGCACCGCAACTTTATTTCAACGCCGTTGGATTTACGCTTTATTCAGAATACGACATTAAAACAAAGGCAGAGGAGGAAACAATTCCTAACCTGAAGCTTGAATATTTCTATTCCTGATATGATTGATTATTTATTATAATAGAATATAGATGCATCTTGCAAATGAGAGATTTTATTGTTTTTCAGTTTGAGAACCAGAAGTCTTTTGAAAGGTATCTAAAGCTTTCAGTCAGGCTTCTTTTTCTTAATTGTCAACATTTAAAAGACCCAATAATTTGTTTGTCTGCTTTGTGATCAATACTCCTTACCATTTAGCCCCAAGCCCATACATTCCTAGTGAAGATATAAATACTAAAAAAGTAGCACCATTTTTTTTAACAAGCATTACTCAAAAAGTGCATTTGTTGTGGACAATATGTGACCCATTTAGACTGAAGAGTTAAAGAGGTCATATGAAATATGGTCGACACAGTTTAATAAAAACTCAAAACCAAAATTATACAATATAACTCAAATCACAAAACATAGCTCTGATGAAGTTAGATTAAATCACTAAAGAGCCTTAGTTTTGTTATCATCATTAGATGTTTTTGTTTAAAAGTGCAAAACTTTGAAACAAAATTCTTCTAAAAATGAATAAAATAAAGACCTTTAATTGTTATTAATTGTTATATGACATGAATATAATTGTCAATTAACTTAAATACATCACAAAACCCCTTTAAACAATTTTGGGTTGTTTTTTTTGCTAATTGATAGCTTTTCATTAGAATAAACCACAAATGTTTCCCAGCAAACTAATGTGCCCGTCACTAAAGGCTTTATTGGTGCAACCAGTCAAATTCAGTCAAACCACCAGTTTAGAACTGACTAATAGTAACCAACCAAAGATTTAGGAGCAGCTAGTTCAACTCAATCCTGGTGGATATTGACAGACGCCGTACGTGGGATTGACTTATAATAAACTATGTGTTTTCGCAATGACTGAGTGCAAAAGTGTGACTCATTGGTGTGTTTTTTTTATGACAATAGATCTCTCTGAAGGATCAGTTTTAATCTGATCAGTTTTAATCTGATTCGATGATGACAGTCAGTATAGAATATCACCAGCCATGAACTTTAGAGTTCATAGAAATGGCTGATTGTGCATCTGTCCGCATATTGACACATAAAGCAGTAGCCACTCAGACACAGCTTCTGCTTTGTTTCACACACTATGCGGCGTCCCCTGAGGTTTTGCCCGGGCCCTCTGAGGCAGCTGGCTCTGCGTTGACCTCTGCCCACTGGGGCTCATTGGAGAGTGATAGGTCAAAACACAGATGAAATGCAATCACGGCCTGTAATAATGGGAGATGTGTCCTCGGGGAGAGCTTTAAGGGCTTCAAACAAACCTTGGAAGTGACTGGGTCTCCCATCCAGCCAGTCAAACTACAGTTTCTCCTTTGGTGGTCACTTTACAGCTTTCTGAGGCATTATCATGTCCTTGGCGTCTTACAGGCATGAGCGGATCAATACCCGTAAAACCCTCATAATAGAGAGCTGTCCCGACGATGATCTGGTGAACCTGGAGTTCTTAGATGAGGTAAGATTTAACACACTTATCGGATAACCTATCGATCGCTCTGAGGCGCAATGTTCTTAATGGCGTGTGTGTTTTTATTTTGCTCAGGAGATAATAATCAGCCACCTCCACAAGAGGTATGACGAGCTGCAGGTGTACACGTACGTCGGCGACATCCTCATCGCTCTCAATCCGTTCCAGAATCTCAGCATCTACTCTCCCCAGGTGGGTTATGGACCGGTCACACCGATGTTCCCGCTGGCTTCCCAATCACTATGGGAGCCATGAAAGATTGCCATTGATCCTGGCTTCGTGTGGGGCTTATTTGTTATAGTCAAGTATATGAGTCACTGTTTGTTATAGAACCTGATTAAAACTATAACGGTACTAATCTAAGGTTAATTATCTATCATTATATATATAGATATATAACAACACATATATTAAATTGATTATTATGAAATGTATTCATAATATCCAGAGGATGAGCTTAGTATTTCCCTGATTTTTCTCTCTAGCGCCACCATCAGGTCATCATTTCAGTTTGTCCAATACTTAACAGTACAATACCAAACAGATGACATTCCCCTTCAGGTGTACCACGTATCTAGTGCTTATTAGAAATTGTTGGCATGCCAACCTGCTGAAGTTCAACATGATAGCATGCTGACATTAGCGTTTAGCTAAACACAGTTATATAACAGAGCTGATTAGACTCTTGGAGACGATGCTTAATGTAAATCAGGTGAACATTTGATTTGATTTTTGTTGTATTAATTCCATCTGAATATAATGTTCCATGCATACGCATGTGTCTTCTCCTAGTTCTCTAAGCTGTACCACGGAGTGAAGCGCGCTGACAACCCTCCGCACATCTTTGCTACTGCAGATGCAGCCTACCGAGGCATGGTGACCTTCTGCAAAGACCAGGTACTCCACAAGAGACATAATCTGATGAGTGGAGACTCGCATTGGAAACTTGATGAAATAATGATCGGACTCTGCGAAGAAAATTATGTTTTAAAACGTTTTGGATGATTGTTTGCAGGACATTTTGATTGCAGCCATCTATTTTTTACGATAGAGGTTAAATACACTTTGTACTCGCTTTTGGCAAAAGTGTCTGTCATGCTTTTCTACAAGACTTTTACATGGTTAAATAAGATGGACATATATGTAATGTGATGTTTTAATCACTACATTTTGCTTCCTTATATTTTAGTGCATCATAATCAGTGGGGAGAGCGGCGCGGGGAAAACAGAGAGCGCTCATTTGATTGTTCAACATCTCACCTTCTTGGGAAAGGTCAAGTAGCAGGATGGCCATCCTGTCGTTGTTAAACATGTTGAATATTGTTAGAATCTGGAGATTATGGTTATATATCATAATTACAGTTCGTCACAGAAACGTGTTGCTACTTTCAGGCAAACAACCGGACTCTGCGTGAGAAGATCCTGCAGGTGAACCCCCTCGTCGAGGCCTTCGGAAACGCCTGCACGGCTATCAATGACAACTCCAGCCGCTTCGGCAAATACCTGGAGATGAAGTTCACCCCCACCGGAGCGGTGATCGGGGCCAAGATATCCGAGTACCTGCTGGAGAAGTCGAGGGTCATCAAACAGGCCGTGTAGGTGCTGCTCCGGCTCCGCCCACCAGACATCCCTTTGTCACACGTCTGAATGCTTGTTTGTCTCCTTTCAGGGGGGAGAAGAACTTCCACATCTTTTACTACATCTACGCTGGGCTTTACCACCAAGACAAGCTGAAGACGTACCGGCTGCCTGACAGGAAACCTCCCCGGTTAGCACGCTTTGGCGTTGACATCTCTTTCTTTGTCCGTCACGTTGAAGCGTCAGTATTGATACGTGATTGTGCACCTGCAGGTATATTGACAGCCAGCACTGCAAAGTGATGCAAGACATCGTCTCCAGTAAACTGTACACCGAGCAGTTTGACGCCATTCAGGAGTGCTTCCGAAACATTGGCTTTACCGAAGAGGTGCTTGAATATTCCATCAAATGTAAAACACTTCAATGATACGCCATAATATTTCTCTTTGTTGTCTCTTTTTATTTTTTAGGAGGTCAACTCTGTTTACAGGATTCTCTCAGCCATTTTGAACACCGGCAACATTGAATTTGCATCCATCACATCCCAACACCAGACTGATAAGAGTGAAGTGCCGAACGCAGAGGCTTTAGAGAACGGTGAGATACGGCACATGATGTGGTCTGTGTTGGAATAGAGGGCGGAGAAATGTCTTCACAGGTCTCTGTGTTACGGTTTCTATGTTTAATGATTCATGTTTTGTGTAATAGTTAGTTTGTGACGCATGTTTCACTATGGCAACAGCATGTCATAATAATATATCCATTATATCCATTTTCTTGAAAAACGTCAAGAAATGGCATCACTCTTATGATACGCTGCCTTGTCTTTTCCTCTCAGCTGCTTCTCTCCTCTGCATCGGCCCTGAGGAGCTCCAGGAGGCGCTGACCTCCCAGTGCGTGGTCACCAGAGGCGAGACCATCATCCGCACCAACACCGTGGACAAGGCCACCGACGTCCGCGACGCCATGTCCAAGGCCTTGTACGGACGCCTCTTCAGCTGGATCGTCAACCGCATCAACTCCCTGCTGCAGCCCGACATGATGATCTGGTGAGTGGTGATGAAGATCCGCGTCGGCGTTACACCGTTGCTCCCTCGCCTTCGATTATCTTGAGCGGTCACGCAGAGTCTCTGCAACGCTCCGGTGACCTTTGTGGAAGTCTGCGGAGGTAGATGCAAACATGCAGAGGAGAATATCAATGGGCGAGCACGAGACAAGCAAAAGGAGAGCAAAAAAACAGTTTTAATAAATTTTTGATACGGAGTTGCGTGCAGAGAAAATAATGTTGAGATGATTAAAAAGACTTCAGAGAGACTGCAAAGAGGCTGTTCATTGATCCGAAAGAATTCCTTCATAAATATGAGCGTCTACTGTCAGGGAGTCGTCGTACAAAAGCCAGAGTGCTCCAGTCATCTTTGCCGTTTCCTTATTGCCATTAACAACCCGGTAGCCGGGGCGAAAGGTGACCTCTACATCCAGCGGGTAATGACTGTTCATGAAAAGTAGCCGCTCCACGCGTTGAATATGAAACGCAGGGAGTTTAGTCTCCGTGCTGCAGTGTAGAAGCCAGTGTTGTTTGTGCAGAAAAATGACTTGAGGTTAAATCAAGAAAAGATGGCAATAAAACCATTCAAGAACCTCTGACTTTTTGAAAGCAGATGTTTATGACTTCTCATCAGACTACCCGACCGTCCAGACCAGACTCTCTATTTGGGTTGAACTTGGATTATCATTAAAGTTTTATCAATTAATACGCCTGCCGGGGATTCGCTTGTTCCGTCACATAGAAGAATTAGTTTGTTTGTCCCCCTTTTTCCCTCCTTTGAAGTGCCGCGGAGAGCGGCATGAATGTAGGAATCCTGGACATCTTCGGATTTGAAAACTTCAAGAAGAACTCCTTTGAACAATTGTGCATCAACATCGCAAATGAGCAAATCCAGTTTTACTTCAACCAGCACATCTTTGCCCTGGAACAGGTGAGTCTGACACACAGCGAGGTTATTGATATAGTACGTCAGCGCGAACACGTTGTGTTTATTCATGTCGTGTAACGTGCGTGAAATGAATTCACTCCTCCGCCATAACACTGTAGATAAACATTCCCTTTAAAACATTCATTTTAATATTATTTGTGTGTTTTCACATCCATCAGGGCGGAGAAGCTCTCAACATTTCGCTTTTAGCCGAGCTGTGATGTGTAAAGGATTGTTTATACATTTATGCGCCACCAAATTGCACTCTTAATTGATTTGATGAAGTTGTTTACCCTGAAGTGCGATACGTTTTTATTTTCCTTGATGGAAATGAATAGACATTAATCAAGAACCAGCTTGCTATAATGCCTTTTAGTCTGGCTTATACTTGCAACAGTCCTTCTAAAGGGAAATAAATAAAGGAAGAGAAGAGCAGTTTTATTCATATAGCACATTTTATGACTTTTAAAGTAAAGTCATCTGCTTTACATTTAAATGCACACAGCAAGACGCAAATTAAGATTCCAATAACATCATTTATTGAGGCAGGATTTCACACATAAAATCTGATGTGAATTAATTTATATTTATATAGCACACTGCAGGACCAGAACTGGAAGTGACATTCACCATTTACACATTAATTACAGCAATGATCATTGAAAATTAGGCCTTTGAGTCTGTGGAAAAGTTCCTTTTCTACAAACAAGTACGCGCCGGCCCTGATGAAGGGCTGCTGCTCTGTGGAAAAGGGCTTCTCATTTGGTGTCTTCGGTCTTGCTGTACACAGAAACTGATTATTCAGAGTTAATGACTTAAACATGAAGACGGTTTAGATCTATTGGTTCCACTTTATTTGTAAAAATATATATTTAAAACAACTTTTTGATCCCGAATTAAATAGATGCAATAATATGATATGACTCTGGGTTATTTGCAAAGAGAATTAAATGATGAATAAGTAAGTGGCTCTATTTGTTAGTTCAGTGCTGTGCTGTTTTATGCATTCAGTAAAAGACTCTATTATGCTGTAAACTTCGGCAATAGACACAGCCGGCTGGAGCTGTTTGGTTTTGTTGATTAGAAACACACACACACACACACACACACACACACACATACACATGCACAAATCATATTTAGCCCAGATTGTTTAATTAGGTCATTTAGAGAAATCATTAACTAGATTGTTCCACATTCACTGGTTCTAATTAGATGGAATACCAGAGCGAGGGGGTGGATGCCAGTCTGGTGGAGTACGAGGACAACAGGCCCATCCTGGACACCTTCCTGCAGAAGCCCATGGGTCTGCTGTCGCTGATGGACGAGGAGAGCCGCTTCCCTCAGGCCTCCGACCAGACCTTAGTGGGTAAGACTGGAGCTCCTCCTACCAGCAAACAGCAAAGAAGCAGGAAACGTGAAAACAAGGGGTCAGAGGTCACTGCATCATTGGATGCAGCTCCAGCTCTTTTTTCACGTTTTTTGTTTTCACATTTTAACGTTTTCGCCGTTCTCCTGTTTTACCAACAGATAAATTTGAGGACAATTTGCGCTGCAAGTACTTCTGGATCCCAAAGCGTGTGGAGCTTTGTTTTGGGATTCAGCATTATGCAGGAAAGGTATGAAAATGAGTCTGTTCATTGGTGTGATCAGAGGTGCAGCAGTGTGTTAACTTGATATAGAAAAACCGGCCCTTTACATGTGGAAATGATGAGTGGCGTTGAGGGTTTACGTCCCGTGTCCGACTCGGCAGGTGATGTACAACGTGAACGGTTTCCTGGAGAAGAACAGGGACACTCTCCCCGCCGACATCGTCGTGGTTCTGAGGACGTCGGAGAACAAACTTCTGCAGCAGCTGTTTTCAAGCCCCCTAACTAAAACAGGTACGCTACAATACAGGCCTCTGTGAATATAAATACATCTCAGCCACTAACGGGGGGCATTATTCTACCGCCAACCACAATGGAAATGCTAATGGAACTTTTCTTTGAGACAAACTATTGTGAACAATGCGGCGTCCTGACTGTATTACTCGAGTGTCTCCTGCTTCCATAAATGTTCAGGTAAGTGGGTTTCTTAAAGAAGCGGCTCCCATGCGTCTCCTGGTCCCCCCCCTCTTCATTTCAAGCCCTCTGTGTGCCGCGCTCGGGTAAATCTGCAGTCTCCATTATCTCTTGAGAGGCTCAGCTCTCTGCACGGCGCTCTGTTTTTATTTTCACTAAGCTGTCCCTCTTGGTTTCCCACGTCTGAATGCTATCTACAGATTGTGGGTGCAGTGGGATATTTTTATGATAAGTTTTCTAAATACCCGGGGGATGAAGAAACAGTATTTATGGAATACAAAAGCAACTCTTCCCACCTCTTTTCTGTTGGTTAAAATGAAGGTAGAGTAATGTGCTCGTCATTAGCCGCGGCTGAGGCCTCCTGGTCACTTGACTTAGCCGAAATGCTAATAGATGTGTTAAATTATCAGATTCCCACTTTCTACTTTATTTCAGCTAAGCCACATTGTGTGATTCACTTCCCTTTTTTGGGGTGGGGTGGGTAAATGCTTGCTTTCAGTCCCAGTGGCATTAAAAAGAAGCTTCAATTCACAAAAGGCACCTTAGCTGAGGCCCCGGTAGGAAGCTGCGTGATGTGTCTGTAAACTTCAATTGCAGGTTGTGCACAAGGGAGCCTTCAGCCACTTCCTTTCTGCAATTAACAGCTTGAGAGGAGTACACTATAAAAACAAATTCAGTGAACACTTAATTCCGGTGCACAAAGGAACTGAATAGATGCTACGATGCGCTGTAATGTTTAACTGCTGCTGACATCAGTGTCCGTTAGACCTAAAAGCTTCTTTATTTCCTCTTTGTCCCTCTGCGTTCCGTCCGCCCTGACATCCGGGCCGGTGGATCAAGTTAATGTGATGATTTGTCGCAGAAATAAACTGTTGTGTTGTGCAGTTTGAGCCCTTTTATCCCAAACAGCTCTGCCATAGCTCACAGTGATTATTTTTCCCTTTGCATGTTCATTTAAAGGCAATCACACTGAAATATGCTCCAAGTCAACCCTCTGTTATTTCTTTGGAGTTGGAGGTCCAATTTTCTCGTTGCAGTTAGTGAGACTGCAGATCATCTCATTAGATAAAAGCTATGAAACGCTCCGCTCCGGCTTATCGTTCTGGAAAAAGATGGAGCGCCGTTTAAAGTGAGATACAGTATAGCATAAGAAAATTATAAATCTATTCTTCAGGGTAAAAATTTGTGGGGGGATTTAATTTGCATTTTACTTCACATTATAGATTCACTGTTATCTGTGAAATTACCATTATCTGGGAAGATCTGATGGAAATCTGGTTTACAGCAGGGGTGGTTCCACACTCTGGGTCACCTCCTCTCAGTGTCGCCACTAGGGGACACCCTCGCAGACCTGCAGCCCTGACGCTGGGATGGAAGGAATATAACGGATCCTGAATGTCAAACTACACTCTAACATGCAGAGAATGCTAATGTTTCTGCTGGCACACATATCAAACAGTGCAGTGACACAGGGACAATTCCTCCAGACCACATAATCTTCCCCTACGTTCTGTTTGATTTAAAAAAAACAAAGAAACTGCTGACACAGTCCATATTTATGTAATATTTCAGGAGATTTTTCACAGGCCAGATTAAGATTGTGATGGTCTGCGTATCAATGCAGTTGGTATTTGGAGAACAGTAGGAAACTTAGCAGGGCCCCAGAAAGTAAAAGGCTCCCAGGCAGTGAATAGCAGGCCACTTGAGCCCTGCAGAATGTGGGTCCTTGAGGCTTGGACATGTGGTGGTGTTTTGTCAGAGGAAATGGGATGTATTTGCATGGACAAATTCATCAGAGCTAGGGCCTTTCCCAGATCGGGGGGATCACAGTGTTTGAATTGGCTGGGCTCAGTTGGGCCTACCAGGCAGCCTGCGGATACAGTATGGTGTGTGTGTGTGTGTGTGTGTGTGTGTGTGTGTGTGTGTGTGTGTGTGTGTGTGTGTGTGTGTGTGTGTGTGTGTGTGTGTGTGTGTGTGTGTGTGTGTGTGTGTGTAGCCACAGGGCACACACACGCACAGCATCTCAAGACTGCCAGTCCTTTGTCAGGCCACACTGAAAATGGAGGATGTGCAGAGTGACATGTGACCTGTAAAAAGTTCCCAAACAGTGGAGTGTAATATTTTGTCTTTGCCATCACTTAGAACTGGTACAATTTGTTGTTGTTTTTTAATTATTATTATTATTATTATGCAGGCCAGCTGAGCCTTTGAGATAATCATGTACAAATATACGTAGAGCTGCAGATGCACATATTTTGTACTTAAAAGTCTGATTTTTATGGAGCATGACAGATTTCACACCTGGAGCGTAATAGTTATTCTACTTTAAGATGACTTAATTCAACATATCTCCAACGCCCTCCCAAAAAAATGTTATCAGCCAGAAAAATCCTCCCTGTGTGTTATGTATTTATGCTTTATGTGATTGTGATTCTGTGTGTTAAAAACCCTCCCCAAGCCAGACAACCATGACTTAAATCTGTCTCATTAAGGAGGAGAACTGAATGATGTAAATGGATGTGATGCATTTACCCAAATACTCTCTTTTTGAGGTGCTTTTTGTGTTTGTTCTGACTTTGGAGATTCATATTTTACATACAGAACATATCATTGGCTGAAGATATGAAGCACAACCTAATTGCTTATAAAGTAGTAAAATCAGCTTTGATCTGCTACCAGTAATTTACACAGTAATTATTTAATAGGATATATATTCATGTAACACTGCCACTGTGCTGTTTTACTATAATACTGACCCATAAAATAAGACCCAGGGGTTATGAGGTCCAGTCCGTCGTGTACATCCAACAATCTACATTGCTTTTACGTGTTCACACGAAGCCGTGGCTGCAGCTCCGCCGTCCTCCGTCTCCCTCCGTCTCCCTTCATGTGAGGAGATCCTCCTGTGTAGAAATGACAGGCCTCTCCCAGCGATATGACACATTTGGCTCTTTGTTCTCTCCCAGTCGAAGCCTTTTTTTTTTTTATCCCAGTGGGCAGACGCCACTGTCTTTCACTAGACTTCCACACACCAGACTCACCAAGCAGCACCGTTGTTCAGTTCCTCCCCTAATCGTGGCATTGGAGAATGTTTTGAGTCAGCAGTGGGGATTTTTTTTTGTCGATCGCCCCGCACATCAACAGCATGCAGCCAGTTTTCCTAAGTCACATGGTACAACATCCTTTTTGATAAATGCAACACTGTGTTGTGTCACTAAAAGCCAATTACACCATGCTTTTTGATGATTGATCTGCTCTGACAGTAGTGGATGGCATTTAAATCAACAGCCCCCGGAGCCATCTCTAGGCATAAACGGTGGTGGTTATGGCGGGTGGGGAGGGTGGCGGAGGGGGTTATGGGTGCTTTAATCTCATTTGCTTGGGTGCTGAGTTGAGTTTCTAGATCACATGTTTTCAAAAAGAGAGCGGGAGAGCGGCGGAGATATGGAGCGAGCCTCTGCTCACTCAGCTCAGGAAGGGCTGCTCTCTCTCACAACTTTGATTGTCCCCCGTGTCGACAGCTCGATCCACAGCTTCTGAAGTACAAGGCGCACACTGGCACTCATAAAAGCGTGTAGGGAGGTGTCATATTGAACGCCGGATTGCTTTTTAATCCCGAGCACATTGACTATTCTTGTCAATAGAACCCCAATACAACTGCCAGCTTGAGCGTTTTTTTTTTTTCTCCTACAGGATTCTTGCTGGGCTTAATTTTCAAAGTGAACGCACAGATGCCAAGGAAGGCTTTTTCTCTATCTGCCCCCCCACCCCCCATCCCCTCCCCACATGCTCTGTCTCACTCTCTGTGTTTGTCCTGGAAGCCCATGCCAAGAGCAACATGCATGAAGCAGAAATGATCAGTGGGATGCTCCGCCGCCGCCTGTTACTCAGGACTGAACCAGGATGGGAAATATCCCCCCCTCACCTGCTCCTCTTTATTATTAAACTTTAACACAAAAACTCTTCTCATATTTTCATCATATGTCTGCTCAAGAGAACTGATAAAATGACAAGTAAAAGCATATGTGGCCTTCTTCTGGAACTGAATCCACTGTCAAAGAACAAGTTTTCCTTCTTTTTCTTTGCTCGTTTGAATAATTAGAATCCACATCATTAGACAAGTTCCCCACTGTATCTAAATTACAAGGTCCTCTTTCAGGCCGGACATCACAGGTGTTTCCCTCGGTTTCATGTCTCGGGAGACGGGGATCTTTGAGGATACTGACTATTAACCCGCGCTCTAATCATCTAGTCAGGAGGGGGTATGAAACCCGCCAGAAGAATGAATTAATACGACCCGCCAAGGAATACGCGAAGAAAGCAGCGAGTGTCCGTTTGCGAGGCTTAGGTACAACTGTCACAGTGTCTCTCATCGCGGGCGCAGCCCCTTCATCTCCCCTTGATGGTGTCATGGAAGTGAGAGGCGTGAAAGCGCAGTGACACTCCATGAGCTCGTTCCACTCGCTGCCGCTAATTCATCATGACAAATGTGCTCAGATGATCTGGCCCAGCAGCACTAATGGGGAGAGGAGAGAGCGCACTTCATTTGCACAAGACCCACTCCAATTAATCCATCCAGCTTTACTCTGGGCTAATTGGAGCGGGGCCCTGCCTGCCTGTGTGCTGGTAATATCCCCGACACAGTTTAGCGGCTCCTGTTCTCAAAGATCATACTTTTTGTGTGTATATTTTTTTGTGTTTATTGCACCGAAGGGGGGTTTGAGGATGTGAGACCTGTCCCTGTGATCCCAAACACAAGGCCCTCTCACAAACACGCGTTCATAATGAGCAATTAATTGCTCCTATTTCCATGTTATCATATTTTTCACTTTCCTTTCTTTTTTTTTTTTTCAATATATTTTATTCGACAGAAATAGAGTGAGCAGTACAGATTAGAAAATTCAAGATTTTTCTTAAACAAAAATAAACAATACAAAGTGCCGTGTAGTACAAAGACAGGTATAATTCACTTTCCTTTCTTGTAATTTTTTGGGGTTTGCGATTCAGAACCTGTGGATACCCTTTCAAGCACATTATTAGCCGACATAAAAGGGCATATCTGAATCTGACAGAATATCTTGTATTTAGTTTGTTTACCAGATGCAAAATGTATTAATGGCAGAATAGATGAGTGGATAAATAAATAAAAATTAGCAGATAACTGTCAAATGCTAAAAGCAGTATCATCATAGCTTAAAAGAGTGTTTGAGTCCTTTTGAAGTTCTCTCACATCATATGTTTTGGCTTTGGCTTTGACTACAGCTGTGTGTGTGTGTGTGTGTGTGTGTGTGTGTGTGTGTGTGTGTGTGTGTGTGTGTGTGTGTGTGTGTGTGTGTGTGTGTGTGTGTGTGTGTGTGTGTGTGTGTGTGTGTGTGTGTGAGAGCCACGTTGCTTTGGCTCACTTTTAAAACCTTTGGCACAAGTAGGACGTTCTTTGTCTATAGTTAGAAGTGGCCTTGCTGTTAATTAATCCATCATAAAGCGATTTTGATCTCGTCAGCGTTTGATTGATGCCTCTTAATACACATTGGATAGCTCCGAATCCTCTGAGAAAGGCACACGCTTGATCCAGTGTTTAAGTTTTCTGGCTGGTTGTCAGACCACGTCCTCGCCCGTCTAGAAATCGCGAAGCAGAAGCCGACTCCATATTTGCATTTTAAGAAGTTCGTCGGTGTGCGGTAGAAAATCTAGAACAATTGTTGGCCTGTCACTTCAGCTTTATCTTTAAAAACTTACAAAGGTTTTTTTTTCCTCCTCGCCGTACACGGCTGCTTGGGTAATGCTGCCTCCTGTGTCTGCAGACGTATTTTTTTTTTCTAAAGGTGTGTGTGGCACATCTGTGCAGCTATTGTTTATTCATGGAGTAAACCCTTTGAAATGTGTTAAGATACTTCCCACTCATTATAAAAATCCTGCCACCCATGGATTAGGACTTTGATGTCACCAATCCTGCTTCAAAGGCTTCTTTCACTGCTATTAATCACAGTTTAGCCTCTGAAGATATAGCCAGAGAAAACATTTGGACATCTTGTGCAGAAACTTTGAAATGTTCAGACTGTCTTGCATATGCTATGTTCATATCCTTTTCACTGTGTGTGGGGCTGTTGGACTGCTGTGCACGCAGCTGCACTCCTGAGTACATGGGATTCAGCTCAGCTTTTGGCTCCTCTGAACTCCTTTTTTCATTGTGCTGCAGTATGAGCATTAACAGAGTAGTGGAGCTGGTCACTTTGTTTTCCTTCATATCTTGTTGGCCCAAAGTGTTTACTGCGTTTGATGGTTCACTCCCTAATAATCGTGTGTATTATCTTTATTTCACACAGCTGTTCAAGCTTTTTTTTGCTCTACACTTTAAATAAGACCCGACGTGACTAACTTATGACCGATCTCAAACATGGTTTTTGTTTTGGAACAGGGAACCTGGCGACGTCCAGGGCCCGGGTCACCGCCGCCTCCAGGTCGCTGCCGCCGCAGCTCGGCTCGGGACGCACCAAGGTGAAGCTCCCGTAGCACAAATCATCCCATCTGAGAACATAATGTTTTTTTATTTGTTGCTCACAGGCATTGCGCCATAAGAAACCCAGTAAAACTTGTGCTGTGAAGCAGAGCCACATTAATTGACTACCCTATTATGTTTGCTGTCTTGCTTGTGGTGATGCAGCATCGCCATCTGGCATTTGGTGTCTACGGCATAAAGTAGTTTTCAGACTTACTAACTATTGTTGTTTCGTCGTTAATGGGCACTAAAGTATTTTGGGAAGGAAGGGGCTGTAGGTCTTCTATAATAATCAAATAACTGCATCATACTTCAATAAGAGACCATGATACTTTCATGAGCTTAATATTCCACAATTATACTTTATATGGCAGCACTAAGGCTTACTAAGAAGTTTGCTTCCTATATTGTTTATTAGTCCATATGTTCTTGATAACAGGGGCTTTCTATCTTTCTCACTTTTCACTGTCTTTATCTTTTTTTTTTACTTTATTTAAGGGGAAGCATTCAGACATATCATAAATGTCCATAAGATGATACATTTAAACATCTCTGTCCGTTCTGAAACACATTTACAGCATGATTTACAACAGAAACCCCTCAAAGGTGAATTTTCAGCTTCTTGTCTTTCCACTTCTCTTTTCCTTTCATTTCCATGTTATTCACCGTACTCAAAGTCTCCCAAATACCTCTTGAAGGTAAGACTTCTGTTGGAATAGTAAATGAGTCCGAATCTAAATATGTTTCTTAATCATAGTTGGGTTCTTTGAAAATACGTAATTCACTGAAATCAAGTCATCATGCCTCAGTCTCAAAGCAGTTTGAGAAATAGACTTTGAAATTGAAATCTATTGACATGAATGTTCCTCTTTTTTCCTTTTGAGGTCGTTCAGCATGACTTTCAAACTAATACATTTCAAATGGAAGTACCACCAGGGTTTTTTTTCATCATGCCACAAAACAAGTGTTATTTTTAGGCAACAAAACCAATTTGTTAGATTAAGGAAAAAACATCATGGTTGGGCTTAAAATAAATTTGTAAACGTGGTTTCATGCAACCCAATGAACATTAGGCTGAACACGAAAACGAATCAGCCGTCACTGCCTTGAGACTGGGCTGTATCAGCATTTTAATCCAAATTCAAACTTTTAACTCTGTTTCTGTAACATTGAATTGTGTGCACTTTCACTCCTCTGGCATCAAACACAGTCCAGGTTGAAATGTAAACCATTTCTTTTGACTTATTCTTTTACACAGCCACAATTCTGCGTTATTTATGTAAACAAGTGCTCTTTGATGTGGCTTTTTTTTTGAGATTATAGAAACACTTCAAATGTGGACAGGCTGGAGAAAACTTTGTTGAACTTTGCCTAAGCACCTCCTCAGTTATTCTGGAACAAAAAAAGGCCTTAATAACGAGCCCGTGGGATTGATGTAATATGTATGCTCTCCATCAGTGTCGGGGGAAAAAAAGTTGTCACTTACAGGAAGTTACCGGGGCGACCAGATTAAAGCAGAGTGGCGGTTGTTAGAGATAACCATTTGTACTTCTGTGTGATCTGCTTTCAAAATGGCAAAGTGTCAAAGCACCAGACTCCCCTCTCTCCACGAACGTTTGACGTACCTTTTCTTTTCCCCCGCACCGAGGAAGAATTAAGATATGTGCTTTGCTACGTAGACTTACCATAAAATATCTGTTGCATCATTAATTTTGATGAAGCCATGAACTGCGAAGGCCATTAGAAAGCTTATATTGTGTCCTCGTTAATCCGTCGTCGGGATGACTGTCTGCTCGGTGACGGCTGGTCTCATTACTCAGAATGCTCTGCAATTTTCCCATGCCCCACAGCAGTGCGGAATTATCCTCTAGATTGTTAGCTTTAAGTGTTTATGGGGCTATGTTATACGGACGGCACAGTTAGTACAGCTGTGTGTTCCCAACTGGCCCATTTAGAGGAAGGAGACCTGCTGTAATAATACCTTTATCTCTACAGGGCCCACCAACAATGTCAGGTTGCAAACACACTGAATCTCATTCCGATCCGCTGCTTTTTGCAGCGTTTCTGTTGGCCTGTTATGAATGCAGCGGGTTCACTGTGAATGTCTGTGTTCAGGTGGACACCATGGAGATGATGCGTCACCCGGAAGAAACCACCAACATGAGGAGACAGACTGTCGCCTCCTATTTCCGTGTAGGTCTTTTATTTTTTAAACCTTAATGCTGCTTAAATGTGAATAAAAATAGTAATTGGGGAATAAAATAAAATCTAAAATATAACTTATCGTGATGTGTTCAAATGTAAACTCGTAAAATGTAGTTCTGGGCGAGAAACTTGAATAAAATTGTAAAAATGTTTGATACATTATGAAATAGATGTTTGAGAGGAAGTTATGAACTCTGTATCGTCTTAACTCTATCTTAAATAGTTTATTCTTTTTTTTTTACCATGTTATTAAAATAGGTGTCGAGAAACGCAGAATTTCTCAGGTATTGGTATCGACTACTAAATTTTTGTATCGAGTACCACTCTGGGAGAAGTATTTCTTGCTCACTTCTAAAAAATGACATGGAAATGGTTCAAAATGAATAAATTAATATTGAAACAACTAGCTGGTTTCCCTTCGGGAGCTGGTGGAGACCAAAACAGAGCTAAAAGGAGAGAAATTATTAGGCTTACTTTTGTCATAAACTCTTCTCAAAATGATTGCGATTGTTGATCTGTGTCTGTAAAAAAGCAATAGTTTCAGAACTTTATATAGTGATGACATGATTATACAGTATATGCTGCCCCAAGGCAAAAAAAACAAAGCAAACTTTTAAACATTGGTAATAAAAAACAATTGCTAATGTGGTCATTTATGTTTGTGATATGAGAATGTTGTAGCAATGGTTATACTTCAAATTTACGACTCAACTTCGCCCAGACTGTGATGATGATCATTCTAATGAGAGCTGCTCATTCTCATTGTGTCTGCAGTACTCCCTGATGGACCTGCTGTCTAAGATGGTGGTGGGTCAGCCGCACTTTGTGCGCTGCATCAAACCCAACGATGACAGGAAGGCGTTGTGCTTCTGCAAGGAGCGGGTGATGTTGCAGCTGCGCTACACCGGCATCCTGGAGACGGTGAACATCCGTCGCCAAGGCTACTCCCACCGCATCCTGTTTGAAGAGTTCGTCGACAGGTAAGGAGCGCTGTCGAGTCAGGCAGCACCTCCACTCTGAACACAACCCCAGAGATGGTGCAGAACAAGTGAGCCGTGCTCCGCATCACACGAAAACATGGGTTCGTTAATTAGGTAGGGGTACAAGTTAAGCAGAGCAAGAGGCTGACTAATTGGCAGTCATTAGTGATAGTGCAAGACAAAATCATACAGCTCTTTTAACTCGGTGCACACAGACTGGAAAATATGGCTAAAATTCAAATAGGGAGGAACTGTGATTATAAAGGGTGATGCATTTTAATGGATTTCCTTTTACTATTCATAAAGAGTTTGTTCTTAAACTCAGTGACCTGGAAAAGCTCAAACGTGGTCTCCGTGTCCCATTGGTATTACATTAGAACACAATTAAAATAAGATTTCATCATTAGGGGGGACTTTATGTAAGGGGGGGTGTTGTTGTTTATAAGATGTGGGACAGGATATGATAACTGTTAGTGATACGCACTCCTGAAGGAAAAAAAATGAACCTGCACGTCAGAAAAAAAGATACAAATACTTGAAACAAATCTGTGGGAAAATGCATGGAAACTTTGATCAGTTTTCCTTTGAAAAATATTCTGGCCACCTCCTAATGTGAGGACTTTAAGATGATATAGAATTTAATTAACTTGGGCTTGTGGCCTGTAGGGAAAACAACTTTGAGATGGCTGGTTAGTCTCACTGCTTTAGGGAAGCTTTAAATTGTGCTTAATTTTGGTGACCTAAAACTTGAATGACCACATGTTTTTGCTCCCAATATTAAAAAATAAATGAACAATTGAAAAACCATCAAAAGCCAAGTGTGGGTGAATACGAGGGTGTATTAACACTTCAGACTACATTTTAACCTGGCTATTGAATCCATATGATCCTACCTGAGCCAGGCAGGACTCATGCAGACAGACCTGAACTGCTAAACTGCACCTTTAGTGGAAACTGATTTAAATTTGTGCTCTCATATCAAAGGCTCGTCTGATGTTGCCAAGCAGTGCTTTGTATTTACCATCAAAGAAATAACAGGTATCAACAGGAATTAGAATGAAAGGCTGTAGACTGAGGCGGGGAGGGGAGTTCAAAGAAGTTTTTTCTTCTTCTTCTTGTTGTTCTTCTTTTTGACCAATGCCAGAACACAAGAGATGAACCGGTCTTGTTTTCGGAGCCTCGGTGTCCCCGAGCAAACAGTCAGAGCCACTTTGTCCCAGGCCGGTATTTTGTAAACTACAACAAGAGGATCAGTGGACGGATCCAGACAATGTGTGCGATAAACATGCAGCGGGGTTGTGATAGGCGCGGGCTGACGGCCATCTTCTGTGGCCGCTGAAATCGGAGACCGTGATCCGTTTCAAAAGAGCTCCAACAAAGGGCCTCTGTTGAAGACTCATGTCTCAATCCGGCTCAGTTTTCTGCTCCGACTGAACAAGCGATTCTGCAGCTACGATGATGCGACGATGTTGGAATAGATCTTCTTGACCAATGGTGGGTTAAATTACAACGTGGTCAGTTCCTGAAGAGGAGTTTAATGTTTAAAAGTTATGTGATCGACTGTGTCACCAAAATACTTCTAAATCCTAATCCAAATGTAGTAGTAGTGTGAATTTAAAACAAGCAGTTTGCTCGTATCACTTTCCTGCTTAGAGTTAGATAAAAATGTTGTCTATTTGTTATTCAAACATGATATAATGCGTGAATTCTTTAGAGGTGTGCGGTTTACGTTGGATGAAGCACGCGAGCCGCTTCCTCCTATTTTCTAGCCGTTATGCTAAGCTATGCTAACAGGCAGCAGGCCGTAGTGTAATATTTGCCAGACACACATGAGAGTGATATATCAGTCTTCACATTTAACTGCAGGCAAGACAGTGAATGAACATATTTTTAGATACATGTGGAATTCATGAATTGTGTTTTCCTGGCAACAAGCAGTATTATACATACTGATGTCTAGCTTTTCTTTTTCACAATGAAGTGCATTGTTCTTGACACTGCTTCTTTGTGTTTTACGGATCAATTTCCACCAAAATATGTGTATGAAAATTGATAATGACCCCCCTTGATTAGTCGACTTATCGGTCATTGGACTCGGACTAAGATTGATTCAGTTGATTACCTTGTTTTAGTGCTGAATGTCTTATTTCCAAGAAACTTATGAGCATTCCTGTGAGAAACACAGATCGTGCATTTGTGTGATTCTTTGTGGAGAAACTAATCGATTATTTGATAAAGTCATATGAATGTAAGTAGTGTAAGAATTTCAGCCCTAATTAACACTTGAAATATTATCCTTACAAAGTGATTAAATATCCTTTCTCCCCCCAAAATGTTAACGCTAACAGGGTTTCTTTTCTAGTATTGATCTGATCATAAAATCTTGATTGCACCATATTGGCTACAACTCAACGCTGAAGCTCTATAACTTCACTAGATCAAATATTTAAATGTCTTCCCTTCTGCCTCCTCTCGTAGATATTACTACCTTGCGTTTCGGGCTCACCAGATGCCCAAAACCAGCAAAGAGAACGTCGTCGCCATACTGGAGCGGGCCAAACTGGAAGCCTGGGTGCTGGGGAAGACAAAGGTGGTGTGATTAGAAATAAAACAATAAAGAAATCTGTGTTTGTTCTGTACATTTGACCTATAACCAGCACTAACTTCTAACATCCTGTCAGGTTTTCCTGAGGTACTACCATGTGGAGCAGCTGAACCTGCTGCTGAGGGAGGTGATAGCTCGGGTGGTGGTGATCCAAGCTTTCACTAAAGGCTGGCTGGGAGCCCGACGTTACCGAAGAGTGAAACAGAAGAGAAACCGCGGGGCCGTCATCATCCAGTCAGGTACGCTGCTATTAATAGCAAACGGAGGAAAAGAATGATTCAAAATTTCCCAAAAAAAAATATGCAAATGTGAAAATCCCATTCTTTCTATCGAGTAATGATGAAACAGGTGCAAACCTGACTGCTGGTTCCTTAATGACCTCTGGTTCATTATGCACCGGTGAGTCTCCATGAAAGAGATGAGTTTGATAACCACAGCTTGACCTACGAGGGTTAAGAGCAATGCTTCAGAGCAGACAATAAGACCTCAGAGAGTTCAAAGGGATCCATCCCTCTGCCACCTGGTTTAGCAGTGTTTTGAAGTGGGATCTTGTGTAGTATGTGCAGTCTATTTTGTTTCACAGAGGCAGGTCAGCAATCTCTTGCACACACACACACACACACACACACACACACACACACACACTGACTCTCTCTCTCTTCCTCTAGCCTGGAGGGGCCACGCTGCTCGGCAGAAGCTCAAGCAAGAAAAAAAGGAGCGGGCGGAGGCCGCCGTCCGCATTCAGTCAGGTAAAGAAATGTTTACATTTTTCTCCTCCAGTTCTTCGTATATATTCAAGTGCAGACCTTTTGCGATTTCCTCCCGTGTCCGGTGGAAATACGCGGCCACTTTTGTCAACCCCGTTTTCTAAAGGGAGAAGGGGATAAAGGCCTGAAAACCTCACTTCTTTGTGAAACACCTTTTTGATCTCGACGAGTGGCCTGCGAAACAGTAATAATTAATTAATAATGCATAAAGAGAAAAGCTTTTGAAAGTTTGGGCAGCATTTGGTCCCCATGTTTCAGAAGAACAGTGCATACTGAGATCCTTTTTTTCCTTTCATCTCTTTCCCAGTAAAGGCAAGAGAGGGGCTTATCCCTTCTGTTTCCTCACGACTTCCTCTCTCAAATTCCTGGCCTATTACACAGCTCTCACATACCAGAAACAAGATGCCTTTTTATACTGTCAACCTTTTCATCTGAAATGTAAATTAATTCTTACTCAGTGTGCCTTGACGAAGATCAAAGTGGGCACATTAACCTTCCCGGGTCCCCCCCCCACATCCCCACCCTACCCCCTCCTTGGAGCCTCTCACTTGAGGACAAGAGAGGGTGCCAAAAGGGGCAGGAGAGAGGAGGGCAGGGGGAGGAGATTTGGCACTGTTCCCCCCCCAGCTCTCCTAAGGGCTGCCCTCATCTGGCACATGGAGCATCTCAGTCGCCTGCACACCTTGTGTAAATGTCCTCCATTAAACCCCTTGTAAATAACGCTGCAGAATGGGTAAACATGGTTTTTGGTGTGAGAAAGCCTCTCTGTCGCCGCTGTCTTTCTCTTTAGAGAAGTGTGTTTGTGTGTGGCCGCTGGGCTTTGGGGTGGGGGGGGTGGGGGGCGGGGGGGGGGGGGGGGGGGGGACCTGAACCTGACATAAGTGGGGCCTCAGCCCCCCGGCGGAGCACTCCAGCACATTCACATTGTGTGTTCTCCGCAGCTTATAGCCTTTGAGGTGGGCCGCATTTGCATTCTGAAAATAAACAGATGCCTTTCAAATGCATGAGCGTGGTGGCTCCTCAGATCTCAGCGGGGCCCCAGGGGACACACTCACCATCGATCAGATTAGACCATGCAAAATACAACCGTGGCTCAACAATGTACTCCAGCTTTATTTTCCTGCGCATATAATTTTACAAGAAAAACACACAAAGCCCCGTTGACGGGGTAAGTCAGCGGGCTCCGTTTTACCGTCCATCCGAACACGTAGGGTCCCAACGATTACAACAATCATCCCACTAGTTACTCTACACTCCTTATATGGACGATAATCATGTCGAAGGCAGTGTTAGTACTTCAACAAACTGTTGGGAATTGTGTTAATTCGATAAATGCCTCGGTAAACGATAAGCACGTTGTTGAGAAGAGTGACAGAGAGAGGAAGGTGGTCTTCTGACCGTTATCCGCCCACGTGTGACATCATATCCTGTACAGCTTACAGGGGCCATCAGGTGCGTCGGGACCACGGACCCCTGGGGACCCCATGTCACCCTGAGGCTGCAGGAAAGACCACCAACGAGGAGCGTTCAGGGTGAGCTTCTTGTCCTTCATCGCTTTTTGTTTTGTCTTTATTGTGTATTTTTACAGCACAGACAACAGGCCTCTATTATGACCACCATTAGTACCCGTCACTCATATTTAGCCCTGCTGGACTCCTCTTGCACTGTAATGCACTGTTGTTTTAGGCAGCAGAGAAAAGCTCCTCCCTTAAGCGCCGCCTCTTTCAGTTTTATAAACGTAATAAATATCTTTCCACCAAGATAGCACACTTGTCTGACCACAAATGGGGTTGGGTGTTTGCGCTGGCCTCCAGATGTACGAGCTGAAGACTTGGTGTTTATTCAGCATATGGGCAGGCCAGTCATTACCAAAGTATGCGGCAGCCAGGAGAGCAGCCACCAACTGAACGGCAGCACACGTGGTGTCGATGGCGGCTTTCAACTCACACATATCAGTTATTACAAATTCCCCCATGTTGGGTTTGAGATTTCGTGCTAAAAATGTATCAAAGAGAGTTTGGGGAACAAGAAAATAACAATGACGACAAAAAAAAAAAAACAACGTTCCCTGTCAGGGCGCATCGTCAAACAAGTCATGCTTCTGAGAAATCTCGTTCAAATCCAGGGTGACGTTTGGTCAACGCCATGCAACTCTCTCCAGACTCCAAACTCCAAAATACTAGATTTACACATCTGAAAATGTTATGCTTGTTGTATACTCGAACCGATGCGGAGCCTCATCTGGGATTTTTCTCTCCGTGTTTACAATCATATTCCTTGGTGAGAAAAACTTCAAACCTCCACTTAACAATTCTGTTTAATCAGTGTTGGAATCTCTCCATATAGATTTATTTTGACATGATCTGGCCCATTTTCCTCCTGTAAGATCTATGTTATCACCTACATGCTGTTCTTTTCCCTTTTGATATCCCTCCTCTCCGCCACGCTTGGATTGTGCGTTTGCATCCAAATAACGGAGCCCTGCGAGTCCAAACTGGATTTCTGTTTTTCTAGACCCAAAGCATGAACGCAACTGGCATGCAAGCATTGTTGTCTCATTTGTTTTTTTTAATAATGCAGCACAGAAACATGTCTTGCTCTCTTGCAAATTGCATAATTATAAACCGGAGCTTTTGACATTAAACAAGACAAATACTATTTACTCAGCTCTGCATTACTATGTCATGACCGGATGCTAAGAATAGTTCATTTCAGTTAGATGTTGCTCCTTGCTTTCACAGGTCTGTCAGCCCAGAGAGCAAAGAGGCACACATGGATGACATACATAGGGGAAATGTAAGTAACCGAATATAAATGAGCATTTTCTCCTGCCGTGGCTTTAGCCGTGTATGTAAAATGCTGCTCCTCTACAAAGCAGCTTTAACCCAGATTATTCTTTGGGAATTTTTTTTTTTGAGTCCTTGAGACAAAAGAGTTCTCTTGCTCCAACCTTCATCTCAGCGGAGAAGACAGGGTGGTACGGGAACGAGAGAATCAAAAGGCTGGAAATTCACGGCTGAGAATAAATGCTCGCTCTTCCCCGAGGTGATTTGTCTTTGCGCTCCTCTTTCTACAGATGTTAGACCCCTTTTTTAGTAAAGACCTGAGGTTCTTTCGTAGCACTTTGATATCCTGCTCGGATTCAATATGTGAAATAGAAGAGCCACTCCGTGACTTGGAGCACATCACAGTCTTTGAAGTCTGATCCAATTTTTGCTGCTCACCATTTGATGTTGAAAGGATGAAATGAGGAAAATGTACAGTTTTTGCCAGTAACTCTGCTGAGCATATGTAAGATTAAAAAAAGCAAAATCCTTTGGAGGATGTACTTAGAAATGTTAAGCAGATTAATACTTTCCTATAGCTCTTTTATTCAAAGATAAAATTAAATATGAGAGGAAGTCTGTATGAGCTGTTTTTCACCCTCACAATTAAGTCAGTGTGGTGCTGTTTGCTAGGAGGTAGGGCTCGTAAAGGGGGATATGCAATTGCATTAGCATTTGATTAACATTGCAAAGCACATTAATGGGTTTGAGTTATATGAGTGCCAAATTGTAAATTGTAAATAAATGAATACAGTGTCTACATGACTAAATTGGAAAAAAAGGAGAGAAAACACACACATACACACACATTAGGGCGCTTGCTTTTAACTTGTGTCTATTTATCTGCTGCGTTCATTGACATTGCTCTTCTGGGTGTGTTTACACCCCCTCCTCCTCCTCTCAAGGTTGGCCTCGACAGCCGAGACAGACAAGTGAAAGACATCAAGAGAGACAAAGGCAGAGCTGAAGACAGTGCGACGAAGCCTTGCAGGGAGACAGCCAGACTGCGAGACATGCAGTGTAAACAAGGTAAGCCCGAGCGCAGAGCTGGCGGGTTCAGGTAATTACGCAAAGAGACAGCAGAAATCCCGCCTTAATGGATAAAGTGCCATTTTTAATACGGGGGGCCCCTTTCAACCTTTCATCCCAGCCAATCCTCTGCTGCTATTCTTTGTTGACAGCGGGGGGAAAAAAGCAAGAAAGCATTACGGGCGTTCATTCCTTCAGTATTTTAATAACGCGGGTCAGCTCGTCATAAATGTCTGGTGGCAGGTGGGGGGGCTTTGGAAGTGGCACGAGTACTTCAAAGCTTTCGTTCTCCCGCACGGCGAGCCCTTCACTAAGGATCTCATCAATGACTCTAATAGACCTGCACAGAAACGGTGACAAGAAAATACACAAACCCTGATTTGTTGAACATATGTTTGGTTTGCTTTCTGCCCCGGGCGTTGAATCACATTAATTCCCGCTGCCTGGAAGGCTGAGTGGGTGGCTGCGCGGGGGGCCTCCGATTACGGCCGTCACCCAGCCCACCGCCGCGGTAGCCTGGGTAATAGGGGCCCGGCCCTTCATTAATGTTATTAGAGGGGTATGAGGTAAGAGACGGAGGTGAAATAGCGTTTAGCAGCGCGGCTGAGAGATTACAGGGATTAGACATGATAATGTAACACAGACAGGGCTCTCCAGCGGGCCCCGGATTAGTGTCAGCACGCCACAGCAGGTCTGGGTTAGATAGCGGCTAATTCTGTAATGCTGCATACAGGTGACCCCCCGCTCCCAGGCATCACTGCTGCTGAAGGGAGGAGTGTTTGATGAATTTATAATGTCAGAGTAATTATGGAGGGAGACGTTGCGGTAGATGTCAGGGTGAGGGCACTTTGCTCAAAAGAATTGTTTTGTTTTGTGTCAATGGAGCTTCTAGTCATTTTCTAACACAGAGTTTTGAACCAACGGCTGAATTATGTTTTTTTTTATTATTTCTTTGTAGTTTGACACCCAGGTACCCAAAGGGAAGATGTAGGATTAAAACATCTAAAAAAAACAACTTATTTTGTCTTTTTCTTTTGTCTTTTGGATTATTTTTCTATTAAAAATCCATCCTTGGTGAGTAAATACATCATTTTACCAAGAATTCTTGAAACCCAAAGGAAGAAATCAGGTTGGTGCTTTAGAATGAAGAGAAATAAAGAAATAATTTAAAATTCACAAATTAGATTACAATGCAAATCGTTCCACATAATGTTTTTTTGGCGGCGTTCCGTTATCTTGGAAACTTGGGGGTCCTTGACCTCCAGGTTGGGAACCACCAATTTCCTGCAACGTACAAGTTTTTGACTTAAGTCTCATTTTCTATCATCATTTATTGCAGTAAGTGTAACAATCCAAGACTTCTTTTTTTGTCATTAGGCAAATTGAAGAGTCCATGCACTCAGTAAATTAGCTTTGGGCACATGAATAATATTTCATATCTGACAGCTCAGTTATATTCTATTTAAATGTCCTGACAAGAAGAAAATCCTCTTCCCCTTCCACCACGGGCTTATTTTTTGTGGAGAGCACACAGATTTTCAGGTATTTATCGTCGCCCCTTTTTTTCCTGCCTCGTTTATGTTCTGAGGTCTGCTTGTGGCTCCGGCTTCTTTCAGGAAACCCCATTTGAATATGTTGAAGGAGGCCATGGTGGCTCAGGCACCCAGGGCACACTTTGATCCCTGCAGATCTGAGGCCCTTTTTTTTTTTTTCATCCCGAGGTTGAGCGAGTCATGGAAGTCTTGCCCCGCCAGATGTTTGGAGACCAGGCTCCTTCCTGTGTCTCATCCTGCTGTCGCCCCTGGTGATCGCATCGGTTCTCTGGGGCTGGAGCCTCGACCTGGAGTGTTTCAGGACACCAGTGGAGAAAAACAGAAAATTAGCCATGGAAATTGAATTACCCCACCCCTCCAGAGACTCGCACACTCTGCTCCCCATTAATGCCAAAACACCGGGGCGTGACCTGGAAACCTCTCAGTGTGTTTGACGGACGTTGGGGTCCTTTTTAAGTGATTTAACAAAGTCTAGTGTTGCACTTTTTCCTTTCAAGTGTGAAACAAAGCAGATTAGGGATTTGGATGATTTAGATGTCTCTTTCAGGCCATAGGAACTAGTCTCACACTATAGCGAAACACCCGCAGTGTTGCATTTTATGGTTGGAAGAGAGCGTTAAAGCACTTTGTACTCCAGGCGCTCTCAGATCCCCGCAACACCAACCTTTGATTTCCATGTTTTGTCAGAGGGGAAAAAAGTTCCACGTACACAGCGAAGCCATGTAAGCTGCAAAACTCGAAGAGGATGTCACCTCTCGTCACCTGTCTCCCGAAACCTGAATATTAATACAACATGTTTGGAAATGAGTCACAGAGGCGTGCGTGGAGAGAAAGCCCCTGCTAGCGAGCGGCAGATACCATCAGAGTGCTGCTTATGCTCCTCAGCGTGGTAAACACGATGGTGCCGAGGATCAGTCAGAGCTGACTTTATGGTTTATGAAAGCTGAGCTACTTATGTTAACAGGCTTTTTGAAGATTATAGTTGTGGTAAACATACATGTCAAGAGCGAGAGACGGTGATAAAGTGGAGCCACAACACACAGACCAATTACCTCTGTGCCTGGGAAGATAGTTAACCTGGTCGTTGGAGGGGATGAGAGAAGGGGAAAATTAAAATCCTGCGAGGAATAAGTTGAAGTTGGTGTCGACTTATTGGTGATAGCTTTCTCCCCCTCGGTGCATAACACGGTACAGTCAATAAGAATTGATTTTGTTTGTAGCCCTGAGCTCTCTCTGGGCTTTCTAGCTGCAGATGGGGGAGCTCATTGGAAACGTGGATGCTGTGTTGTTGTTTTTTTTTGCCCACACTGAGGTCAAACCCACACTCGCCAATTTATCTCACTTTCCTCTTTTCTCCCTCCCTCGACTCTTAAACGTCTTCCCACATGTCCTCCCACGAAGGTTTGCAGCCACCAGGTGCTGCTCCACAAACCCCGCCTCCGCCACTCCCAAAGCAGCATCAGCATCACCGTATCAACAAGCATCTGCCAGACAAACGGTCCACCCTCTCCGTGTTCTCCAGACAAATACGCTCCCACCCTCTCGTCGTCTCGCAGCCCCTTTGATTGATCTGTGCGTCTCCGCGTATCGCGGCGCCTCAACCGGATGCCTTCAGTTTTAGGCAAATTACAGGCTCGACGTAGCGGCAGCAGAGATTTGGAAGGGATAGGAAAGACTCAACTTAACGGAAGGAGTTGCCTCTGTCTGACGCTACCTACGTAATCCTCTTAATGTCAGTGGGAGTAGTTAACAGGATGTACTTCCAAACTACTCATCATCACAATTCCAACAGAATAATCTCCTCAGACATAAAATCGAGGTGGAAAATAATACTCCAAGTTCTCTGTAATTACACACATGTGGACCGGCTCATTTGATGTAGTTTAACAAAGTTTTTCCAAACATAAAACCTTATTAGTTTGCTATTGCTGTTGCTGTTTTATATATTTTTTTATTGCAAGGGATCACACTATTTTTTAGTGTCATGTCTTCCTCTTCACTACTTATTTTACTCAGTTATAAATTACATGTATTATGTGACAAATGACCTCCACAAAGTTCAGATATTTTTCTTTCCACCACGCAAACATTACTTTAGGAGTCAAAGTTCCAAAATCTGCTTGTCAGGGGGGAAATGATTGATTTCAGGGTGAAAAATTGGTTGTAAGTAACAACATCCTCCTCTTCCATTAGTGAAAACAGATGCAGGAACTAGTCCTTCTCAGCATCATCTGCGGGACTTGACCAGTTGGTCTTAATAATTCAAAACACATGAGTTTGCTATTTAAGTATGACGTCCGAGATGACGAGAGCCGTTATAAATCTCAGGAGCTGTGAGAAGTTATGGAGATCCTCTTTGTATTCACATATCTGTTTGGAGTCTTTGTTTACAACTGAGGAGTTGTGTGTGTGTGTGTGTGTGTGTGTGTGTGTGTGTGTGTGTGTGTGTGTGTTAGCCTGCGTGCATGCACACACGTTTGTATGCATGTGTCTGGGTTTATGCATGCGTGTGTGTGTGTGAAGAGGCGGTTGTGAGGTAAAGAGAGGGTCTGGGTTGCACATGCCTCATTTAGACATCAAAGGCCCCTGCTGATGATTTTTCCTTATAATCCATGCCTTTTCGTGCCTCTGCTCCCTCCATCTGAATAAACAAAGCCCAAGTGGTTCTCTGTGGTCTGGGAAAAGTCAGGTGATCGCAGCACGTGATACGGGAGGTGAATCGATACATCTCTAATTTATTCCACTAAAAATCCCTTTTAGCAACTCTTTTATGTTGTTTCTGAGGAGCATTCGGGTTTTCAAGGGATTTCAAAGTGGTATTTAGAGACGTCATACGAGTCATCTGCCGCTCTTTGAAAATGAAAGAAACACCTATCTCAAAAAGAATCCTCGCCCTTTTTATCTCGAGAGGCAAAACATGAACAATATGTAAGTTTCTCACCGAGAAGAGCAAACTCCGCTTCGGATTTCTTTTGATATGGAGAAATCAATATTGTATGAACTGCCTCTGTTTTCCCAGGTGACCACTATTCCTCCCCACCCCAAACAGCAAACATTACCCACGATCATTTAGCAAACCCCCAGTGTGAGCTGCTGACTGACCCCTTCCCAGCTCTGCCTGCCGGGTCCGAGCCACGCTCCGCTGCCAGAGGCCAGTTTGGCAGCCTTCTGGCCTGTAATATATCTGGGGTAGCAGTATTCCTCTGGGGCTGGCCTGGATCAAATGGCAGTGATTTCCCAAACAGGAGGCACAGAGATGGGAGTTCTGACCCATCCTCTGATCTGCTACACGCTCTAATCGCTGCAGGTCAGAGCGGATAAATGGTGATGCTCAACCCCCCCCCGCGTGTCATGTTTGGGCTCCAGATCTACAGCAGCAGATCCAGCAGCTAAGCCGTTTTTAGGAAAACATCTAATTGCAATGTTCTCATATTGCAGTAGTGATTTAGAAATACACGTTTTTTTTTTTATAGACGTAACTACGTCATTGTCCGCTGTACAGCAGGCTACACTGTTTTCCTTTTTTAATTAAAAAATGCATTTTCATTTTAATTGTGACTTATATAATGCTTGCGTTAATTATAATTCCATATTGGAATTACATGTTAATTTTCAAGTTTACATGATCAATTTAATAAAGTCTCCTTTGAGCTTCCATCTCGAAATCGATGCTGCTGCGTGAATAAGAATTATGGAATTGTGTTTTTAAAAGAAGTGTACACCAACTTGCAGAGAGATTTTTAATCTGGAATCAAATTTACAGGCGACAGTCATAATTACAACAAGTGACAAGGTTTAATTTTCACTACATTTAGTCCAGAGGATCTTCAGCAACTCAGATACTCTCATGCTTCCACTGAGAGTCTGTGAATCACTTTTTAAACTTTTTAGAGTTGCTGTTTTTTGATAAAGAAAATCGATGTTTCTTGAGTTTGATTTTGAAACATTCAGGAAAGTTATGGATTAATTATGTGATTGAGTGCTTTGATGCAATTTCAAGGGAATAAATACATTTCTACATCATAAGCAGCACAATGTTCTCCATACCGACAAGCTTCAACGTTAAATTTATTTTATTTCTATTTTTATTTGTTTTCTTTTATCGCAACATGTCTTACACTGCTGAGCAGCGCAGTTTATCCCAATGTGATATTCAAACCGATGCAGCCAAACATCTGCTTTTCCCTCATGACATCCATCCAAATATCCTCTAATACTCTGGGGTGACAAGGATTCACACAGTGGACAGTTAGCAGCCCTGAGGCACGGGGGAGATAAGATTCACGGTCAAAGTTGGCTAATATCTCAGAACTGACAGGAACTTTCTGGACATTTACAAAGTGTGACTTTAGTAAACCTGCGCTTGGTTTGAATAACATCAAGAAAGCCGAGGAAATATGGGGGATAGAGTGTGAGGGGGGGGGTTTGCTCTTTGATGTATAGGATTGAGATGTGATGAGGTCTGTTCAAAGTGAGTACAAAGTAGTGTTAAGATGGAAAAAGCAAATGCAGCTTTAGTCAAGGTAGAGAAGACGAGGCAGCGAGAGATGATGAAGAAATGTCCTGTCTCACCCAAAACGTAGGCAAAGAAGATGAAACGTTATAGACATTAAATATAGATGCTTCCTTGTAGAGGTGTCTCGGCTTTAAAACTCACTTAAGTAACCGATAAATGTTGAAACTGTGCGCGCCGTGGCGGGAGAGTGTAATAAGCCTTTCACGATTGTGTTATGTGTGAATTCGGGTTATCGCGTCGCCAATAACATTTGCATGGTTGTGATGAATAATTAATCCTTTAGCGTGCCGTTTTTTGAACAATCTGGGAAAACAACGTTACGCTGCCAAAGGATTCGGCCATCTGCTGGAAGAGAAGCAGCAGCAGAGAGTTGAGAAGATTCAATAAATGGGAACCGTGTATTACTTCTTACTCCGACTGTTTAACAGATTAACAGCTTGTGTGATTGGTTGCAGGAGGGAGGACATCCACATCTAGAGTCTTGTAGATCTGCTGACTCAGTGTTTTACTTTTTATGGGCTAGCTAAGGGTTGTGGCTTCCCTTTAAAGGGCTGTTTCATCCAAATCACCACAAATCGAGTTATATATGCTTGATGAGGATCGTACTTAAAGGGTTAATTGTATCAAGGTGGCAGCAAACACATCGGACGCAGATACTTTATAGCCTCGACAATTAAAATCAAAACTATCAGTGATGCTAGACGCCAATAAAAAAGACTGGAAATGGGAGGAAGTGGCCCGTTTCCAAAAACAACAAAATCCACATACCAGCAGCTCTAAAGGCTGCAAATCCAGCTCCTATATTTTGGATTATTTTAAACTGTTGTGCATTGGTTCTCGATCATTACTTACTTTAACATATTGGCTGATTTCAATTGCAATATTAACACATCCTACTTGATCCTGGTTTGGTTGATTGGCTAATAATTAGTTCTAAACCAACAATATCCTATGTGGGAACTGAAGGCTCATGTGTTATAAAAATGTGTTCTTGATTCATTAAGTAAAATTCTCCATTCAAACTCAGTGGATTAAATTGTTTTACCTATTTTTAAGTGTGATTCCAATCCTTTAGTTACCCTCAGACCTTTTGCATTTGGAATTCTGTTGTGAAGCTAGCGTTTGAGACTATGAACTTGTGTTTACAATATTTACTGAGGTAATAAATCAGTGAGTAATGGGGTCATTTTTCCTGTAGATTTATTTTGCAACCAGAGGAGTCGCCCCCTGCTGGCTATTAGAAATAATGCATGTTTAAGGCACTTCTGCGTTGGCTTTGCGTTCCAGAACCGGAGGTTGGCGTCTGGTTTCTAGTGTGAAGGAATGGGAGGATCTGATCTGAGCCTCGGCGTCACTACTTTCCTCTCTTTTGTGGGTTTTTTCTTGTAAACCGCACCACACTCTCACCTCTGCCTCCGCCATTGGATCCGTTTAGCAAATTGAAGTCTGCTGTGCACCTGTGGTGGGGCAGATATAATTAGACGTGGTTTATATGTGCGGATTTGTGTAACGTTTAGCTGTTATTGAGTCAGCTCATCGATGAAATTACATAATTTTAAACCTAAACCGGTGTTAATTTAAAATATGTTTTCTGTCACTTTGTCACACACGGATGCCGATTTTTTTATTTTTTTTTTTAAAGTGGAGGGCAGAATCTGTTTACTGCTCCTGTCATCACCATCAGTATCATGTCGGTGCTTGTTGTTGTTTTGCTCGGTTGGATCACTGCCCTCGTTTTTCCTCTGTTGCAGGTCCAGTGATGAAGCTGCAGCAGAGAACTCCTCGCCGGCGGGGCCAGCAGCCCAAGCTGCTCAACAGCCCCGAAGACAGCCTGTACTACAACCAGCTAAATGTGAGTTCAAAGTGCCGATAAAGGCCTTTGTCTGACTTTGGTTCCACATGATAATACAATTAAACCTACCTGTGCCAGACCCTGGAGCCCCACCCCCACGCTTCTCTGCCTCTTGTCTTGAACATGTGCTTATGCTCTTTATCTGTTGCTTTCATGTCAGGATGTCTGCCTTCACGGTGAATAATTGATGTGGTTTATCAAAGCTGAGCAAGATGCATGCTTCATCAGACTCACTCTAGCCCTTTGATCAGAAAAAATTATGCTGTGACTTCTGATATTATCAGCATCTGCTCGCATTCAACACAAAATCACTTTGAATTAAAAATTAATGACTCTCTGCTCATCTTTTGACTGTGTGCTCTTGGCCCTTTCCTCAGAGAACTCTGGATTACCAGGGGAGCAAGAGGAAGCCGAGAAAACTTGGGTAAATAACTGCTTTCCTACTTACAGCAACTCTAAACAGAGCAGGCCCTTTGTGGAATAGGAGAATCCAGAAATGGAGTTGTTTTCTTATAATGTAAATGGAGAGCCAAAAATAACATGCTTTTTTTATGAGCAGTTGCTCTGCGTCATTAGAGAGGGGAGGGGGGTTACATATTACGGCTTTGTCAGCATGCTAATTTTAATTGTTGAAGGTCTGACTTGTGTTTGTACAATAAATTACATCCTGGTTCGGCTCTGATACTTAAGAAAACGTGCGTCATCGGCGTATCTGCAAATATTGTTTTTATTCAAAATATCCAGACTGTTCTGGATCACAGTTTCTCGCCACTTTGTTGTCTTCTTTTTCAGTCAAATCAAAGTGTTGGACGGAGAAGACGAGTACTACAAATTACTGTCAACCGTGGACTCGATCCCCGAGGAAGAGTACGCGGCCGCGCCCCCCTCCCACCGTTTCTAGCGGGCCTCTCGTCAGTCAAGAGCTGAGCCTTACAACCACGTCAACCGGTAAGACAGACGCACCAGACGTGTAGACAGACACTCCAAAGGCTATCCTCGGTGTTGGATGTGCTGCGGTATGTGGAGCAAGTAGCAGCAGGGCAGAACAGGCGACCTACAGGCGATGCCCTGAGCTGTTGATCCAGAGGGGTCGGAAAAGGAAGGACTTACTCATCAGTGTTGTGCTATTTCCTGCGTATAAGTCAACAACGATCTAAATTCAGCTTGGGTTTCATAGCCAAAATGCAGAATTATAGTTAAAAGATGTTAAATCTTGCAAGGGGAGGGGCTCCAGACGTCTGCAATCAAAAATATCTTGTGCCTCTCAAAGTGGCAAAAATGTGTAATATTATTAAAATGTCATTTTTCCAGAGTTTTTTTGGCCCATGCAAAAGTAATAAAATGATCATGCTTTACAAACTGCTGTGAGATCCTACCGATGGCACTTCAATGAACTAATTAATGACAGTACACGTAACACAAATAACACAGCATCGCGTGTTGCACTGGGGACGAGGGATTTGGAAATGAAAAATGTTTTTTTGCAAAGTCACAATGAAACACTTAAACGCTGAGCGCTGCAGTTTTTGACGTCAGATGTTTAATCTCCGTGCCAGGGCGGGGATTAGCGATTAGCCTCCTCCTCGTATCTACTAATTATTTATTGATTGATTCTTCAAATGACAAACGCAAAAAGAAATGTCTTCAAATTTCATCAGTCAGAAATACTATAATACTTGTGTATGAACTGTGCTACTCTGCCTCTGTAGTGTTGGGATTGGTTTGGTTAAGAATATCAAGATTAGCCAATCAGAGGCCGAGTAGGGCGGTTCATTCCTTCGCTATGCCAAGGTTATTAAATAAAGGCTCACTCACTCTATGGTCGTGCTTTTCCTGAAGTACTTTGTGTACACTGGAATGTTATTCAAATAGAAAAGCATGTTTCTGGTCTTTTATTTAGATCTTTGACCATAACTCCTCATGTTCTATGATCGCTCTCCAGCTAGTGAGCCAGATGTTGTCGTCCATGTGTTCAAACCCCAGTGATATGAAGTATGTGAAGCTGTGACATCTCTTTTAACCCTCCACGCAATAAAGGTGCTGATTGCTGTATTGCTGCTTTGCAGTGTTGTCGCCTGGCTGTTTGGAGCCGATGGCTTGGTCCCCATGATTGGTGGCCAGAAGTGGAAGTGAACACAAACGGAGATGATTTTTTTTTTATGGTTAGATTACATTCATAGTGACTTACAAAAAGAAACAAATCCTTAGTTTTTTTATAAAGATTCCTTGGTGTTTTATCTCAGTAAATGACGAGTATGGTTTCAGTGTTGCTCCACATTTACTTCATCTCGCAGTCAGTGTGTTTCTCTTCTAATTCAGTGACGTTAACCTCACTTGGTAAAATGTACCTGTTTTTGAGCATCGTGTCTATTGTCTAAGACGGATCCAGAAGACAAATCCTTCTGAAACCCGAACTCTGCCTACGAGTTCTCCCTCAGCGAGCCCGTAGTTAGAGGGCTTTGTGCTGTCTGAGTGCTGGAATCACCACATATAGCCTCACAGAGGCAGAGCTAGACCTCACTTTGAATTTCACCCTAAATACGGGAATTTTTCTTTTAAGATGTGAAGTGTCGGAAATACAGGGCTGGCGAGTTGATTTGTGGAGCTTTTTTTTTTTCTTTTCAATTTGCATATCATTTACTGCATCTCCCTTTGTTGACACCCGAGGGCCTGAGAGGAGATTTTGATCTTAATAGGAAGAGTGGGGTGGTATGACTGAGGATCTCATCCTCCTTACACTCAGCGGGGAAAACATTAGAGCTCTGCCTAGATAGCGAGACAGAGATAGCGGCTTCTCTTAGGTTCAGGTTCACGCGAATTATGGTGGGTTTAAAGAGACCCAAAGTGTTCATCAAATCCCACCGCTCAGATCTGTGAGGGTCAGACTCGGGTTGAGACGCCGACGACCGAATCTGCTTGTTTTACATGTTAACTTAATGTTAATGCAACAACTACACAGTGGTGGAAGAAGTATTCAGCCACTTTGCTTTTAAAAACAATTTAAAATACTCCGTTACACGTACAAGAACAAGTCCGGCATTCATGTTCCCATCATATTATATATAAGTAGAATTACTTATTGGGCTGATGCATTAATGTGTAACTTTGTGTAGCAGTTATTTCTGAGGAAAGTTGATTTCACTCTATACTGTTAGTTTAATGTGATAAACTCGTATAGGTTTCGTGTATAACAACTTAATCTGCTAACAAACTAGTAACTTCAGCTGTTAAATATATGTAGTTAAGTAAAAAATGTAATATTTGCCTCTGAACCGTTAGTATTAGATGATATTATTTGGAAATATTGAAGTTACAATACCCAGAAATTGTACTTAAATGCAAAGCTTGAGTAAATGTAATCCCAGCAGAGCAGATCAGACCTATCTAAAAGTTGTGTTTTTTATTTTTTCTTTGCATGTCTATTAATCCAGAGGTTTTTTTTTTTTAGATATAAGACATCATAGAAATCAGCTGTTTTCACAATCACACAATTAAGCTTCATCAATAATAAAATCATAGACGTTTCAAATTATTGTCATATATAACAAAAAAAAAAAAAAAAAAATCAAAGTACCCCAGACCACTGGCAGTGTTATAATGTGGTGTCACAGTTCTTTCAGAAGCATTTCACCTCCGGTTGTAGCAACAGATCCTGCAATAATTAAAATCCTCGTTGTGCACTACTCCCTTGCTGGGATAGTTGGTTCCTCTGAAGAGCAGTCTGAAATAGGTCACCCCAGCACCCTGTAGTGCATCTTAAAAGTACACTGAATCAATTAAGTGTGATCATGCTCCCTTGATTATTTTAGCCCTGTTTTGCCACGGAGAGGAATTTCAAATAGGCTCACTAGTTTGAATAACAAGGTTGGACTGTGGTGACAAATGGTTACAGAGTGGGTGTTTCTTCCTCTGTTTTTCTCTGCCAAATTAACTCCCTGGCTGATTGCCTGCGTTAGCATATGAGAGGAGGTGAGCGGAGGTGTACACGTAATTAGCTGATTATGTGTTGCAAAAAGAAGGCAAATGTTATGAAATACCGTCGTCACTCTCGTGAGAGGGGCTCTGACCTCATGAACCGAAGCTTCTGGGTTCGCTTGGACTCTTGGCTGTGTTGCGGCTCTGCAGGCTGGACGCCGAAGGACGGAATCACCCTTAAGTCCGCATTGGAGGCCTGACACCTGTGTTTTCTTTAATGTCTGCGTAAATCCAGCTCCCTCTTGTTTTTCCTCATTAAATCTGACAACATCTGGCGTGCAAGAGAGGCCTCCTTTAATGTGGCTAGCGGTACTGCTGGTGTTATTCTTGCCATTTTAGCTATTTGCACTTTCATTGAAGCTGCATCCACCCCACCCCCAAACCCCCCCAAACACCGTTATCCAAAGTTTTAAACCACCTTTATGAAAATCGCTCGAGCTGCGGCGTTAACAAATGATGAAAAGCTTTTATTTTCTAAAGAAGCATACTTACCTCTTCACCTAATAGTGATGTCTCACTTCAAAGAGAGAACACGATTAGGCCAACATTGTCCTGTTTCTATATCCTTTCAGTTCAAAGGGAGAGTTTGAATACCAGTATTTCATGTGCTTCAAATCGTGTTTTTAATGCAGTTTACATGCTCTCCACATCCAGATGTGTCTGATTTCCAACAGGGTAGAACACATCGCACTATCTTATAATTTAATACCATAGTCTTCCAGCGACGGGACGAAACAGACACCTATAGCTGCAAACTTAGCATTGTGGCGCTCTTCTCACGTTTGGTGCAAGAGAAAGCGACACACGTGAGCGTCAACCAGATGTCAGATGAGTGTTGAGGGCTCTGAGCAAAAGAACATTCCCTAAAGACGGTATTAATAAAGAAACTGTTTGAGCCGGGGAGAGAGAGAGAGAGGGAGAGGGGCATAGAGGAAGCAGGAGATAAAAGAGTCTGTTGAGTAGGCTACATACATCAAAGGTCTCTTAATGACAAGGGATGCCATTAGGGTTACAGTGGCTTTTGTTTCAGCTTCCTCACACCTGCAATTTGTTGAGGGCGCTCTATGCACTGTTTTGTTGGGAGCATTTGCATGAATACAAAATGCATGCATGAGAAGAGTTGAGCTTAACCTTAGCGGTGACCAAATGTAAGAATTACAGCTTCCTTTCTCGTCCGCCTGAAAGAAATGTAAGCCTGGCTGCTTCCTCGCTAGCTAGTTTAACGCTAGAAAACATTTTACGTGAAACAATAAAACGGTATAGAAAAGGCTGTTGTTATCTATACCATGGAATTTACGTACTTAAAAGTTTTCTCGGTGCCTCCGGTGCTGGAATGGGATTAGACAAATCAGAGCGTGAAATTGTGATTAGCCTCTCTCAGTTTGTCGACGGAGCGGGCCACGAGCAGACTTGGCATGGCCAAAGGTGTAACCTGTTCTGTTTTGCCCCGGTGCTGCTTTCCCAGATGGCGCCACCAGCTGCCATTGAATAAACGCTGGACGAGTAACAGTGTGAGAATTACCACGGTCTTGTCGCAGTTTGGGGATGCATTACAGAAAGCTTGTCTTTTTTTGCCACCGCCAGGAGGAGCAGGGACGTAGCACCTGCTTTTGATTGAGGTCAGGATAAAGTAAGGTGTATAAATGTAAAAAAATAGATAAAAAATAGTTTCTTATTCGTGTAGTTGACCTTGGGGGGTCCACCGCTGTCTTTTTACAGTATTTTCTTTACATGCTCCTGAAGATTACCTGTTTAATAGCTTCTGCATTCTCTTTCCTTTTCTTCAACATTGCTTTGTTTTATTTAAATGATTTCAATCATTCGTTCATAGATGATTGTGTCACGCTTACATCATTGCATTCCAAAGGTTGCGAGAATCTTGGAGAATATATATATATATATATATATATATATATATATATATATATATAGGGGAGGGTTTGGAGATCTTGGAGATCCTTTCATTCTTGGAGAGCACTACAGGCTGTAACCTTGTACATCATCATAGAGGGGAGAGTTCCCCTCTTTAGGGCTGGATTAACACATCCAGGGTGGGCTGAGGGAAGGTAAAATGACCTGTCCCGCCCTACGTGACCCCGGGCCAATCCTGCACATTGCCAAGGCTTTGCTCTTTGCTCTTGAATATGCAGAGATCCCCGGCTTCATAGGCTCCGGGAGAGAGAGAGAGAGAAAAAAAAAGAGTTGTATCGCATTGCAGGGAAAATTAGTGAGACCAAAGTTGGAGTTTCTGTGTGTTGGGGGCTGCGAACAATGGCAGCTTTCTGTCAGACAGCAACTTCAAAGGTCTGCTGAGTGACTGCTCTGAGTTATACATTGTTGTAGATCACTGAGGAAATTCACAGATGTTTTCTCATACGAGACACCATTATAGCGGCTCAAGTACCCAGTAGCCTGGAGCATTTCTCCCTCTCTCCCCCGTCTCTCTCTCCCACACACTCAAACTCTCACTCTCACACATGCACCCTCACCCCACCCCCCACCCCCCTCTGTGATATCTCTCGTACAAGACAGATGTGGAACCTGTTTTCTCTCCAGCTGTCCGGAGAATATGGAAAGTTAAAAAGGGGGTTCGTGTTATGGCATTGCCCCCTGACTCTGTCAAATCCTCAGTTCTCACTGTCAGTTCGCTCAAAGTGTTGGAAAACTGTCAAGATCACATGTGGCTCATCTTGCTCAGATCCATTTGGGATCAACACAATGAAAAAATGGAAATTATATTAATTGAAAACTGAATTTTAGATGCGTGACGAGGATTGTCAATGCAGTATCTCATTCTCTTCTGCAGATTGCCTTCGTCGACTCCAGACTGGACCTGAACCAAAACAAGCTCAGCAACGTGCTTGATTGCTTATTGTAAATGTATATTTATTTCTAGTAAACTGACATTTTATATGAGTCAAATAAATGTGTTTAAACTCCCGACTTTTGACTATTGGTGTATTTTTCTTCTTCAGATGGAAATTTGTTTCATTGTGTGATTTTTTTTTCTTCCATAATAGGCATAAAAGTGCAAAACACCAGAAACTTTTTCTCCGACTCTCATACTCATGTAGCTGCCTCATGTCCTGATACAACTGTGTGAGTTTTGTTTCTTGTATCTCAAGAATATTACTTCTTTTTCAGATATGGTAATCCCTAAATGCAGTTTCATACGCGTCTCCACCTCTCAAACAGTATTTCTGTTGATCCACACTCATGATTTACACTTTTAAGGTGGCACAGACTGATTCCATGTTCATGTTTGAGTCTTCAGGCAAAAATACTATTACAGCAGGGGTTCCTCCAAGTTAGTTTTCCTATCAAATACTGCAGGAAAAATGTCTTTTACCCAAACCACCGCTGAGGTGACCCTGTAAAACTCAAGGCACGGCCATAAGACGGTAAAGGCTCGGAGCTAGTAAATCACCTCAGGTTCTGGACATTGTGTCAAGCACACAGTCATAAATTTCTTACAAACTATATCAAAGTCCCACTCAGCAAAATCTGTGCCTCAGCTGAAATCCCATTGAGATGCATTAAAATGTAAGACCTTGCATTTAGGGCTGAACCGAGTACCTCAAAGGGAGATATCAATAATTTGGTAATTCTGATGGTTTACAAAATTCATGCGGTTGTCACATATGTCCGAAAATGTGCCTTTGCAGAGCATGACAGCTCATATGTAAATTAGATTTAAGTGAAAATCCACCCTAAATCAGAATTAATATCTGCTATTTTAGTGATCCTGAATCAGTGCAGCTGCTCGGGATCATAGAAAATGATTTATTCTGTTTTAGGGTGGATTTTCCCTTTTACTTGAACAGTTGCCTGGTTTGACATAAGCGAGCAGATTAAAACATTTGACATTTATCTGACATTTAAACCTGGAAGTAAAAACTAACTGACAGCACTTCTCTACACAAATAAAAACTCTTGGAGTAGACTGTAAAAATATATACTGACATCTGAGCTGGTCAGTGATTTAGTTTGTAACAGCTGGTTCATACAGCGTTCAGTCATTTAACTTCCTCATTTCACCCGTTTTCAGTGTCAAAAGTCTTTATTTCACCAAAAAAGAACAACAATTCTGTTATGAATGGTTAATAATGCTTAATAAATCAGTTATAAGCCACCAAGGAGCATGACTTTGATTGCCAGTGTACTACATTGGTGGATTTGTATACTAATAATAATAAAAAGTTATTAATGATACATACTGTAGACTTAAATGCTTAGTAGAAACTCAGAAACTGGAAGAGTTCATATAAACATTTATAACTAACTTATCATTCAAATAGAAAAAAATACATTTTTCACAACCTGGCAACCCAAAACATGTTCTTACCAATACATGAACCATTTGGTCATTTACATGTTTTGAGCTCCTTTGTGTCAAAATGCACAACCTGAATACATGAACGCAGTATTCACAAGTAGTGCGGCTTAATAAATGGTTAATGAATCTTTAACGAAGGCTCACAGTAGTTCGGAACACCTCAACATGAATGGGGCAAGTGTTTAGTTGCCAGGTTGTGGGGAAAAATCCCTTTTGCTGCAGTTAATTTCTGTTTTGTATTAATTTAGTTATAACAAACAAATGCTCGTGGGTTTCTCACTTCTCTCACATGCTGGAGGAAACCTCAGCAGCATGGAGTTTTTCACAACCTGGCAACCTGAAAGTTGCTCTTCTTAGTTGCTTATTGCTGATTTACAAAGCATTCCTAAATTATTTATTAGCCATTAGTAAAGTCATTGCTTATAAACTGTTTATAAAGGGTGCCTTATTAAGAACGATTGCTTTCTGCAGTCATTTGTGACGTGACCTCCGAAGAGGATTCTGCAGGTGTAACTTATCAAAGTACTCACTCTCTTGTAAACAGCAGACTAAAATACAACGTTCTATGCTCTGCACAATAAAACTTCATCACCCACTGCTGCCATAACTTGATGTAAACAAGGTTAAGCTCCGCTAGTTTTGGGGGTGGGTTTTTACCAGTCAACAGTGTGACTACAGCACTCCTGTAGCCGGTTTTGTAGTTTAACACATGGCTCCAGTGCAGCCCAGCAGGACTCCCCCTTTCCCTCATGACTGTGTGTAAAGCCGTGGGAGAGGACTGGGAACATTAATCCCTTCAAAGGAACAGATCTAATTCAAAATCTGCCGCTCCAAACTAGTTGAGAGGACAGTGATTGTTTCTTCAGGGAAGCCAGATAAAGATCAGAGAGTTGATATAGAAAACTACAACTTCCATTTTGACTGATCTGCCACAAAAGTTTGAATATTATCTTAAGAAAACTGCCCCCCCACCCTTTTTTTGTTATGAAATAATAATAAAACAGGACAAAGTATGATACTGTATGCCAGTTTAACCTTTGTGATAATGTCCCCTTGCATTATAAATACCTCTGTTTGGTTTGGATGCCTGAGTGCACGAGATCCATGTGCTGAACTTCCTCCAAGGCAACTTTATAAGGAAACATAATTGAGACGTCGCCATTCCAAGTGCTGCCTTTGTCACCTGTTTTAAAACAGAGGTTTTCCATTCTGTGTAATTTAAAGTAACACGCCATGATTTGAAATTAGCTGCTGGGAAATTCACCCTGAGGCTCTATAAGCTTACATGTTGATGCAAAAAGACAAAGAAAAATCTAAATTAGGAGTAAGGGCTCCGATAAAAACAAATGATTGAAATGAGTGAAGGAGAATTAGGTATTTAAATAATTCAGAGAGGGCATAATTAAGTGTTTAATGCTGTGTTGTAGTTCAAAGGAACAACAAAGGCAAATTTAATTTAAATTAGACATGTAAAAGAGATGCAGATTCTTGAGAGATGAGAACTTTGTGTTGAGTCACTTGATTTGGTCTCTTTCCTCCATCAAACAGCCAGGCAACACTCTTGGAGATCTCCAGAGATAACAATGTCACATTGTCACATAGGGTTTTGCTACAAATCCTTAATTACAAAAAGAGGATCAGATGACTACAGCATCCAATACCGGGGTCTCCAGGCGGCACTGGGGTCTTTGATCAAGAAAATCCAATTATTTGTGTATATACATTTCCCACATAGTGATTACTTCATTAATTGTCCCGCCTTTATCTCCTCCCTTCCCATCCCCCCTAATAATCAGCTCCTTTATCCAGACCAACAAACACACCATAGGAGCTTTGTGGATTCAAAGGATTTGCTTTCCCCTCTCAAAGAGCCGCTATTCTTTGATGATTGGGCAGCGGCAAACTTCAAAGTAATAAATCTTATTTCTGACTGGCTGGCGGCCCACCAAAGTCCTTATCAAATTCTAAGAAGTGATCCCTCACTCTTCAGATAGACCGGGGATATCGCGGAGAGAGGACGCACTGAAAGAGTGGAGAGAGGACCTGCTCGACGCGAGATTTTTTTTTTTTTTTTTTTTTTTTACTGCGAGTGCACACATTTATCTAAATTGGTGCTTTAATTTTCATTTGTTTTCATCGTGAGGGAGGAGGACGTTTAACCATGGCAGCGGTGGCTGTACTGCGGAACGAGACACTCCAGGCTTTTCTTCAGGTTTGTGCGCCAAGTTTACTTTGACGACTTTATTAACTTGTAAACTCACTCATGCGAGTGGAATTTCGCGTTTTGGGGCGTTTTTGCATTTCAGCGAAGATAAAGTCGCGCTACTTTGATAGTCCAGTGTCATATAATTTGATTACTAACGCTAATTGTTTGCGTCTTAACGACTTCGCCGCTACACATAACGCCAACTTTTAATGTCGCATCATCAAGATTTGGGCGACAGGGATCGATTTAGTGTGGGTTTTTTTTTTAAACCACATAATGTGTTTTTAAATAATGATTGTAATACAGAACGTGTGTGTCTCGGTTCTCCAGGATCGCACTCCAAACTCTTCTCCAGAGAACTGTAAACACTCTCCGCTGGCTCTCCTGGCTGCCACTTGTAACCGGATCGGGCACCACCACGGATCCAACCCCACAGACTTCCTCCAGGTCCCTTACGACCCAACTCTCGGCTCTCCTTCGCGTTTGTTTCACCCGTGGACTAATGAGGGAACCCCTCAGAGCAGCCTGGCCGGCAACGCAACTTTCGGACTATCCTCCAAGCCGCAGCTGTCTGCGCACATCCAGAGCTCCTTCAGCTCGCACCACGAACTGCCCCTCACCCCTCCGGCGGACCCCTCGTACCCCTATGACTTCTCCCCCGTGAAGATGTTACCTTGCTCCATGCAGTCTCTGCAGTCCTCCTGCCCCCCCACGTACGTCCCCGCCGTCAGCTACGCGGCCCCGACTCCCATTCCGCCCGCGATGCCAAGTTTTGTCACAGGACCCTCCGGCCTTGTGCACCAGCAGCAGAGACAGTTGTCCCCGAACCCCGGAGAGGACATCCCGTGGTGGAGCCTGCAGCAAGGGAACCACGTCACCCACACGTCCTCCCTCGGCCACCACCGCTTCCAGCTGCAGAGGGGTCTGGTTCTGGGACATACGGACTTTGCGCAGTACCAGACGCAGATCGCGGCTCTGCTGCACACCAAGTCCCCGCTGGCGACCGCGCGGCGGTGCAGGAGGTGCAGGTGCCCCAACTGCCAGTCCTCCACGTCCAGCGACGAGCCGGGCAAGAAGAAGCAGCACATATGCCACATTCCGGGCTGCGGGAAAGTTTACGGGAAGACGTCGCACCTGAAAGCGCACCTGCGGTGGCACTCTGGGGAGCGGCCGTTCGTGTGCAACTGGCTGTTCTGTGGGAAGAGTTTCACCCGGTCGGACGAGCTGCAGAGACACCTGAGGACTCACACGGGGGAGAAGCGATTTGTTTGCCCGGACTGCTGCAAGAGGTTCATGCGGAGTGACCACTTGGCAAAACACGTCAAAACTCACCAGAACAAAAAAACCAAGTGCCACGACAAGACACTCGACCACGTCAAAAGGGAGGACATGAGGAATATGTTGTAACACACCTTGTACTCGTTTTAAACAGTAGAATCACTTGTGCAATACAGTCAGTCCTACATTCGTTCAAGTACACAGTGAGCTGCATTTTTTGTATTTTTTTGCAGGGTATTTTGTTGGTTTATTTCTTACATCCTGACAATAGTCTCCAACATTGCTGGTCTGTGTAGCATATCTTTTTGTATATATAGATATATAAAGTTTCATAAGTTAATTTGGGAAGTTATAGCTCGTGAGTTTGAATTCACTGTCTATATCATATCAAGGAAGACAAGTTTTCGACTTGTGTTTTGATCATTGTCTTCGGTGGAAGATTTCACTCCCCTGTAAATTATATTTAATAGCTTTTGTTGAATGAAAGTGTCCGTTTTTTGCTCCTTATGGGGTATTTCTAAGCATGCTCTTGAAAAGATCTGCTATTGTTGATATGACCCAAATACTGTGTGAGAATAAAGATTATAACATTTTTTCCTCAACTCTAAACTTGAATAATTCATTTGATCTCCCTCATATGGGCGGCGAGACAATCAGGGTTTAATTGTAAAGAAATACATTCAGTCATCTTGATTAGTGTGCCTTGTTAATTGTGAAACCCCAGTTGTTCGTTGCCAGTTATTTTGTTTAGTAAAATCGAATATGTAAGTGATTTGAGGACTTTGCATGGAAACATATGTTATTATTTAGTTTCCAGCTGTTAGTGATGGTCAAAAGGGAGCATTTCTACCAAAATAAAACAATGTGAAGTATAACTTTGGCTTTACTGAAAATAAAAAAAACATGTCTGCATTTTTCAAAAAATCTGATATTCTGATGATGTCGTCGCTCTTCTGATGCTGTTGTTTTTCAACCTTTAACATAAGTAGAGCGATATTTAAGTAGAGACAGAAGTTGGTCTGGACTGTATCTTAACAGAAATCAGTAGAGATGTAAATACACCGTCTGGTAAATTAGAACTGAACTATAGCTGCGCAAGCTCTGAAATTTGGCCACCAACTGAGTAAAAACTGACCTAAAGATTCGCCTCTATCTGGACGTGAGCGCTTCAAAGCACTAATATTCTGAAGTAACATGTAATTAAACTGCCCACTCTACTTGTTCAGTATGGAGGCATTGACCATAGTCAATTGTGAGGTGAGTCTTACTGAAAATGTGCCTTTCGGAGATAAAAGTACAAACAGCCCTCAAAATAAATAAAACATTTCAGTAAAGCTCTTTGGAGAACATCAAACAATTTCTTTGCAGTTGATGTCAATTGTTCTACAATTAGACCCAAATGTGGGAATGCTCTAATTCGTTAATGCACTCTTGCACAGATGTGATCTATTTGTTTTTGAATTCCACTTTTTTTTTTTTTACCTCTGAGGACCCTGCGGTGACACCGTAGGCTGAGATGACACCCATTAGCCGCGAATCGCTCTTAGCTGGAGCATCGCTGAATTCATTTATAACGTTCAGCAAGTTTAATGTCTCACCTGTCTGAGTCACTCAGAGCCTTAATGGAGAGTTGACAACAAGGCTTTTTGACCAAACTAATTCGGGAAGAACAGTCTTTTTTTTAGTCCAACAGAGTGGAGCAATAATTGCATTTATTGGGCACATTGCACACTTATTACACACTTACATCGACATTAAGTATCATGTAACATTCACTCACTCAAATTGCAGTAGACTGATTACTGATTGCAGATCATGTTGACTTCCTCCACCCAACTGTTTCCATGGTGATTTAAAGTAACCTTGTGGGTTGATTTTCTAACCTTTAGGCAACTACTTAACTAATCAACAACGAGTGATGAACTCTTTAATATCTAAAAGATCTGAACGATGATTAAATGATTCAAACATCCAAGTCAGTTATTCGAGAGTAACATCGCTAACTGTCCACAGGACGGACAACAGACTGTCTGTTGTCCTTCCTCTCTGTCTTATGAGGGGGAAATTGTCAATATGAAGATAACTGCTGCCATTCATTGTCATTTTGAGCTGTCAGTTTTCTGCCCCAACAGCGCCCCCTTTTGTAAACTGGTTCATCAGAGCAGACAAATATTATTCTGACAAATGTAACTGACTGCTGCAGACGTCCACTTGTTTTCAGATCTTTTCCCGTTGTTTAATATCGTACATGTTGTCGTACGCTACATACTGGAAGGTTGAACAGGTTTGAGTCCATATGCATTATTATTATTCAACTTTTATTCAGAAGTGGGAATATATATAGTGAGTGTCCGAATTTGAGATTCGGCTTAGTTTACTTCATTGTCCTAAAATCTCATTTCATCTGATGACTTCAAAGACCAAGTGACTTTAAGATGCAACATCTAATTGCAGCATAGAGATTGCCTCCACACCAAAATTCACTCCCAAACTGACTTAAACCTGAATTTGAACCCTATAACAAGGACGGGTTCTGCAAATTAGCCTCAGCTAGATTCCCCATATGCCCTTTATTTCTAGCACCACATCTTTGAAAAGAATTAAAAGAGGGGGTATGAAGTGAAAAAGCCCACTGTAGTGTGAGATTTGACCATTTCAACTCTAAAATCTTTATCCACAAATGTTATGATCCTATTATAAAATGATGGCCGTGGATGGATGTGTTGAACGCATCAGACTGCACAACGGCATTGTTCGTCTCTAATTTGGTTTCATTGTCCGAGCTACAGTCACTCTTCTTTAACACAGCAGGAGGCCATAATGTTTAATTAATAATACAAAGGATATCAAATGTTATGGCTTAGGTTTATCTACTTAAAATTAAAAAATATTAGAGCACTTAAAGTATTCACATTAATAACGCCGGTCCATGTACGATTTAAAATGATTTAATGTCAAATAGTAAGAAGAGCATCATTAATATTATATACTTTTTTGTAGATTGAATGCTCATACCTAATTATCTTATTCTGAATGTCATTCCCTTTTTCAACACCCTCTTATGTGTATCAACAGCATATGAAGAGTTGATCAATTATTTAAAACTCACTATACTGTAGTTGTTAGCAGATCCATTTGAAGTGTTTAGCAACTGTCAACAACTATAGCTGTGAAGCATCTATTACTGATGTATGCAGATTAAAAATCAATGTGGCCCCAACACAATAGCCAGTACCATGAGTCAGCAACGGGCTGCAAGTTTGACCCAATATTAGTGTTATTCTTGTATATTTCTGTTGGGTTATTTCCTCAAACTCTAATATGGTAGGGTTGTTTTATTTATTCTACAAGGGTTATAAACAACATAAACAAACATATAGGCAACAATTAGCCCCCAACCCTGGTGGCAACCCGATAGACATTAAGGCCTTAGTAGCTCAAAATGGAAAAGAAATAAAGAAATGATCTATACATGCACACATACAGCATACAAAGTATGTTGAGATGCAGAGATAGTTGTATGGTATTTTTAGCCGATGAAAAGGCTCACTTTGTTAATTAACTAAGCCCAGGCTCTGATGGTGATATAAGTTATAGCCAATTAAGATTGCAGCCAATGATTTGGGAGGGAGAACATGGAGGCTGCCAAAGAAGGGCTAGCATTTTGTTTTATATGGATGTGAATAGTTATACAAGACAGGATAGAAAATATAAGTCATAATCATATAACATATGCCTTAAGATTTGTACAAAGCATATCTTATTGAATATTTATTGATCCTATTTCTCATTTAAATTACACATTTTGAAGTTTATCATTTGCTGGTTTAGAAAAAAAACGTTTTTTTTTCAATGTTTACCATGTCAAGGAATCGTATTGATGACGTAGATCCTCAAATGTAAGTCGAAAGGAGCTTTGGGGATCAGGTTCAGTCAGCAAAGGGACAAACTCTTTCATCAGACGTGATCCTATACTGCACCGTGGCATTGGCTCTGCAGAGGCTCTTCAAAATAAAATGACTGACAAGCAGTGGCATGAATCGAATCCCTGATGTCAACAGCTGTGCAGCACTCTAAGGAGGTTGGTTATGTACCGCTTGAAATTTTGCAGCTGGTGTTACATTTAGTGTGGCAAGTGGAAAATGTTTGGACGTCTAGATAAATAATAATTTAACATGTGAGCTGAAGCCTGACTGTCCGAGATGCATCTTTGTATTCTCTCAATTCAGATAAACCACTGAAAGCTACACACAAGTATTTCAGTAATACATCTTCAGTATTTTTGCTAAATGTGCAACAACGGAAGTTTAAGTTCAGGAAAGCAGATTAAAAAAAACAAACCTTTGGCCCGCCAAGAAAACAAAAACTGTCAGAACATGTTTTGTTTTAGTTCTGTAGCTCACAGTGTGCTGACTGAGAAAATATGTTTTCGGGGCGTTCGATTAAATATGACACTGTTGGTGAAGCTCATATTCAGAGTCATGAAACGATTCGCAAACAAGGCAAATACTTGACTTTTCAAGTGTTATAGACTGGATTGTCTGCCAAATCAAAAGACGGATGAATGTGAAGAAACATGTCAAAAATAACTAAATCTTTAGGTCCTGAATGGGACCTCATGTCACCTTTTCCTCACAGAGTTTAGTTGAGAAATGGCAGCAGGTATAAATTAGTTTTAATCTGTTAGTTTCTCTAATGAGAGTCTAAAATCAGTCAATCATGACAAATCAATAGGAGGAGGGTTTTGTTTTACAACTCATTGCTATGGTATATAGTCTTGCTGACCCAAAAAGGGGACATTTTAATGGGGGAACTGACTCTATCAGGCCCTGGACAAGACATGTTCAGTACTTGTATGAGCAAATCTTGAACACAATCATAAAACTGAAGTGATGAAACAGAATCAGCTGTGATATGATATGTTACCTCCTCGTTAAAAGCTTTGTGAAATTCTCACAAAAAACACACACATAAACAACTAGAGACCACATTGTGACAGGATCCCCTCAGCTATGACACCAGGTTGGGTCTGGGGTGAAAAATGGGGAGGCCATGGCCTCTCGTCCACTTCTACCTCCTAACGTCCAGCGCCCGAACTCCAACCACACACTTCGGACACCTGTAAAGTTTCGTAGCTTCATCTTACACAGCTACAACACTATCGCGAACACCTGGCTCAAAGAAATCAAAACAGTTCTGTGGGAGTTCCTGTAGACCTGTAGTCTCCAGGACCACATTTTGCCATGATGACTCAGACTCAGACTCAGAAGGTGTAAACACAACACATGTGGAGACAAAGTCTGCTACAGAGGAGATTGGGGATCAACAAAACATCAGACTTCAATTTGTATGATGCTGAACCTAAGGTTTATTATTGTTACCATGGCGATGAACGTACTCAGAGCTTACTTTATTTGAACCCGAACCGCAAGCTTTCCCTAAACATAACCCAGAGCCTAAACCTAACCGAACCTTTAACTATAGCATTGTCGCATCATAAATCAACGCGTCATCGACATATTGTCGTATCCATTTGCAGGATTTATTGCTGCTGAACTGAAGACAGCCAATGCTTCAGCGTTATGAGAAGGGATGTGTTCCTGTTGTACTGAAGTGTATCTGCATAGCAGATGACCACGGATCTTTGAGCTGAACTGAATGAAATGATTCGGATGAGCAAAGGGATTCGTCATTTCTAACCTCGGATCGTGTACTCTTTAAAGACTATATGTAAGAGATTCAAGCTCAGCTCTTCTTTGTGTTCATGCAGCCGCTTTAGGACTCTATAGCTGTGAGAAAGTGATAGGAGGTTTTCATGTCTCACAGGAGACCAGTTTATACTGCACCCGGTGGTTAGGACGACACGACTCATGCAGTCAAAGACAATAAACCTTGTTTTGCCGCAAGATGACCTCATTTTGCACCCGCTAAGCACAAGAGCAAGGGGGAATGAACAAGTAAAAGTCCTGCTTTGTTTAATGTGGGCTGCACGTGTTATTTTGCTTTGGAGATGTCATTGCTTTATAATTTCATGGAGACATCAAGATTTATTTTCCATTGTTAAATAATTCCTCTGATTGTAAGTAGCCATTTTGAGTCATTTACATTTTTATGAGAAAATTAAAGGATTGTACTTTTGCATATTTTAATTGGCTTTTGAGAAGAAAAGGGGTATTGGGTATTAAAACCATGAAAAATTGTTAAATTAGATTCTAACGTTGACTTGTTATATCTAGACATTGTTGTGATAAAAAAGGAAATTTCACGCCAGTTCCGATTAAAAAATGGTGACTCTTGAATGGAGTTTTTGCAAGTGAGAGGTCAGAAGAGTTAGGCCCACGCTGGGCTGCATATTTTATACATCAGTGCAGTGATTAAAATGGATTTCAAACATGTTTTTCTTTCATAACTTTTCTTTTCATCTCTTTATTGAATACATAAATATGTTTAGATGCAGATAAGCATTTACAGGTCTTCACAGTGTATGCTCAAAAATACAACACAGTGCAAGTACTTGAACCAGCAACTCACCGTGTCGGTGTTATTGTCCCGAGTCAAAAGCACAATATTTGCCTCTGAATTGTAATGTAGAAGTTAACAGTGACAGGGAAATACAAACTGCTTTAGTAATTGTATTAAGTTATATTCCAACACTAATTATCCTAACCTGCTGTCTCCTTAATTAAATATAAAGCATTATCCTGTTGCAGCTTTTCAGCATCCTCCTAGTGGTGAAATGTTATATTTTCTCTCACCTACGTCATGTGACCTTGTCACGTGACATTTACAGGAAGTAGATGTTCAGAATCAAACTGCTTTTGAGCTGCAATAAACCATCTTTTCCTGCTCGAGTCGTTTTATCACATCTATATTTTCTTCTGTTTTTTCGGTCAAATGTGTAAATTAGCTTGTTTTGTAGTGAAATTAGGTCATCTGGTTGTTGATGTAATCTAACCTCTTATTTTAATGTGAAGTCATTGGAATGCACTTTGTTTGCATTTGTGTGTTCGGGTTAACTAACTCATAAATCTGTAGATCAAAGAGACCATCTGTTGGTGAACAGCAGGCTGACGAGTGTTTTGAAGTAGTGAGGGATTACTATTAACATTACTTTTACTGAAGGGGTAACTAAGAAATAATTAAGTATTAATTTGAAATAAATGATACCACACACACATACTATAAGTCTTGCCCCCTAACTATGTTAGAGTAGCCTATAGAAGTATTATCCGATGTACTTCAGGTATTAAACGTAAAAGTACTTTGCAGAAAACTGACTAGCAAGAGTACAGTAGATTTTTTTTTAAATGATCCAACAGAAAACCCAGCCCAACTCTTTTCCAATGAAAGCAACATAGCTCCAAAATCACTACATCTAAGAAAGTAAGCAAGTCAGTCATTTAATAATTGAGCTTATAACATCCCTGTGACAACCATGTGTATTGTTTTTTTTGTCTCAGAGCGTTTTATTCATTGACTGCTGTCATCAAGATGACCAACATGACCTTTAATACAGGTGCATCAGTGTGTAAGTATTTCATTTTATTGTTGAAGCTATAGGGATTGACCGATCTGAACACCTGGGCATCTTCTACCGGCCGATAACGAGTACTGATCCGATAGTGGTGTTTAATTAATACGCTTCACTGTGGGTGACTAGGTAAGGCAACATCAGGTTATATACTAATACTAATACTAATATATAAATGTGCAGAGTTGTTATTGATTAAATAGCTGATATGGATCCAGCTATTTAAGATCAGTGTTGGACAGATGATCAGCATCGTTGCATCCCTATTTGTGGCTGGTCCATGTGGGGCCTGTTTTAACGACTTGATATACCGTTGGGTAGATTAGTCCATTGGTTCCCAGTCTAGGGGACGGGACGCCTCAAAGGGATTATAAAACAAATCTGAGATTTTTATGCAACGATTAATGGGGTCAAGGAAAAAACAAATTTCTGTTTGGTCTGATTCAGAAATATTTTTCTTGGCTTTTGGTGAAATATAGGAGCATTAAACTCTTTGATCCTCACAATATGACTAAGTTAAGTTGCGTGGGATGTTTCGAGCCTCAACAGGTTGTATTATATAAGATGTTCATATGTTGAATGCAGAATTTCAATCTAGTAGCTGTCAAATAAATGTAGGGGTGTAAAGAGTATAGCTTTTATCTCCGAACTGTAGAAGTATAAAGTTGCATAAAGTAAGTAATAGTACTTCAACACCACAGAACTTGTACTTCTAAATGTAATGGATTTGAACTTGTGGGTCCCAGCTCTTGTAAAATTCTGGCTAGAGTCCTGAAACTGTCCCAGGTGGTGACTGCTGATGTTATCACAACCTCACCTGCTTTAACAAGATCAAACATGGCTTTTCACACAGTGCAGCGTGAGCACATTTCATCCTTGATCCTCAGTTCTGAGCTCTGGGTTAAGAGTCGAACGTCACCGGCATGTGTCTTCTCTCAGCAGGGGTCTGCTCGCTCCAGGCTGAGTGGGGGAACAGTCGTCCATGGACTGATTTTTGCAGTGAAACTTTTTATCAAACTTACAGTGTTTTAGTCCAAAGAAATGTGGTGTGTGAGCACTTCCTGGACCCAAAATAGTGTTTTCTAGGTGTTCTTTGGATAAGAATAAATGTAGAATTGGCAACGTCAAGATATTCTCTTTTTAAACTATTAAATGCCTTAAATGTCATGGCATGGTCACGTAAAAACAAACGCAGATCTCATGGAGCAGTAGTCTAAAGTGGGATTTCACAGTGTTTTAGGGAGTTATTTACCCGGACTATTTGTTCAAGGCAGACTCATAAAGCCGGATGTGCTTCTTGAGTCGAAGACGGGGCTGAAAAGATGTTCAAGATGAGGGGGAGGCCGGTGACACCAGTGAGACACCGTGTGACAGTTGAGGGAAATTCACTGACAGCCGCAGACTCGGAGATGAAGCCAGAATAGGTGATGTTTGTCCTCCCAGAGAGGTTTCTTATTTCTTATTTTCTGTCATTATTTAGATAGCTCTACGTGTTTAAGTCAGATTTTGCTGACCGATTGCAGTGAAAATAATCACAAAATACAGGAATAGTCTCGTCTCCTTCTACCTGCTACCTCCTCACTCTCCACATTTGGCTTATGCCCCATCTTGTGGACGGTTTCATGCAGCTACTGGTGAAAAACAACCCCACCCCTTTTCCCTTTGGTTTTTACATCTTTTTTTTTTTTTTTTTACACCACTCCCTTGCAGCTGAGAAACAAAAAGACAGAAAAACAATCCTGTGTGTCATTGCCACTGCAGGGCAGCCTTTTTTCCTTTTTTCTTCTTTTTTTTTACAAAGACTTGATCACAGATATTGGCCGAGGACAGGTACATAATAGATGTGTGACGAGGAGAAATACATTTAAAGAGCTTTGACAACTGAACTATCAAACAGACAGAGCAGGCAACTACCCTGGACCCCCCAAAACCCAGGTTCACTTTGTGACAATTAGATAACTAGAGCAATTGAACATTTGCTAAAAAAAAATAAATAAAAAAAAATAAAAAAAAGTCCCACTATAGGCCTTAAAGGTTCATTTTTGTCTATTGTAATACAATACTCACATGCACTCTAATTATTTCTCCTGTCTCCTATGAAAAGACTAAATCCAGAAACTTCATTCTGTGCGAAAAAATTAATTCTTAAGTTCAATTGAGGGTAACGTGGGTCCTCAAGAGTATTTCAAACGTACAGCAGTTTTAATATATAACATGAAATTCCCTTTGTGTTTCTGCAGAAACATCATCTAGGCATAATCTTTATTATGTAATGTATCATGTAATATTGTGCATATTCCTAAATAGATACGTTTAGTCAAATGACCAAATCCAGGATGATGCACGAGCAGACTGAGGAGAAACATTTAATACTGTCCTTAAATGTAACGTATATGCGTTTTATGTCAACAGTGTCTCAACATGACGAACTGAATTTAATCAGATTGGTGATAGGAAGAGATAAGAACCCTCTGATGGAGGCCCGCCTCTGAGTGTCCACTCTTCTCCCCCTGCTCCTCCTGCATGATGGTGACGGTGTCCCAGATTAATGGCTCTCTTTATAATTAGCTTGGTGGAGTATTTCTGGAGTGGCCCCATTTCTGGTCTCTGGACTCATTCTTGGTTTCTCACTGCCACCTTGTGGATTTGTGCTTTTTTTTTTTTTTTTTTGTCCTTCCAGTGTGTCATGATGTCGGGTTACATCTTCACCATTCAGAGCCCAGCCACAAAAAAAGTGTGGAAAATATAGTGGTTCAGGTGCGTATTCTAGGTTTAATGAGCGTTTTTTTTTTCAATTGATCTCAAATGTCGAGGTGGCAAACTCATGCGTGGGGGTAAATAAATCATCCCAATTAAAGGCGTATTTAGGCACGTGATTGTGTCTTCACAGTCTTCTTGTTTTTTTCCACAAAGACCCCCCCTCCCCTCCCCTTTCGATCCTGATCTCTCCTCACGTAATGTGTTGCTCATATCATCATCAAACTTCAAGTCCGTGACCAGGATCCAAACCAGAGCCGTATAGATCCGAAGATAATCACACTTACACACACACACACACACACACACACACACACACGCACACGCACGCACACAAAAAAAAGTCACACTTCAGGGGCCGAAAGCGGCGCCATTCAGTGTCCAACCTGCAGCGTTGCCCGCAGACCAGTCCGCTCCACAGACGTGCGCCACCGGCGGAGCCAGAAGGCGACTAGTGACTCATCCGTGCGCAATGACAATAAACAGACGCGGCTCGCTTTAAACGTCCGCAAATCAAACCTTGTCCAACAAAAAGCAAGGTCACCTTGTGTGTGGGGGGACTGAAGCTCTGCTTTCTGCTTTCTTCTTCTTCTGGGAGTGATCCAAAGAGCGCAGCAGTCTCGCCTTCTGGAAAAAGAGGAAAATTCACTTTTTTAGGGGGTAGGGGGGGCGACTGCACCTGTTCACCTGGACCCCCACATCATCCCGGTAAGTGGCTTTATTCATTCATGCTGTCTAACGAGGCAAAACTAAACGAACTTCTTAATTGTCATTGGAGATGCTCTAACAGGTGTTTTTTCTTTATATATACAGCCTGGGGTTTACTCGCTGTAGGAAATCCGAGCTTTTAAGTGACAGAATCGGCCTGTAGTGTGTGTATGAGGTTTAATTTGTTCATTTATTTAGCCTTTAATAACGGTTTGGTGGTTTGGTAAGAGGGGTGCACGTCGTCTTTTTATTGCTGTTGGGGGGGGGGCTTCAATCTGCATCACGATCAACGATGCAAATAACCACCGAGAGATGCTATTTCTCGTGTAAATCAAATGTATTGATGACTATATTATGAATTTGAGTAAAAAATATTGTTCTTTTTAAGCATCTATTTTCATTCTGTGTGTGCTTATAGATGCTAAACCAGCAGATATTCAGTGTGTGTGCGTGTGTTTCATCATAACCTCTATATGACGAGTTTATTCTGAGGATGAATGTGAAGCAGTCTGGCTGTGAACCAGCGTCCGTCCTGATCATGATGCTGGACTAACGTGCTCCTGTCAGCTGGTTCAGCTGGGATTTTTTTCATTCACTTGTCATCTTAGACTTATATCATTCTTCTTCATCTCGTCTCGTCTAATTGAGTTTCAACCTGTAAGACGGACTGTGCCCTTGTCTACAGGTCCGTGTCGCCAACTTGAGCATCTCTTCAATGTAAAAAAAAAAAAAAAAAAAGGCAAATATTATTTAAAATACTGTTTTCTCTCTCTCTCTCGATTCTGTCCTCTTCCCCTGCTAGTGAGGTTAAGCTCTACTTCTTACCTCGGATGGGATAAAAGAGCGAATTTTGGGGCATTAAAGACAAAAAAAAAAAAAAAAAGTGAGCAGGTTTTTTGAGGTGAAGACTTTGGCACAGGGTCGGGAGAGATGGCGGCGTCTGCACCCTCCTCCTCTGGCGGAGAACCGGACCCCAACTCGACTAATTTACGACCACCGGGCTCAAGTAGGTCCATCACCGATAAAATGCTATTTCACGTGTGCTATTTACTTTGTGGGCGATGCCATTCATCATTTTCATCGAAGGAGAGAGAGGGAGATGGGGAGAGAGAGAGTGAGGGGGAGGGAGGGGGGGTCCGCTGCCATTTGAGAACGCTTCCTTCGCCACAAATCACCGCTGCATTTCATTCACCACACCGACCTCCCGGCTTCTGCGTGACAGACGAATGCTGCTGTCAGAGCCTGATGTCCTCCACTAACATTACATGGAGGCAATTAGCTTCAGGCTGCAGCGCTGACAGCCTCTCTCCAAGGCAATAGAGGTTTATTTGCAACCCAAAAAAATACACATTTTATTTTTGTATTTTTCATAATTAGGGATGTTGTATTCATGCAGGCATGTTTTTTTCTTTCCTTTTTTTTTTTTTTTACTAAATGTGCTCTGGCTGAATAAAGTGCCTGCATGCATGGGAAGCCTGAAGTGGCTGTTAATTCAGCCATATTAAATTGTCCCTAATGGCACACTTAAGCGTTGTATAGAAGGGGAGCTGTGGAAACCCAGACAGCAGCACGGTCCTTTCATTGTCAGCTGGTAGGGGGAGAGAGCCTGATCCTTCTCTGAATAGAGGTCGAAAACCACGTTACAGGTGCAGAGGTGCTCATGGACAAGCAATGGGCATTTTAGGGATTTTTCTCTCTTAAAAATAATACAAAATCATGCACTTCATCATGCAAAGAGTTTTATTTCTTCTCACAAATGTCTGATTTTCATGCAACGTCAATTAATGACATGTCAGAAAATCATCATTGCATCAGGCAGAAATTGTAGCCTTCATACTGCGTGTATGAATGCTGTTCGTCAGCACATCTGCTCCCTTTTCTTTTTCTGTTTTTAGTGTTGTTGTCCCTGTGATGGCCGCCTCATTTCCTCTGGTTTAGGGGGGGGGGGGGGGGGGCATCATTGTGGGGAGTTAAAGTGCGTCCAATGAGCTGAGCAGGGCAATGATTTATTTAATGATCCAAAGCAAAGGGTTAAATTAGGATGTGGGAACGGGACTGCCGCCCATCCACCCTCCCACTCCCACGCCCGCTTCCCCTAAATGACTGCTTTTGAGGATTTCGTTCATGCCTCCCATCCAAGGTGCTCCATCCCCTCTCTGGCTGGGAGCCCTTGATAACGCAGTAATTCTCTATCTGTCACCGGCCAGCCGGCTCGTGTCTGGCGACGCTCGCATTTTAAACAGCATCCATTCACTCAATTGGATCTTTAGCCTGCATGGCGCGGTTCCAAAAGCCTAATTAATTTGAAGCCCTCGCCCTATAGGTCATGAACGGTGACATACAGTGGAAATAGGCTAATCCAGATCCAGGGGCCCGGGGAGAACCGGTTTGATGTTTAAATAATCCCAAGACACCCGTGCTGGTTATTCTTTGTTTCAGCATGTGACATCACTCGACCTCATGTCTCCATTTATTCCCAACATTTAATTGTTCGATATAAAAATTAACTATTAAATAGGATTTTTTTTCCAGGCTTCTGTGAGGCCCTCTAATCTTTCTGAATCATTTTAGGCTACGATGCTTGGTGTGGCGTCGCTCATGGATGTACTAGAAAATTGGGAATGAAGATATGTGGTAAGTTGCTGTATTTTTTATTAAAAAAATATGCAAAATATATTAAATAAATGTATGTTTTTTTTTAGTGTCCACAAGCATGACTGCAGGCTGTTCGTGGCCTGCATCGTTTTATTCGCGCCTCGATGGAAACAGATTCCAGATTTAGAACCATCATCTGAATAAGATGATCATCTGAACCATTTACATTAGATTAGATCGACTCATGTGATTTGAATTATTAAACAATCATCACACCTGATTTTGGTAATTTGACCTTTTTTTTTTGTCATGTCAAAACCATCAATTTATCTTCCAGTCGCATGAAGAGAGAGATTATGGAGGATGGATTTTTCCTGATTTCCACTTGAGTCTATTTCGGTCTCACACCAAGGGCGGACTGACACCTTCCATAATGGTGAATGTCATGCACCGGCGCGCGCCACAATTTTCTGGCATTTTTGACCGACACGTTCTGCTGGTTTCATTAAGGCCGTTTAATTACCCACGGGCGCGTGACGCTCCAGCGGGGCGAAGAAAACAGAAAAAAACAAACAAAAAAACTAAACGTGTCGTCTGATTGGATTAATATAATAATTTGTGTTGTACAATTTCCCAAATTTCTGTCCACGTTAATGCGGGACTATTTTCTCCCGCGCAGGCTGTATTGATACATTCACACGTGGTATGAAGTGCGCTTTTTTTGGACTCTCGTGGGATCTTCAATGAGGATTTACAGCCGCTACACGACAGCCATTTGTTTTTTGCTTGGCTGGAGTTTGATGCTGATGTCATGCGCTCAACCTCCCACGGAGCCCTCCGCCCACCGACTCCCCGAGCATGATGGGACTCTTTTATCATAGGAGAGAGGGAGGGAGGAAAGACAGGGAGGAGATAAAAGTCAGATATGGTGGAGGAGAATTATTTGTGGGCCAGTGACGGTCAAAAAAGCTGCAGCTATCAACATGTATGGGGAGTGTAATCACCCCGCGGACTCCTCTTCTTCTTCTGCTTCTTCTTGTAATCGCTTAGGGTTTTTGCAGAAGAACAACAGTCTGGAGGAGAGGAGCAGGATGGTGAGTTCCTTGAAGGAGCGCGCGGCCAAGAACCTGCTGTCCTGCGACAACAGCGGAGGAGGAGGGGACGCGCATTTCAGACGCACGGAGACCGACTTCTCCAATCTGTTCGCCAGAGGTAGGCTGGAAACTTTGATTCTCAAGTTATGATCAATTAAAGTATATGCTAATGAATCAGATTGATTTATCTAGAGGGTCTAATGTTGGAAATTCAAACTGCAATAATTCCTCATTGGAGCAAAAACAAAATAAATGACATTTAAACACGCTGGCAAACAGACTCAACAGTAAATGACCTGCGGTGACCCGTAAAACCTGAAGCACTCTGTAGATTTAGGTGAACCATGGATGCGTTTTTATATGTTGTAGATCTGCTCCCCGCTAAAAATGGAGAGGAGCCGACCATGCAGTTCCTGCTGGAGGTCGTGGAGATCCTCACCAACTACGTCCGGAAGACCTTCGACAGATCCACCAAGGTCCTGGACTTCCACCACCCCCACCAGCTGCTGGAGGGCATGGAGGGCTTCAACCTGGAGCTCTCTGACCAGCCCGAGTCCCTGGAGCAGATCCTGGTGGACTGCAGGGACACCTTGAAGTACGGCGTGAGAACAGGTGAGAACAAAGAGGGCCCCGGCGGCGCGGCCTGCTGCGATCAATAACGCTCATTAGCTTACACGCCGGTGTAATGATTACAGATAAGCCATTTTCTCTCTCTCACACATTCTCAAATGATTCATTGTTTTCTGGGGATTCTGTTGCTTTGTTGTCTCTGTATAAATCACAGGTCACCCCAGGTTCTTTAACCAGCTGTCCACTGGATTAGACATTGTTGGGTTGGCGGGAGAGTGGCTCACATCTACAGCCAACACTAACATGTGAGTACTTTATTTAGTATTGTGGAAGAAAACTCTTCAGGTCCAATTCTGTGGCTGGTTCAAATGAGGTTTAATCACTGACAGTGGAGAAAAGAAATTCACAGTGTATCCATGAAGATCCAGTCTCCCGAATTGGCCTGGCCGAGTTGGATTTATGCAGAACATTCGGGAGAACAAAAGGGAAGGCGTCATGAGTGGATTTGCATTGAATCAACACATGTCTCTCTGCAGAGGAAGATACATCTGTGGATGTTTACAAGGTGTGACTGTTCTCGAGAGAGCTAGACGATGTCACTACAGGGGTCACTCATCGGGCCTTGATCCATGTATTTGAGACAAATGTTACGGAGACAGTTCAGGAAGAGGGAAAGATCAAAGAGTCTTTTCATCAAGACGGCCAGGGTTAACTCAATAGAAAAACAGCTCAGCAGGACATTTGATGTTTAGAGAGAAAGGAACATTATATGAGATACAAATAAGAATTGTAAGGTAACACATTTTCTTCTACAATATAGAAGAGTATTTCCCCTCCATAAACACAATCATGGAGATATAAGCAATACGATTTGGATCCAGTTTGGAAGTCATTGGATTCATTTTATTCTCCTTTTTTTGTGCTCATTGTTATAAATTTGAATGGCCCCCATGTAGAAAAGAGCCTTTCAGTATTCGGGGAATACTTGAAGTGACATACTGTAATTACTGTCGCTGGCTGAAGAGGACCCCGCGGACTCTAATGGATTGTCAATCAAGCGGGAAAATAAAAAGGACATTTGTAAGGCTACTCCCCCCACGGTATCGTCAGTGTTGGCCCCGTGCTCAGGCTGTGGTCACATAATTCAGCCCCGCGGGCAAACTAAATTGCATATTGATTCGCGGTTCACAGTTTACACGGTGTCTTTGTTTCGTCTCCTGCTAGTTCTTGTGACATAACAATGCTTGAGGGGGGGAAAGAGCCTCTAAACCCTCAGACCATCTGTACACGATAGGGAAAGCCATCAGGGATGAAACTTATGTTAACTCCAGTGGGGTTGTTGATCTGTCTCTGTCTGTATTTGACCCGTGTATGGTGATAATCGCTAACCAGCTCTGGGGCGTCCTGGAGGCCCCAGAGCTGATGCAGAGGTTGGATTCTAGTCAGGGTCTAGGTTTCCCAGTCCCATTATTTTAAAGCATGAAATAAAAGCTTGAAAATATTACTGCAATAAAGATTGATATTCAGTTCCACAAACACACTCTTTGTAAAAAGTTAATACACGCAAATGTCAGATTCTATAATTACTGACTGAAACCAGACCAGATGTTGTTTTTGTAGCCATGGTTTTGTAGTTTTAACATCAAAGAAGTCATCAGGTTTCTAGCGGTGGAATAAAAACCTCAAACCTGGTCTTAAACGTGTCAATGCTACAGTTTAGAAACATTAGAACTAATTACTTTATCCGTGTTGAATACATCATTTATAAGTTATAAGTCGTTAATAACAACAAAATATGATTTGCCAGGTTGGGAAAAGACACTTTTCTACAACTTATTAAGCATTTATTGACATATTTATTAACATTTATAACATAATAATTACCAGACAGAAAAGTTAAACATCAGAAAGAGGGGTATCAGTTTCTAATGTCTTCGATTTATCCATAATGGGAGCCTTTTTCTAATTTGTCGTTTTCATCAGCACACAGTGATGAAGCTTCTGAAGATTAGATTAGGGGTTTTGAGAGTGTAACAAAGGGCGGAGCTTAAACCTAAGTTTAAATCTTAAACTGGCGTCACCAGTCCTCATGTTTTACAGCTCGTCCCTTCTTGCTGCTTCAGCCGGCAGTCTGTCTTCCAGAGTTCAGCCGTCCTCACAGAAGCCCTGTAGTCAGCTCCTGCGTTATCGCCGAGGATGACTTGAACCAGAGGGTGGAGGTTGCTTGCTTACTTTGTCATTTACCTTTATTAATGACTACATCAACCCTAATTACCCCTGGCAGATATTGACTGACACTAATAGACAGTCACATGCTGGCCTTACATAATCAGAATGAGTGAGCGACGTCTGCATGAATGGATGCGGCGAAATTAATGTGCGACATCTGCGAAGTGGCACCTGACTTGTTTATTTATTTATTTATTTACTTTGTATGTACACTAAGGACGCTGTGGGGCACATCCTGCAATGTTCTGCTGATTTGTTTACCGTATTTGCATGAATAGACAGATACTTATGTAATTAGAAGAACATTGGTCAGGAGAAGATGGATGAGCCTGCCTGTGCTGTAAGAGGCGGAGGGAGATTATACACTCGAGAGGATAACACATGGATTGCAATGGTTTTGTGATTGTAACAGCAGACCATTCTTTTCTTTTTTTTCTCCAATGTTTTCAATCGTGTTGATCCCATTAAAGGTGCATTGTTCCTGTTTTCCTGCTAAATCACACTCCCGGTGTTGTATCAGTGCATCCGAGTGGCATTTGCTGCATCATTTCACTGCAGGAAAAGATCATTTCTAAACCGAGACGGTGTTGTCATCAAAGTGTGTCTGTGTACACAACACTGTATCGGTTCCATTTCTATTGAGGGATTAGCATGCTCGGTAAGCACGGTGTACAATTAGAGAATACAAATGCCTGCTGTTAAAAACGAGGATATTTCCTATTGATCCCATCAGACTTCCCTGCAGCCTTTAGGTGATATGGGATTGTGAGATGTAGTAATTATACACTATTGTTCAATGAACACATGAGAAAACACAAATGAGAGTTAAGATGTTCAATCACACTTTCATCGCATGTTAAGATGTCGTTTTTCTGGTGGGTTGAAGGTTCACCTATGAGATTGCCCCCGTCTTTGTGCTCATGGAGCAGCTGACACTGAAGAAGATGAGGGAGATGGTCGGCTGGCCTGATGGAGAGGGCGATGGGATATTTTCTCCAGGTTAGAGCCAAACCTGAGCCCTCAAACATGTCACACTCTTTAATTACTTACATGCTTTATCAGAAACCACCAGATGTTTTAGGGTTTGTTTGTTTTTAATATGGTTCTGAATTTGTAGTTTAAAATGTACTCATCTGGTTTGGAAGATCTTTTCATTAAAAGTGTGTAGAAATAAGATTTTCCAGTCAAATTTGTACTTGAGTAAGTCCTGTAAGTGTTTGCATCAACATATTAATAAAAAGTACATTTCACAATATGGATACATGTAATCATATTTTTGTAATTATTCTAATTATTGATGCATTAATGTTTAAGCATCACTTTAATGTTGCAGCCTGTAAAGGTGGACCTACTTTTAACCACCTTTAATACTTTACTTACTACTTAATTGACCTATTTATCTGTTGATTACATGTCATTTTAATAATCCGATTCTGCAGTAACTATAGTGCATAATAGCTAAGGTGTACTTAATTGCCATACTTACTTTCTCCCACTGTTGGTTCCATCAGGAGGAGCAATCTCCAACATGTACAGCGTGATGATTGCCAGATACAAGTTCTTCCCTGAAGTCAAGACCAAAGGCATGACGGCTGCACCGAGACTGGTCCTCTTCACCTCGGAGCACGTTAGTCTGTGTTACTTCACCTTTGATATCTCAAGTGAAAATCCAGCCTAAACTGTGACTGATCAAAGGTCCGTTCTTGCAGAGCCACTATTCCATCAAGAAAGCCAGCGCAGCTCTGGGCTTTGGGACGGAGAACCTGATCCTTATGAACACAGATAAGAGGTTTGAACCTGCATGTGGACAGTAAAAAAAAAAAAAGATCAAACATCTGGATGATTGTGTGTGTTTTTCTTCTTTTCCAGAGGGAGAGTCATTCCTGCTGATTTGGAAGCCAAAGTAATTGAGGCCAAGCAGAAGGTGAATAGCAGCAGAAGTGTCCTCGCTAAATAATATATTTGCTTCTATCAGAGACTCCACACAATGTGAAACACTCCTCTGAGCACCTGTAGGAAAGGGAACGTGTGCCAGAGCAGCCGGGTTATTTCAGAAAGGTTAACGCTTCTGTCTGCTCATTTGTTATGTTGCCCCCCGTCTTTATTGCCACTCCTGGAAGTAATCCTCCACAGGCAACGTGATGTGCAGACTATAAGAAATGTGAAGTCAGTAGGTGCAGACAGGAAGAGGGCATTCATCGAGAAATGCATCAGCCGTCACAGTCGCAGAATGAACACGGATTCAGCCCGTAAATTGTGTTTTTGGTCTGCAGGGGTATGTCCCGATGTTTGTGAACGCCACCGCCGGTACCACCGTCTACGGAGCCTTCGACCCCATCAATGAGATCGCAGACATCTGTGAAAAGTACAACATGTGGCTTCATGTGGACGTAAGGCAATATGGATGATCTCCTATGCAGAGTAATAACATCAGCTGCACATATCAGCAGCCTGAGCATCCTGACTGTTGTGCCCTGTGTAGGGAGCGTGGGGGGGAGGTCTGCTGATGTCCAGGAAGCACAGGCACAAGCTGAATGGAGTAGAGAGGTAAAAGAGCATGGACATATACATTTTATTAGAAAACTGTTGTGAAAAATGTCTCTTGTGCTTCTGGAGGATAAACCTGATGTCATCAGTGTCGCAGCGGTGAGGAGTATTCTGGGGCTCCAGCCCTGAACGTTTTCTCAAAAGCTTTTCTGACTAGACCACATTTACCTGGCACTGTTTGGGATCCTTGATTAGCAAAGGGGGTCGACCAGATTATTATGGCACTGATTCAAACTCAAGCATAGTATAACAAAATAGAGAAATAATTATGTTTATTAATGTTACTTTATGTAACTACATTTTGTCTTTTTATTTTAAGGCGGCATGAGGGAAATTTGTTTTGTTATGTGTCAGACAGTTGGAGAAGAATTAAATGTAAAAAAGATTTTTTTAATTTTCTTTGCGAAATATCATGTTGATGTACAGATTGTTTGGGCATTATTCCATACAATGGAATGGAACAATAGTTAATTTAGGTGAAAAAAACCTCAGAGAGAGAGCTGACCCCCAAACGCCTGGCTCTGCCCCCGATCACCAGGGTTATTTGGGTTTTGAAAGTAGACTACATACTTTTAGGAAAGAAAAATTGTGTTTAACTGGCAACATTTTGTTTAAAAGACATGGGTATTTGCTATGTATAGGGAGGGTGTAACACAGATAATCATGGGTTGCATTATGGGAAGTTTAGGATCTAGTGTTTCCGTGTCTTGACCCATACTTCTGTCTTTGCTCATCTATTCCCAGCCTGTCCCGTTATTAGATAGAAGACAGTAGAGGAATGACAGGAAATAAGAGGGACTAATTATATACATCACTGGTCGCCTTGCAGTTTATGGTTGGCGTCTTAACCCTGAGGCCACAAAGGCGCCCCCCTAGTCCACCCTCCTCCATGCAAGTGCAATACTAAATTGCTTATTTGTCGCTTTAACATCTGGGCAAAGAAAATGTTGTAAAAAATTCAAACTCTATCTTTTAAAAGACTCACATGCAAGGTTATTTCAATAAAACCGAAAGAATCAATGTGTTCCAAGATTACCTCTTCTGATCCTAGACTATGACACACACACACACACACACACACACACACACACACACACACACACACACACACACACAGCTGTTTATTGTTTCAATATCTGTGCAGGGCCAACTCAGTCACCTGGAACCCTCATAAAATGATGGGAGTGCCGCTGCAGTGCTCTGCCGTTCTGGTCAGGGAGAGGGTGAGACTGTTTTCCACGTTGCTGCTGCACACAATAACAGTTCTGCACCAGCAGGAGAAGATAACTGCTCTCTGCCTTTCTGTTTCTTACACCGTGACTGTGTCCATTGCAGGGATTATTACAAGGCTGCAACTCCATGTCTGCCGGTTACCTCTTCCAACCAGACAAACAGTATGACGTCACATACGACACGGGCGACAAGGCCATTCAGTGTGGACGCCATGTTGATATCTTCAAGTTCTGGCTCATGTGGAAAGCAAAGGTTGGCATTTTATAATCTGCTTTCTTCTAAAGCCTCGCCCAACCCTGCTGCCACATCTAGCAGCGTGTGATGGTAACAGCTCCATCCTTGTTCTTTCTTTTTCAATGCATCTAAAAGGGAACAGTGGGATTTGAACAGCATATCGACAAGTGCCTGGATATGTCCGCGTACCTCTACAACAAAATAAAAAACAGGGAAGGCTTCCAGATGGTGTTCGATGGAGAGGTGAGATCATTTATATGCTTAATCAAATGCCAACGTAGTCACTGAGTAATCAGATTCCTATAAATCTGAATTCATTGGACAATCAAAATTATCTTTCACGTTAAACGACTACAACACCACATTTCGTACTTTTATCTTGCTTTTAGGATTGATTGGATTATTCTGCGCTGCCGACAAGTTCAGAAAAGCTGAAATTACAGAAAGCGTGTCTTTATCGGCGCTCGTTTACTAATGCCGTTCCCATTTTCTCTTATCAGCCGCAGCACACTAATGTGTGTTTCTGGTACGTCCCACCGAGTCTGCGCGGCTTGCCCGATGGCGATGAGAGGCGGGAGAGGTTGCACAAGGTGATGGACTCATCACTTCTTGCTTTTTTTTTAGTCTTCCCTCTTATATTCATGCAGTATCTACTTATATTCAGGGATGCAGTGAAGTCATGTACAGATTGTGCACATATGCTCTTATTTTGAAGAGTCTGGATGGTAACGCTGTGTCTTTGCCTCACAACAGGTGGCCCCGAAGATCAAGGCGCTGATGATGGAGTCCGGGACTACGATGGTGGGTTACCAGCCACAAGGAGACAAGGTCAACTTCTTCCGCATGGTCATCTCAAACCCCGCTGCCACCAGGTCAGACATCGACTTCCTGATCGAGGAGATTGAGCGACTGGGGAACGACTTGTAAGAGCCACACCTAACCCCCCCTCCCTCCCCAAACATTTCCAACTCTGGAGAGCCTTGAGCTGGGCTTCATGTCCCTTTTTGTCTCATAAAGACATTGACATTCTTGCTTACAGATCTGGCAATGCACAAGAAATAATACGCCCTGAGTGTCTCTTCTCTGTCTCTTCTGTCTTTAGCAGCGATGACATATATTCAAAACATTTGCACACAAGGTTATCTGAGTAAATTAGTCCAAACTGTGGGAGAATCACAAAAGCCTACTGGCATTCTTGCTAACAGTATGTTTACTGGAAATTAACCATTGGTTAAATTAAACTTTTCTTGTAAATATCAAACAGCAAGAATATCTGAGCACTTGAATGATTCTTCCTATAGCAGTTATTAAAAAAAAGAAGTTATTTTACTGTTGTACTATATGAAGGTCAGTATTAAAAAACAGAATGAGATCAAAAATATTTTTTCACAGATATCACAGCACAAAGTAGGGAACCTTATATGTTGTCTGTGTAATTATGAAGCCAGATGCATCGCCACATCGTACCCTCGCTGTTATCTCCCTTTGGTATTACATAGGTCCAAATATATAACACAGTCATTGTACTTGATCGCTGTGTTTTAGAGGTTTTTGTGTAGATTGTGTATAGTATTGTTACATTGCCTTTGTGCCAAAATGTGTCCTAGTTTTTCAGTGAACGACTCCTTTATGTAAATCGAACCATACAGTGTAATATGTGATAGATGAATCCCTTTATTTATAAGCAGAGGTTCTAATTGTGAATAGGTGATCTGCTCTTCTGTTCCATTTGTACTGTATCCTCCTTCTGGAAACCCTGCTGTATAATATATCACAATGTTTTGACTAACGTTGAATTATTTTAGTGTATTTGTGAACCAAAGAAGGGAAGAGTTACATTTATGAACATATTCTTCCCTCACAGATGGATTCAGATGTTTGTATAACACTTAACTTACCGCCCTTGACTTTGGTGCAATCTGTGTTGTGTAACTGTGCAATCGCATTGTGATTCACTGACTGAATGTTGTCCAGACACTATAGGCTATATGAGGGAGGCATGACTGGCAGTGCGGCCGCTACTGCCGGTGCTTTGTTCGTGATAAAAAGCACAACGCTAAACCGTGATCATGGGGCAGCTTCTCTCCTGCGGACATATGATTGTCTGTGTTATAATATATTAAGTGGAGTAAACTATAATATGCAAACATGTGACTGAACATGCTCACTATAGGCACGCCTTTATGTTGAGAAAAACAATGTGAGAAAAACTGGGATTATTTGTCATGCTTGATGAAATACACAGTGTTTGCTACTGTAATGATATTTATTGAACAATTGTACATTCCTGAATTAGTGGGATGAATATCCCTTGTTAAATTCAATGTAGGCACTTTAACTTCACGTCATCATTTGCAGAGTATTATCGTTGTGTCCACAGCACTAATAAAGACATGCTGTAGAACATATGTTTATTGCAGTTATTGCAAAAGACACTTATAAGGTAGATCTATGGCAAACAACATCGCATGTTCAATTGACAATTAACAATTTTTACCAAGTATGTTTTTTTTTTATTCTTCTGACCTTATTAAAGGGCTGCACGGTTGTGTGGGTAGCACTGTTGCCTCACAGCTAGAGGGTCCTGGGTTCGATTCCCGGGTCAGGTTCCGGTTCCTTCTGTGTGGAGTTTGCACGTTCTGCAGTTTGCAGGTTCTCCGGCTTCCTCCCGCATCCTCCCGCAGTCCAAAGACATGCATATATATATTTCAAATTAGAATTTAAATGCAAAAAAACCCAACAGTCTCTGTACTGGTTTCTAACCTAAGCAAATGCAAAATAAGTCAAAATATGGAGAAAAATTAACAATGTGCTCGAATAATGGGTAAATGTTGGTCTGATATTGTTTTTTATAAAACTCTATAGTCGGAGACACGTTCAGGTAAATGTGCATATTTTCCTTTTTTTATATATTTCTTTTTTTCCCTCCTACATCTGTCACCAGCCATTGGTCAGATTAATCACCCTGGAGGGATTTTTTTATTGGCTGATCATCTCACAGCTGAGATTTCACGAGCGCCCGCTGCCAATTCCCTCACTCCTCTCATTACTCACACTTTTAAGATATTTATCATAAAACGCATTAGACTGTGCTCTCAACATTTTTTTCTGAGCGCCTATTTCAAGGCTCTGCCTGGGTGCGTTTTATTTCGACACAGCCGTGGAGGGACTGGCTGTTTCACTGGCTCCCATCCTCCACCAGGGCAGACGCTGCTTCTTTGTTTCATGCTTCAGTGCAGCGATCATTACAGAGCCGGTGTCACTGGCTGCTGTGTAAAGTTACTGGGAACAGAGGATTAAAGGGATAACTACTCATATAATGGGGTGATAGAAACAATAACCCCTGACTTCTTCCTACATCTAAAGGGAGAGTCTTTTTTTTTTTTTTTGCTCTACAGTGTCATAGACGGTTATATGTGCCAAAGCGTAATTACATGGCTAATTTAGAAGCAGGTGTTGTAGGGTTTTATAATAATTGAATGCAAATGAAACCAGGCTCCTCTAGTTTGTTACATTCATTTTCTAGATGCTAAACGTGAAAGAATGGCCATGCAAAGCCAGAAACAATAGAAAAATAAAGTCTAATCAGTTAAATGCAAAAAAAAAAAAGGTTTATTAGACTTTAACAGTGATATATAGTGGTATTTTAAGGGGTCCATCACTTTAATCAACAATCAGTATCTCCATCCATTCTAATTACAAGCATAATTAAACTTTGATCAAGAGGCGATCAGGCCAGTAAAATAATAAGGAGCTGGAGCAGTTCTGTTTTTGCAGTAGTCTCTGGATGGTGGGTGGGTCTGGCTCTAAACACCAGACTGTGAAACGCTTAATGTCTGTCTGCAATAGTCTGTTCACCCTCCATTTCACACCTGGCACACACACACACACACACACACACACACACTCACACACACACACACTTAGATTCACACACTTACATTCATATTCCTTACCATAACGGCTACCAGCCTCATCCTAACCTTAACCTAAATTTAACCTTACCCTAACTAAACCAAGTCTTTACACTAATGTGTTACGATATTCATTAAGGGGATGTCCCCATTTTGTCCCCAAAAAAAGTGAGTCCCCACAATGTAGCTGTAATCAGATGCATGCCCACATGACAGGTAAACCACACACACCCACACACACACATATATACATAAAGGATTCAATCCTCGTTTGAAAACTACAAATGAAACAAAGAGCATCACATTCATTGTTTTGGCTTTTTCTTCTTGTGTGTAAATCGTTTGTTTTTTTTCCATTTTGTGAATATTTTAAGGTGGAAGCAAAGTTCCCTCTCACACAAACAATCCCACACCCATCCATCCTCTCTCAGCTGTGTTGCTCCTCTCTCTTATATATCCATGAATCTCGTCAGTGGTTTCCTGAAGTGCCAAATATATCTCTCGCCCATGGGAATCACTGCCACATTAGCTTCCTGATAGATACTGACATTCCCATTGTGTGAGGCAAGTCTAATGAAATGATGATGATGATATTGACTGCGGGCTGCTTGCCAGCCCTTCCCCCCTTCTCTTCTCCACATACCATTAATACACACACATGCTGCTGCAGCCACAATTTAGCCTGAAAACAATTTCTTTTTTTAACCTTTTCAACCTTATTTACTTAGCAATCCACAGCTCAATGCGGACTGCATTTTCGCTCTGATACTTAGAAGTAAAGCTCAGTATGTGTCCAGCTATAAAAAATAAAAGTGTTTATGTGCCACTGCACTGTTCTTTTTGTTCTTAAATTCAAACAGCATGCTTGACATTAAAACAGCATCAATTGTAACACCTTAAGGCCTCTGACTTCTTAAGTAATTATAATGGGTTACACTTATCTAAATAGCCTCCTCTTATTGACTGTGTGTCCACAGCTTGATTCATCTTGGCAGAAAGTACATTTTTAGCAGAAGATTAACAGTCCAAAGACTGTAAGTTGTCTGTGTGGCAGAGGTGTGTACATCTAATGTGACGCTTGTTAAAGTTGAACTAAATGTCTCTGCTGGACATTTCTTCTGAAAGAATAAGCACGAGCCCAGGAGCAATTAACTAACCAAGTCTCTGTAGTGATTGCTATCATGCATGCTAAATGAACAGAACAACGCTTAGAAGCATGTGACACTAATCTAGTGCTCGGAAGCTTCAAGTGCTGCCATTTTTTCTCTCCTGAACAGGAACTACGGGCCGTCGCAGGACGGGAAACATATGTCTCCGCTTGTTGAAATTAAAATGATAAACAACAACAATAATGACGTGATAACTGCTTGTAATGGCGTCTGACTCAGCTGCTCTGTCATCTTATCGCAGGTTTTTAATTAATCTCATTCACTTAGCATTTTATTTGCCTCCCAGCACAAGTTATGTCACCATGGAGCGTGTATTTATTAGACGGCCTCATTGACAATAACAGCTTGTGATGTTTGTAGCCGTGACTTTGCTTACTGGAAATGCAGCATGTCATCATGCAAGGGGCCCTATAGATTTATCAAATTGTGGACATTTTCATTCCTGTCCACTTCTTTTTTTTAATCCTCCTCAGACTTGTGGTTTAAATGCCTGAACAAAAGTACAGTGCTTTGCAGCCGGAGTTGTAAATTCCAAGGAGGACTGAAGAAGTATAAATCTGAGAGAGCGATCCAGAACAGTGATCGCAGAGTTTTAAGGCGTCAGCAAGCTTTTGCTGAAATACAGAGTTTATTTATCTTCTTGTTGAAGGAGTAAGTGTCTCCATGTGCAGTTTGCTTCTCCCTGGTAGTAGATAAAAGATATGAAGATGTGTTAAGGAACAATGAATGATGTACGTTTAAAATGTGGCATTGATTTTATTATTGATTAATCTGCTGATTATGTTTCTCAATTATTGAGTAGTCATTTGACCAATAAAGCAACAGATAATAGCCAATTAAGCCAAAATCTGCAGCAAAAGTGCCCTCCAGGATTCCCTTCTTTGGCAGAAAAGGTGATGAAGAGCCCTCTAGGTTTCCACAACCGCATGCAGCTGGTGATCTTTTTATATTTTATGCCCCTCAGACATCACGAGTCAGGCGCTGCTTGGTTCAGACCACAATGTCAAGAATAAAATCTGCTTGAATGAGGAGGCATTTTAAGCTTAAAGTATCATCCAGCGTAGCCTGTGGAAAGACGGAATCAAGGTGAGCTCCAGCGGACGCGTGGACTGACAGGATAACTGAAGATTGATGAGGAGAATCACAATGCCGTGCAAGTTTATTTCAAATTATTTGATAAGAGCTGCTGCACTACAGAGATATTCAACTACATATACATTAATCGACTCCTTGAGCCCATGTTCTTTATAGCACTGATGATATCCCTCCTTATCTCCGTTTGATCAATGAGACAATTTTATTCTCTCACATCTTCCCCGGCTCTTGTTTCTGCTGGGACGTGATTATTCGATCAAATCGAAAACAGTCAGAATACGAATTAAAAAAAAATAAAAAATACTCCTGCTAAAAATGTTAATGGTTATAGATGATGACAGGAAGTTACTGACTAAGGGGCTCATTACTTATCTTCCAGAGAATTTAAGGTAGGGTGTCTTCATTCCATCTCTGATCAACACACCTCATTCAAGCAGCTAAACTACAACATACCAGACAGTAAAAACTACAGTATGGAGGAGGCAGACCTCTAAATGACTGCAGACACCATCACTGTATTGCTTATGTAGCAACACTGAAAGTTAAAATTCTCAGTCCCACTGAAATGCATGCATTAAAAAATAATTGTAAATAAAGCAACATGCAGAATATATCAATATATATTTAGCATTTGAATTTTTTAGCTTGACATATGACAGTTTGCTACAGAGGGGTTGTTGCGTGACGTCAAAGCGCAAGTGCTGGGAACCCGGAAACGCAGGAAGCAGGTGGGAGGGGGGGCGTTGCCATCGCTACGGGCGGACATGGATCGGCGGAGAAGCAGCCTGTGAACCAACTAATAACGCGGCTGGCTAGCCCGTCCTGATAACACACATTCGGACAAACATGGGGGGGTCTCAAAGCGTCGACATACCGGGCGGAGGAACCGAAGGCTACCACGTCCTCAGAGTAAGAGCCGTTTTCATGTCCCGGAGGGGGGGGCGACGCAGCTCGGTTTACTTCCTGTTAACTGCGGCAACGGAGGAAGGGGGCGCTGCTAAGCTAACGTGTTAGCAACTTCTAAATATGTATATGAATGTGTCCATCAAGTGGCAGTTATTTTATAGCTCATAGTCTCCTGCAGCTAGCCGTTAATATATATGCGTGCATTTTTGCTTTGTGTGCAGCTTTGAGTTCTGTTGTGAGCATTTTATACGTGTATTCGCTTAGCGTTTCATATTAGCTCGTTTTTAATTAAATGCATACGACGTTGTTCAATGCCAGAATAACAGGTGGGGCTACTGACGGTATGCATAACCAATTAAGAAGGGCGTGTTCCTTCATTTCTAAACCACTTGGTGTTTGTTTTAAAAACTAAAATCCCTTTTTTTCCTAAGTAATTGTTTTTAATTAGCCTTCTGACCATCATTCAAAACACAGACAAAGGGAGACGTTTAGTATTGAGAGCAGCGTTGTTGTGAGAGCAACCCTGACCCCGATTAAGGTCACAAGCTGTAACAATATTCTTTATACTACAGCAGCTGCCTGAACAGCCTAAAACCGTCATGTATTTATTTACCATTATACAACACTGAGCTGCCAAATATTCACATTTGAGAACAAGTTACCTGCTAAATAATGTATAAATTAATGAAATTTGCTTACCCACTGATCTAGTAGTGGAAACCGGTACATGTGCTCACACTGAGTCTATTAAGGGATCGGTTATCAGGCTGTGTCTTGTGTCAGTGGTGCCATTTAAAAAATTCATTGTTTCCACTGCCAGTCCATTTCAGTCACAGCAGACTACCATAACATGCAGCCAGGTAAATGGATCTTAAACATAGGATAAACAGAGTAATTGGTCCGTACTCTGTATTGGCAGGTAGCTTGAGTTGAGGTAGTCTGCCTGTGTGTCAAATTGTTGTTTATTTGCACTGATGATTTGAAATAATTCTGTTTCTCTTATTTATTATTATTTATCTCTTATTAATCCATACAGTTTTTGTTGCTTGCCTCGTTTTGTGTCACCTTTTTATTCTTGTACATTTATCTTTTTATGCTTGTACAGCTACTCTGTGTGCCCTTAATTGTCCCTGGGGACAAATAATGTTTGAACATACATGAATGGATGGTACAGATCATGTGGTGCTCCATCGGGTGTCAGGGGAAGAACAAAGATAGCCAAATGCCAAGAAGTGAGATAACCGGTTAAGTCAGGCTTATTTCGTGCCAGACATATTTCTGGAACTGGATTCAAGTGACTGGATCCTTGATTTCAGCAGAGAGTGATCCCAGGAAGAAAACTACACCATTTTCTCTGTTTTTGAAAAACACTGAGCCACTCCAAAGTCGTCACCATGAATATGACACTTAGGTACACCTTTGTAATGATGGGTAGGTAGTCCCCCTTTACCTTGAATGAGTCAGCCTGAATATTTTTTATGTCCTGATCATCACAGTCACTTTGAATCATAAAGTCAATATTTTGTATCTTTGAGAGGGGAAAAAACAGTCTGTTAACTTTGTCTGAAAATATATTGATTGACAGATGATAGGAAATGAAATGAATGAAATAGACTATTAACTTCACAGAAATGCATCTGGTCTCTCTTATAAAGTAGTTAATATGTTTATATGTACGTATAAGTACGTGATTTATCAAATGTCTCTTTGAAATGGCTAGTTTATTTATTCAAGATAATATCACATGATGCAGAAATGGCAGCGGTCAGGCACGTACATTTACGCACAGATTTGTTCTTGTCGTCATTCATAGATAAGGCCTTTTGTGAATGAGGTCACGAAGGTTTGTAATTTTATAAAAGTTGCTCTAGCTGCATCACAGAATGACCGTTTTCATGTTTTCATGACATATATATTGTCCTGTATTTTACAGGTGCAAGAGAATTCCCCCGGTCACTGTGCAGGAATGGAGCCATTCTTCGATTTTGTCATTTCCATTTGTGACACTAGACTGGTAGGTTTGCTAGAGTCGCAATATGAAAATTTGCTGCAACTGTTGGCACAACTTTAAGTGCCGTGACCAATGGTTTGCATGTTTTGATCTCTGACAGAACAAGGACAACGACACCCTCAAGGAGCTGCTGAAAATCAACGTGGAGAGGCCCATCAAGATCCTGTTGTACAGTAGCAAGACGCTGGCAGTGAGGGAGACGACCGTCACACCCAGCAACATGTGGGGCGGCCAGGGGCTTCTGGGAGTTAGCATTCGCTTCTGCAGCTTTGAAGGAGCAAATGAAAATGTTTGGCACGTTTTGGTTAGTGTACCGGTCGGATGAGGACATCCTGAAAGCTTGTTTGTTGATGTTTAACCAGTCATGAGCTTGGTTGATAAATACTGAATAATGAGCGTCTCTGAATTGGTAAAACATATTTCACATGTTTTATGTATTTCATGCAACTTCATTTTTTTATTTAAAGTAATAGCAATGGAGTGTAAAACATCTAAATGTACTGTTTGTGTTTGTCTGAGTCCAGGAAGTGGAACCAAACTCTCCTGCAGCTCTGGCTGGTTTGAGGGCACACAGCGACTACATTATAGGAGCCGACGCCGCCATGAGCGAGGTGATTGCTTTGCAGGTCAGTCCTAAGGCCGACCGAGTGTCGGCAACTAGTTGACCTGCCGTGCATCTCTGCTCTTTCAACAGAGTGAAGATCTGTTCTCCGTGGTGGAAACCAACGAGGGGAAGGAGTTGAAGCTGTATGTTTACAACTCAGATACAGACAACTGCCGCGAGGTGCTCATCACTCCAAACTGTGACTGGGGTGGAGAGGGCAGGTACGACAGTCTGAATTTGACTTCTGTTGCCAGTTGAAAGCCATGAATTATGGTATGATATTTTCTTCTTCCAGTAAGGAAAATGATGATACTTCTGAAACCCTTTATGAATTACACGACACCTTTCTACTGGCTCATCCTGCTAAGGCACATAGAGTACAAATAAATAATGTAGCTTTGTTTATTTTCAGTATCGGATTCAGTAGTTTTACCAATATTTTGTATTTGTTATAAACATTTTATTTTACATCTATTTACATACTTTTTAAATTTCCATTTGGTTAAAAAAAAAAATCATATTTGACCCTGAGACTGAGACAGTAAAAACAGAAAATGTTACTTTATCTCAGTTTTAAATCCCATTTTTTGATTAAATGTTGAATGTAAATTTAAAATGAAAAATAATGTGAAATATTGCTCTGTTTAAGGACCCAATATAATTTTTGTGGGAAACGAAACCCGATCTGCACAGGGCTTTAAACTGTAGCATGCTATCACAGCTATTATACCAGATGTTTTCCAAGTCACGGCTTGCCGTTTGGATCCCCCAGAGGGGACGTTTTTTAGGGCTTCTGTGGAGTGTTTTGACATTTTCTCCTCACAGCGTTTCTGTCTCTTCAGTCTAGGATGTGGGATTGGTTACGGCTACCTGCACAGGATACCTACACTGTCATCTGGAAAGGGCACGAATATCAGTTTCCCTGCACAGACGCCCGGTGAACCAGCTACTCCACCTAAAGATGGATTCACAGAGGTAGCTCGGCAGCTTCACTCGATAAATATCTGTTTCCAGATGTGAATTTACTGAGATGAAGTTATTTTGGTTACTAGGTTCATCTCTCTGCTGTCATTCCAACCGTTCCAGTTGTTTCTTCTTCTGCTTCGACTGAATTAGAGCCATCTCTCGCTGGCTTGTCAGTCAGCTCTAATCTGACCACTGTCGTGAGCGATCTACAGACAGGTACACTATAATCCTTTCAAATATTCGCCTGAAGTGAGGTGAACTATTACTGATAAAGTCAAGTGTATGTGGAAAACTCATCAAGATGTTGCCTGACAACCACAGTATTGTCGAAATGTGTTTCAGGAGCTCCGACGGTCCCGCTGCCCAGCCACGTCACATCCTCACAAAGCATTCCCCCGTCTGGCAGTCCTGCTGCCGCGTTAACGGGTTAGTAGACGTTATTTTGGGGGATTATAGCTCCCCAGGTGTGGAGCCAAAGTAAATGACTGCAGGCAAACATGCATTACCTGGTAACCTAGCATTGTCTAATATATGTTATATTTAATATTTGTTGGACAGGTTTAATGCCCTTACCTGGAGGTCTTCCAACCTTTCCTCATTTATCAAATCTAAATATCAGATTGCCAGATGTGGGCCCCGTCTTGCCTCCTGGAGTTGGTGGATTACAACATACAGGTATCGTTATGCTCTTTGTTTTCGGAGTTGTCTGTGTTTCTTCATGACTATATTTCCTATATATATATAAATAAATGTTATGTCATGTTTGTATGTCTGAAACTTTATGTGCTGCTGCTAAAGGAGATTTTAAATCTCCATGAGGTTTTTTTCCTGGTTAATAAAAATAAATACTATCACATACTATGTTATAACCTTTTGATATTTTTATGACCTAGTATACTTTTTTGACATTCTCTATGACATTTTATTCTACACTATGGCTCGTTATATGACATTGTCATGGCATGCTATATTGTTTTATGACTTTGAGATACAATACACTTTTTAATGACATACTAAACTGACAGTGTATTTTTATACTATGACATTTTATGACTGAAATACAAAAGCTATAATGACATACTATACTGACTTAAGTGACATAACTTGTGAAATGCTTTTTTATTTTATGACACTATACCTCGTTTAATGACTTTAACACATACAATTAAAGTATATGAAATGAAATGCAGCATGCGTTCAGTGTCTATATGACATACTATACTATGACTTTTTATGCCTCCATGCAAGTCAATTCCTTTCTTGCAAACATAATCTCAGGAAAACCTGGAGGGAATTCCTTCAAATTTGGCACAAACATCGACTCCCATCTTCCATTGTTGTGCAAAAACCATTCCAAACGCATCAGTGAGCACAGTGACATTTTCCCTCAGAGATGTACATGGGCACTGTAGTTTAGTTTGATGTAAGCCCCTATATTGCAAATGTAGATACTCGGCAATCTAAAACCTGCAGTTTAAAGTTGTCCAACAAACGCAACATTTACCCGTTTGACTACAGTTTGCTGAAATTACAGTGCCCAGAAGTTATTTAAAAAACGATTTTAAAATTAGATTTGAGCCTATTTGTTTTAACTGAACATATATATTTAAAAACGGCCACAGACAGATGGGGTTGGTTATGAAACTGTTCATGGGATTTCAGATGACAATAATAGAAATCTCCAGCTCTATCCCCAAAAGGCTTAAATGTTATTTTCTACTGAGACATTGCATTCTTATATGTGATTCAACAAGGTAGTTATTAGCCACTTTAACAGTCAGAAATGCAAGGGGGGAAAAGCCATCACTAAAATGTTGGGAATCTGAAATATGTTGTGCTCCACAGGTCTTCCACCTCTCACCCTGCCAGGTACCGTCCCCTCTCTGCCTGCGTCTGACTTCGTCCTTCCTCCAATCACTGCTAATGCATTTCCTGCAGTTACACTAGACACAAGGTTTCCCTCCTCCACTATCCAAATGAACACTTCACTGACCAGAACCCCCATCCCATCATCGGTTGCCACCTCGGAATCAATAAATATCACAATGACTGCAGGCTCATCTTAGCAGAGAGCAGCGTTTAAGGTTGTCAGCTTCCTCTTAATATAGCCGCTCTATTAGCTGCACCACTCAATTGACAAATTGCTCCTACAGAATGTTCCGATCGTTGTACATGCTCCAGTATTCTTCAGGATACTTGAACGTTGTGCTGGTCTTCTCATGTGAAGTGTGAATGTGTGAGCAGCAGCAGCCCTGCATCTTTGAAACAGTTTGGAAGGAAACTTACAAGAATCAAGTATTCACTCTTTCACATAACAACTTTTTAAAATATTTTATAACCCAATAGTTATACATGTGTTAACACAAACTATGTGGGCTCTTGGAGCTTGGCTCAAAAACAGTGTAAATATTAATGGAAACAGTTACTTTTAAGTGTGCAAGTCAGTATTGTTGCATCTTTTTTTGAGGTCAAACTATCACAGAGCCCTTGGAAGGGTCACAATGGGGATTTTCTTTTCCTGAAGTAGCCTACTTTTGTGCTCCCTCACAATATTTTGAACAGTTAGTTTGGACCAGAAAAGACACATAATTGCTCATTGCTACTCGCCAAGCTCCAACAATATACAGCTGCTCTGCCTGCGACGGTTGATTTGGTTATTGCTCGGACAACAGTTGCAGTTGAATCTTGATGCCATGGATATGGCGGCTGTACAGTGACTACGCTTTACTCCTGTTAACCATGCCTTCTCAGTTTAGGTTAAGTCACTTGAATCTAGGGCTGGGCAATTTACGATTAAATTGATTAATTTGCATTTTAACTTTCCTAAGGTTTGTAAAATGGCTGAACCGTAATATCTTTAAACAACTGATTTGTTCACATAGGCCTAAACTACTTGGTAATCTCATTTATTTGTATTGTGTTAATAAAGAAAATATGTATTTAAATTTTGCATTTTTAGTTTGCTTAGAGAAAAACAGAAAACAATTTAGGTGTACATCTAAAATTGTCCAATAGCTTAAAAAAAAAAATCAAGATTTTATTTTTAGGCCAAATCTCCCAGCCCTACTTGAATCTATATTGCTTATATCAGATATGTCTTGTCATTATAATACACTATAGGAATACAGTAACCTTAATACAAAGCTCAGGCAACACAACCAGGTCACTTCACTGCAAACATACAACCCCTGCACGTAGATAATGATACACCTATTATGGCCAAATTTAACTAAGGCACAGCCACAGTAAATTGTCTTATCTGTGAGAGAGCTAGGTCAATTAGCTCTGCTAGTGATCTATCCAGCTGCAACGACAGACTTGCACACAGCTGAGGGTGTGCCTGCAAAAGCATTCACAACCACTGGGGGTCTACTACATCAGCCCAGCCTCTGAAATGATCAGAGGGGATGAAAACATGTTGTGAAGTAACAAAAAAAAAAACATCCCACTGTGACATTTTAGTGGCTCTCTAAACTACTGAAGGTCTTCATGGGAAGGCATGGTACTAACTTATACTGGGGATTTTACTTTAGAATAGCAGGTTTGCTTGCTGCAACAAATTAACAAAACTTTTGTTTTTTTTAATAATTTGTTAAGTGAGATATCTTTACCTTGATTAAAATGATGTATTTTCCTCTATCTCAGCCTCTGCTTTGTATTCTTGTTGTATTCTCATCTCACATGGTTCGTGTTTATCATCCTCCTTATGCCCTGTGACGATGCAGTACTAAACAAAGCCACAGAGTGTCAGTGTAATCTCACAAAAGGGAGACAAATGGTGCAAGATTGCTCCATAAAATGTACAGTCTATTATCAGGCAAGTATGGATGTTAACTTAGGAATGAACAGACTTATTGTACAGTACTATTCACTGAAAGGAAAACAAATTTCCTGGCATTTATTATTCACTCTGAGCAGAGCTGTACAATTTGTACCCAAAGTGGAACATACAGCCCTTGAAAAAGTAAGAGCAACAAAGCAGCAAAATGAAATACTTCAGGAAACTGCTTTGCATGGGGACATTTTAACTCTTTGTACACATTGCTGCTGCAGTTTAAAATTTGAAAATTCACCTGTACAGCATACACAGTTTCCAATTTATCTGTTAATTAATCTTCCTGCATAGGATTTTATACAGTAATTTTTCTACATTTGGTTACTTTGTGCATTAAACTAAAGTATGCTGCCCCAACCTACATGTTACTAGATGCCACTTGTATGCTAACATTACATTCTCATGGCTAAGTAACTCAAATTAAAGCCTAACATTTGTGGATAAACAAAAACATTTTGCCAAATCAATCATGAATCTTTGTAGTTCTACATAACGATGTCCTCTCCTCACAGTAAATTAACTTAACTAGCAGCTGAATCATTTGCACCCTGGCAGGACCATGTTATTTAATCGAAATGGCCGGCTGCCAAGTCTCCCTTCGGCCCTATAAGGCTTTATCCATCTGCAATATCTTAACAGAGCGCCAGTCACATTTTCTTCAAGGTACGTCGTCAGTTTCAGTGCTTTTATCGGACCCTCAAAAGATCCTTTTATCCATGTCCTCTAAAAAACATCCCTCACTGTCCCTCCATTGATCAAGCCCCGGTAAACAAGTAGAAGCCTGGTACAGGTCAGAGGAGGCCAGGTGAGAGCTCCCCACCAGTGTCCTGCTCCTCCTGTTGCAAGCCGATTCTTCTCCCACAAGCCAGAGCCTCTGAGAAGCCTTGCAGGTGTGGGAGCAACTTGGCCAGTTTGCCTTTTTGTCACAGTACGATGTTGTCAGTATGAGATGATACTGGAAGAGGCAGGTCCTGAGCCAGCAGCATTCATCTGCAGATTTCCAGAGGAGCTTGACCTTCGCATGTGAGGGAGCAGATACGGGTCACATCCCAACTGGTGAACATCAATCCGGTCCTCCTTCCTGTATGCCAGGCATCGCCTTATGAAGGCCTTTGATGAGGGGGAGGAAAAGTAAAAAAAACATTGCAGATCAATCGAGTGCTACATGTTTTTTGTTTGTTGTTAATAGAAGATTGATTTGATATTGGCTGCATCCTGTTTTGATACAAGTTTGCCTACCTTTGCTTCATTACTGGAAACAGGCTTGACAGGGAACTGAACGTCTGTAGCTTTTAGTATGGTGTTCTCCTGCAGGATGTCCTGTTGTGACTGATTGTGGCCAAAAGGCTTTAAAAAAAGAGAGAGAAGAAGAGCAGCAGCAGTTTTAAATTATTATGCAAGAGATTACAGAAACACTCGAGGGTAGAATCTCTATTGCGGTTCTTACCTTCCTTCCATACAGACACTGAAAAAAGATAACGCCCACAGACCACACGTCCACCTTATTGGAGATCTTTGGAGGTTCTTTGCCAACCACAAAACATTCAGGAGGCAAGTACCTGATCAGAAATAAACAAATAAAAAAAAAGTTTGTTTAGTGGAAAGTAACATTTACTTTTTACTAAATTAAATCTATTTAACACATGAATGTTACATCAATACATAATGTGAAACAGAGAAATTAGTATTTTTTTATATCAAGATTTTAAACAAAACATGATCAGTTTAAAAAAATATAACAGTTGAATTCGACCCCACCATGACCAACTTCAAGGTTAAAGTACTGCTTACACGTTAAGAATATAAACACTGAAAAGTACCACTTCGCATGACAAGTACTTTTACTTCTGCTAATTCTTCCAAATGTTAACTTAAGTGAAAAAAGCAATGCAGAACGTTTACTTATAATGGAGTATTTGTATAGTGTGGTATTGCTACACTGATTTATTCTGGACTGTATGTGATGTATGTATGAGGGACATGTCTTCTCACCAGTAGGTCCCTGCACCCTGTGATGTCAGGTCCATCCCATCCACGCCATAGTTGTCATCATCCATGATTTTTGACAGACCAAAGTCAGTGATTTTGATTTCCCCACAGGCTGTGCCATCCACCAACAAAATATTGCCTACAAATCAAAGTCAACAGAAGATATGGCATATTTTTAACTGGATGACTGCTTCATCCCACTCATAATTTAATGTGGAGTATTTTCTCGACTTGATGAGTCATCCTTTTTTCCAGAAGGGCATTTACCTGGCTTGAGGTCATAATGGATGATGGGTGGTTTGATGTCATTCAGGTATCTTAATGCATTCACAATCTGCATGACTATAGACCGTCCCTCCTTCTCAGACATTAGCTTATGCTGTTTCAAGTAGAAATCCAAGTCGTTGCCTTCACAGTACTCCATGACAGTGCAAAACCTATAAAAAGGGGAGAATTAAGGCCCACGTCTCACAGAAACCACCTGAAAAGTGCTGGAAGTGCATGAACGATGCATCAAGGGCACTACTAACGTGTCTGTGTCCAGTGAGAAGTAGTCGTAAAGTTTCACAATTCTGGGGTGGTCCAGCTCCTTGTGAATTCTGTACTCTCGACATGCATGCCTGTGGAGAGGAAGGGAATTATGTTATTAGAAACCAAAGCATGAAGATGCTGTATTCTGCACTGACAGCCAGGCATTGGGCTTATGGAGAGGAATAACAATATACTGCAAGTAGAAGACATCAAAACAGCTTGTCTGAGTGCGTCACAACATTTGAAACATTAATTACAGTATCCCGCAGGTGAGGTCACATATTTCCACATGGGCCGACATACTTGTGATAGTTCTCCTTTTTCTCTTCTCTCCAGTTCTTGTTAAGCTGGTGGATTTTCACAGCAGCATATCGTTGCTCAATCAAGTCAAAAGCCTGCACAACAAATGCACAAATGTTGGCTTATACTTCAAAGGCAACACCCGCTAAGAGTATTATTTTCGCTTCGGCGCTTAAGACGTTTAAAGACTTACCTTGTAAACTTCACTGAAGCCCCCTCTTCCTAGAAGGTGTAGGAGCAGATATCGTTCATTCAACGTGGGATGGTCTTTAAATCTTTGGATGGAAAAGAAAATTATCAACATCTTCAGCATTAGCGTTGCTGATGACCAGTGAGGGAAAAGACAAGAAAGCTTCATCCAGTGGGCAGTTCCTTAACATCAACTCTATGGACGAGGATATTGCCCTTACATCGTGTTCCAATGTCAATGCAGTAAGTGAAAAAAAAAAAAAAAATTCAGACTCACTGTGAGCTGTCTTCATTATTTATTCTCTTCAGCTCCCGAATGTGAAGGTTGCGCACTCTCTCCAGACGCTCCAGCTCCGCCTGGATCTCAGCTTCTTCCTATAAATGATTCAAGCACAAAAACACACAAATGCACAGAAGCAACTTCAGAACTCATGGAAAGGAGCTCATCAAAACCCACTTGTACACAGCTGCCTAGTTCTGCGTTAAATATTTAACAGTTGGCTTAGTATGAAGCCTGTGATGCTTATTCATCAGGAAAACAATGGATGCATTGACAAAATACAGGCTTGCTACATCCTTGGGCCGATTCACACAAAAGGAACAGTAGTTCAGGACAATCGGGGTTAAAATGTTCAATTATCTTCACATTAAAACCACTGTACAGTACAGAAACAGGAAAAAGTCAGTATTGGGCGAACCTTTTTGAGATGTCCAAGTCGCAGTTTGAAGATCTCTTCCTGTTCATGGTACTCTGCTAGTGTCAGCCTTTCCAGGATGAGAGGGATAAAAGAGAAACAAATAATTCTCTGTGTTTACCTAGATTACTACATCCAGTTCTGTTCACTGTCAATGTGCTTTACAGCAGCAGACTATGCAAAATAATCAAGCCAAAACTACACTGGTTTATATGCACAGCATTTGCCTGGGGAATGGCTAGTCTGATATCTGTGATTTCCACTTACAGCTGAGGTAGGCTGGGTTTTAGAAAGGGATCGCTTTCTGCTCCATTCACTGCCTTGGTTTTGCGTTGCTTTGGCTCAGAGTTTGTGGTTGGTGTTTGTGAGTTGCTGGAGGATGGAGGTTTCCTCTTAGCTAGAAGTTTCCTCTGTCTCTCGATGTCCTCCCTCTGTTGGTTTATCCACTCTTGTTGTCTGCAGATGGAAAGCAGTTCTCTTTGTTAGACCAGATTTGGTACCATTTCCATAACCATGTTCCATGTTGCCAAACCCTAAACTACTACATATCTAGAAAGAAAATGGGCTTCACTGTGACAGGAATGTTTCTGAAAGAGTGTTGCTCTTAGGATAAATGAAAGTTTAGAAAATGAAAATAATATGTGAACAAAACAACAACATCATGATCAATGAGACACGGACACTGAAAGCCTCTTACTTCACAAGGTTTTGGAAGGCATAGCCATCAGTCCACTGTTCTGTGAACGACGCTCCATGTCTCACTGTAGTGAAATGGCCTAAACGAAGTCTATCCTGCATGCTTTTCTCCCGACAGGCCTGCTTCTCCTGGGTGCTCTGAAGAATAATGCACAATATAGGTTTGCAACACATACTTTATTTTTTTGTCGAGTCTTCATAAAAGTTTAAGAAAACAAATATATTTACCTTTTCTATGAGCAACTTCTTGCTCATGGTGATGCATTTATTCAAGCGTTCCTTATACTTTTCAAGTAATTTCTGTTGTTCATCTATCTGTCTCCTGAGATCACAGTTTGCCTGTGAAGCAGAAAATACAAAATAAATTAGCAGCTGCACAAATTCTATTATCCTCACAATCCACCAATTATTGAAAATCTTAAAAAAACAACTTTTAATGTTGACAAACAAAACAAATGAAGGTATGTTCTATTACCAAACATTGTCCTATTGGTTTTGCATTTAAGTCACATCACAGCCCAGTCAAGCCTTTCTGCCAGGTAGTTAACAGACCAGGACTTTCTCCTTACCCGTAGCAAATCGTCTATTCTCCCCTCCTTCTTCTCGAGGTCAAGATTCTTAGTGCTTTCAAGGGCAGCCAACTTCAACACTGTGAGGTCAGTCTAGAGTAGAACACAACAGAGAAGAGAACAGAAATGTAAAGGGCATTACGAGACCTAGCGATGTCCAGACCACCTACAATCATCTCCCTCACCTGAACAAATTTGACTGCTAGTTGCTTTGGATGTGTCATGTGGTCCCCAAAAGACAGACTAGTAGGAGATGAGCTATTTTGTCTAACCTGCAACAGACAAGAGAGCACTTCTTTAATGACAGGACAACACCAAATGCAGCAGCAAAGGAGATTTCCAGTTTGAGTTCTGGCGCTACTTACAGCAATACCCTGAGCAGAGTGGGAATGTGAATTCTGGGGCGAACGGATCACTGGTGGGAGACCTCTCACAGGACTGGACCCGTTTCCTCCCTGGAACTACAAGGTTAATAGAGGAAAGGTGGCATCACTGCCAAACATCTGATAACAGTAGACCCACTAGTGGCTCCTTTCTTTTACAGTACAGTTAAAAACAGGATATGGATTGTGCCTCAGTGGGTGAAAGACTTATATTGCCCCCATTATTTGCTCAAGACTTCCCTAAAATATATGAAAACTGACAGAAAACTGAAAACTTACATCAAAATAATCGCTTATTTTGGGTCCTCGCGCAATTGATTTCCCTGTGAAGGAAAAGGAGGAGAATAAATTGTGTTTTAAAATTTAAATATTTAAAAGATATATATTTAAAGCCAAGCAACACCTTTGATGTAACCAGTTTAACACAAAGACTCACCTTGGCTGCTCTCTGATTGGATCTCAGGTTTCCTTTTTCTGCCTCTGGGTGTTTCTGACTGTTTCTTCTCTGGAGTCTGAGGGAGAAAGGTACTACATTAAAAGTCTGTTTGACCTTAAGACTACAGGTGGAGACAGTTTAAAACAAACCCAAATTAGGCTTGGGTGGTATTATGGTATGCCAGGGTATTTACAAATAAATACAGATGCTGCACGTTCTATGACTGAGGTGATGTATTGTAGTGCACAGCTCTTGCCACCAGAGTTCATCTCTATAATGCAAAAGGCAAATGAGCTCAGAGAGATGGCAAATTGATGCGACATGCAAGAGGCACTCTTTTTACTTTGCCCCTGCATCTAGTTTTAATATTTTGTGTTGTAAAATTCTTATTTTCTCTTGGCTTTGCTGGTTTATTGCCACATTTTGATCAGGTTACAGGTGCAGCCAGAGATCTGCTGATATTTGTTCCCAAATAGTTAGACCTGTGACTTGTCTTAAGGCTGATCAGAAGACGTATTGATATAAATCATAATTTAGCTCAGTGTTGTGTTGGTACTCGGTACCATTGGTACCTACAGTGCGTGGTTGAGAGACGGGGATGAAGGTAATATTACATTATCAGTGACATTATAGCTCTGAGTGTACCAGTGAAGTGTTATTGTGTGCTGGTTTTTAAGGTGGCCACCTTACCCCCGACATATACCACGTCAGGAAGGTATGAATAATCAGTAAAAACCTAATCCAAAATGTTTATTTCTTATCACGCTGACAATAAACTGAGAAAGCATTAAACATTTATTCCAACATTTAATCAAATGACTCACTGAAACAAAATTGCTGTTGCAAATGACCATGACAGATTTTAGCCAAAACAAAACAGATTTTACTTTGACTTTGGTATTTGCTCTCTTTTCAGTTTGATATCAGTTTTGTCCCGTCTGTATGCTAAACACTGTGGTGAAAGATAAAAACAACAGCGGCCCTTATCAGATTTGATCATAGACCTACCGAATATGCAGGAGAACTGCCTCTTTTCACATCGGACCCCTATCAAGTGAGAGAGACATGATTTTTAGGCAAATATAATAAAAAAGGAGCAAAAATGATTTTGTAAGATATTCATCATCAGTACTTTTTTTTGTATAGAGAATGATACAAGAAAGAAGTCTACATGTATACTTAAGGGATGAAATCTGTCACTATCATGGAGTGCCCTCATAACCATACTTAATCACAAGGTCTACCATTTCCCTCGCTTTACAACCACGAAATCCAACCAAAGCCCTAGTGAACAGGTGGTAGTCTGAGTCGTCCCTTGTGCCTCATTAGGAACACTGACTAAAGGGAATGCTGAGCAACAGCATTTTCATGCGTTTGTAAAAATAGCAGGGTGAAAATGTTAATTCAGCTGGTTAAAATGTTAGATTAAAAATGGTGGTTGGGGAATATTTTTCTTCATGCTTGAACTGAGATTCTTCCAAGATTCTGAAATCAATTCAACTTACATTTTGTTTTTTCTACAAAAGAACATAGATACTGTAATCCTAAAAAATGGGGTTATCACATATTTTGCTTTTGTGGCTTGTACTGTGAACATAGCATTAGTGTACCTCTGACTCCTTGTCGCTTGAGGATCCCAGGCTTCCAAAACTGTGATTTGAACATTCATTATTGGTCAATCCCTGGGAAGAAAAAAGAGATGTGGACACTTAAAACTGAATTTTGATCAATAATGTACAAACACTGAAGCAGCTAAATGGTCACTCACTTTGTTCCCCCCACTTGTGCTGCCAGTGCTGCCCCCTGTGCTGCCACTAACCCCGCCCATAAAGCGTGCCTCCAGCAGCTCCTGTCTCCGAGGGTCCAGGCTGTGCAGCTCCTCCATGGTGCCTGGGAGGATTAGCAACAGTTCACTTTTTATAGCAGATATTCAAGAATCAGCTGAAACAATGCACCCACTCAAGAGCAGATGGCACAGCAGCAATGAGCTTGGGAGCAGAATTATAATAATAGACGATTAATTAAGTTACATATACAATCTTAAACTCTCATAGATGATAATATTTGAGTCAAGACCTGTGTAGCACTGAGTAGATCCCCTCGGAGCAGCTTAATAGCGCACAAAAAAAAAACAAAGTCGCCAAAATAATTTCTGAAAACTCAAAATGCAGACTGCAGGGTGGAAATCAAGAAGTAACAGGCATCTCTGCACCACAAACACTATTATCTTGAGAGTCCAGGAGCAGCGTTTCAACTGCTAGGCACTGATGAATACTGTGCTCCTGTGGGACTGTTACGTGAGCCTTCCTGAGCTTTAGTGTTGCTGCTGACTAAGAGGGCTCTGCCCACTAAACCTGCGCTTTAATGAGACAACCATTTTGAATCTACAAAGGCATCAATTTAAATGGAGGAGAACATAACACATTCAATAATTCTTCTCTATAACCACAGCAGCTGGGAATACAGCAAACTTGTGGTCAAACAAAGATTAGTCAGATGATGCATGTGGACCAAATAAAGAGAAACATGTTAACCCTTAACATCCATTTAAAGCACCACTATATCAACTATGACAGCAGCATATGGAGACAAGTCTTCACCTCCAAAAAATTACTATATGTGACGTAAGCTAATCAAGGAGGAGAGGGAGGACATCGTCAGCGCTTCAGGGAACCGACACAGAAATGACTGATAATAGGAGAAAAGAACAAAAATCCCTTAGATGGAAGAAAACAATAACCGTAACCAGAATGTAGTTAGTAGAGCTGAAACTATTTATCGATTCATCAAGCAACAGAAAAAAAATCTGTCAATTATTTTGATAATCGATTAATCATTTCAATAATTATTCAAGCAGAAATGGCGAAACCCTACCAATATTCTTTATAGATTCTAGCTTTTCAAATAAGAGGATGCTGCTTTTCTTCATCATACATCATTGTAAACAATTACCTATTGATTTACAGAATAATTGAAGAATGAAAATAGTCGGTAGTTGCAGACCTACTGAATATCCAATATATTTACAATGTATTTATTATAAAATCCCATACTTAACAAATGCACTAAATAAGTATTAGTTGAACAAAGTCAAATACAACTTTTGTTTAACTTCTTTGTTTACAAATGCAAATGATTAATTAAACAAAACACACATGCAAGTTGCAGTGTCCTGACAAAAATCAAGCCTTAGCAAGAATAGCTAAAGAAAAAGCTATTGATTATTTCCTCTAAAACCAATATGATGTCTTCTAAACTGGTTACAGGCCCCAGGGAAGACCCAGAACACGCTTATATAAGATTATATATCTAATCTGGCATGGAAATACCTCAGGGTCCCACAGAAAGAGCTGGAAAAACTTGCTTGGGAGAGGGATGTCTGGAATATTCTGCTTAGCCTGCTGCAATGCGACCTGGCCCCATATACAAGTACCAGAAAATGGATGGATAGGAGGTCTGCGATTAAGTTATACATTCGGATGCAGCAGCTGGCAAGCAGGCCCATTTAAGTATACAATATGAAGCAACTAAAGAAATGTGTCGTAACAGGTAAAATGTAGTTCACACTCTAAATAATACTGACTTTCAACGCTTCTCCAGATCAGAATATGGTCAAGTAGGTGTAAAAAATGAAATTTCATCAAATAATCTGTCAACCTGTCCAGGATGTACCCTGGATAAACAGTTACAGAAAAGAACTGTGTGTTATAATTATTATCTGTGTGTTTGTCTATGTAAGTTGTAACTGGACATAAAATAATGATGTGGTTTACTGAAAGATGTTTTCCTTGATGACCAAACAATTATTTATCACAACCCTCTCATCATTATCTCCACTACACATTAACAACGTATTACAGAAGGGGTGATTACGTTTTCGTATACTAACTTTTGCCAACAAACTTTGCCCCGATAATCACAAACACTACTCTCCCGTCCTTGGAATGAATATGGATAAATCTTAGTTAGAATGAGGTCAATTCCTCTTTCTAAAGGATCCCAGACACAAAGTATACTTGTCACATTTCCTGTGACGCTTCGGTGGTTTCTAATCAAATTTGCTGAAAAATGCATCTACTGCAAGCATCAGTCTAAAACAACTACCAGGAACGAGTAAGACTATTTTGCAATGAGCAAACACAGCAGGGCTAAATTTCCACCCCTGTAATCCCCAAGACATACAGTAAAAAGTCCTCTCACTTAATTTGCAACTATTCAAATATATAGCACAATTTTCACCTTTCACCTCAATACGATCCTGACTGGCAAGAATAAGTCATGTAACGAGTCACCACTGCAATATCTATGACAAGCGTTTCAAACTACCCTGCTATTATAATATGAAGGTGTAGTGGCTGCTTTTCAGGAGAATATTGGTCTAGCAAAGTACGCACCATTAAAAATATCTCACTCTTTGCCCTAAAATGGTTGTCGGTTTCATATCATAACTACAAATCAGCTGCGTGGTTTTCCTCAAGGATTTCCCTTTGTCTCAAGCATGAAGGCCTCAATGCATAAGCATTATCTATATCCCAGCCCCTGCAGGAACATGTGGTTGAACCCTTACAAGTCTTGCTATGTGTGGATGTCATTTTAACTGTGCTGCTGAGCAGTGACCACCTGTTTATGGCAGACACTTGGTAAGTCTTAAAAAAAAAAAAATCTGTGGCATACAGTGGAGTTGGATTACTTCCACCTAGGTTCACTGCCTGGCAATATAAGCAACATTATGACGATCGTCTCCCAATTTTATACATTTACCTGTGTCAAACTGACGTAGGCAGCCATCCATTGATTAATGCATATAACACTAATAATACAGAGGAAATAAGAAGGTATCTCATTGCCTGAAACTGAGTACAATATCCAGTGGTAACTACTGAAGGGTGCAAGAAGGTGGGATTAACATAAGTGACAACTACATTGGGGTCACCAAAGATGACCAAATAGTGTACCATGATGAACAGGCTGTATCTCATGGGTGTCCCACCCTCATTTTGTGTATCTAGCGTTACATGACGGTCTTTACTCTCCATTAGCAATACTAACAAAAAGGTCAAACAAGGCTCCCTACCGGCCAACACGGAGGCATCTCCAGCAAAGGGCCACTGGCGTTTACACATAACGTTACACACAAGCTCGTCGACCGACATGAGACGACTTCTCTACCGTTAAGACGACGATGGACGTCAGTTAGTAAACGTATAAAGACCACAGTTGTTGAAACACCACAGTCTAACGTTGCACACAAAGGGGTTGCTAACAAGAGCAACGTACATCGAACTTATCTGTGGGTTCAACGTTAGCAATCGCCAACAAACAAAAAAAAATGCTTGATTTCTCTTCGTGCATTTAACGTTACTGATCCATTTTCCTTCCACATCCATCTGTAACTTCACTAACGTTGGTGTTTGTTCGTATAACTGCAGCGTGCTTAACGAAGGATGCACCGACCACAGCGGTCAACCGTCCTGTGTTGCTCCCGTTAAAAACAGTTTTTTTAAATCGCCATTATGCACCCATTTGTCTTTAGGTTACTGCCCTGGCCTGAGCACAGAATGACGGTCTCTGTGTCTTCAGTGCTACTAGCTAGCCAAACAGGCTCAATTGACTTTGGAAGCTGACGCGTTAGTGTAACGTTAGCTAGCAAGCTGGTTTCGCCACCAAGATTTTTGCTCGGTCGTTTTAATTAAATTCCCCTTCGCTCTGAACAAAATCACCAAAACGGGCAAGTAGAAAATACATGTACGTCTCAGTACGTTTGACGATACCTTCCTGGGCCTTCACCACTGCCGTGGTATCTTGCTGAAAACACAGTCCGTGTTGGGGACGTGGAGAGCTGGGACCAAAGATGGCGTCCCCTCCAAACTTCCACTACTTTGGACACTCATCAAGCTACTTTTCGTGTTGATAGCGCAACACACACGGCTCAGTCTTCCACGCGGGCTGTCAAATTAACCGCCCGACACACCGCACTTCTTTTTTACATGGGTGCGGTGACTGCCACCGAGGGAAAAGTGTCAAATTATTATCTGTTTTTTAGGGCACAAACCTCTTCACACCTCAGCAGTGCGTCCTAGCTCCGGGGCCACCTCTCCGTCTTCAAGTGGTTGCCTATGAAACGTCATGCATCGTGTGCAAAATGTTTTATCGCGAGGGCGATGCATTTTTTCCTCAACGTCCATGACAACATGAAAGGGGGGGTGGGCAGACATAAAGACAACTATCTATATATGTATATATATATATACACAAACACACACAGACACATACATATATATAACTACTAATATCACATTTTAGGTAAAAGTTGTAGACTGATGGAAAAATATCTCCCCCGCGACCCTGAATACAGGACGATGGATGGATATCAAAAGGTCATGGGAGCCAGTTTCAGCCAAGAGAAGCAGTCCACGTTATGACTTGCTTTAACAAAATTCTGATTTAATAAATAAAAACTACATGTCACACTGTCTATTTCATTATTTATTACAAAAAATGTTTCACCCATACCTCAATGTTTTTTTTACTATTATTTTAATCATGCAAAAACTATGATATCCTTTTCCCCTGCTGTTATATTTAGCCCAACTTTGAAATGAAAATAAAGAATTAATAAAGAAATGAATTTTATTCAAATCATTATCTTGAATGGAAGTTTTCTACTTTGTATGTCTAATGCGTGTTCACTGCATTTCACCCTTAGACCTGACAAAATGACACTCATCTCATAGACATGCAGTGATCTACACAAGTATATACAACCAATTAACATAGTTTGACATGTTTTGTAAATTTATTGCAGTTTTTGTTGTCGTACACATTTGTTTAAGGATTGATGAATAAGAAGCAAAGTATAAAAATGCACATAGTTCCAAAATATGCTGTGCATGGTGGGGTATTAAGGTGGTGAAGGTGGATATAGTTTCCTGTATTTGCTCTGCATCCAAACCCGGTGCATTGCAACTCTCTTTCCTCTGTTTACTTGGAGCCGTCGGTCCTCCAGATTCTGAATTTCTTCCAGTCCAGCATTAGAAAATAAATCATGAACCTCTTCTGAAATAAAAAAAAAACAATAACAATTATATTATACACACATATACAGGATGTGGCTGATATATTAATGCTCTGAATCCCATGTAGAGAACATTTAAATCCCAAATACCCACCAGTGTATGTAAACTCCCCCTCGGTTCCTAAAACCTCAAACCTTACAGAAGAAATCCCAAGGACATGAACCCAGTTTCCTCAGTGGTAGCTATGGTGCTGTTAGCGACTCTTTACTCTGTGTAACTGTGTTACTTCCAAGAAAATTAAGATCTCATGATTCATAAATACCTTTAGTGAAAAAGTACACGCAGGTTCCATCTCCACGTGCATAGAAATTATCCGATAAGCACCGTCCTGATTGTAAGAGATTAAAAAGTTAGTATATTAAATTACACATTTCACACACAGAGAGAAGCATTTACAGAAAATTAAACAAATTAGGTGATGTCGACAAAATGACTGTATTCAGATGAGTATTACTATTTGGAGGCTCACCTATGGCGTCATTTCAGTGCCAAAATCCGCGAGCATAAAAACCATATTCAGCGCGCATAAAGACCACTCTCTGCGCGCTCGCGGTCACTCTCTGCGCGCTCGCAGTCACTCTCTGCGCGCTCGCCGTCACTCTCTGCGCGCTCGCCGTCACTCTCTGCGCGCTCGCGGTCACTCTCTGCGCGCTCGCGGTCACTCTCTGCGCGCTCGCCGTCACTCTGCGCGCTCGCCGTCACTCTCTGCGCGCTCGCGGTCTCTGTGCTCACGCTCGCTGTCACTCTCTGTGGCTGTGTCCGAAATCATCCCCTACTCCCTACTCCCTACTCCCTATATAGGGTAGTTCTATGGAGGGCACTATATAGTGGACTCAAAGGCAAAATGAAAAAACACTTTCGGACACTACTCGGGGGATTTCTTTCGGCGCCGTTGATGACGTTGTCCTGACGCATAATTAATACGTGTCAGATTCCGCCAACGGCATTTAAGTCTCACGCAGAGAAATTACCAGGATAATTATTTTTTTAATACATATTCGTTGCGAAAATTCACAAAACCAAAAGAACGAGTCCTCCAGCAGGAGGGGGATTCCGTGGCCGTCTCATTTCTTGAGAAAAAAATAATTTCCAATAATGAGACGATCACTAGGCTACATCGTCCTCATTGATATTTTTATTTTCAACGATCCCGATCGGATCCAGGTGGACTTCAGGACCAGGTTGCAGCACTACCGGCACCCCACATCTCCGCGATCCACCAGACCTGAACAGGCTGCAGTCCGTCCCCGATCCCAAACTCCTCAGCGATCGCTCGCCACAATCTGTCCCTCATCTCCGCATCTTTATAGTTTTCAGACTGTCATACGGCGCTTTGACTTGAGTGACGGTTTTTGACGGACGAAGACCCCGCCGCCGCCTCTCGTCGGCCGGCCGGCCACCGCAGCCTGTCGCCGGCCACTGCAACTTATCGCCGGCCGGCCGGCCGCCACGGCCACCGCCAACTGCCGCCGCCTATCGCCGGCCACCAGCCAACTGTTGCCGGCCCCTGCCGCCTGTCGCCGGGCGCCAGCCGGCCGCCGCACGCCCAACGTCTCATATAAATAAGTAGGCTAATATATATCGCGTTTTTTTTTTTTTTTAAGTAAATAAAGGAAAACATCACACTTTGGCCGTTTGTGTCGTCTTGTTCTGCTCTGCAATACATATATTAAATATTAACATTTATTATTGTACGATTATTCATATTTCCTCCGCTTTTTCCTGCTCTCTCTCCTCCCGTCCCTTCGCGATTTGTCTTTCTGCGCAATGCATGATGGTAAAATTTGCTCGGCTAGTGACCATCGGCTGTACACTACTTTTCACGATGCATTGTGGGAAACTTTGAGTGGACTATATAGGGAATAGTAATGCTCACTACACATTCGGACACCCCTACAAAATGGCGAACTCCCTATATAGTGCACTATATAGGGAGTAGGGAGTGATTTCGGACACAGCCTGTGACTTCTACGCGCTCGACTTTGCTGAGTTTTGGCACTCTGGGGGCGGGCATTGAATAGACGGCCCCGCAACCCCCCCTCCTTTCTGATTGGTCACTTTAAACGCCTACTACTGTCTCCAGGTCAGAGCCAATCCGAGGCAGAGTAGGGCGGGTCATCATTGCAATTGGCGGCAGCATTTGATGGCGGAATTGAGATGAGAGATTGCGGATCTCCATCACAATTACTCGCAAGCTGTTCAATAAATTCATAATTTAAATATCTGTTTGTTCCTCAACTTACCTCTTGTTTTTCTGACATCTCATCCGCAATCCCATCAAATGCTGCCGCCAACTGCAATGATGACCCGCCCTACTCTGCCTCGGATTGGCTCTGACCTGGAGACAGTAGTAGGCGTTTAAAGTGACCAATCAGAAAGGAGGGGGGGTTGCGGGGCCGTCTATTCAATGCCCGCCCCCAGAGTGCCAAAACTCAGCAAAGTCGAGCGCGTAGAAGGCACAGAAAGTGACAGCGAGCGTGTGCACAGAGACCGCGAGCGCGCAGAGAGTGATGGCGAGCGCGCAGAGAGTGATGGCGAGCGCGCAGAGAGTGACGGCGAGCGCGCAGAGAGTGATGCCGAGCGCGCAGAGAGTGACGGCGAGCGCGCAGAGAGTGATGCCGAGCGCGCAGAGAGTGACGGCGAGCGCGCAGAGAGTGGTCTTTATGCGCGCTGAATATGGTTTTTATGCTCGCGGATTTTGGCACTGAAATGACGCCATACTCACCCTTCTTAAACCTGAGTTGTGAGAAGTCATATCTCCCATAATCACGGAAGAGAAATACCCCTCCATGTTTCAGGTACAAGGATAGTCGGTTCACAATTCCTTGCATTCTGTCAATGAAATGTGGATTAATGGATCAGTTAAGAAGGGGTCCGATATAAGAAATTATAAAGGCTCTCCTCTGTCTTTAAATCTTCACCTACCGCTCCGGATGGATGGAGGACAGCACAAAGACTGCTAGAATAACATCCAGGCTCTGAGGAGGGAAGGGGAAAGAAGCCACCTCTTCACAGATGTCATGGACAAAGGCATGACACACAGAGTCATCATAGTCTGGATGGTCCTATAGGAGGAACATAAAGTAGATCAACAAACTGTTTCATAGTCAAAGCTGTCTGATTTAAGTATTACCTTTCATTAAATATTACAATGGATAATATACTAAATTAGGTAATGGATAAATTAATCTATATCGATATAGGGCATGTTATAAATCATGAAAATAAAAAAACTCATTATTTCAGGATTGAAAAAATGGAAATGAGTTTAAATTATTTGCAAAGCCCAAAATGAAAAGATAATTTATACTAGCTCTATGATCCTCCTTTCTACTTCTACTAACACGTGATTGATTCGGCTGCAGCTATGAGGCAGAGCTTTCATTTATTCTGCATTACTTTGAAGTATGTGTGAGGGAACTATACAATCTAAGAAAGCTCAAAGACTGACAATAACAGCAGATTTACAATTAATTAAAATTTTATGTAATCTATCTCAATATTTTAGCAGCCTATAACATGGAGGCAACTAGTCTGATATGACTGTAAATACATATTGTCGTCACAGTGAGAACTAGTCACCGCAAGTTTCACTTTTTATAGCTTCGGTTGAAGAAGTGATATTAGTCTGCATTGCTTTAAAGGAACGCATCAACCTCAATGCAATATATACTCTGCATGTTCATACCGAGCAATATTAGAAAAGCATACCTTGACCAACTGAACGGCACATGGGGAGAAGTCACAACAGTATAGGAATGCATCCTTTTCTCTGTGAAACACAACAGATTAACAACCTGTGATTCATTACAAATACAGTGCAACTGCACCTTCGCTTTCATGGAGCTCTTAGAAGGATTATGCACTGAAGTCAATATTTTACCTTTACTTATTGCCAAAAACGTGTTTAAATGCCTTTCCCCAGTAAAACAAATAGGCAGTATTTGCTGAAACATTGCCTATTTAAATTAGATACCTTTCTTATTTCTAATGTAGGGAAAACATGAAAAACTGGCACAGAAGCTCTCACGGTGTGCTACTTCTTCCCCAGTGGATGTGAGATGATCAGGAGTGCCTCCCAATTCTAACAAAATGCATCCATGCATTCATGATGAGCCATAGTTTTGTGCTGATGTGTAGTTTAAAAGTGTCTATGAACAATAAAATGGTAAATAAACTATATTTCACTGGAATTATTGCTTGTATTTGAAATGTTTTGCTTCTATAAAGATAAACTGGACTGAAACTGATCACTGATCAACTGACATATGATGGTTTAACCCCAATGAATATATGAAAATATAAAATATTTACTCACTTTATGGAATTAATGATCGGAAATGCACTGTTACCAACTCCACATCCAACCTGTGAAGACAAACGTTTTTTTTGTTGATATTGACTCATTTGTAAGTGCTGTTAACACTTTTATTATAGCAATGTACATCCTCCTACTATCACAACAGTGAAATGTTGCACGTATAACAATTTATATTAAAAGAATCATTAAAATGAATACATGGGAACAGTTTTGAAAACCTCCAAGATCCTGAAAGATGCATGCTGGCCAGGGAAAGCGGTCGTCTGTATGGCAGCTTTGTTTTGTTCTGGTGCTGCTCCTTGACAGGACTCTGTCTGAAGTTTGGGGGTGTCTGTATTTCTGTGCTGCCGCGTGGGTCCGTTGTGTTGCTGGTGTCTGGTGGTCTCTGAGTCCGTGCTGGTTCCAGGAGGTTGCGGGTATGACGTCTGCTGATCACCCAGACACCCATTGATGACCTGACTTTTTGCACCTAAAGGAAGCAGTTCTGGGAACTCTAAAAACAGCCATTTGCGATCTTTGAAGAACTTATCCTGGTGCATCTCGTAAAACCTGTCCCAGTATTGGCAAGCCTCTGTGTCAAATGTCCCTGTGTGGAGAATATATTGTATATATGTTCACAAAGGTGAATCCCAATCAAATCTTACTTTTGTTTTGCAGGGAGAAATTCTTACCTTGTTCCTCTAAAGGAAGGTGTATGCAGGAATTTTGTCTTGTCTTCTGCTGTGCATTTTCTTTATCCTCTTCTGTCCATTGCACATGATCCCTAATAAAGCATTATAAACTGGTGATACATTTGCTCAACTATAGAAACTGGCTAACTGTATTAGAAGAAGAAAATATAAAACTGTAACATAGATCCACTATTTTGGAAGTTGATCAGAAATCTCTCAAATGTAACCCTACATTCCAGCTCAATGTTGTTAAAAGTAGGCACGCCTATCCTGTAATCTCCATAAAAGGCATGAACAGATGGGGGACAAATTTAAGTATTTCTATAGTACATCACTCACCACATGTTATGCTTGAAGACGTCATCAGGATTGGTCAGAATCCGTGAACCCAGTGGAGCTGAAGGTCTTCCTCCTGTGCTATGTCTTAATGTCAATCTGATGAAAACTTTAGCCAATTTGGCTACATGGGAACTCTGCAGTTTATGCATTTCCTCTGTGAAAATGCAAAGAGGGCAACATAGTTTACAAAGCTTTGACAGTGCACATACAGCTTACAATGCTCATGGGAGCTGGTCCTGTTTCATGCAAAGAAAATAATTGGTTTACTCTTCTGGCAATATTTTTTGCTATTTTTTATTATATTTATGAATTTTATTGTCAGGAACAATTTCCAGTTCAGTGGAAAAGCAAAAATGACCACATTAAAGAGAATTTAAAGAAAAGACAAAGAACCATGTGTGCTTTTTAGGAATTCGAATTTGCTTTGGTCGTCAAAGATAAATATACTGATACAGATGCTTTTCAACAAGGTTTTTGTTTTGGCAAGATTAACACATGGTTAAGATGGAATACACTGTAACCTTGACTGTTAGTTATATGATCTTTTGAGATGTTTTTGAAATTACCTCACTGTTGCGTTTTATTACAAACTTATGCTGTGCAAACTTTATTTCAAATTCGAGTGGGGATTTCAAACTTTCAACAGGTTCCAAATGGCAGGAGTTTTGATAAAATGTGAATAAAATGATGATGAGGAATATTTCTATTTGATGAAAAGGCGCAGCCAGTGCAATGTTTGGTTTAAATATTTCAGTCAATGAAGACATCATAGAGCTTAAACCAATACAGCATATATTAATATAATTATTAAAAAGTATAATATAAGATAATTTCCCCGATCTTTAAAGGGAAAGAAAATTCCATGCTGGTAAAATACATCCACGCCGCCATGTGAGCGCTGCTGTTCCAAGATTAGTGCCTTAATTCCTCGAGTAGAAGAAGACGCCAGACCATCAAGCGTTATTCACACTGCACACCAGCAGGGGCGGTAATGCTCTAATTCGTTGTTTACCAACCGCCAAAGAAGAAGAACAACGCATTGGCTGTTAAAGTGATGCGTTATTATTATCGACCAACTTTTAACTGCTGCTGTCACTTCATTTTGAGTCACACCTCCCCAGTTAATCTAACGCTAGTCCACCCGTAACGAACCCGGTACGACTTGTGAACGAAGTAAAGGAGATACCGAGGTGCCCGAGCTCAACGGTGCTAACTTTAGTTAGCGTTAGCTTAGCTGGTAACTTTTCGCGTTAGCCGACATTAAAGCCAGGGGGGTCGTAGTGGCCTCGAGGAGGTGGAGACTCCAGTGAGGCGTTTATAACGTTATCGCCATCTCTAACAGGGAACGCGTATCTTATTTACCTGCCTGTCCTGCTGGGGTTTCAGCTCGTGTCGTCTCCCGTCATGTTACCACAGACGGTCCCGCTGTAGGAGCGTAGTCCCGCCTGCTGATGGCGCCGCACCGGAGGAAAGGAGCCGGGAACGCCGCCGAGCTGTTGAGCCGGAGGTGTCGAGGTATCAGGGATGCTGGGACTCTGATCAGACACAATATGAATCTCCTTAGAGGAATCCTCCTCCAGGTAATGAGATGACGTTAAACTATTCGCTGTCCATAACTTGTTTCAGCAAATGCTCAAATACACTTTATTCTGTATTGTTGTTATATTTTAGGACAGTAGGGAATTCACCAAAGCGTGGAGCAAGACCTCAAAATCCACAGTAATGTACGAGAATGGTAAAATCTACTTTGAAAATTACCAGAACTGCTACAGTTGGTGAGTATGAATAATTAACTCTTGATCACACTGTAGACTACAGCTACACATATTGCAGCATCCACAAACACCTGGAATACAAAAGTCACATGGAATCAATAAGCCAAGAAATGTATGTGAAGAAATCAGCTGCGAGATGCAGATTTTGTGGAAAACTGTACATAGCTTCCCAAATACTAATACTTTGGTCCATTTTATTAAAGTCATCTACCAAATCCCAAGCCCTCTGTTATCAAAGCAATCTCAAAAGCAGTGTTTATCTTCACAATGTTCACATTCAGGTGTACAAAATGTTAGGGATACTAACAACATGAATCATGTGTGGTTGAATCTTCTGATTTCAGTGTTCATTCAGAGCCTCATGTTCTATATGAACTGCCGAAGAGATCTAAATTGGAGAAATTTGAAGATGCCTTGCTGTGCCAGAGCCCACTTGTAAGTGACGTTAAACAAACTGAAGCAGATTTTTCAATGACCAGATTTTAACAACCTACATTTAGATTGTCATTTGTCTCCTTGACAGGGCAACACATTGGCCTCTCCCACGGATCAAAAACCCAGCCTCTTAGCTTTGACAGCCAATAACTGGCTGTATCGGCTTTCAGCTGAGACCGGAGAAGAGCTGGAAAGAGTTTACCTATCTTTAAACCATAAATTCAGGTATTGTCCAAATTTATTTTCATTTTTCTTTTCATTTAATAACCTTTTAACCTTATTCCCTGTTGTTTTTTGGTAGGTATCTTGGCTGGGATGTTTCTCAAGAGATGTTATATATTAAATCTGTTCAAAAAAAAGAAACCTCTTTAGAACAGCAGGTAGGAATTTTGACACGTTGCATTAATCTAGAAAAACAGATAGAATATTTTAAACTGGAACTAGTGAAATTTTAGCATTTTTCATTAATAAATTGTTTTGCATTAAGTTATTTTTGTGTGGATCAACTATTTTGAGGAATGAATCTCTGATGTGGAAAAGGGATAACAGAATGTTGTCTTTCTAAAAACAAACAGGCAGGTATCACTCAGAATACAGTGATGCACCTGGCCATCTTTCATGTGTTCCCCTTACAAATTTTGGGCATTTTGGAGATCAACAAAAAGGTATGCTGTTTTGTTTCTATATTTTTGGCAGAGGGAATGATATGTTATGAAAAAATGTAAATGATATATCAAATAATCATATTAAAAATGCCAATCTTATTCTTTCAGGTATTTGGAAATGGTGTTACCGATGTTGTTCTGTCTCAAGGTGTCCTGGTGGTGTCTTACAGCAACAAGTCAGTGAAGCTATACAGCTTTGAGCACATTGTTCAAACGGTGTGTATTATTTCTTTTATCCTGAAAGAGTTTCCTGCACACTATTGAGCAAGCTGAATGTTTTTTTTTAAACCAGATCTATGAACATATGTGTGTATCACTGTTTCACTCTGCTTCTGCTCATCTTGCTGCTTACAGCTCTGCGTGTCTGATGAATCATTTCTTTATTTTCAGTACTTGACAGAGACGTTAACCCTGGGAAAGCAGAGTTCACTTCTCGGTGGCAAAACAGTGGGTGATGTTCCGTTCGGTATCCCAGTAAATATCCAGATCACAGGTGAGTCCCTTTATAAGTTTGTGGTATCTTTTGCTTAATATTTTAGTAGATCTACTTGTAAGCAGGTTTTTTTGTTGTTGTTAATGTGCAGATTGCCCTCCAGTGCTTTTCGAGGTGTCATGCGCTAATAACAGTGTCCAGATTGGAGGTTACCCTTGGCACTACATCTACACACCGCCGCATAAAAATCACAAGGGCACTCACCACATCTGTTCCCTCAAGGACAGAACTATGGTATAAATAATCCTCTTCAACCATACACTGTAACATGATGTTTCAATAATAATTTGTAATATAATGTAGCATATGCTTGTCTACGATAGATAGTATCCCCAATCTTAGTGTGTGAAAGAACACCAAATCAGCCGGAGCATATTGCAAGTGTCAGGGTAAGAAGGGCCACAGATGTTTGTGACAGTCTTTGTATTCAGGTGCTGGACAGCACAGGATGGACTCAAACCTGGAAGCACTATTCAAAACCCCGTTGTGCAGATCTTTTCTGCATGTGTAACACAAGCTTCTGAGCATTATTTTTCTAGATTATTTTAGATTTTGATGACACTGTTCATGTTTATTGCTTTACCAGAAACAATTGGCAGCAACTGTCTGCATAAAACATTGTGTGGGAATTTAGAAAATGTACGGTACAAACATTAGCAGAAAGCTAATTATTAAACTGGTCCTACACCTGAAATTTGTCAAAGAGTCAAACTGCACTATCGCACTCCTTCAAGCTTAAGCTGCAGCATTTTACACAACCACCTTTTAAGTGTGCAGCGGTTAAGCTGTACTGAGACAATAGAGTCTGAGCAAAGTATCACTTCAATAAGTCAAGAGTTGCCTTTCCCACAATGGTGCGTGCTCAGGTTGTTGATGCTCTGCAGACTCTGATTTGCAAAAAATCCAGTTGCACTAAAAAGTTAATGTGATATTTTTTAACATCAGGCATCAAATGGAATACAAAATATGGACTGCTGCTCTCTGGAGAGTGATGGGATCTTCTTCCACCCTGATGACTCTGGAAGAATCGTTCATGTTGGACCTGCCACCATAAAGTGAGTACTACAGTCAATATTTACTTAACAAAATGAAGACGGTTGGTGGAATGTGTTGTGGTAGTTTTCCTGAGCTAGTTCTTTGCTCCGTATATACATACCGTTTAAAAATGTGTGTTCTTTTTTTATTATCTTATTATATTGGATATGTTTTATTTTCCTCCAAGTGTCCTAAAGATCCTCGGTGAAACGAACAGTGGTTTGCCATCAAAGGTAGTTGAGGATTTTCGCGTTAGCCGACATTAAAGCCAGGGGGGTCGTAGTGGCCTCGAGGAGGTGGAGACTCCAGTGAGGCGTTTATAACGTTATCGCCATCTCTAACAGGGAACGCGTATCTTATTTACCTGCCTGTCCTGCTGGGGTTTCAGCTCGTGTCGTCTCCCGTCATGTTACCACAGACGGTCCCGCTGTAGGAGCGTAGTCCCGCCTGCTGATGGCGCCGCACCGGAGGAAAGGAGCCGGGAACGCCGCCGAGCTGTTGAGCCGGAGGTGTCGAGGTATCAGGGATGCTGGGACTCTGATCAGACACAATATGAATCTCCTTAGAGGAATCCTCCTCCAGGTAATGAGATGACGTTAAACTATTCGCTGTCCATAACTTGTTTCAGCAAATGCTCAAATACACTTTATTCTGTATTGTTGTTATATTTTAGGACAGTAGGGAATTCACCAAAGCGTGGAGCAAGACCTCAAAATCCACAGTAATGTACGAGAATGGTAAAATCTACTTTGAAAATTACCAGAACTGCTACAGTTGGTGAGTATGAATAATTAACTCTTGATCACACTGTAGACTACAGCTACACATATTGCAGCATCCACAAACACCTGGAATACAAAAGTCACATGGAATCAATAAGCCAAGAAATGTATGTGAAGAAATCAGCTGCGAGATGCAGATTTTGTGGAAAACTGTACATAGCTTCCCAAATACTAATACTTTGGTCCATTTTATTAAAGTCATCTACCAAATCCCAAGCCCTCTGTTATCAAAGCAATCTCAAAAGCAGTGTTTATCTTCACAATGTTCACATTCAGGTGTACAAAATGTTAGGGATACTAACAACATGAATCATGTGTGGTTGAATCTTCTGATTTCAGTGTTCATTCAGAGCCTCATGTTCTATATGAACTGCCGAAGAGATCTAAATTGGAGAAATTTGAAGATGCCTTGCTGTGCCAGAGCCCACTTGTAAGTGACGTTAAACAAACTGAAGCAGATTTTTCAATGACCAGATTTTAACAACCTACATTTAGATTGTCATTTGTCTCCTTGACAGGGCAACACATTGGCCTCTCCCACGGATCAAAAACCCAGCCTCTTAGCTTTGACAGCCAATAACTGGCTGTATCGGCTTTCAGCTGAGACCGGAGAAGAGCTGGAAAGAGTTTACCTATCTTTAAACCATAAATTCAGGTATTGTCCAAATTTATTTTCATTTTTCTTTTCATTTAATAACCTTTTAACCTTATTCCCTGTTGTTTTTTGGTAGGTATCTTGGCTGGGATGTTTCTCAAGAGATGTTATATATTAAATCTGTTCAAAAAAAAGAAACCTCTTTAGAACAGCAGGTAGGAATTTTGACACGTTGCATTAATCTAGAAAAACAGATAGAATATTTTAAACTGGAACTAGTGAAATTTTAGCATTTTTCATTAATAAATTGTTTTGCATTAAGTTATTTTTGTGTGGATCAACTATTTTGAGGAATGAATCTCTGATGTGGAAAAGGGATAACAGAATGTTGTCTTTCTAAAAACAAACAGGCAGGTATCACTCAGAATACAGTGATGCACCTGGCCATCTTTCATGTGTTCCCCTTACAAATTTTGGGCATTTTGGAGATCAACAAAAAGGTATGCTGTTTTGTTTCTATATTTTTGGCAGAGGGAATGATATGTTATGAAAAAATGTAAATGATATATCAAATAATCATATTAAAAATGCCAATCTTATTCTTTCAGGTATTTGGAAATGGTGTTACCGATGTTGTTCTGTCTCAAGGTGTCCTGGTGGTGTCTTACAGCAACAAGTCAGTGAAGCTATACAGCTTTGAGCACATTGTTCAAACGGTGTGTATTATTTCTTTTATCCTGAAAGAGTTTCCTGCACACTATTGAGCAAGCTGAATGTTTTTTTTTTAAACCAGATCTATGAACATATGTGTGTATCACTGTTTCACTCTGCTTCTGCTCATCTTGCTGCTTACAGCTCTGCGTGTCTGATGAATCATTTCTTTATTTTCAGTACTTGACAGAGACGTTAACCCTGGGAAAGCAGAGTTCACTTCTCGGTGGCAAAACAGTGGGTGATGTTCCGTTCGGTATCCCAGTAAATATCCAGATCACAGGTGAGTCCCTTTATAAGTTTGTGGTATCTTTTGCTTAATATTTTAGTAGATCTACTTGTAAGCAGGTTTTTTTGTTGTTGTTAATGTGCAGATTGCCCTCCAGTGCTTTTCGAGGTGTCATGCGCTAATAACAGTGTCCAGATTGGAGGTTACCCTTGGCACTACATCTACACACCGCCGCATAAAAATCACAAGGGCACTCACCACATCTGTTCCCTCAAGGACAGAACTATGGTATAAATAATCCTCTTCAACCATACACTGTAACATGATGTTTCAATAATAATTTGTAATATAATGTAGCATATGCTTGTCTACGATAGATAGTATCCCCAATCTTAGTGTGTGAAAGAACACCAAATCAGCCGGAGCATATTGCAAGTGTCAGGGTAAGAAGGGCCACAGATGTTTGTGACAGTCTTTGTATTCAGGTGCTGGACAGCACAGGATGGACTCAAACCTGGAAGCACTATTCAAAACCCCGTTGTGCAGATCTTTTCTGCATGTGTAACACAAGCTTCTGAGCATTATTTTTCTAGATTATTTTAGATTTTGATGACACTGTTCATGTTTATTGCTTTACCAGAAACAATTGGCAGCAACTGTCTGCATAAAACATTGTGTGGGAATTTAGAAAATGTACGGTACAAACATTAGCAGAAAGCTAATTATTAAACTGGTCCTACACCTGAAATTTGTCAAAGAGTCAAACTGCACTATCGCACTCCTTCAAGCTTAAGCTGCAGCATTTTACACAACCACCTTTTAAGTGTGCAGCGGTTAAGCTGTACTGAGACAATAGAGTCTGAGCAAAGTATCACTTCAATAAGTCAAGAGTTGCCTTTCCCACAATGGTGCGTGCTCAGGTTGTTGATGCTCTGCAGACTCTGATTTGCAAAAAATCCAGTTGCACTAAAAAGTTAATGTGATATTTTTTAACATCAGGCATCAAATGGAATACAAAATATGGACTGCTGCTCTCTGGAGAGTGATGGGATCTTCTTCCACCCTGATGACTCTGGAAGAATCGTTCATGTTGGACCTGCCACCATAAAGTGAGTACTACAGTCAATATTTACTTAACAAAATGAAGACGGTTGGTGGAATGTGTTGTGGTAGTTTTCCTGAGCTAGTTCTTTGCTCCGTATATACATACCGTTTAAAAATGTGTGTTCTTTTTTTATTATCTTATTATATTGGATATGTTTTATTTTCCTCCAAGTGTCCTAAAGATCCTCGGTGAAACGAACAGTGGTTTGCCATCAAAGGTAGTTGAGGATTTCTCCATGAAGACCCTTCGAAACAACAATGTAAGTGTCATTATTTCCCTGCTAAGCCAACTGCGTGCTCTTCTCGGTACATACTTCGTTTACCTCGTCATGAATCAGCCTCATGTGCACTGTCATGGCATGGATCAGCCAGTCTTGTTGCGGTTAAAATAGAAGTTTCTGCTCTCCGTCTCCTGCAGACTACCTCACATGTCACGGTCACCGCATCGGGACGAACAGTTAAGAAAAGATTTCAGCAGCTGGATGACGACCCGGATCAAGAGGTAAGTGATTATGCTTTTAGTATCCAGTATCTCTGCAGAGAAAATACTTACTGTGCTGTTTTGTTTTTTTCAAAGGATGGATGTAAAGCACACAGTAGGGTCAAAGTAAATTACACAGTTGAGCATAGTGTATGTGTATATGTACAATATACTCTCTTTGGAAGAAAGAGGTCCTCAGGTTCTATTTTTTCTTTTTGTTGACAAATCTCACAAAAAGACCAAAAAGCAGCAATAGAAATGCTCCCAACTTGTATAAAGCACCTTTTTAAATAGACTACATACATATAAGGTATAGGCATGCCTATATATGCAGAGATCTTAGCACAGCTTCAGAACATTGAGCCTTTACATTTTGCAGACTTTCCGTATGGTGGAATATGAGGATGAGCTTGACCTTTTGGCGGTGGTGGTAACTAACGGTGAGGAGGGAGAAGGAAGAGCCCACATCCGACTGCACGACAACCAGAGTGGGCAGTTACTGCGGACTGTTGATCTGGTTGAACCTTGGGACGAGGTGAGTGGCCTGACGTGAGGAAAAACAACATAAACGTGAAACATTGTCTGTGTATGTGGATTGATGTGTGCATTTATAATTTGTTTCAGACGTATCGACATGAGCTGTTCTTTGACAAAGACACGATTGTTCATATTGAACAAAAGAACACCAACTTCTGCTGCCATGTTTACAAGCTCAAGGCTGTATCGGCTTTCAGCTGAGACCGGAGAAGAGCTGGAAAGAGTTTACCTATCTTTAAACCATAAATTCAGGTATTGTCCAAATTTATTTTCATTTTTCTTTTCATTTAATAACCTTTTAACCTTATTCCCTGTTGTTTTTTGGTAGGTATCTTGGCTGGGATGTTTCTCAAGAGATGTTATATATTAAATCTGTTCAAAAAAAAGAAACCTCTTTAGAACAGCAGGTAGGAATTTTGACACGTTGCATTAATCTAGAAAAACAGATAGAATATTTTAAACTGGAACTAGTGAAATTTTAGCATTTTTCATTAATAAATTGTTTTGCATTAAGTTATTTTTGTGTGGATCAACTATTTTGAGGAATGAATCTCTGATGTGGAAAAGGGATAACAGAATGTTGTCTTTCTAAAAACAAACAGGCAGGTATCACTCAGAATACAGTGATGCACCTGGCCATCTTTCATGTGTTCCCCTTACAAATTTTGGGCATTTTGGAGATCAACAAAAAGGTATGCTGTTTTGTTTCTATATTTTTGGCAGAGGGAATGATATGTTATGAAAAAATGTAAATGATATATCAAATAATCATATTAAAAATGCCAATCTTATTCTTTCAGGTATTTGGAAATGGTGTTACCGATGTTGTTCTGTCTCAAGGTGTCCTGGTGGTGTCTTACAGCAACAAGTCAGTGAAGCTATACAGCTTTGAGCACATTGTTCAAACGGTGTGTATTATTTCTTTTATCCTGAAAGAGTTTCCTGCACACTATTGAGCAAGCTGAATGTTTTTTTTTTAAACCAGATCTATGAACATATGTGTGTATCACTGTTTCACTCTGCTTCTGCTCATCTTGCTGCTTACAGCTCTGCGTGTCTGATGAATCATTTCTTTATTTTCAGTACTTGACAGAGACGTTAACCCTGGGAAAGCAGAGTTCACTTCTCGGTGGCAAAACAGTGGGTGATGTTCCGTTCGGTATCCCAGTAAATATCCAGATCACAGGTGAGTCCCTTTATAAGTTTGTGGTATCTTTTGCTTAATATTTTAGTAGATCTACTTGTAAGCAGGTTTTTTTGTTGTTGTTAATGTGCAGATTGCCCTCCAGTGCTTTTCGAGGTGTCATGCGCTAATAACAGTGTCCAGATTGGAGGTTACCCTTGGCACTACATCTACACACCGCCGCATAAAAATCACAAGGGCACTCACCACATCTGTTCCCTCAAGGACAGAACTATGGTATAAATAATCCTCTTCAACCATACACTGTAACATGATGTTTCAATAATAATTTGTAATATAATGTAGCATATGCTTGTCTACGATAGATAGTATCCCCAATCTTAGTGTGTGAAAGAACACCAAATCAGCCGGAGCATATTGCAAGTGTCAGGGTAAGAAGGGCCACAGATGTTTGTGACAGTCTTTGTATTCAGGTGCTGGACAGCACAGGATGGACTCAAACCTGGAAGCACTATTCAAAACCCCGTTGTGCAGATCTTTTCTGCATGTGTAACACAAGCTTCTGAGCATTATTTTTCTAGATTATTTTAGATTTTGATGACACTGTTCATGTTTATTGCTTTACCAGAAACAATTGGCAGCAACTGTCTGCATAAAACATTGTGTGGGAATTTAGAAAATGTACGGTACAAACATTAGCAGAAAGCTAATTATTAAACTGGTCCTACACCTGAAATTTGTCAAAGAGTCAAACTGCACTATCGCACTCCTTCAAGCTTAAGCTGCAGCATTTTACACAACCACCTTTTAAGTGTGCAGCGGTTAAGCTGTACTGAGACAATAGAGTCTGAGCAAAGTATCACTTCAATAAGTCAAGAGTTGCCTTTCCCACAATGGTGCGTGCTCAGGTTGTTGATGCTCTGCAGACTCTGATTTGCAAAAAATCCAGTTGCACTAAAAAGTTAATGTGATATTTTTTAACATCAGGCATCAAATGGAATACAAAATATGGACTGCTGCTCTCTGGAGAGTGATGGGATCTTCTTCCACCCTGATGACTCTGGAAGAATCGTTCATGTTGGACCTGCCACCATAAAGTGAGTACTACAGTCAATATTTACTTAACAAAATGAAGACGGTTGGTGGAATGTGTTGTGGTAGTTTTCCTGAGCTAGTTCTTTGCTCCGTATATACATACCGTTTAAAAATGTGTGTTCTTTTTTTATTATCTTATTATATTGGATATGTTTTATTTTCCTCCAAGTGTCCTAAAGATCCTCGGTGAAACGAACAGTGGTTTGCCATCAAAGGTAGTTGAGGATTTCTCCATGAAGACCCTTCGAAACAACAATGTAAGTGTCATTATTTCCCTGCTAAGCCAACTGCGTGCTCTTCTCGGTACATACTTCGTTTACCTCGTCATGAATCAGCCTCATGTGCACTGTCATGGCATGGATCAGCCAGTCTTGTTGCGGTTAAAATAGAAGTTTCTGCTCTCCGTCTCCTGCAGACTACCTCACATGTCACGGTCACCGCATCGGGACGAACAGTTAAGAAAAGATTTCAGCAGCTGGATGACGACCCGGATCAAGAGGTAAGTGATTATGCTTTTAGTATCCAGTATCTCTGCAGAGAAAATACTTACTGTGCTGTTTTGTTTTTTTCAAAGGATGGATGTAAAGCACACAGTAGGGTCAAAGTAAATTACACAGTTGAGCATAGTGTATGTGTATATGTACAATATACTCTCTTTGGAAGAAAGAGGTCCTCAGGTTCTATTTTTTCTTTTTGTTGACAAATCTCACAAAAAGACCAAAAAGCAGCAATAGAAATGCTCCCAACTTGTATAAAGCACCTTTTTAAATAGACTACATACATATAAGGTATAGGCATGCCTATATATGCAGAGATCTTAGCACAGCTTCAGAACATTGAGCCTTTACATTTTGCAGACTTTCCGTATGGTGGAATATGAGGATGAGCTTGACCTTTTGGCGGTGGTGGTAACTAACGGTGAGGAGGGAGAAGGAAGAGCCCACATCCGACTGCACGACAACCAGAGTGGGCAGTTACTGCGGACTGTTGATCTGGTTGAACCTTGGGACGAGGTGAGTGGCCTGACGTGAGGAAAAACAACATAAACGTGAAACATTGTCTGTGTATGTGGATTGATGTGTGCATTTATAATTTGTTTCAGACGTATCGACATGAGCTGTTCTTTGACAAAGACACGATTGTTCATATTGAACAAAAGAACACCAACTTCTGCTGCCATGTTTACAAGCTCAAGGCTGCCAGAAAATAAATTGCATTTGCATAAATATTTGTTTCCATATTGTGTTTTCGTACAGCTTTTCTGTAAAACACAAAATGCTGTTTTTCACACATGGATCACTGTGTCTTCATTATTTCTTCTTGTGTGAATTACATTTAATGACCATAGTTGATGATTTAAGTCATTAAAGTCTATCCTAACATGTATATACTTTCTCTGAAAATAAAATGTTATATTTTTTCATGTTACTCTGTATTTCTGTCTTTCCACCATGTCCATCCACATATTAAGACATTCAAAAGGTGCTTCCATATAATGTCATCGACATTGGCTGCTTGCTTTCACAACCCACACTTTTAAGATATAGAATAGCATTCCCCCGAAAATACATTTCTCAAATTAGCTTCGAATATGAGTGATGGCACGTTTTTGTTTCCCCCTGCCAAACTTAGAATAGTTTGGGTTATTGGCAAATATTTGTTTTGCTTTTGACTTTAGAAAAAGAAATACTTTTCTTTCTTATACAAGTGTGCCAAGCTTACATCATAGAAAGATAACTAATGCCAACAAACAGTAACAATTAAACGACAGGCAAAAAACTGCAATAAAGATAAGCAGAGATATCCAGTAATAAAATAAAATTGGCAAGAATATAGTTGTAATGGTAAAAACGATAACTTTTAAATATCACTCAAAAAGCATCAGCATAGTCGAGTAATGTTTGAAGAACACGGAGATCCCGAGATCATTTAATTAAGTTAATATATCTGTTTGATAACTTAACGGGTCGCTTTTGTAACCACAAAAAAAAAAAACGTTTCCTCCAAACATTTGCGCAGCTCTCTTGGTCATGTGACCGAGGTCCCTCCTCAACGTGGAGTATCGGAGTATCGTAGTCTCGGGAGCAGCTGGTCCGGTCGAGTCGCACTTTCCCTGATGGAGAACCTGAAGCGGTTCGCGGTCACTCTCTCCGCCGCCTTCGCCTTCGGGGTCGTGTGCATAATATTCGTGTCGATATGGGTCCAGCAGTACAGGAACGGTTTAGCCTGGGATGGAGGAGCCCGTGAATTCAACTGGCATCCGGTCTTGATGGTCAGCGGGTTTGTTTTCCTGCAGGGAATGGGTGAGAAGAGTCTTTTCTGTTTAAAAAAAAGTGTGGTCAAACGTGTTTAAACGGTCCAAGAGCAACTTTAAGAAGTGTTTACACAAGTGCCAAGTTACACAAGGCTCGTCCTTCAAACGGGGAGGTGACGTCAGATGACGAATGAGTGATTAAAGCTCACCAACTAAACATCTACCGAAACTGAAACTGCTCATTTTGACCACAAATAGCGAGGTGGGAGTTCAGTCTGATGATGGGGCTTAACATGTTGCACACATCAGCAAAAGGCTCTCAGGGAAGTTGTGTAGTATTTTGCACATCTTAGCTCTTATCTCTGTTGTATATCAGCTACGGGTTAACTTAGCAAGTGGGTGTGCTTGAAACTTATTCTTGTGAAATCCTTACTTTCTTCCAATAAACGTGCTTCTGTAAGTCGCTTTGGATTAAAGTGTCTGCTAAATGTCAATGTAGTGTGCACCTAAAAAGTAACTAATGTGACATTTTATACCAGGCTTTATTATGTGCTCACTTTTAACAATGCAATCAAAGATAAACCCACTTTAATATTTAATATTTTGCATCAAGGAGTGTCTGACTGATACAGAGTTGTCATCTCTTGCAGCCATCATTGTCTACAGACTCCCCTGGACCTGGCAGACCAACAAACTGCTGATGAAATTCATCCATGCAGGCTTGAATTTAACGGCCTTTATCCTCGCCGTCATATCTATGGTGGCCGTGTTTGACTTCCACAACTCTGGTAAGATCCCCAACATGTACAGTCTGCACAGCTGGCTGGGCCTGATAGCTTTAATCCTGTACTGTCTGCAGGTAAATAACCTCTATTTCTTTTTAAAATTTTTTGGTTTTGTTTTGCACCAAAGAACAACGTTCACTTCCTAAAAACACAAAGTCATGGTGAACAACAGTCTCATTGACCACAATATCTGATAAGTGTGTGTGTGTGTGTGTGTGTGTGTGTGTGTGTGTGTGTGTGTGTGTGTGTGTGTGTGTGTGTGTGTGTTCTTTCTCCTTAAATGAGCAGCTTGTTCTTGGAGTTGGCATGTACTTGATACCGGTTACACCTGCATCATGGAGAGCAGCGTTTATGCCCGTCCACGTCTACAGTGGTCTTTTCCTCTTTGGCAGCGTAATAGCTGTGGCACTCATGGGCATCACAGAGAAGCTCATTTTTTCCTTGTGAGTATTACAAAAAAAAAGAAGTAAAAATCTACTAACCAGGTGTACGGTGTGCTACTTAAGAGCAGGCATAACTCTATATCTTTGTTCTTCATCACAGGAAAAGCCCAAAGTACCAGGACATTCCCCCAGAGGCAGTTTTCGTTAACATTTTGGGACTCCTCCTGGTGGTTTATGGAGCTCTTATCCTGTGGATTGCCACTCGATCGCCATGGAAACGCCCAAGTGACCAGATCTTGCATTCTTTGCATACCAACCAAGGTGAAGACGGCAGCGCTGTCGGTCCGGCTCTGTCTCAGCTGTCTGAGGGAACCGATGCTGAGCACTGCAAGGATGTCAGGAGGAGAAGTTACAAATTAGATGATCAGGATAATTGAATGCAATATAAGTAAGTCGGAGTGGACGCGTCCTCCAGTGTTGAATGTATTTACACCCAATTTACAGGGGTCAGAAAAAGTCAAAATGAAAATAAATGTGTTTTTGCATAACTTTCTCTCCTGCACCTTAATATATTTCATTTTTGTTGGTATTCTGTTGTTGTTCTCTCTAACATTTATTGTTGTAAGCACATGTAATTAATGGTGAGCTCCTTTAAGATTCAGGTGATGTGGGAGTAGTTTTTATTGACATACACTTTATAAATATTTAGAATTATATATACTCTTCTTCATTCCTTCAATTGTTATATCTGTAAATTTTGAAATATGTTCTGAATGTATATTCTTGCAATAAATTCTTGCACTTCTCACAAGCATTTTAGAGTCCTTGAATATTAATAAACATGTATAGAGGGAGAGAAGAGGAGCCATAAAATAGAACACAGTAAATAATAAGTATAAGTACCCATTTGTGCTTGTTGTAGGGACCATATTACCCCATTCATTATTAATATGAACCTCTAATATGAAGCGTTATCCTCAACACTCCATATTTGACCTCAGATGGCAGCAGCACAGCTACGTCATACTGAAGCGCTTATTGTTTCGCTTCTTCCCGGCACCCGTAATTGTCCAGCAGCCCGACCCCGTTTGTTTTGGCAGGTTTCATTTGGTGTCAGGTCGGGGAAAAAAACCTGCGTTAAGGTTTGTAATCTACACATCCGTGTCACGTTAGCGCCAGCATCACACACTTGTAACATCTGTTGGATTCGTCGCCTTGTTTGTAGACGAAGTTGCTTTATTCGTCGCGCGAGCCAAATAGCTGAAAAGCGCACGAGAGCAACCGATGTTGTAGCTAGCTGCTAACAGTTAAGCTAACATCTCGGCTCTAACAATAAAGGCTAGTTTGGATTGTGTACTTGATTGTGTATTTTTTTCTTCTTCTCCGTGATACCAAAATAAACTTAAGTGTTACGTTAAACTACGCGTGGTTTAATCACCAATCAAATGTTGCAAATGATGGATATGCTAGCTGTGTAGCCATTGGTGACAAGGGAGGCTAGTAGAGGCCGATTGGAAGCTAACGTTTCGTGATTTCGTTTGAAATTACGCCGATATAATTAAAAAAAGCACCATAAAACACTGGAGCATGCTTGTAGTTTAAACAGGAAGCTAATGAGGAGCGACAACCACGTGATTGGAATCTGACAGGACAACGGCTAAGCTAACCGAGTGTTGTATGGTAGGGTGGGGCTCTGTTAGCCTGCTGACAATGACTGGTCAGTCGGGCTGTGTTAATTGTAGCTGGGAGTATTTGTCTCCAAACAGCCGAGGTGGTTAACTCACTCAGCTGCAGAGGAGGCAATGAAGTCCGCCGGGCGGTCATTGTGACAGCTAGGTGAGGTCGGTAGCCGTTTCCATTGCTGTGCTAGGTGGTGCTGAAGCTGAGCAGCGCTTCTCAGGAGATGCTCGACTTTCTTAATATTTTAAAGACTTTATTCATCAGCAGACGGAAGCGACGCAAGGAGAAAAATCCACTCCCATACATTTAAGTCTTAAAATACGATATATTCCCAATGCATTCTTAATGGAGACCAAGCGTGTTGTTGTTTGTATACAGCTGGGGCATCATGTCTGACAAGAGTGAGCTGAAAGCGGAGCTGGAAAGGAAGAAGCAGCGCCTGGCCCAAATCAGAGAGGAGAAGAAGAGGAAGGAAGAGGAGCGCAAGAAGCAAGCGGTGTGTTCAACAGTTTACAGGCTTTGAATATTCTCTGACACTGAATGCACATTTTATTATGGTGAATAAATAACATCAAACCCATATATAGCTCAGGGTGAGCGTTGCAAAAAAATAAATCCCTTCAAATGCAAATTCTCTCCCTACACTTAATTTATAATGCAGTTTGGAGTTTATCCCAACAGATGGTTATGTTGACAGATAAATGCAGGTCCATATACAACAAATATTTAGAGATTTTTTGAGAAATGTGAGTTGATATTTCAATGCATTTCTAAAGGATAAGAAGTTTATAACAATAACTGGTTTGTATGTGTTTATTTCACTTGTTAATGCGATGCTGATTGGTTGTTCAAGTTGACTTGCCAGTACAGAATTAACCGTGAGAGATGTACGAAATGTAAAATTCCCCCTGATGACCCAGATTATGTCCCTGATGAGATGCAAAGCAACATTAAGAAAGGTTTATGGAATTATAATGAATACATAAAGCAACCCAAGTGAAATGATTCCTTGCTATGTAATATCTGACTGGGTCCGTTTTAATCTCTGAAAGTTGTTTTCTATAATGTACTACAATATTGGTACTATTCTGTTTCTACCCAAGACAAGAAAATAATCCTTTTAATATCTCTTTTTGTTTGTAAGTCAGTATTGTACAATGTGCAAATGTCACAGCAAGAAATCAGAAATGTTCACAAAAAGACAAGTTGTGTACACTTTGTTGTCCGAGGTCACCACGATATTAGTTGATGAATGATGTGTTGCTCTGTTCCCAGGCGGACCAATTGAAAGATGCTGCACATCACCAGGATGATTCTGACCTGGAGAAAAAAAGACGGGAGGCTGATGCTCTTCTGCAGAGTATGGGCATAACCTCAGAGGCTCCTGCTGGTATGTTTTATAATACTTGGCTGTACATACATGGCTGCTGTGATATCTGCTTTTATATTCTGTAATCCTCAGGATGAAAAAACAGGCACGTGTACAGGGTTCATACGTCCTGTTTCATGTGTTAAATTCTTGTTTATGGACAAAACAATTGCAGTATCTAATTTGCCATTTTATCACATTTACATTGCCAGTGTTGTATTAGGACAGTTAATATTTCATCGTTTGGCTCTTCAATGAGGGTTTTGAGTTGGTTAACATTCATTCTGGGTTAACAGCGTAGGAATCATTACATTTATCGTTCCATGCCCCCTAAAGCAGATCTGAGCAGAAGCAGTAAGGATCTAAGACATTCAGATTATAATGGCCAAATGGTGGAATGTTCTTTACTGGCCACCTCGGTCACTTGACCTCAGTACAGCCGATCATGTGTGCAACTTCTTAAAGACCAGAAACAAGCAAGAGGCAAATGTGGCCGTGTGAATTGACTGCAGTGTATGTGCAGCAAAATATCAGAGATTATAGCTTTGTGTTATAGCTTTGTGGTCTTTGATATATGAGTATGAAAGCCAGCATTTTAACCTCATAGTCCTACTCATGAGGTTAAAAGGTTATTGTTTCATCGTAATAATTCCAGCCCTAATGGTGTGTTTGTCAGAATATTCCCAGAGTTAGGATTAGGGTAGATTAAAATGTTGAAGTAACTAACCAAGTGGGTAAAATTGTATTCAACATGTTTTCTTGCAACTTTTCACACAAGTCTTACTTTAGATTTCTCAGGTCTAGTAGATTGTATTAAATGTTCATTAACACCTGTAAATGTACAAGGGGAAGCACTGATAAAACAAAATAAAACCTGTATAAACGGTATTATTATTTGTTTATTGAGTTCATGCAGTGGCTTTTTTGGAGCACTGGCAAGTTGCGAACAGCAGGTGGCAGTAAAGATCCATAAAAAATCCTTAAAAAGTCTCACAGGATTCAGACCAACTATGACCAGAAATGGGGGGGAGGTGGGTGTAAATATGTTATTAAACCTTCTGTCACAATATGTACTGACCTTGCCAGAAGTTTATTTACAAACTGACTTGCTTTGCTACTAATGCCATGGATTTACACACATTCAGCCTTCAGGAAATCTAGATTGAGATTGATCGCATTCAGCATGGATACTAGCTGTTCACACTGTAACAGATGATTATTGTCTGTCTTGCTATACAGTCCCTCCTCCCGTCTCTCCGACTCCCAAATCGGCGGGAACGCCAAGTGAGGCAGGGAGCCAAGACTCTGATGGAGCCGTGGGACCCAGGTACACACACACACACACACACACTCCTTAGCAACGGATTGAGTAACCACTTCTAGTAAAGTACATTACGAGTTTGGCAACAAAGCCAACATTTATTATTATTTATGACGAGCTAATGGCCACTTCTCTACCTAAGGCAAAATACTTAATGTTTTATTGAGCTTTATATATTATATATGCTTAATTATGATCATGCAGCAAGCATTTCAGCATCCTTCTCCCAGACTCTCAAGCCACTTTTAACTGCAGATGTGTTTATTTAAATTAGTATTGCTTGGAAAAATATAGGTGTGTTTTTGCTTTATACGCTTCAATTTCAACTTCCGACAAAGGCTATGAATCTATTTAATGCATGATTGCGCTAAGCACAACTGAGTCAAAATCCTTTGGAAAGTCTTGTGCTCATTACTGTGAATAATGGACACGTTTATGCCGACACGGTGCATGTTTATTTAATTTGTGTGCCGTCGAATTAGGACGATCCTAAATTAACAATAAAACAGCAGGCTGTTGTGATGCCTGGGGGACTTCTTAACCCCTAATTAGAGCCCCTTCCCTGGGCTGAAATTCAAGCTCCCCCAGTGTCCCATCAGGCCGAGGGAGCTGTTCCCGCTACGTGTTGACTCATTTCCCTCACCAGCATGGCCATTTCCTACACACATGGAGGTCATGTTTTCTCCCCGAGGGTTCTCTCTCGCTCTCCCTCCCTCTCTGTCTGCACAACACTCAGAGCCTTTGGTGTGACACAGTTCAGGCTGCATCAGGCCCCGCAGGCTGCACATTACACCCCTGTGTCATCTCCCTCCGAGAGGCTGTGTGTCCATGCATTTTAAGCAGATACATTCTTCCATCTCCGAGCTCTGTGCGGGCGGATTCAAGCTTGAACTGGAAAAAAAAAAAACACATTTAAAAAAGGATCCAGTTTGAAATGTGTTGAAATGTATGTTTTGTGATCTGGTATCCAGTCAGCATGTTGTGTGCCACGCTAACTTTATTTCCTCTCTTCATGTGTGCTCGCTTTTCTCTCTCTCACTAATGCTGCCTTGCTGCTGTGACACTAACCAGGACTCTGCATTGGGACTCTGACCCGTCCACTCTTCAACTTCACTCTGATTCTGAGCTGGGGTACTGGACACTCTCTTCTCTCCTTTCCTGGTCATTTTCCCTTCTCTCAATCTATAGCATGATTACTTTGTCTTTCAAAGTCATTATTTTGTCCAATGCAATCCGGGGAGAACATGAGGTGTGCAGATAAAAGCTTTTTAATTGATCCACGCTTGTTTTGCGTTTCTGAAGTCTTTGCCATCCCACGAAACGCTCATTTACTTACTTACTGTGATTCCACTTGCAAGGAGGTGAAAATTGTTACAAAAACAGATGAGGGTGATTGCAGTGAGATTGTCTTGCATTTGTGTTTGTCTTGTTAATATGATTATGGTTTTTGGGGTGATATTGAACTGTGCAAACTTTGAGTTGTTCTGTGCTTTCAGGCGAGGAGCTCCAAAACTGGGAATGGCCAAAGTCACACAAGTGGACTTCCCTCCACGTGAGACTGTGTCCTACACAAAAGAGACCCAGACACCTGTCATGACTCAGCAAAAGAAGGTGATGCTCACGTATTACTCATCATTTTTCAACCTTGTGTACAACTTAATAATTTAGTGCTCCATTAAGATGCATAGCTTCTTTGCAAACAAACATTTCGATAGTAAGAAATCTCCACTTGTGGAGAATTACTACGGGCGTTGTGGGCTGCGTGACCGTACAAGCGGGCGCAACAAGTGAACAACAAGTGGAAGAGATTTGATTTAAGATGAAAGGAAAGGGGAAAATGAGGCCCAGGAAACATAGGAAGTCAAAGGAGAGATTAAGTTCAGACAAGCCGTGCTCCTCTGAACCTCACAACCAACTCGGCTTCAGCATAATTAATCAGCAGGATGAGAACCAGTGACAGGAAGAAGAAGATGATGAAGAAATGCGATTAAGGGGGAAGATATGAAGCGCTGCACATACGACTGCTGCCCGCCTCTGAAGCATGTCGATATGTGTGTAATTGCTGCTCTGTAGCTTTCATGCGGTGGGCAAAGGAGAATATCTGGGCTACTACTAATACCACATGGTGAACACATGTTCTGTAAAATATGCAACACTTGTGGGTGTGCTGCTTGTTCTTGGTTGATTTTATGTAATGAAAGATGGCGAATAACATGCCTGACTGAAATCCTGATGATTTTGTTTTTTTGTGAAAACAAATATTCAAACTATTCTACAAAACTCTTCGAGCCGTCAATTTGTTTGCATCAGTTAACACGTTTTTTTTAAGCATCCTTGAAAGCCTGGTTAGGATTTTAAACAGTGCACGGGTTGTCGGTTGTTGTCCCTTCAGGTGATGCGCAGTAAGTCCCGAGACGGCAAGCAGCACGGGCAAGATGAAATTGTGTGATTCTCTGGAAAAACTATGAGCAGAACTAGTGAAGGATGAAGAGCATCCCTCCGTTCCTCTGTTGCTCTTTCCTCTGGACTCCACCGGGCATTGTAAAACCGTGTTAAACAACGATGGTTCCTGCCAGCTGTTCAACACGCGGCCCCCTTCCCCTTTCTGCCACTATGTAATCATTTCATCAACTCCCTCGCTTCCCTGTCTTCTCCCTTCACCGAATAGGCACATAACAAAACACACTCAGTGACATTGTGCATTTTCACACCATCACTTCTGGCACTCGATGAGACGGCATCCCCTTCCCAGCTCGCTCCCCTCCGGTGCATTTTTGATGTGCGAGGTGGCGTCGGGCCCGTTGTCTGATTGAGCGATTTATCATGTTGTCAAAAGGAGGCAACGGCGCCGCACTCTCAAGGTCAGCAGGCGGTGGCATTAGAGGGGAGCGGCTGCCGTGGCCCGGCCGCTGTAAAACCGAGGGTTCCCCACAGCGTGTGCAAGACATCTCGGAGAAAGGGGTAAAATATTTAACATCACCTACCTGATGGAGCCAGAAAACAAAAAAACCCTGAACATTTAAAAAAAAAATCAGGTTATTTGTTTATTGATGCGGATGCAGTATGGGGTCAAGAATTGGTTGCTTTTCCTTTGTTAGTTAGATATAAATTCATCTTTATCATGATCATGGGACAGCATAGGTGTCTTTTTCTTTCCAGTTGACTTTTCTTTACCACCTGCGTATAGTTTCAGGAAATGTGTCCATTCAAACCATCAGAATGGTGAATTTCTGTGTTGCTGCCGCAGCATTCTCAGGCCTCACTAGTAGGAAATATCAGCATCAGTGTGCACCCTTCAACAAGGGGCTGTAATTACAGAATAAGATAGTGTGTGTGTGTGTGTGTGTGTGTGTGTGTGTGTGTGTGTGTGCAGCGGTTTAAAAAGGCTCGTCAGGAATACGAGTATGTCGAGCAGTTTAATAAATCTCATATTTAATTGAATCTGATTGTTTTAATCACTCTGTATTAAGAGGCAGGTCAAAACTTTTCTTTACAAAAGCCCTTGATGGCCTTCTTGTTTGAAGTGCCATTTGTAATAGTGGTCAGCCTTTTATGCACTCGTACATTAGTACAGTTAAATTCCTATTGTATCCCTATTGTATTGGATTTCCTATTGTAAATTCTGGGGTTTTTTTTTCTTTCCGAGTGTACGATTTGAGCATTTGCACCTTTTACAACTTGGTTTTGGTTCTCAATATGATTTGACAATATTATAAGTTTATATGTTATCTGTGACATTTTTCTTCAGGAGAGTGCTGGCTTGGGATTCATGCTTACTGTTACTGTGATTTGTTAGGCATTAGAGACGTGCGACAATGTTCAAAACATTGAAAACTAGAGACTCTGTTTCATAGATGACTAAGTATGAGATTGACAGAAGTCTGACGGCTGATATATTTGTTGTTATTTGCCTTGCAGCGATTTTATCCCCTTTTTTTTAGGAAACGAGAAATGATGGTGCACATGTTCGAGGTTATTTTTCTGTGGTGTTTATACAAAGCAGAGAAAAGCCCCCATGTGACATATAGAAAGAAGATACCTGCATATATACTTTGTACATCACCGGCGCATATCCAGTTTGCATTAATATATATCGTCATTGAATAAGACCTGTGATGCACTCACCCCACCCCCACCCGGCTCCCCCCCAAAAAGCTTTTATTTCTTAAGTGGTACAAAAGCCATAATTGAGCCTGCTTTGAGAGGAGGTGTCAGTGTATGGGACATCGGTGATCCGGGTGAATTCTGTTAAATGCAACCGCCCCCCGCCACCACCACCCACCGGTGCTGGGCGCTTCTACCCCCCCTACGCATCCCCAGCGGGGTCACCAGGATCACTAGCTTTTCTCCAAATGGCCATTTTGGCTGGCAGGTGCATTATACCCTTTATTTTCAGATTGTCTATCCGCTCCTAATGCCTGGCAGGTTGATTGCTCTGGCTGCCTCACCAGGGAAAGGGCTGACGAGCACGGCCGGGACTCGCTGAAAGACAGTGATTACTGTTTTCCTTTAAGCCTGATTGAGGCCCTTGAAAGGAAAGATTTTAACCTTCTCCTGTTGGTTGCAGAGTATGGCCGTACATTGAAATGGCTTGTGTCATCAACCCAGTTCTGTAAACTCATCAGTGTACCCAATAACCTTCTTCCCCAAAAAACCTCCCGAGAAAGTGGATAAATCACTTCATGGACGACGTGACGGATGACATTATCATTTAGACTATCTCCGTCGGAAGGAAATTCTGGGATGCGGTGCCGTCATCTTAGATTAACTATACGGCTCATACTAAGATAAAAGCTTGAAGGAACCAAGCGAATGTTTCCCCTCACCCCTTCTCCTCATGAATCTGTTTTGTCCGGCTTTTTCTTCTTTTTTTTTTCTTTTTTTTTTTACATTGAACGCATAGGCTGTATACCATCTCCAGGAGATATGTTTTGAAAAAGCATGTTCATCTTCTTTGAGGTAAAACCGGTGTGCAGTTTGCCAGCTGGTCTGGCCTGCATTTTGTTGTACATTCTCTGAGGTTGAATAGGAGTTGCAGGACCTCCTGCTAGGATGGTAATTGCACAGGGTTGCTGTTCAGGGAGAAGCTTGTCTCTGGGCAGCCAGGCGGAAAACCTCTGTGCCATCCCCATGCCACCTCTGAAGAGCACAAGACAATCCCAGCATCACCATCTGCTTTTGCACCATGCCGTCATCTGGCCAGACCAATGGAACGGGGCCCGGGCAGCTGCTCCACACCCTCTGCCCCGCTGCCCTGTGGCCTATAAGGGGGCAGCCGGCTACTGGGACACAGAGGAAAGGGTTACACTGACAACTAGACATCCCATTGAATTGCCGGAGTCTCATTAACAGTTGGGAAAGACAGGGGTCCCTATGACAACAAGACACCCGCTGCGCTGTGTCCCTTTAACACTAATGACAAACTTCCCTGCTTTAGAGGAGCAGGTCCCTTTTTTGAAAGGCGACATTGTACTGACAAACCAAAAAATCAGTCGTTTGCCGTACCCATAATCACTGGGTGGAGCGTTTTATTGAAAAAGGAAAATAATGAATACGTAGCGACTAAAAGGTGTGAAATGTCTATAGGCAGGCCCCGGTTCTCGCTGTGTGAAAGGTGTTACTTTGAATGAATTTTTGTTCCCTGTTTATGTTTGAGTCTTTGACAAAATTGATATCACAAACAAAATTTGATTTACGATTTTTTTTTTTTTGGAATGGGAATGTGTCGATTCAGTGTTGTATCCCGTGTTTAACAGTAAACTTTCTGATCAACAGAGGAAGAAGAGGAGGAAGAAAGTGCTCCAGCTCAACCAGTCGTAGAGACTCAGATTGAGAAACCGGACCAGAAAGAGGAGGAGGAAGGTACTTCACTACCACTGATTTACATTTACATTTAGGACATTTAGCACGTGCTTTTATCCAAAGCGACTTATGATAAGTACATTTGTTGGCAGAAAGTGGATGATATATACTTGCATTTTGTATAAAAGTGTTTCTATTCCAGTAAAGCAGGGTATCATGCGCTATATCATAATGGCGATGCACAGCAGGGAACCCGACTACATTTCAGTTTGTGTTTTCTCTGTGTAGCACCCCCCCACGAGCTGACGGAGGAGGAAAAACTCCAGATCCTGCACTCCGAAGAGTTTGTGAATTTCTTCGACCACAGCACTCGCATTATTGAGCGGGCTTTATCAGAGCATGTGGACCTCTTCTTCGACTACAGCGGTCGTGACCTGGAGGAGAAGGAGGGGTAATAATTGAACCAGTGTTTTTATTTTAAAAAAACAACACCACTATAATTGCTTTTTGAAGGAGTGTTTTTATTGATTTGACGTGCTTTGTTTTTCCCCAGTGAAATCCAGGCCGGAACAAAGCTGTCTCTCAACAGGCAGTTCTGTGATGAGCGCTGGTCCAAGCATCGCGTCGTCACCTGCCTGGACTGGTCCCTCCAGGTCATTCTTTTTTGGAAATATAAACAAGTTAAACCCAAATGCCAGAGCAGCACTTGGAAGTTGTTTGCAATTATCAAAATGTCAATCCTAAAATATGATTTCATTGCGTTAGAATAGAAGTAATTAAGGGTGTCCTTAATCGTTGAATCGGTCTTTCTTATTGATCTCCCTTAATCCCTTAAAAATATAGTAAAAAGAAAAACATTATGGTTGAAATAGGCAACCCTGTGCAATTACCATGTTGCTATAGCTTAACTGTTGTTTCAGAATATTGGACAGCGCTGTTTGTTGCTGGTTGCTTCTCATCGTTGTTAATAGAACTTTTGCTCCTAATTCCAATTTCCACATCTGTTCCACAGCTGTTTTCCCACCTCCCCCAGCTGATTCCACAGAATCGTTCTATAAATTCAAAATATATCTAGCCTCTGATCGCGCTGCGTTCTTATGTGAGTGATCTGATTAAGGCGCCTAATCTTTGATTTTGAAATAGCCATGTTGTTATTTAGTAATGATGAATGGTGCTTTATTTAATTACCACATTTTGGACAACGATTCGACCCCCCTCCCCTAGAAGTAATATGTGCATAAGTGTTGCTAATTGGCTGTTGAAACGACTCAACTTTGCACAGCCATAATGCTTTATGATTGCATAGCTTGAGTTTGACAGCATTTACTTTTCGCCACAAGTCCCTCAGGAGAAGTAAGTTATGTCCCACATTGTCACTCAGTCGGGGGCCGTAATGATTTGTTTCCTCTGGTGTCTAAGGTCATTTAATGCATGATTCCGCAACAACTTTTGACAGTGATTGAACACCAACTCTTTGTTCACGGTATTTACCAGCTCAGAGCGATATCTACACCCTCCGGTCATTGGACAGTCTGATTCACAAACTGTAAATCTCAGCTCAAGTATCAGAAGCAGCAGAGGTTAATGGTTTGTTTGCATCTGGGTCGTGTTTCTGTAGTCGTTCCCCTGCTCGTGTTTTTAATATGCACTTTGGTGGGTTTTAGATTCTCCGTGAGCTGCTCTGATTTAGTCCACCGCTGTTCCTCTGTGCGCTTTAAGAACTGCAGCTTTTGCTTCAAATTATGAAAAGGAAATTAAAAAAAAATGCAATTTAGCAAAGTTTTTAATGAAATGAGCCATACATCTTGAGGAAAGATTACTCATTCTTGAAGGCATTCAGAAGCACCACACAGAGCAGAGGATGCTTTTCCACATGGAGCCAAGCCTCGGGGGCTTGTCTGCTCCCTCCCACCAACATTCATTTGGGCTGATTTTTTCTTTCTTTCTGTCACCAGTATCCTGAACTCCTGGTTGCCTCATACAACAACAACGAGGAGGCTCCTCATGAGCCAGACGGCGTGGCTCTAGTGTGGAACATGAAGTATAAGAAGTCCACACCGGAGTACGTCTTCCACTGTCAGGTACCCAAAGTAAAATCCTCTGCTTCGTTCTCTCACCTCTCTTCCCATGTCCTCACGGGCGGCTTCTTCCATGACAAGCATGGAACACTGCCAGCCAACTGCTGTTTTCTCCCCCCCAACCCCCGTCTTTCCTCCTCCCGCCTCCATCCACACTGTGAGTTCACCGTACTGGCATCCACCTCCACCACATCTATCCACAAACACATGTTCGTGAGGCGCCGGAGAAGACCTGTGGTGCAGGAGTTGAATGGAATTCGAGCGCTGCAGCAGGATTAAGTGTGCGGGGCAGGGCTGGTTATCATGTGCATCCAAACAAGGGCCCTGTGTTCAGACAAGCTAGCAGGGCGAGCAGCACAGGCTCCTCTGCTCTGCCCAGCCTTATTATAATGCTGCCCCGAGGCTCCTTCAGCAAGACAAGTTGAGTAGAACCACATGTTGTTGCCGCCAGAGCGGATGTAGATGGAGGCGTATTGCGCAGATGAAAAAAACAGAAGTGTGAATGGTGTTTTCTCCGTCGGCTCATAATGAGATTCTCCTGAACCTGCAATTTTTTGTCAAGAAATGTTCCTTTTCGAAACAAAGCCAGATTGTGATAGGTGAAGCAACGAGTCTTTAGAGTTTAAAATACATTATAGTCCTGTTGACCGGCCTCAAGGTTTGTTTTGCACAGTGCAGCTCTATAACTAGACGGAGGGAAGAAAACAACTCTTTTTGTACTTTGCAGCCATTTATTCAGGAGCTGATTTGGTGCTGGTTTGCCTTGTGGTCAGTTACCACAGTGGAAAATTCTCCCCAAGTTATTTTGACTCGAGATTTATTTATGTTTCAGTTCAGCTGTCATAAAAAATAAAAACATGTAAAATGCTTACGCTGTTCAGTGTTTGTACGGACGCAGGCTAATGCAACCGTCCTGCATGAACGTTTCATTCAGTTTCTGTTGAAGCTGTTTTCGAGAGGCAAGCCTACCTGCATTAATGGAAACTGGGTGGAGTAAACATCTGTCAGTAAAACACTGCAGTCCAACAGCACTACCAACTACACCTCTCCTGGGCCTGGATGCGTTCTTGTTTTCTCTTGTGATTGGACATGATGGCGTTTCGTAAGGCTGGCTGTCTCACTCTAAACATTTACCTTTTCATCCCCAGAGAAGCTAAACATGACCTCTCCCTTTTCTCCGTTATCCCTCTTTCTGATAGTCTGCCGTTATGTCGGCTGCCTTTGCCAAGTTCCACCCCAACGTTGTGGTGGGGGGCACGTACTCGGGGCAGATTGTACTGTGGGACAACAGGAGCAACAAGAGGACCCCGGTGCAGAGGACTCCCCTGTCAGCAGCAGCACACACGGTACACTAAACAGCTGACACAATGGACTTATACTTTATTCTGATACAATAAAACATTAAAGGTCCCCCCCCCTTCATTCTCTTTGCAGCACCCAGTATACTGCGTGAATGTGGTCGGCACCCAGAACGCCCACAACCTGATTAGCATCTCCACTGACGGCAAAATTTGCTCCTGGAGTCTGGACATGCTCTCTCAGCCACAGGTGTGTGTGTGTGTGTGTGTGTGTGTGTGTGTGTGTGTGTGTGTGTGTGTGTGTGTGTGTGTGTGTGTGTGTGTGTGTGTGTGTGTGTGTGTGTGTGTGTGTGTGTGTGTGTGTGTGTGTGTGTGTGTGTGTGTGTGTGTGTGTGTGTGTGTGTGTGTGTGTGTGTGTGTGTGTGTGTGTGTGTGCGTGCGTGCGTGCGTGCGTGTATTTGAATCTCGAAATCAACTCATGGTTAAAGATTTAACAATAAAATGTAATTGTAATGTCATCAAAACATCACATTTTAAAGCTAAGCTCAGATTTAACATTTTGTCTTCTGTCTCCCTGGTTCTCCCTTGCATGCTAAATGTCAAACCTTCTGGCCGGACTCCTTTCGTTTTAGCATTCCACTTCATTATTTCCTCTGGCTTTACCTTTTATTATTTTTTCTCCAAGTCATTTTTCCATTTCAAGGGAATTACCGTTGCTAGCTGTGTGCTGCGAATTCCTCAATGTCAAACTTCCATTTCTTTTTCTTTTTTTTTTACAGACTGCTAGTTGAATTTAGATTATATATTAATAAACTGTCAAGTGATTTTTATAGGTTGTGCTTGGCGGAGTGTGTGTGTTAACATAAAGCCTGTGCAGAGAGCTTGTTAAAGATGTTGTTCCATGCTGCCGCCCTCCACAGGACAGCATGGAGCTGGTGTTCAAGCAGTCCAAAGCCGTAGCTGTCACCTCCATGTCTTTCCCTCTGGGGGACGTCAACAATTTCGTGGTGGGCAGCGAGGACGGCTCTGTCTACATGTCGTGTCGTCATGGAAGGTGTGTTCATAAGCAAACCGCAGTCCCCGCGTCCCTCCACCAACGCCGCCAGGGAACTGAGGCGGACTTGTCCGGCCCACCTCGGACCGGGTGTCAAATAAATATAGCCCACTCACTTCCATGCGCAACGCAAATCCAACACTTGATCTCCTGCTGTTTGAGGTTTCACTCCTGCCCAGTCATCCTGTTTTTCTTTTCCCGCTTGTCAGTTGTGTTTGTAAAGGTCGCTTAACATAAACAGGGCACACATGCAGGGGAAACAAATCATTTTTTCCCTGTCCTTTTTTTTGTTTTGTTTTGTTTTCTCTCTCCCTTCTCTTCGGTATGTTTCTCTGGGCGAGAGAGTTTGTTTACGGTCTTCCCGGTGAGAATTAAAACTGCAGGCCATCCCACGATGTTCCCATTTAGGACACCAGGGCTCCTCTCATGGCCATTGGTCCCCCCCGGTAAAGAAGCAAAGAAAACGTGGCTTAAATCAGTGCTGCCACTGGGTAGCGTGTTAGCCCTGCAGTAAATGCCCTGCAGTATGCCCGGAGACCACAGAGAGGGGATAGCTGCTAGGTTTTGCACAGCAGAATCACCTCTGTAATTGGGGGAATCATTTTCCACCTCATTTACAATGGTATGATACTCTCATCACAGTTAATAATGCATAAGCATCACTCACGCTGAGTATTTATCCCTCCATGTTAATAATCGGAGCCTCGGTTGAGTAACAGCTCTGCAACATGTGGTCGAGGGGTTGCGGGCCCTTTTGTCACCCTGCTGGTAATCACATGATATATGGACAGGTTCATGCAAATACGTCCATCAGAGGTCCATCCATGCCGTTGCTTCCTTTCATATTTAATACCATATGATTTCAACACAGGATTTTCTTTGTATACCCAGAAATATATTGTCAAAACATAATCATAACCGAATGTCACCACTAAACTCAACATCTGCTGTTTTTTGGAATTTCTCTATATAATCCGTCGGTACGTTTGCACTCACTCCCCCACTCCATCTCCCGTGTGCTCCACAGCAAAGCGGGCATCAGTGAGATGTTCGAGGGCCACCACGGGCCCATCACGGGCATTCACTGCCACACAGCTGCAGGACCTCTGGACTTCTCCCACCTGTTTGTCACCTCTTCCTTTGACTGGACCGTCAAGCTGTGGAGCACCAAGGTCAGAGCAGGTCTAGAAAAAAAGCCTCAGGATTGTTTGATTTGGCTGTAAAGATCCACGTGTGTCGGGGGAAATTTTCCTCCTGCATGTTTTGTGTCTCTACAAGGCTCCATATAATCCTGCTTCTGTAGTTCAGGGTAATAATGTTTTCTTGTTGTGTTTATTTTAGAGCCTGTTTAGCCAAAATAACTAATTTGTTCCCTCTAATTTAACAAACATAAGAATCTAACAGCTGCTAAAAGCTGTGTGAGGTTGGCGTCTGCAGTCCTGCTATGGAGCGCAGCCAATGCTAACATGCTAATGTTTAGCAGATAATGTTTACCGTCTTAGTTTAGCAAAGAGCTGTCATTCAGTGTGGAAGATAAAGGTCTGTGTCAAACGGTAGGAGATTTCCACGGTACGATTACCCATCTGAAAATATCACAGTAAATGTATTACACCTAAAAATGCTGCAGTTGCATGTTAAATAACTAATAAAGGAAAAATACAGTGATGCCATTTTACTGTTGGATCCCTCATGCCAGCAAATATTTGTCAAGACTCTTGGCCAGTTAGTTAAGTTAAGAAAAATGAACTCTTATCAGCTTTTAAAAGTGTTCTAACCTGAAAACCTCATTCATTAGTATTTGTTTGATCGTATCTTTACATCACAGTCACGTTTTTATCTCTCTCTCCCTGCAGAACAACAAGCCGCTTTACTCATTCGAAGATAACTCCGATTACGTGTACGATGTCATGTGGTCCCCGACTCACCCTGCTCTGTTTGCTTGTGTGGACGGGGTGGGTCACCTCGACCTGTGGAACCTCAACAACGACACTGAGGTATTACACTCACACACTTATTTCACCACTATCCACTTTTAGATTTCCTTGGCATCATGAAAGGAGACAAAGGTGTTTTTGTAGCAGAGCCACTCTCAAATCTGAGAATCATTTGTGTTGTTGTTTTAGGTTCCTACCGCCAGCGTCATGGTGGAGGGTAACCCGGCTCTCAACAGGGTCAGATGGGCTCATTCTGGCCGAGAGATCGCCGTGGGAGACTCTGACGGACGAGTTCTTGTGTACGATGTCGGAGAGGTGAGCAGGCGTGACTTTTACCGTTAAGTTTCTCTTCACATGACTTGACTTGCACAGCGTCACACGCATTTAACGTGCATGTAATTCATCCATAATTAAGCATATATTTGAGATTTTAGTCATGGCTGTGTTGTGCCCCCCTAGCAAACCGCGGTTCCACGAAACGACGAGTGGACCCGCTTTGTTCGCACGCTGGCAGAGATCAACGAGAACCGAGATGATGCAGAGGAGCTGGCGGCTCAGCGCCTAGCTGCCTGATCTCCTCGCCACGGAGGCGGTGCTTATGGGACCAGTGACGCACTTGTTAATATCTGCCCCGTTTTTTTTGGATGGAAGGGAAAGATGTGATGACTGGAGGAAAAAAGACATCTTTCGATTCCTTTCGCCTTCTCAGTTAGCTGGACCGTCACCAGTCTTCCTCGGATTAACACGACGGGGCGACCTCAGACTCTGACGTGAAGCCATACTCACAAAACACAGTCATCCTTACTGCAACCAGATGCCTTAAACTTTAATTTTGATTGTAAAATCCTACCTGTCTTAATTTTGGGCATTTTAACATGAACCATCATGTCGTGTTTTTTCCAACCTCATAGCTGAGCTCCATTTCCAAAGTCACAGTAAAGCAATCACACCTTATCTGCAGAACCGTGTTGTCACCCCCGTTCCTTTTAGAATTTATAACCTAAATACTCCCTTTGTTTGTAAAATACCGAAATGGCCAGAATCCAGGTGTCTTTCTACTTTCTATATTGTTCTACACTGCACCAGGATACACGTAATCAGTGCAACTGGTTATACTGGAGATAGTTGGAATATATGCCTAAGAAGATGATCATGAATGCTGTAACTGCTCAGTGATGTATGTTGACAGGATCTGAGATCATTTGTTTCCTGAAGAAATCTCAAAAAGCTTGGTGTCAAAAAGGGGAATGTCATTTTCACACCTTAGAAAACGGTTTGAATGATTTATTTCAGTAAAATACAATAAATACATTTAAATTATTTCCAGAGTCTCCTGGTCATGGTTTCAAAATAAACATTTTTTTGAAAATGTCTGTACATCCTCGTGTCTCTAAGGTCATACTGACACATGCACATCAAAGCTATCGGCCACCAGCAAATGCAGTTACAATCCTTCGTCATAACATAATGTCCCTCTGTCGAGATAGAAGTACAACATGTACAATAAAGTTGTGCAAGCTATGCGGAAAAAAACAAACAATGCTATAAAGCCATACTCATGCAGCATTCAAAGTAAGACAACTGCTCAAATGCATTTAAATGCAACGTGGCTCAATGAGACGTATTGACCGGAGGAGCATGCAGTCACGATGGGTGACGCTTTTAGGAAGCCTGCGGCTCCGCTTTGGACTCGGCTTGTTTGATTGTCGCCCCTCCAGAAGGCTTGAACTTGGGCAGGTGAAGGCCAAACTTGCTCTCCACACCAGCAAAGGTTGCTGCAGCCAGACGGTAGCCCCCGACGTGGTCTGCAGTCACAGAGGGGAGGTCCTTGAACATGGGTGTGGGAGATGGCGCCGAGCCGGCCGGTCGACTGAGGAGAGAGTCGGATTAGGGGAAGACGCGCTTCTTGATACCCTTGAAAGGCATGTAACGGTGTCATAAAGTACTTACTGTCCTCCGAAGTCAACGTACAACCACCTCTGTAACAGTTCATAGGTCACCAGGGTTACACCAAACTGGGGGGAAGATCTGAAGACGCGAGCTAATGGAAGATGGAATTGAAAAATTACAATGTGGGATTTAATATTCTTGTGGTGCCTTCTAGATAATTACAACCACCACAATGAGCCTCATTTCCCAGTCATGAAACCACTTATAAGACTGTGTGCGTGTGTGTGTGTGTGTGTGTGTGTGTGTGTGTGTGTACCTCCTGCGCCCTTCCAAAATGCCCTAAAACCTTCCTCCTGCAGGATCTTCTTGAAGCAGTCGATGACGCCGCTGTATGTCGTCTGGCCTGCTCGGGCCGCCACCTGGAGCCTGGTTTTGATGACATCAGCAGGGGTCACCAGCGAAGCAGCCGGTACACCTTGGGAGATGTTTCACAACAGATATAATGAAGCACTTTCACTATGCACAGACGGGGCGTCACACATCCCCACATCCCTGCTGCAGCGTCACGCAGGGCCAGAAATGGGGTAAAGCCGTATGGCTCGATACGACAAAAAAGCTTCCGTATGCACAGGGAGCCGGGGGTATTGTGAGCCGTCGACGGGCAGAGAATGCTGTTTCTTGAAGCAGGAAATGTGACACAGCCGCAAATTAATCTTGGATGCTCACAGACACTGGGCTTCCCAGATGTTGGTTACCTGCGATAGCTCCAGCAGTGAGCAGCTGTAGTGCCCCCAGCCTTCCGTCCTCGTCGGCCAACTTCGCTTTGGTGTGGGCATAAACAGGAAAGTAGATAGCGGAGAAGGGGATGTCACGCAGGAAGCAAGCTTTAGCTCCCTAACAAACAAAGAGATCAATATGTATGTGTGTGTGTGTGTGTATTATATATATGCACAGTCAGTCACAGGGAGAAGCGGTGGTTGAAGAGGTTTGTCTTGGGGATTAAATGGTCTGGGAGCTGTCGTATTCAACCTACAGGGGCTTTACTGTTGATGGAGCCAAAGAGCCCCCGGGCAGAGCTGCCTCCAGAGAGAGATCCATCACACACAACACACACACACACACACACACACACACACACACACACTGCAACGGACCGGTGTGTTAGGTCCTTCTGCGAAGAGGAAGTGAGCTTTTCCCTTTTTTTTTCTTTTTTTTTAACAAGCCACACACTGTCTGCTACTCATTAAAATATAGCGTATGAGCACATGACTAGCAAACCCACAAGGATCTGGGAAAGGAGCAGTAGCAAAGCGTAATCCCTCACTAATTTGCTGTTGGTCGTTGGCCACAGTTCGCATGTTCATGTTTTGGAAGAAACTGCAAACAGTCAGCAAAAAGGAGCGTTTCATCTTTGAGTTTGTGATCCTGACCTTAATCATGTCTGTTTACACACACACACACACACACACACACACACACACACACACACACACACACACACACTGATATTTGTTCAAATACAGTAGTATTTCATCTGTGTATCATTACAGGAAAAAAATATTATGTTAATATACAAAATAGAAGCATTACTAAAGATTAAAGTACCCAGAAATATAGCAACAATGCACCAATAATAATAATCCAATACAATAATTTATATAACATAAAATAAACATGAATTATCCTGAATATTTCTGTACTTTACTCGTGAATAAGTGCTGTTACATTGTAGTATTGCAACTATTACTCAAAAGTAGGACTTAAATGTTTAGTTGATGAATACAAATCAAATTAATCTGCAATTTAACTCAATTAACTGTTTAAAAATCCTCAGTTCCTCCTCTACTGCGAGGATTTTCTTGAATATAAATCTCTTTTTGAATTACGGAGAAGAAAAAACCCATTATTAGTGAATTGTTAGATAAATGTCTGAAAATGTCTTCCTTTGTTTAGATATATGCTGGAGTGAAAACTAATGAAATGATTTCGGTATTGTCAGGAACATGGGAGCTGCCCTTGTATGACGGTAAACAGAGGTTGATGCTGCAGACGTCATGGTGCTGTGGAGGTGCTGACCTACCTTGTAGAGGCCAAAGAAGCCCAGCTCTCTCACAACACTCAGGGCTTTGACCCGGGGCCCCGTGGTGATCTCTCCAGCCACCTGCAGGCGGATCTTAACAATCTCCAGAGGATTGGTGAAAATCACCTGGGAAGCACCAGCCTGCAGAACGCAACCGACAAAGAAACAGCCGATGAGTGGTTTAAATGCACACATGTAGGGTTCCAAGAGTGAGCTTATACATCTGAGGGGGTTGGGTGAAAATTTAATGATGTGTAAGCATTTCTCCCTGGTAGGAGTTTTCCAATTATCTCTGTAAACTTCAGCACAAAAGCCCCTTTTTTCCTCTGATTGCATGTAGTAAGAGAGTGGCCTTGACAGGAGGAGGAAAAAAGCAGGCATTGATAGAGGAACAACGGGGGTCAGAGTGGAGCAGGCGCAGGGTGAGGAGAAGCCCCGGCTCATGGTCGGGAGGCTCTGACCCTGGCACCGGCCCTCTGCCCCCTCGCCTCCCCTGAGGCACCTCCTGTGGCAGGGTGAGCAGCCCGGCCTGGCCTCGCCCCGCACACTTCCCCAATTCACCCCCGTTCCCAGGGGAGAGAGCACTGAATCACCCGGACAGCTAAGGGTCCGGGCACGCAATGCCCTAAAGGCACGACACCCTCTGACTCGGGCACATTTATCACGCTCCCCAAATCTAATCAGGCCCCAGGATGGCTGCTGGTGACATTCGGGGAAGGGGTCTTATCTGTAAACATCCGAAGCAAAGGTCTAAAAAAAGCTCTGGCACATTTAGTCATTTTCAAAGAGGAGGGGGAATATCCGCTGCTCTGAAGATTGATGCATTCGTCCCATCTCTTTTATCTTCTCTGGTCCACCTCGCTGATGGGAGCGATCATTTAACAAGCCGTCCCAATAACGAGGCTTTTAACTTCCATAAAGTAACACGGGGATGTCGTCCAGTTCATATCAGCGGATATAAATCTAACGGGACGTGGATATATCCTGAGCGGTTGATATCCTCGTTGTGCTGTGTGGGGACCTGCACTGTGACCACACCTCAGGTATGTACTGCATTGTCAAACTCAATCACACTGAGCTAGACCCCGCTTCATCCAGGACCCTCCGGGGCCTCTTCCTACAATTACACCCTGACAGGGGTCACGACCCCTCTAGACCCCGCTCCTCTGCAAGCAACCTGCAGGCTCTGCTGCAAAAACGCCGGCCTGTTTCACTTCAGCACAGCCAGCATTAGAGGCGGACTGAAGGAATTACAGCTTTCATCTACTGATGCACTCAAAACATGTTAGCAGATCACATTATCATATTTGGACAAGATTTTTTTTTTTTTTTTTTTTAAGAAGTCACTATTCTTGACTTCTGCATTCATGTTGGATCCCCAAAAATATAATAAGCTGAATAAATATCTCTCACACAAACTAAATAAATGAATGATTTCAAAAAAGAAATGAGATTAAAATAATCATCAACATACATATACAACGTTTAAGTCTTTTGTGTATATAGTCAGTGCCATTACTAAATATGAAGTACTTGACTATTTCCAATTCATGATCGTTATGATTCGAGTCGACTACAGTTAGAAGAAATGTACCTTTTAACTGTTACCAGTTACATAAGCTAATAAACATATGGTGGATATTGTTATAGATTAAACTACCCAATAAAATGCTACTTACACATTGATGCATCTGTAAGAATAATCCAATAATATAACATATAACACCATAAGACTCACGGTGGCACTTTTCAAATTAAGAATACTAAAGAATACTTTAACTCAAGTGACATTTTCAATGTATGTAAATGTATTTGTATGTGTGTGTAAAATGTAAAGTGTATTTTTATATTACATCATGCTTCATTTACTTAAATAAAGGATGTGAATACTTCATCCACTGTGTAAAGAGGCCTGTTTCACAGCAGCCATCCGCTTTGTAGCTCTGCTTAATATCCAACATCCAATAAGCAGCATCTAAAATGCTTCAGTGTAGTTTGGATATACATTATTTAAGTTGGATATACACTATTTAAAATGTAACAGTTAAATCAGTAATAGCATTTCAACGAATCAAAATTGAAACAGAATTTAATTCCCAATAATACCACACACTGATTTCTTGAAATTGTGTATATCTTATATATCTTTTGGACGTTCCTTTACTTGTTTTTGCGTTCATCTACGGACTGAAAAGATGACTAAAGTAATGCTTACACATGCTCCAGAGAGGATCTCCGCAGGCAGAACGATGGTATTATCTTCAGTGGTGAACTTGTCCCTGACAAAATCATTCACCTGGAGGGAAAAAAAAAAGAGGGAAGAAGACATCAAGGAAAGAAGGCACACAATCCCAATCTTGATAGCAGGGCATTAATGTTAACTTGTGGTTGCAGTCGCATCCTGATTGCAGAGAGTGCATTTTCTCCTGCATGTTTTTCATTCACAGCGAGCCATTAGGAGCAACTTTTTTTGAAACACTCGGTGGAATGACTTGCCGTGAGTTTGATAGCTTTCTCCGGGGCAACGCCGATGAGCTGCGGGAGCAGACCTGCAAAATATTATTCATAGATACTATTAGAATACCTGAGAGAGGGAGGGAGAGAGAGGGAGACAAAGCCTGGCTCCAAATGAATGCACTTTTTTTCCCTTTTTTTTTTTGCTAAATGAATACATCTACTGACAGCTAGAACAATGTAAGCTGCAGGGTTCCTGTGTGCGTAAAACAAACCCATAAATATTTACAGATGTGGCTGATACATCTGATGCTCCACAACACAAAGGTCCCATTGAAAGTGAACAAAAGTCCAAAAATATGACACTGCTGGTGCATATGGGATCAGCATTGTTGAGGCCTGATCCCACTGTTGGTGGGGAACAGAGAGAGCTGTGTGGTCACGTAGGAGATCGGAGGGGGTGGGGAGGGGGAGGCTGGGTGCTACGGTGGCGATAACCACCATACTGTTTCACCGTCTGTCCTTCATCAGGCCAGATAAACTTCTGAAGGAGCTGCTGAGTGACTGCTGCTGGTATGCAGCCAGAAAACAGCCGAGCGTGTCTGTCTCTGAGTCAATCACCCTCTTATCATGTGCAAGAGAGGAGGGAAGGAGGCCGAGGGACGCAGATCGCAGCAACAAAGAGCTGCAGTGATGGAGGCAGCAGTAGATGGCAGTCTTGACTTCCTTCGTTCGAGCGGCCCGAGGGGTAGAAGTGTTGTGTATCACAAGCTATCAGCACCATTATCACACACCCGGGAAGAGGCAGATCAGACACCGCTACTACATGAATTCTGCTGGTCATTTTCCTCGGGGAGCTCTCCCAGGTATCCAGATAATGAAAATGCGACCCCTGGGTGTTGCTTTATTCACCGCTTAACGGGGAGGGCAAAGGTTTCTGGTATCAATTAGCGAGCCATGCTGCTGATATTAGCACACTGACAAAGCCTAATGCTTTCCCATCAGATGGTTTGTTTTACACGAGAGCCATATGGTTGACCTTCACACAGATTTTTGCAAAACTTAAAATCTGTAAAGGATTACCTCTGTAGAATCCGAAGAAGCCCTCGTAACGGAGCACTTTCTTCGCACAGTCGAAGCTGTTCTTGTACATCAGCTCTCCTACGAAGGAGCCCGTGGAGCGCTGGTTCTGCATGCGCGTCTTCACCAGGTCGATGGGGTACACGGCCGTGGCCCCGGTCGCTGCAAAAACACACGTGCCATTAGTCTCAGGTGGAAATCTTGGTTCTGTTTTTCCAGATTTGTTAACACAAATGTACTCGCTCATATGGTCACGGGCTGCAATTATCTGTTAAATGTCAGAAAAGAGGGTGTGCATCCTTAAATAGGTTTTGTCCGACCAACAGTTCAAAGCCTAAATGTGATAAATTCAGTAAAGCAGCTAATCCCAACAAGATGAAAATGACTATTTGGCCTTTTTTTGCATGAAGAATGAATGGAACGATTATGTTATTTTTTTTTAAGTTAAATAAAACACTTTTCTGCTGATTGATATGTGTCCCAATTTTTTTTTTGGACAATGTTCTTGTCACCCTACTTCATTTGTCATTGTCTAACACAATAGCATAGTACAGTCACAATCAGATATGTGTGGGGAGTGGTCATCTAATGGTCACTGAGAAAGAAATGCGTATAAACTAAACTGTTATTAATCTCAGAGCAGGATCTCTGGTAACTGTGGGAGAACCGCAGCCAGTTGAACTAAACTCAGCTTAACTTGCCTCATCTTGTCTGACATCAAAGGCTGCTGTGATGACTCTTCTCTCAAACATGCAAACTGCTCGGTCAGCACGGAGGCCGCGTGACAAACAGCTCATTATCGGCAGCTTCGCTCTCATGATGTATATCTCTTTTTTTTTTTGGTCCTGCCTGATTTGGCCCACTGGTAAATGATTGATACATCTTTGCGTGTTTGGGACACACACACACACACACACACACACACACACACAGGGTCAGAGAGTGTTCCTGTCTGTGGTGCAGTTATGTCAGACGTCCCTTGTATCAGTTCCTTCCAGTGTAATTAGATGGAGATTCCAGAGAGTGCGGTTCCGGAAGATTTGTGTCATTCCAGAGCTCCGGCTCCAACGACAGCCTGGAGCCGCCAGTGGCACCGGCAGCACAATGCCGGAGCCTCACATCACTAACCCCTCTCTCCCATGCAGCAACAATGGCCGGCCCCGGGGCCTCAGCGCGCCAGTCTGGGCCCGGCTAAGGTTACCCCTCCGGCGGGCCGCCGCAGACATGTCACTCACCTCCAGCGATTGAGCCCAGAGCGAACCTGTAGGCGGACTCCGCAGCCTGGAGCCAGACGGGCCGAGACGTTTCGTGACCATGCTGTAGAGGAGGAAAAGAAAAGACGCTTGGCTATTAAACGACAGCCAAGCAGATGCATTGTGGAAAGAGGCAACGGAATGCGGACGTGTCATATAACGTCTAATTCATCATCAGTCAATATTAAATGTCATAGACAGACCAGCTCTGTGAACCTGTCTCCACACATGCTACATGTGGTAGGCTACGGGCTAAAGTCCTGCTCTTATTTTTGAACTCAAAGTGTACTTTCTCTCGTATCTACTTGATCTCCAGATCGGTGTTTGATGTTGAAAGCGGAGCCCCTTTGTTTTCACTTTGTTGCAGGGGAACAGATTAGCCCCACAAGCCTTTTCTATGTACAGATAAGTATCTACATGAATATTACACAGCTCGAGTGAGACCCTGTTAAAGCGCGTGTGTGTGTGTGTGTGTGTGCAGGACTGCAGGTCGAGGCGGTGAGTAACTTCTCCCAGACCAGATGAGAAGGGAGTAGAGCAGATCAGTCTTCCCAGATGCTTCCACCGAGGGTTGCATGCTAACAAGATCGAGGTCTTGATCAAAGGGTTTAAACAATTAGCCCACTTCCACTAAAAGGCAGGCCTGAGAATTGCAGCATCCCCCCCGAAGGAATCAAATTCCAGACCACTGAGTGTGAGTCCCAGGAGCATGAGTGGCCTGAAAGCTCTGACCACAGCCTGATATAGAGCCATGTTATCCGGTGGAGGCAGGAACTATTTTGTTCTCCCAGATCCACATTGACTCCCACTCCCCTCCTGCCATTAGCCGTCTTTTCTAAAGGCTCCTAAAACTCCTCGAGCCCCACACTGATAAAAGCCTCTTATTAGCTTCTCAGATGTGTGATTGCAGCTCATGTGTATTTGCGACTATACTGAATAAAAGAGGGGAGAGCCTTTCATGGCGAGGTGCGACGCAACAATCCATTCCCTTTTCTATAACTATAATTGGTGTACTTTTATCTGGGAGTTAAAGTAATGCACTTCACAGGGGAAGAAAAACATGGGCACTCTGCTAATTCGGCAAGTGAACATTCTCCCTTTTTAGCACCTTTCTGAGAAGGAGGCAGAGTGCGAAGGGGAAAAGGCTTTGATAAAAGGCGGGAGGATGTGAGGTGCATTCGCCGAGTCAATCAGGGCTACCTGTCTCTGGGCCTCGGCGAGGTGGTATGGCATGGCTCCTTCCTCCAACGGGGCTATCCTCTCAATGTCTGCATGGTTCAGCCGCCTTAACACACATCAGCAGGGGAGGGAAGGAGTTAGGCCAGGAAAACAGCAGAGAGCCCTGCATCCCCTGCAAGCGGCAGCCAGTGATGTAAGATTTTCCAAAGACTTTTTTTTTACTGGCAAATCAAAGTTACTGCAACTTTAATTTCAGCTTATATAAACAACAGGAAAAAAAACAAAGCAGGACGAGTGCTTGTGGCCCAAACAAGTAAATGAAAGTGTTTTGAGACTAAATGTTCGAAACACAAATATTCCCCACTGGCCCGACGCATCATAAGGTCTGTATGCGTGTTTTATGTTTGTCTTGTAAATCAGCCGCTGGAGACACTGTTGTAAAAAAACAGAATGAGCAACAACTTTGTCTTTCCAGCCAATAAACAGACCCTTAACATATTTATTCCACTCATGGCGGTTGAATAAAAAATCCTGGTTTTGTATTAATTGAATAGTCTAAGTGGATAAGAGTAACAGGGATAAACATGGAAATTATAAAATACCTTAAATTTTGGGATTTGTTTTCATGCATTCATTTTTTATCAGACTGCCAGGAACCCCAGATACATGAACCCTTACAAACAAATACCCTTTTTGTCATAATCAGTGAAATTATCACTAGTTTGCAAAAACGATAATTTCGCAATTCAAGCAGCTAAATGTAAGAAAAACTCCAGAGCGTTAAAAAACAAAGTCTTAGAGAATCTTACCCGGAGTGAGAGTGCAGACCAACCAGCTGGTACAGGATGTCAATTTCCATCGGAGTGATTTGACCAAACTTATTTGCAGAATGAACAAACTCCTCTACAACGCAATAAAGAGAAAAGGAAATTAAAGGATGCAAACTCAGGAAGCGGAAAGGGTTTAGCCACTTCAGGTATTTTTCTACAGGAGGCTAGAATCAAATAATCACAAAAAAAATGTTCCTAGTTTGTTTGGGTGTTAATGTCAACGCATGCCTCAACGTAATGGTCAGACGACCTATACGGACGTTTTAAGGGGGTGCAGTCTGGATATTGTGGATGCTTGCTGCTAAACAGGATATTCAAGGATATTTCAGAGAAACCATTAAGTCAAGCACACTAACTGAACATGCGTTCTCTCTCCTTTATATGTGCTTTATATTCTTTCCTGTTGCCCGCTGAGAAGCTCCATGACCATCAGGTTCCCTTTCAGATCCAACCTTCAGCTAAAAATGTGCTTCACTGATCTCAAGTACTGCAAAGATATACTTTCCTGCAGATAGCACATGTGAGTGTTGCTTTTGATATGTTTGGTGAAACAAATAAGACTCACAAAGATTACTATTTGCCCAAGATCTATTCTAGAAGGAAAACCACGGGGGAGGAAGTCGAGGAACTGTTTGCATCTCAATGGGACACACAATTAGGAGCAGATGTCACAGGACCACTATCAGTTACACAGGTCTACATGTAGGGGTGGGTGGGGGGTGGGTGGGGGGGGGGATCTGATTACCAGGTTAAAAATGTCCATTTACCTTAGTAATTAAGTGCTACAGTAAATGTTCCCTGTGTGTTCTCTCACACCACTCTGTCAAGAAAGTTAAGACATCATCGCACAGCTACATCTCATATCACACATATGAAGCGTGACTCATGTCCGTGATGTGGGAAGAGTCTCGGGTGTACCTTTGGTGACAAGAGTGTCTCTATTGTGGGTGCCGGCGACGGTGCTGTAAATCTTGCGTATCAGCTCCATGTTGTTGAGGAGGGCATTGAAGGCATTGAAGTAGGAGAAGCTCACCATGTGGGAGGTGCTGCCGCCTGCAGCCTGGAGACACATGTCATTGCTTCTGTATGGATATCTGGTTAAATCCTCCCTGTTCTGTTAAACCACCGCAGTACTCTAAAATATAAATTACTAACATGGATATCCAAGCTAACCGACTCACTTGATCCTACCAAACAAATGTGTGATTTGGGACTGTATCATTTTTGGCCACTTGGGGGCAGCAAAACCAAGTTGTGAACACAACTTTGACATATTACTTTTTAAGCAACAAGTTGCTCTTTACACATCAAGCAGTTACAGGGCAACAATATCTGTTTGTAGTTAATATATCTGTCTATTAGCTCTGTTTTTGGTCTCTACAAACTCCTGAGGGAAATATTTGGCTCTTTAGCTGCTAAATGCTCCACTTTGGTCTCCAGCTAGTCGCCGACTGTGTCTGTCTGCTGCTGAGCAGATGCACAGTGTGTTTAGAGCTTTTTAGTTCAAACTGCTGCCTGCTGCGGCCAAAAACGATGTGATGTGAGTGAAAATCAACTACAACAGTTGCTAAACAATGAGCTGAAAACTTGCTTTACAAAAATAGTGAATACAGTCTAAATAAACATCAAACATGAAATGTTTAACAACTGGTGTAGGTCTTAAACTCACGGAAACGAGGTTCTCCTCTACAAACGGAGTCAGCATGTGGTGTCTGATAGTGGCCATGATGTCACTGAAGTCCAAGGCAGTGATGGTGCCACTTTTGTTCTTGTCTTTTTGTGCAAACGCCTGGCGGGCATGCTCCAACTGCAGCTCCTGCAGCAACACACACAAAAGGGAAGAGGTCACGCTGTTAGCTCGACAAAAGCGGCGAAGAATGTGTCCCCGTGATGAGGAGCGTCGCAATACAAGGGGAACAGACAACTAGAAGTTTAGAGGATGAAAGTGTAATAATGTCAGCGTTGGACCGATGTGAAAGTCATCAGATGTGACATTGTCAGACTTTTTTTTTGTAATCACCACCGTCTCTCTCTGGAGACTAATGGAAAACATGTCCCGAGAAGTCTGATCCCCGGAGCCGTGTGGTCGGTGAGGAGGCCCGGGCAGGTGTGTCCGCAGGAAGATGATTCAATGTGACAACCACGCAATCAGATGGGGATGCAGGGGGAGGCTGACCCCGGGTCAGCGCCTGCTGTCAGAGCTCATCGCATATAACCAGAAGGAATACAAGTGCAACATTACGGCAACATTCAGCTGTTGCTTCATCTTAACACGCCGGTTCTGATAACCTAATCAGTGGATTGTTGCCGGAGATTAATTCTCACAATGTTTGGTGATTATATTGTTTGATACTTTGTCGCCTCACAAACATACTTTTCAAGCCTATAAATAATCTCCACTTTGTCTGCACAACCACAAGGTGGCAGACTGTGAAACATATATAGATATAAACAGGTATGCACTGTTTTGTATTTTAAGTAATACTCAATTACAATAAATGAAACATGCTTGGACGTGACAGAGAAACAAGACAATAATAATGACTGATGTGAATTTAATCCTGCACACAAGAGTCTTTGGTGTAACGGTGGGTAGCCCTAGTCAAGTATGATAAACCACAAAGTGCTTTGAGGGATCCCACACTGCAGCGCTGCCTGTCTAGCTCTCGGGACCACCCAGCTTCTGCCCAAGACCACAGTCCTCGACTCCAAGCCGACTTTCTCCCTGACCGTACTGCCGTCGCTGATTTAACAGCACAGAAGTCTCAGTGAGATGCAGGCAGCAACCAATAAAAGCAAAGCAACGATGCAAATGGCAAACTGGGCGACCACAAAACCGCCAGAACAGCTGAAACACTAAAGATGCAACTGGCGCCACAACTCATTATCTTAAAAGATCATATATGGCATGAACTGTAGTTACATTATTTGACAAATGTTGGAATAAAGAACTGAAAAACACAATCTCTGTGCTGTCAATATGTTTTGTCACATACTTTAGATTTTTAACCAATAGTAACAAAAAAGGCTCCCATTCATTCAGTAAACGTGGTAGGAAGTAGTGTTGGGACAATATATCGTGATACTCTGCTGCGATACCTTATCGATACACTGGCGCCAAATATCCATATTATTAGATTTGTATTCAAATATGCAGGCACTATTTACTGATCCCATTCATTAAGCCTGTTACCATTTTGCCTCACCAGAGTCACAACTTCATGACTCCTCTTGGCCTTTTGCCAGTTTAAGGCTGTGTTGGAATGACATGTAGACATGTTCAGTCAGTGTGTTAAAGAGAGACTAAGCTAAGACTCTGCACTTTGTTTCACTAATTCTGTGAAACTGACACCACAATGCAGAGAATAAACACAGCATGCGATTAATTCCTGCTTTTGCCTTTCACTGGTATTTTTTCTCCATCAGAAATATCGTGATGCATATCGTAGATGCAATATATCGTGTATCGTGACATCATCGTTATCGTGGGGCAATATATTGTGACATTATCGTATCGTGCAAGTGGTCAGATGCACCCGAAATCAAATAGATATACCTGCAGAAACTGGGTGAACTCTGTGTAGCTGAGGTTCTTGTTCCTTTCGTGGCCGAAGTGTAGCCTGATGAACTCACAGTCCCAGTTGAAGGGAATGTGGTGGTGCACTGTGGTCTGGCTGAAGATGTCGCGCACATTCTCTGCAAGAATGAGACATGAGTGAGCAACAACCAGAGACAGAGGGAGGGGGGGGGGGGGGGGTACAAGATGCGATTGCAACATCCCTCTCATGTCCTCATTCCATTTGCAGAGAACCTTGTTAAAGCAGAGGGAAAGAGTCCATTTGGACGGTAACGCTGGGTAGGCTGCTTGACAGTCTCAATCCTTTTACATTTTGAGGGTTTCGAGTCCATCCAGGAAATTGTCTGTATAAGCACTGCCCTCAATTTCAGCCGCCTTTATGGAGCATAGCGGCGGCTTCTTTGTAAGACTCTGTATTTCTTGGCTTATGACATGCGGGGATTCATTTCTCTGCTTGTCAGATGGACCTGGTTATAAAGTGATGTTCCACACACACATAACTCGCTATCTTGCCCCGAGATGAGATTTGCCGCTAGCGTATGTAATGCAAAAAAAGAAAAAAAAAAAAAAAAAAAGACATTGCTGCTGCTACATTTATTGGCAATGCATGCTTTAGTAACAATAGCACTTGCAAGCCACAACGTTCAATGTCACGCTCAAACGCACCTTGAACCAACTCTCTCGCAGTAGTTTTTGTGACTTTCCATCATCATTGTTTTCTATTGATTATTAATTAAAACTACAAAAACACCTTAAAAACCTTTCATTATGTCAACATCTTTCGTCGAATCATTTTATTACGACACAACATTTAATGTTATAATTAAACAACTGTATTTATATAAGATGAAGCTTAGTCCATTGCAGTTGAGCATGACACCCCCACACCAGCATGCACCGCTATGTACATACCAAACGAGATGTTCCCTGTGCCAGTCTTGTCAAACAACTGAAAGGCAACTATGAACAGGGCATCCGGGGCACATAGAACTGATTCAAAGGCCAGAAACTCCTGGAAAGAGATCAGTCTGTTTGGATAAAAAAAAAAAAAAGAAAGTGTGCTATCTGAATAAAATATGTCTGACAAAATTCCAAAAAGAATACTGAAAAAACATTAGCACAGATAAAAAATACTGTCTGGAGTAAAGGACAGAAAACAAGTGCAGTAATGTGGTCCGAAACCTATTTTTCAGCTAAGTATCAACGTTCATTATTGACCTTGGAAATAGCATAAGACAAAACCGTTTCACCAAAAACTAGGTCCATTTAGCAGCTGTTCTTCACACGAGTCACATGATCAGCAAAAGGAGGAACTGTCATCGAAACAAATATGCATTTTTTTTCAGAGCACATTGTTGTCCATATTGAGCTTCAAATGTCATTCTTAGCTATAAACATGTATTATTATTACCAATAAATATGTATACATTTTGAAGGTCAACTTTTAAGCAAACGCGGGCAGAAAGTCCTGAATGTGCTCAGAATAAAATATAAATGAGATAAAGAGCAGGTCTAACTGCTGCTACTTAAACTCTAATTAAAGGTGATCAGACATGCCACTAAAATGAGGTACTTCAGATAATATTTTTTGGCTTATCTTATCACTGGATGTTAAATTGATCAGCTGTAGGTGTAAAACGGACTGATAAAGATACTTACTCTGCAAATATCACTAAGATAAATCATTAACAGTCTCATTACACACACGTTAGGTGGATCTAAGGAACATTAAATAAACTGATTATACACAGATACTGAAAACTGGCTGTCAAAGAGGACTTAAAGGTACATTTCTGCTTGATCACGTTATCCAGATCGTTTGTTGACTTGAAAGCACCTTAAGAACCTGGTGAAACTAGAATACTTGGTTTGCTTTGACATAAATAAATACCCATACAAGCTTGATTTATTGGTGCAAAACACAGGAATGTACAGGAAGAAAACCCTGCAATGACACCAAGTAAATACATTACACAACATAATCCACCCAACAAGGCCCTCATGTGCGCTGGTCTTGTGAAATAATGGCCATATGTGTAGAGTAATGCTGACAGCATGTAATAGGCAAAGACTGTGACATGTAATATTTACTTCTATATACGTTTGAGAAGCAGCGGCGGCGGCGGCTTCCAATGACAGAACTGTTGTGACTGCTGGAAAAATGTCAAGCTAATGGAAAAATCATGTTGGAGATTTAAAAAAAAAAAAAAAAAGATGATGGTCTGTGTGCAAAGAAATACCACAAGGCTATTTTAGAGCAAGACAATTCATTACAGCTGGTCTCCCACGGCAACGTCCCTCGTATGCCTGCAGACACTCACCCGTCTTTCGTGGTGTCAGCCACTCCGGCTATCAGCTCCACAGTTTTGGGATTGTGCTGAGGCTGTGCATGCAGACCCAGGTAACTCTGCACAAAGTCCCCCGGGGTCATGTAACGCTCCCCATCCTCCACCACACTGGCATACTGCAAGAGAGACAGAGGCAGAGCTGTGAACAACACATGTGGGTTTAGATGAGGGAGCAGTAGGGCAGAATGTCCATTGTTTGTATGCAAAGAAGGTTCTGTGGAGTACTGAGAGAGAGAGAAAAAACAACAAATAGGTGACAAATCAACAAGCCGTTTTTTTTTTTTTTACTGCAGGTCTCTAAATCCATATCTCTTTTTGTTTGTGACAATAAGGATGTTTGTGTATGGTTTTCTATACCAGCACAATATGGGACTCAGTTTACAGCTGCATATTTAAAACGTATACATGCCTGCATCACAAAATACGCTGAAAAAGCATAATTTTCTTTCAAATCATTGTCAGCCTTTGACTTGTAAATATGTCCTGCCATATATTACATTATTAGTGTTTTTTGGTGATAAGGAAATAATGTGGTTTTACTTTTATTCAGGACCAGGCCAATATATATAAATAAATAAATACATATATTTGGCTAAAATCAAAGTGTTTCATCACATTAATGTAAAGCTCCTGTGAATCTGATATTAATAAATCCATCCGCATTGATTTTAGAGCTGCTTAGTCATTTAGAATTACTCGAGGACAGCCCTAGTTGGTTTGTCTTAAAGGGATACCTTGGTATGAACAGTATGGAAACATTTTCGAATATGAATATATTTAAGTTGCCTTACTTTATTGTTGTAATGCCCACAGAAACATTTTAATTGGACAATACACAGTTAATAATGGAATCAATGACCAGCACCTTGCAACGGTTGCGTCGTGACTCTGTTTCACGAAGCAAAGAAACATGCACAGCTAAACCCGAGACTTCAGCGGGGCTTTAAGACGTAAGGTCATTTATAGAGCCGGGGTTGGGTTTCCAGTTGGAACAGAGATAGCTCTGGAAACACAAGCACTGCATGAACTGGCAGCAGAAAGGCCACACTCACGGGCAGAGGGAGCATTAGATAAACACAGAAAGGGTGTGGGAGGAGACCTTCGTGCCAAGCGAAGGGCCAAACATTCAACGCACTCTGCCGAATTAATGTTTTAAGTGAAAATATTAATTCCAAGCAATTTATTGCCACATTACTCCCTCACGTGATTGTGTATCCATTTACCCTCACAGCAGTCCTTGAGTAGTTCTTAATGAAATTACACAGGCAGTCCATTCATTAACTCTTCCACCTGCATTATGAATTGAGCACTCTTATGGTGGAGTCGAGAGATGTGAAGTTATCATGAGGCAGCACAGAGTCTCTGAAGTTTACAGTTCAATCAAGACACGTGGGGGTAAACAAGCCTATACAAAAAGGTGTGTGTGTGTGTGTGTGTGTGTGGGGGGGGGGGGGGGGGGGGATGTAGACAATAGCACATCCAATAACATTGGGATGACAAACCCAATAACATGTTGAAGATCTAAATGTTAAGTTGGAGCAGGGGGGGGGGGGGGGGGTTCTCTGTTGAAGCAGATCCAAAATTAGTCTGAGCATTTGTGTGACCTTTACAGAACTATTTATCCCAATAGGCCAACTCAATGGCTACGATGCGTTAGTACACTTATAACACACAGTTTCTGTACTTTTGTGTTATTGCCATGTTGGTTAGAAAGAGTCGAAATGTTTTTTACAGTCTTACCTTCAGAAAAATAGTCTTCAAGTCATTGGGGTCGGCTCTGTTTGTTGCTTGCACCTATAACACACAAGTTGGGAGTTTGCTATGAAAGAAAAAGTCACATGACAATTCAAATAAAACTGAAGTTTAGGATGCCACTGTTAATTAAGCTTTGATTTTTTGATTTTTTTTTCTCGATCGACCACAGACTGTAAAAAAACAAACGATAACACCACAAACGTGTGAGAATAACCGAGTAAATAGAACCGCTTCGAGCTGAACGCCTCTCATATACACAGATGCACCAGAGGAGGTAAATGACAGTTCTTCTCTGCGAGGCCGGCAGAGATGCGACTATAAGCTGCAGAAATACCAGGGCGGGTGGGAGGGGGACTCCGCTGCGATTTAAAACAAGAGCTTTAAACCCACGCGTCCGCGCATACACGCTGTCCCCGCGCGCGTCCGACGGCCGCTTTTACTGCTTTTAAATTAATATCCGCTATAGAAATATTGACGGAGTCACCTTGACCGCCATGCTGGGTGTGACGTCAGCTGCAGTGGACTCGTAGCGCAGGCGCTGGGCAGGAGGATGACAGCGGGCATGACAGGACCGCCGAGGTCTGAGACGCCGAATATATATTTAGCCAAGTATTGTCCCTTTCTGTGTGCGGGGCGGCCGAGGGAGCCTAGGAGAAACGGGCTCCCGGACGGGGAGAGAGAGAGGGGAGAGACTCTGGCCAGGAGACGGTGCGTTACAGCATTTCCGGTCTGCTCGGGTCACGCGAGGACGCGAACTGCCTGCAGACGTGAACAGAAGAGCGACATGACGGCCTAAAGGTGTGAGGAGTGATGTAATGGTAAAAAATAAAAAATAAAATAAAATAAAATCAAGGGTGTTTCACTTTTAAATTACCAATATTTAGCTTCAGAAAATGAAAAGTTGTATCCTTTACAATGTATGCTCTTAATAATGTTATTTTATTTCATTTTATTTTATTTTTGACTCCTTTTCATTTTATTTTATTTTTGACTCCTTTATTTCTCTTTTCAAAAGTTTCCACTGAGACTTAAGAATTTTCATTACCAAGTACATGACAATTAAAAAATCTTGAATCTTGAATATTCCCATTACTCGTTTCATAACACAATATGTCCAAAATGATGTCATCAAATGTACCAATAATTTAACACCCAAAGATGTTGAGTTTATTGTGTTGACATAAAGCAGAGTAAATGAATGAATCAGCTGTTTCACCTTTGTTAGCAAGGCTGTGACTAATCATCCAGGCTAGTTTGATATACACCAAAAGTAACCATAACCTTAACATCTGCACTGTATCGCAACACATCATTTGCTCACTTGCGAAATGTGGAAGTGACTGTTATTTTCTCTCTCTGTTGAGTCTACAACACAACATTCAAAACCACCAAACGTATGACTAATGCAACCGCTCTACCACCTGAGCTGCTGCTGCTTGCTCTGCTCGTAGCCTAACATCCACAGATCCAGCCAATTCAGACAAACAATCTTTTTTATTTTTTTATTCACTGTATCAAAACTGTTTTAAACTACAACACTGTATTTCCTTCCTCTGTTGTGGGATCCTCTCATTCCTGTGTGTTTGCAGAGAAAAAAGTCCCAACAACTGTAGGCTGAGGTTCAGAGCTCAAGCAGCATGCATTGCCTCCATGCAGACACAATTTGTTGCCTTGGTATGGTATTGTTCAGGACAGGGATAATCTAGTGTGGTAGTAGAGGTAAAATTACAGTGGCTTAAACATGACTGGGTAGGTCATCCATTCGTGTACCAGGGCTCAGAGGGATTGCACTTCCCCGGGAGAGTCAATTTCTTTTTATTTTATTGAGATGTTGCTGATGTTGTAACCTAACAAAGAGTTTCTCTATTCTATGACTTGACTGAATGATCCAGACACAGACAGAGAGAGGGAGAGCAGGTTTCTGAGGAGGTGTGGATGCATGTATTTGTGCTTAAGAACGCAATCCCAATGAAAAAAAATCAGAATTCCTTTGACTCTTCATACTAACAGCTTTGTTCTCGTTAACGGGGGTCATTCACTCTTTAGCTTACTCGACCTTCTCTGCAATATCTCCCTCTCTCTCGCTCTCGCTCATCCAGAGGGGCACATTTTGATTTCTGTGTTTACAAACAGAAACTTTTATCACAGTGTAGGAAAGCGCATTGCTAACCCAGGTGGTTAATATAATTTTCTGTTACTGTTCCATCAACAAATTAACAAATTAGCTAAGTAGCAAGCCGTTCAGTTCAGTCCAGGGTTAGCTCAATACCATGTTTTGATCCTACACTAGTTATAGAAAATATGACCAATATTTGGGCATCTCTTCATCTCTCTTATAATTTAGCCTATTAGCAACATTTCTCTCCACCTCTAATAGTTTAGCATATTAGCAACATTTCTCGCCATCTCTAATAATTTAGCATATTAATAACATTTCACTCCATCTCTAATAATTTAGCATATTAGCAACATTTCTCTCCATCTCTAAGAATTTAGCATATTAACAACATTTCTCTCCATCTCTAATAGTTTAGCATATTAACAACATTTCTCTCCATCTCTAATAGTTTACCCTCCTGCTGCATGCAACATTATTTGTTTTAGCCTGGAATTAACGTTTATCATCTTAAATGTAGGCAATATCAATTCTGGCACCCAACAACACAGCAAAATGACATTGTATCTAGGAAATGGTCATGGACATTTTTCTTCTCTGGCATTTTGTAGAGTAAAAAGCTTGCTTATTAGCTAGCTAAGCCAATCAGGGGGAAAAAACTAATCTAGCTAATAATTAATAATTAATTTCAGCTTGACATGTTGACGTTGAACTCAGCTTCAGTAATTGTCTTTTCAAAATGAACCATTTTAATTCACGTTACGTTGGTAATACATGGTAAAGTCATTTAAAAGTCGTTTTATTGAAATCTACAGGCTTTTCCGTTAAGAAAAAAAAAACTACATCCTGTTTCCACGGAAACACAAGGACCCGGAAGTCGTCGTGATTCCGCGGGTCTTTTGGGACAACACAGCTCCGCACATCAGAGTGCAGAAATGGCGGGTGAGTCGCTAAACCCTTTCACGGTACATTGCTGCTGTCTTCACGTTAATGCGTATTCCGCGACAGAAGGACGCCGGACTCGAGTTAGACTCACGGGACCCGTAAACTGGCCCGCGTGCTGGTTCAAAACCGCATCCAGCTAAGCTAGCATTGCAAAGCACAGGGGGGGGGGGGGGGGGGGGGGGGGGGGGGGCTAGCTTAGCTTAGTAGCATGCTATCAGGCTGTCATGGCATACAGTGTGTTTGTGTTTGTGTTTATGTAACGCCTGGGTGTCTAGCTGAGTGTGTGTGGACGGGTTCATGTTCGCTTTGATGAATTTCCCACATGACGTATCACGTAAGAAGGCAACCTAAGATCATCATTGTAGAGCAGCTAACATTGGCAGGATATTTTTTAAAGCTATCTATGACCTCAGCAGTTGCTGTGTTTCTCCATGTAATGCACCGACATGAAGCTAACGTATCTACAAATTGGGATTAAGGAGGTTATAGAGTCCACAGGTACTTTGATTGGGCAGCTTGTGTTTTCTCCTGCATGTTTATGGTGACAGAAGGATGCTGTTGATACCATAAGGTGCATCTTAGTCTTCTATAGAGGTATTCATGGTACACTGGTCATCAGTTGTCAACGGTTTCTTCATGTGTTTTGATTTGGATCAGAATCTAAATACAGTTGTTTATTTTATCACATTTTACTTCCTGATTGATATCCAGGCAGCAACATGTTGTGATGTCTCAAGCTGCTCCTGACATTTTAAGTGATCTTTGGAAAAGGAATCACTTTAATTTGCTTTTCTTTTTAAGAAAGGTGCACCGCTATTATTGTGAAATCATAAACCGATTAAATAATTAAACTCTTGTGATGAAAATGGAGAAGTAGAAAATGGTTCTTTAGAAACAAATAAAAACACAATTAAAAATCAATTATTTTGTGTTTCCTCAGGAGTAAATAACATGGAGAAGAAACTGGCTGAATACAAGTGTGACACCAATGAAGCTATATGTCTGAAGCTGGGTATGTTTACTTTTGCTTTATTTTATATGTATTGTATATTAATATCGTTACACCTGTGCAGGAATTAACTTCTGTTTTCACACAATCCCGTCTCAGTTCGCTTTCCGGAGGATGTTGAGGATGATGGCACTACGTTCCACCCCGAGTACAGCCACCAAGTTTATGGGGATGAGTGAGTATTTTTTGTCTGCATTACTTTTTTTTATTTATCATAAGGATGCAGAGCCACTCTGCCAGTAACAACCAGTTTAATTAATTGACTTTTAGCAAACATCAAGTAGCAATATTGAGTAGGGATGACCCTGATGTTTTTAAATGTATTAAATTTGTCTAAAAGGTGTCCTGTTGGCCTGTTAACACTAATAATTGTCAAGGAGAGACATGAACTTTGAAATGGAAATATCTAAAAGCTGTTTATCGTTGCATGAATTCAAACTAATGAACACTAGCTAATTTGTGAAAGGTGCTGTAGGCAAGGACACATCTACTTCTGTTGAAAATCTCAGTGAATATTTGTCATATAAAATAAAATATGAACTGGAAATATGAACCTACGCACACGCAGTGCTGCATCATCATGTTGCTTCAGGAAGCTAGAAATACGGTCTCGTATGAACCAACCCAACAGCATTAAGATCTAGAAAGCAAAGCGCTCTTTTCCATTTTCACTCGTCATTTCATATATATTTAATTTTGTGATTCATTCATATGTTGTATTTTTCTCAATCCAGTCCTTTTAATATTGAGTCCCTGCCAATACAAAGTGTTTCAAAGCAGGTTTCGTAGCGGATACAGGGAAGTTTAGTCTCAGCTATGCAAAGATTAAAACATAAACACAGGTCTCACATGTTATTTCAGTATCACAAAAAGCTCCAAAGAGTCACGTTATAAGCCTCGCAGAGACATTGCAGCTTAATACGTCATTGACACCTGTGTCTGTGTAGGCTTACAGTAGTGTGTCTGTATGCATATCATGCAGGGATTGGTTATTTTTGCACTTGCTGTAATCAGCTCAAAGGGAACCCAGTAATTGGGGCATTAATTATTTCAGCGAGCGTAATTGCTTGTAAAGCTCAATCACACAGTTGCATAATGGTGAAATCTATTTTGCCATAAACTGCCAGTGATGCAGTGGTGAAAGAAACAATACAGCTATGTGAAGTGAGTGGCCAGACTGACAGTAAGCATTTATCATCTGTTAATGAATGTCATTAAATAGGAATAATCAGATGTTTATTGTCCCCCTGATATGAGTTTATCCCGGACTCTACACTACATAAAAGTGGCTGCTGTTTCATTGTTTTCTGATTACAAGTCACTGTCTTAGTTTAAATAAAATAAAAATGTTAACGCTGTTAAGATTTGTAATGATTCCAATCACTTTATCCGCAGTGAGGTTGCTTTTGGATACAAAGGTCTTCAGATACAGCTCTTCTACACTGCTGGAAACCTGAGCACCCTCTTCAAAGTGAAATATTCCTCAAAAGTCACTGAGATGTTCGATTGCGTGGAGGTAGGACATGCTTTTTTGAAACTGTATTACTATTAGTGCTGTTGCAGCATCACCGTTTACTTGTGTCACCAATTTTCTTGTTATTGTAATAATGATGGGTAGCCATGTAAGGGATGATGTACAGTGTGTTGGGGGGCCTGCATCATCCTAAATGGGTTTGCAATAAAGGCCTGTGCATTGTACATTACCCCTCTTATTACACAGACACAATAGATACTACCTCCTTCAGAGTCCGTGATCAGAGCGACGTCCATAGCAGCGATCTGCTGTTCTGAAATAACGTAGAATGCTGTAATCAACAAAGCTGTGTAATGAGTGGTGCTAATTCTATACTAGTTTAAACAAGATACGCCTTAAAAATGCACAAACACCTGCTGAGATATGAGTTTTTTTAATCCAAAGATGCTCATGTCAAGCATAATGTTGGACTTCCACTGATGAGGTGGCTAAAAACAGGGATTCACTGGGTTGTTAATGTTGCTCTTTGACTGCTGAATGTAAGAAGGCACGTGTTTGCTACAGGTATGCCTGAATATTAGACATGTTTGAGAAGGCACTCCAGCATCGCATCCATTACGCAAATCATTGTAAACAAATCCGTGCTGAGGTTAGGTGACAATCAGCGGGAGGTTGCAAGAAAAAAAATTCAGAGGTAAATGATTAAAAGAAATATGGCACAGCTGTAATGTGATTTGGGCATCCCGTCTGCTTAAGGAAGATGCTGTTGAGGGAGGCCACCTAAAGGTCTGTGGCCTCTCTGAAGGATCCCCAGGGTGCCACGGCTGAGTGACACTGTATATTAGACAGTTGTTGACTGAATGCTTCAAAGTGGAAGATTGTTCTATGACCAAAATCAAGCCCCACCATGAAGCCTGATGGTGGCAGCCTCATGCTGTGGAGATGCTCTTTTGCAACAATTTGTGAAGCTTGACAGCAAAAATGAAAGCAGTGAATTACAGAAAAAAATCCCAGAGGAAAACCTACTGTGAGATAACTGCAAGTTGGGAAGAGATTTAATCTCAGTTGCCTGTTTGTTAGGAAGGCCAAGGTGAAACTAACAAAACAACCCTGCAATACATATTACCATCATCCAGGTTGTAATGTTTGACTCTTTACATTCATATTACTTAATATAAAGATTTGTTTGTACTATGCCATTAAGGAGACTTTTCTGATGACCGCCATGATTCAATATTGCGAAACCATAAAACATATTCGTAGCATGCTGGTAAACTGATGGGAAAAAAGACATTTTGTGCATTTTGAGAGTAGATTTGAAAATGTTAGTTTTCATACCCAGTGTCAAACATAATTTGTGTTTTTGGAAAACTGACAGCAGGCGACACCAACATTGAAAAAATGGAACGTGATTTTATTTTTATTTGTCAAAATGTTTTGGAAAAACTCAATAGCACACCAGAGTACAGAAGTAGATCTGAAGTTTGTGTTTGACAAGCAAATACTGGGCAGTTTTCCTGAGTGGTTGCCTCCATAGTTGATTGACAGAAGGATTGTGTGATCAGTTATTCTTTACATTCTTTTATCCCTAAAGTGTACTTTTGTGGGCAGTTTTTGGTACTTTAATGTTGCTTCTTTACGTACTGAAGTAACTCGGAGCCTTTCATGCTGGTGGCATTATTCCTGTTCTCCTGTTTGTTTAGATTAAATCTCAGCCCACTGTGGCTCACTGTGCCGTAACACTAATCCTACTGCTCCCTGTCAGAAGAGAAGGCTTTTAAAAGGGCTTTTGGACGTGGGGTCTAACGTGAGGCATTGATTTTTTTCTCTTTTTTTTAAGAGGTTTGTGTGATTGAATCAGCAGGAGGAGTAATGTGACACGATTGGATATCTTGTACATTTATTTCCAGTAGCAAATTGTTGTTTGTGTAAGCTGATCTTCAGCAGGTTTATAATATTCTTTATTTTATGTGATGATGAATGCGTTGTATAACTATTTTATTCCCCTGATGAATTGACAGTTTAATGTTCTACCGAGTTGCAGTCCTTACTATGTAAAACGTTCTACCTTTTTTTTTAATTGCCCCACATGAGAATTTCTGCATCATCAATGGCCAGTATTTGGACAAAAACGGACAGTTAAGCGACATGCTTTAATGTCCTGGTAACTCCTCCTGAGACTTGACAAAAGGCAGCTTTGAAAATCTCCTGAAGCTGTCAATACAGCAAACATGCAAAAGGAATAAGAAGTAGCGAGGGCCCCTATTGAGGTCAGATGATTCAACTCTGGGACATCTGTCCTGTCTGCAAACAGCAGGGGCTCCCTCGCTGGACAATGTGGCTTTCAACTGGTTGTAGTAGAATCAATTTATAAACTCACCAGGATTTGGTGTTTCTGTGGATGCACTCAAATTATAAATAGCCCCATGTGACAGCAATGGTTCCTTCCGATAGGCATTCGACATCACTTTCATCTCTGGTCCCCCCCCCCAAAAAAAAAATGCCATGGCAACCAATTGACTTTTTTTTAAACCTGAAGAGAGCCATTAGATTTTTTTGGGGGGGGGACATAGTTTGTAGCTGATATTCAAACTGAAATGTGATGGCTGGCTTACTGTCTGTGTGTGGCACTACTTTTAGTGTTCAGCGTTGACCCCTGAGTGTTCACCTTGTTAAGGGTTTGAGTGCAGCTGGTGTAGAGGTAGAGAGTGAGGGGAGCAGCAGAGTTCAGGCTGCATCTGAAGAGGGTTTGTCTCTGAGTGCATGTGGACGGTCGCGGTGCAGCTGGTGAGAGAAGAGAACGAGAGACGAGGGAAGGCCGAGATGGAGTTTATGCAGCTGCCATGTTGATGCAAGACTCTCATCATCGCATCACCTTGTCCCCTATAACGCCAAACACACTGTAGTGCTGGACCTCTCACAGAAAACGCTGTTTTTTAGGAAACCAGACCTTTTGTACACCTGGGCTGGAAACTAGTCATTATTTCTATTACATTCATAATCAGTGTGGAGGTGTAAATATGCTTTAACTTAAAAAAAAATATGAGCCAATACTTAACAAATGACTCTAAACAGAAAAATATTGACTGCAGACATTGAATGTAGTATGGTGTTTGGTTTAGATTAAACAGATGAAATAACACCAACACAACAAATTAGATAGTTTGTAGTCCCTTTGTGGTTATTGTTAGAAATCAAAGACATTAACAAAATGTTCTAAAGGGACTTTTGTTGAGTTATATTCATGCCAAACTATGGCATCTTTTCTGGAAGGCTGTGCAATTTAGCGTCTAGTATGTAGGAGAGTGCTTGGGACAAAGGGACTTGTTTGTCCATGGCCTTTTAAGTATGGTCCTTGTTCCTTAGAAATGTGACTGAACAATTACAATGGTTAAGAGGCATTCAGCTGCAGGTGCATTACTTCCAGTTAGATATTAGCTGATGTCTGAAAGGGAGGAATTAGCAGTATGTTGTATTAGCCTTTTGTAGTGCATTTTGCTCAGACCTTCTTCATTTCCCAGTTTTCAATGCTGAGCAGCAAGGGCCTCTGTGCTGAAATAATGCCCATCATGCATGTAAATGGTGTGAAAGGGCTGCTTAGCAAAGTGTTCTCATGTCAATCCTTGTGGAAATGGATACAATGCAAACATTACAGCTGAACTAACCACGGGTTGCACTGAGTAAAAAGTCCAAGGGTAGGGCCCCTTTGTCTCCGAGGCTCTTTGAAAAAAAGCAGGGGCAAATTCATTTGATTGGGTTCACTTGGCAGGATTAGAGGAGAGGCCTCTATTATGGATGCCCCAAAGGTTTGTTAAGTTGAGATCAATTCATAAGATTTTATTTCCCAGTGAGAAGCAGAAATGTGTTTATTGTGGCAACTTCATCTGATATTCATGGTTTAACATAAGTACTAAATGTACTGATTTAAGTGGTCTTTTCACTGGGGGTGGGGGGGGGGGGGCATGATGGTCTCTGCTCAGCTGACATTTTAATTGCCTAATGGTTTTCTTTTCATTCCCACAAAACATATATGCTTCCAGTTTTATTTAGATGATTTACTGCACTTTTCCCAACTCTTTCCTAAAACAAAACATGTCTTTCAACAGACAACCTGTGTACAAATCAGCATGTTTAACATTTGAATATATTAGAAAATCTTATCATCCTGATCTATTTGTTTGATGATTAAATTCATGCACATTGTGTTATTCAGCCAGATGATATTGAAGGGAAGATCCGAGAAATCGTTCCCGCTGGGTTCACCTGCAACACTGACGACTTCATCTCACTGCTGGAGAAGGAGGCCAATTTCAAGCCCTTCGGCACCCTGCTTCACACGTACACAGTCCACAGCGAGGAGGCAGGAGAACTCACGTACCAGATTCACAAGGTACGAACATCACCCAACAATTTTCATATCAGTTTGTTTAATTTTTATACTTGCTGTTACTCTTACGATTTAATAGCAGGGATGCGATTTTACTCTAAACCATATCGTGTATATATATATACTTATTTATTTTTACCGTATTTGCCCCAGGCTGATATCACAGGCCCAGGATTCCAAGAGTACCACGAGCGCCTGCAGACCTTCCTCATGTGGTTCATAGAGACCGCCAGTTTCATCGATGCAGACGACGATCGTTGGGACTTCTTTCTTGTGTGAGTGCCCTCCTTAATTGACACCATACCCCCCCCCCCCCCCCCACACCCTCCTCTATGCCCACCCCTACCCTAAAGCCTTTATTGTGTCATTGAAAAACAAAGCCCCCCTTTGTGGCGCTTGTGACCAATTACCAGGCCAGTTTGATTATATTTCTCCTGTAGGAGAATTGTTGATCAGGCAAGAGCTTCCTTTGTGGCAAAAGCCCTTTTCAAATTTTTCAGGGGCAAGAGCTGAATTGAATACTGTTGTCTTTTGAATCACTGAACAATGTCTTAACAGTAAAAAGAGCCTCTGCCAGTGTTTTCTTTACCCTGGCAACTATTAATACTGACAATGGGGAAAATGGACTGAAGTGATTTTGAGGAGCTCAGTCCTTCCTCCAACCCCTTCTCTTCCTCTAAGTTGCAGTACTCCAATTAAGTGCATAATGTATTCAGGTTGTAGCAGGTGTACCAATCGGGGCCTGGCTGCTCTAACATGCTGATGTGGGGGGGAGACACGAGAGCAGGGAGGCTAAAATGGACACTGCATGGGAGTGTGCCTGTAATTGACCTGTTTGCCTTTGTGTTTTATCTGCAGATTTGAAAAGTACAATAAAGATGGGGAGACTCTCTACGCAACTGTTGGCTACATGACAGTTTATAATTACTACGTGTACCCAGACAAAACCCGACCACGTGTAAGGTAATTGCTGGGGCAGCACGTGCCTTCCCTTTCTTTTGTATGAAAAAGGAGTGGAAAATTATACATTTCTTTATCCTCTACCCAAAGAGCCCAAATTACTGGCTTATATAGCCAACTATTCAACCAGATTTTGTTTCATTACCAAACCAGGGTGATTTGTATCTGAAAACAACTTTATAGATAAGCTTTTGATGTGATTTGATTTATTGCATTGATGGATCAGGATAACAATCTATTATTTCCTGCTTTGTGAATCAAAGCATTTCTGTTCCTGCTCAGATTTATTACGTAAATGAGTTTTGTGGCTCATTTTGAATAAAGCGGTTTCTCACTGGCTCTGTGTTTGCATGTATGTCTGCCCTTCAACTAAACAGCCAAATGTTGATCCTGCCTCCGTTCCAAGGAGAAGGTCATGGAGCTCAGCTTCTGGAGGCAGTACACAGATTTTATTGCAGCCTGCCCAAAGTGCAAGACATCACAGGTGAGCAACTCGAGTTTCAGCATTCGCTGCATTGAAGAAGGCGTGGATAAGCATTTAATCCGATAACATGTCTCCCACAGACCGTTTAAATGATTTTTCTCTGCAGTTGGTGGATCCATGGGTTGTGTTAATTTAGAAGGATGGCATGTATACCAAAATGTGCTACAGCTCTATTGAAACTAGTTGGATCGAAATAGTTTTTCTTTGCATGGAGACGGAGGATGAATACTAAAGAGGCATCCTTTGAGAGAGGAATCCTATTCAAGAAAGAACTTAACATTTAGTAGTTGAATAGGCAGAATGTTCCGGCTAACAGTCCGTCTGGCCTTTAGTAATATTTCTCCATTGTTAATTATAATTAGGTTCTTGTAAAAGTTTTGCCTTTTTAGTAGTCCCAAAAAAATGAATTCCAAGCAAAAACATTTATATGTCAGGTTTATTGCAAATGATTTGGAAACCACAGTTAACTCATTTGAAATGTGTGACGGTGTCTGTTATCAGCCGAAGATCCCTCTGAGAGCTACGTGAAGCTGAGAGACTATGTGCTGGTCAAGATTTGTCAAGGCCTGACGTCCTTCGCCGCGGACAAGCTGCACCTCGGCTTCTCAGCCGATATGGCCAAAGAGGCACAAGACAAGTTGAAAATTAACAAGGTGATGTATAAGGCTGCAACTATTTTTTCTTTTCTGTGTTATAGAATGTCAGAAAATCAAGCTTTTATTTGTAGTCAGGCAAATGTCATGAGTCAAGCCTATCTCAATTTTATAGAACCCCAAAGTGACGTCTTTAACTTTTAATATTTTCATCCAAATATTCAATCCAATAACAATCCAAAACCAAACGGTTCAAATATCAATTGTACAGTGATTTTCATATTTCATTTTACGTATAATTTATAAATGAACATGTTATGCCCAACACTAAAGAAGAGAAATTGGTTATGTTTGCTGCTTTGCCCTAAATACTATTTGATTCTATGCATCTTCATGTCACAAGTTATCATAGCGTGGAATCTGTGACCTAAATGGACTTTGTAGTAGTTTTTTCTTGAGAAAACTCTATTTCCCACAAGATGTTGTGGGAGGACCTTGGACCCTGTTGCGGGGTCTTGGGGCACGCTTCCCCCGGAGAAAACTTACACCAAGCTGACGCACTTTGAGAGAAAAATTAAGAGACTAGATAGTTTCTGCTCAATTTTGTGCTTTTCTAGCTGTGGTGCAACGTAACCAAGTACATTTAGACTACTCAAGTAATGTACTTGAGCACAATTTTGAGATACTTATGTAGTTTTATACTTGTAATTCACATCTCGGAGGGAAATGTTGTACTTTTTAACTTCACTACATTTATTTGACAATATTAGTTACTACTTAAGTTACTTTGCAGATTCAGATTCTTGAAGAAAGTCTCTCACCCTTGCTCACCAAACATGGTAAACGAGATGGGGTCCATGTTTCACGAAGGGTTGGGTGGGTTGAGGGTGAGGACAGCCCGGCCTGGTTAATAGTAACACTGGGAACGGACTTGGACTGAACTAGACTTGGGTGGTCCGCCACTGTCTAGGTAATTAATGTGAAACGCTGGATAACTACAGGCCTGATTTATTATAAGTCCCATGTCCCGTAGCCATTGTGCTGGAGAAGATGTTTAGTGCATTTAAAAAATATATTTTAATTCCGTTTCCCCCCCCTTTTCAACAGAAACATGCGAGGCGAGTGTATGAAATCCTGCGTCTGAGAGCAACAGACATGAGTGATGAAGAAAAAGCAAGGGAGTACCGTTTAGAGGTGAAGAAGAGGCTATTTGGACCATACAGGGTGAGGTTTTAATCATCACAGCTTCAGACTGGTTTATGGCCAGTTCATACTTTCATTCCACACTCGTGCACCTGTAGCTGGTTTGCCAAGAAGACAAGAAGAAAACAATGCTGCAGTGCATTACCACTACCTACTGGAATGGAGTATGGATCGGGAAATGCACATAAATAGAATGCTAGACCAACGCAGACACTTGGTTGTAGTGCGAATGGTACCTTATGAATGCATGCCTTCAGCTATTGCAGAAAGTCTATCCAATGCTTTACGTGCCAGTGGGGAGAAGGGCCTACATGTGTCATGAAAAATGACTTTCTAAATGAGCGATTTCCTGATATATTCATAACTAAATGTGAACGTCAACTTGCTATCAAACAGGAATCCAATGAGAAGTCTTTGTTCGCATTACATTACAGCTGTTCAGTTTCTGAAGTAAAGTGGCCGTGTGTGGCACACCCCTGATCGGCTTACTGCTACACATCGTCACTATAATGTTACCTTTTAGAAGTGCAAAAAAAAGTATCTTCAGTCCCCCTAAAATTGCTAGTGCTGTATTGTTACAGCCACAATAGGGCGCACTAGGCGTCTGAGGCTTTGCTGCTGCTGGAGCTTTTTTGTAGTCAGGCACATGTCATTAGTCAAGATTTGCATTTCTTTGGGGGAAATATTTTTCATGAAAGTGTGTTTGAAGCACTTTGACAAAAAAAAAGAAGCTGCCTCTATTCAGAGTTCTGTAGCTTTACTATTGAAGGCGCCTTTCAAATCTCATCAGAAAAACAGTGCAATTTTATAAATTTGCTTTTGTCATTTTTCTCATGTTCTCCTGGGCAAATTTGATTCGAGTTTCAGAGATTTACCGCAACAGACTCAAGCTTCGTGAACAGGATATGATAAGCTTCTCTGATTCTGTTTTACCAGACTTGACAGTGGGAAATAGTGAGTGGATCGTTGTGCTACAACATATAACGCCCTACATCCTGTTTGCTTGTGACATCTTATGTTTGAGCTGCTCACTGAGACTCTGCATACCAGCCATTAGAGAATTTGCTGTCAGCAGGGTAACCGCACTTCTCAAAAAAAGGCAGAATTTGACGTGGAAATGACCTATGTGGTGAAGCGGGAAGTAGGAATTCCTTGGGAGAGTGGCAAGGAGAGATCTGGTGGCCAGATGCAGAGCGTTTTTCCTTCCCTGAGGAGGTTTAGCATGTAGTTAGTCGAATGGCAGAAGCCGCTGCTTTCTGAATGTGAGGGGGATTATGCATTTCTGCTCTTACCCCTAATTCCCCAGTGACCACGTCTGTATGCATGTGCGTGCAGGATTTTTCAAGCACCAGATTTCACTCAACTAAGTGAACGTGTAGTTTGTCCGTCCATATCTTTCAGCATTCTGATTTCACTACAGATGTTTATGCCACTATCTGCTACGGCATGCTTTATAAAAGGTATAAACTGTAACTAATGGATTCATCAATTGTTAATAAATACATTCCTAATGCTTTAAAGATCAGCAATAATCCATTAATAGCAATTTGTTGTTTGCCAGGTACATTGCCTGGTCTACATCCATATCTTGCATCACGTACTTTGTCTTGTTTAATTAGCTATATAATTCATCATGTGACATGTAGTTAGAAAGAATAGACATAAAAAATGGTGTGTGCAAAGTTATGATACCCGTGTGTTTCATATCGTAGTATATGCTGGTCAAAACAAATATTTGTCTCCAGTTGTTAAGACCTGTTGTCATAAATATAGTGTCCATACTTGATGAAGTATGCACATGTCAGTGTTCCAATATACCTGCAATTAGTTGTAGCTTATATATCCATTATTGCATATTCCGAGTAAGTAGTACCTGAATTTATGAGTTACTAAGCTGTATATGCCTTTGGAACTGGTGTAATTCATTTCACACCTCACCTGTGTGCGCTTGTGCTCTTAATGTTGTGCAGAAGAATCAGAGGGAGCTGACGAAGATGAGGAAGTGTCTTCGGCCAGAGGAGCTGGTGTCCCACATGGATCAGATGGACACCCAGACGCAGCACGAGGAGCTGGAAAAGAGTTATCAGGTTGTTGTGGAAGACTACAGGAGAATCATCGAGAGGATTGCGACACAGGCCTGATCGGGCTCAAGAGATGCTGCTAGCCTAGAGCTCACCGCTCTCATACAGGTGGTCTGCCCTGTCTGTACCAAGCCCACATCACCACAGACTTTAGCTGCAACCAGGAAGAAACTCCCCTGACAATAATCACTGTTTTAATTAAAAGAGTGTTACAGATTTATTGTGGCTGTCGGTGGATAGATCGCAGTGGAGAAGAGCTGTCTGTCATCCAGCTGATGTTAATGTCGTTGCCGCTGGAGGGTTGAGACTTCCTGTTTGTCCCATGAGTGTAATCGCATTGTGTGGGATTGACTGATACGTTATATTTCACAGGTTATTTGAGGTCCACTGCCTTGCAGAGAAACCCTGCTTCTTCTCCATCGTAGACAATTTTTTAAGATCTTTTGTCAAAACCATTCCCAATGTGTGTTTTGAAGCACTTCATACTGAAAATAAAAAAAGCGTTTTGTATATTGCTCAAATGGTGTGATTCTTAATGAAGATAATAAAAACAAAAATACAGATAGCAGTCCAGTAAATCCTGACCTGATGATTTTCACAAATCTGGGAACCAAGAAGATTCCTATCAAGTGACATCCATGCAGTAGTTCAGGTATTTAAAAAAAAAAACGAAAAAATAATGTGAGGATATATCAGGGACATTTAACTCCATTCCAAAAGTTTCCACCTGGTGGTGGCGCTAGAAATTCATCTTCTTGGGAACATGAACGGAGACCTGCGTGCACAAAATCTCATGATAATCCTTTAAAAAAAATGTCAAAATATTTCAGTCTGGGTCAATGTTGTGGTCGCTAACATCGTTTTATCCCACGGATGTTTATTCCCCCTTTGTCGAAACCTGGCGCCTGCATTACCCACAATGCAACTCCGACACTACCATCCGACAGTTGGATCGGGATTCTCGTTCGTATGCTAGCAGCGGCTAATGTGAAGATGAGGAGCCGTTACAGAAGTCTGGTAAGCGCTCTTCTTTCTAACTGAAACTGATTTTTAAATGTATTTTCAAACTTTTAGTCTACGTGCCGCACCCTTTGGAGTCACCACTATGTTTATAATACGGTTTGTCTTGTATAGTATTAGGAGTAATGCTAGTTAGCCTGTGTAGAATTAACCTGCCCTGCTACAGTGAAACCTGTTAGCCAGCCGAAACTCTCCAAGTTTAGGTACTTTCACCTTCAGACACGCCTTGTTAGCAGCATTATTTTTCTTGAATTAGACCATTTCATAAAGTCTGAAGGGTGTAAAGTTATTATCTGTAACATAATGCAGCCCAGACAATTTTTGGAGCTCACATGCCATATGCTGCCTTCAAGTCGGAATTACGAGAATGTCACGTTCAAGTGCTTTGTTGTCGGGACCAATTGAACAAAAATGGCGGACGTAAGGTTTGCTGTTACCTATGTATTGGGGAAATCCTTTTGTGATTCCATAATGATCAAAAATGACATATCACATAAGGAACGCAACAGTGGACATGGTAATGTCAGCAAATGTTATAATTCTGCACCGTGCTAGCAGACTATTGTCCATTTGTTATGGATATCTTTGGAATATATAGATTACAATACACTAATACCAGCTAATACTTCAAAATAAAGAATTACATACCATCCATTAATGAACCTGTCCTCTTCTCTGCCGGCCATGTTTAAAGGTTCTGGTCACCCCAACTCGAGAACTCGTGATTGAGGGGGGCATTCATGTGCAATTTCCAGTCAGCTACTGTATTTACCATAATTATGATACCATGTGAAGGCAGGAATAGTTATTCTCAAGCTCCCCCTCCAGATTTCATATTAACTACCATATTAATCACAGGCTTTTGCATGTGAGTATTAAATGATGTCTTCCATAGAATACTTAAACGGTCATTTCATTAAATTCCTCCTCCTTCCCTGTTAAACCCAACAACGGATCAAGCTGAGCTCCAATTGTCCCATTTATGAGTTAAATAACATTTTCTTTCAGCCCCTGTACTTGTAATTTATATTTGACATGTTGTTATATTGTTACTTGATTGGCATGGTGTTGTATTAATGTTATTTCACTTATTCCTTGTATTCTGTTTTGAGGTACAACAGTAGGCTGTATTTTTTATTCTTATTTACTTCCAGATCTTAAACTGATAAATCATGTGTAATTGCAAAGAAAACATCATTGAGTTTTAATGATTTTAATTATCTTGTCAGGGCCGTAGAAATGGAACAGTTGAACACTTGGATGCCATCTAAATGAGGTGTAGAATATCAAGGAGACATCATATAGGACTTGAAATATCAGTGCATAATCCCTTGCTATAGATCCCAAATGGCCTGATTAAGGCATTTTCCAGTATGTGTTTTATATATTTGAGCCATTTTTAGGGATTTTGTCCAGGGCCCCTCTCACAGCTAATGCAACTTCTGATTGCCACTGACGTTGAGTGTTACACTAATGAGTATTATGGCTTTCAATTGAAAACCTTTGTGCCACCGTATTGCCCCCGCTTGTGCAGATCACTGCGATGAATACCCATCATACTTTATGATACTTTAGCACATTGTCACTAAATGAAAGCTGCCGGGTCAATTTTCAATTTTTTTCTCCCTCTTCACATGAAACAAGACAAAACCTTGGAACCCTTCACATCTCTAATTCAGATTGATTGAATCCACTCGTGGCCACAAGGGGCCTCATCTCACTGTAGTTGTCTCTGTTTTTTTCTGCTGTGAGTGCACATTTCACATTGCACTGCACTGCCTCAGTCGACTGACCTAGCAGCGGGAAATGACATGACTGTTTAGTGGGCACATGTTCTGTCTCATTAATTCCACCTGCAGTACATGACTGTTTAATAGGGCCATCGTCAGGTTTTTATGCAGAACGTTGATGTACCTACTGCAGCTCTCACACATCCAGTGCTGAAGGAGAACCAACTAGTGTGGATGTGGATTGTTGTTGAATGATCTACAGGCCTCTCTGCAGTTGTCAGGAGGTTGTGAAACCCCCCTTTGCTCCTTCAGACCAGACAGTTGAGTTTTCAGGAGCTTAATTATTGCCCCCACAGGTCACACTACGGCTATCCTGAGCCCTCATATCCCATTGCACCTGTCAGCATGTAGTCCAACGTATAAAGTACATGGGGTTTTTTTTATTTTAAAGGAAAATCTTGGCATTTTGGTGAATCTGACGATCTTTCTTGCAAAGAGTCGCCGAGCAAACCAGGGGAGTCCCAACCAATAGTGTGACAGACACTGTGCACACACACACACTTATTTTTCACAACCTTCAGAATAAACTGTTGCAAGATTGTCATCTTACCTGAAAAATCTGGTTACTATGCTTGATTCCATCCCCCTGAAAATAATAAATAATACATAAATAAATAATCAGCAACGTTTCAACATTTTAAATGTATTTTCCATATTTTCAGTCCAAACTTAAAATCATGAAAAGGCACAGAAACCAAGCTGTTGCATCACCTGAAGTACTTATAAGTATATACAGTATGTCTGTTTTTCTAAAAAACAAAGCTACAACCAGGCTGAAAGTAGAATATTTAACACGTCGTCCATTCCAGCCTTCCAGTGGATCAAAATCTGCAGAAGGCAGTGCACTTTCTTCCAGAGTCGAGGCTATTACAGTGGATCCAGCAGTGGGCCCTCAGTTGCTGTGCTTTTGAAAGGGGGATACAGTCTGCCTATTTTGTTGTGTCAGAGTGGAGATGTGGGAGGTTGATTTATGTCTGTACCTGTCAAGGGTTTCAATCTACCCTCTCTCACTTTATTATTTCACCAGAAAAAAAAGAAGCAGTGAAACATCCGTTAATGCTTGCAGCTCCTCGCTTTACCCTATCATGTTTGAGCGAGTTTAATCATGCAAATAATTCCATGCAACTTACATTAAAGCGGGCAGAAAAACGGCTTAATGCCATTATTCTGTGAAATGACAACAGCAGTATCGAGCTTGACTTGAATATTTGGTTTCACCTGTTGGCGTTTCTGCTACTGTTACCTTATGGCGCCTCCACATCTCCCCACTGAGACAGACAGTGAGGGAGTTTTGGACTGGAGCCCAGCTGTACCGAGGGACCTGCTGAATATGATACCTGTGTGGAGCTCCAGCGTCTTAGCCCCCAGGTTCCCAGGAGAGAGCTTGGCAGGAAAGTTTGACTCCCCCTCCACTCCCCTCCACCCATTCCCCCTCCCACCATCGCTGCTTTTCTTATCGTGTTCACATTTCTTTTGTGCTCCTCGGTTACCCACATACCCCGAGGCTACTGAGCCCCCTCTTCACCGTCAGTGAACCTGGCCGGTCTCTTTTCTCTGCTAAATGAGTCCCCTTTAAGATAATGTTTGATGCGCTGACAGCAAGAACCAAAACAGTGTAAAAGAAACCGAGTTTGACATCTTTTAATTGTGCGTTAGAAAGCAGAGATTGTGGTTTCTTGGACTGCTTTCAGATCATGCTGCTGATATGGTAATTTGCTCAAGTGAAGGATGTGACGAACATGGCAGTGTTGATAGTTTAGTAGTAGAAGCCTTTAGTCCAGTCTGCTGGTTCCCAACTCCATTCTCTGTTTGTTGAGTAACTCGCATTTAACGTCCGCAAATATATAAAAATACGGGTTAATAATTGGGGTTTATTTTTCAGCAAAATGTTATTTCATATGGCATTTTTAATACCCTGCAATGAACAGAAACACATGTTCATCCTGATTTAGAATAAATGGCAGATGTGCATGAAATGAATAAGCCTTGAATGTACCAGATATTTTTCAATATTGTTTTCCGTGTGTACGACAAGAGCTTGCATGCGTGTGATCGCATCTGTCGATTAAATGATTTGGGATCATGGTGCAGTCGAGCGTGTATTAAGCCAGATTTCTATTCAGATGACATTAAAATACAGTGATGTTGCTAGGTACGCGTCCTGCGTCCCTGACGCATTAAAATCTGAAAGGACGCACTAAACTCACTATCCATGCGTCCCGGGGACGCACCTCATTTTTCCCATGAAAAACGATACATTGTGAACATTAAACAACTCGTGTTTAATCACAGTAACTGGCAAAATAAACCTTGTTGTTAGCAGACCGGACAGCGCTGTTTCAACCCTCTGCGCATCTACTCGGCGCAGACGTGATCCCCTGTACAAAGTATCGCAACATGCTAATTTAGCCGCTACCAAAACAACTAGCTCGTCACCGCTGATTTCATTTCAATAATTAAAAATACGAACTTCATAGTAAATAAACCCACGTTTCCACTGCTCGATGCTGTGCTCATTCGTGTACACCAAAAACATATCTGCATCATTTCATTTTTCTCAAAAGACTTTCCACTGTGTTAGTTATGTTTCATTTTTTAGCTAATCAGGGATGTGATTCTTCCGGATAAATTCGGAAATCCGGCTTTTCGGCAAGGCACGGGTCATAATGACCGCTCACGCTGTCAACGGTTTTTGTGCCTCTGATTCATGTCTTCGTGTCACTCCGCAAGTAGTGCGCATTGTCGCGGTGGAACTTCATTCAAAGCAGAGCAAACCAAAGTCTCCGCTGTGCTTCCCGACCACGGGCTAGAAGCTGAAGCAGGAGCGGTTAACTATGGAAATGAGGAGAACATGACTCGCCCTGCCTCGTCGGCATGCAAACAGTAATCAGGAGTAAATGCTAAACGCCAGTGATAGACTCGGGTGCTGAGCTCTCACCCAGCGCGTGTGGCCAAGCTTTCTCCCCCTTCTCCACCTCACATGAGATGGGGAGAGAAGTCCCCCCCTCCCAGGTGAGCTGCTTCTCCAAAATAAACCAATAGCGAAGCCCGTTAGAGGGCGTAGCACGTACGAAATAGAAGTAGAGTTAAACATCTATTTAGAGTACAAATTAATAAGAGTAATTATTGTAATGTAAACATTATCAAATTTGATCTTTTTTTTCTGCTTGCTGAGCCTGAACATTGATTACCATCTCCCAAAATGCAGTGGAAGACTGTAATAATAATAGATAATAAATAAACTACTATTAGGTGATTTCTGTCATCTTGTTTTGTCTTGTACAGGCTTTAGGGATGAGCTGGTCTTTTGTGCAATTTCTATATGCCTATTGTCTTTAACCTGCTGATACAATGCATTGGTAAATAATAAATATTTAAGTTAAACAAATCTTACAATTTTCTAGTAGTCCAGATTGATGCATTTAATTGTTAAAATTGACAACATTTTCTTCCAGGGGACCCCCCCCCCCCTAGTTGTACCCGGTTTTTTCAGATTTGGAATTTTATTTGTTTAATTTCAGATACATTTTGAACATACATGTTCAATGAATATATCCGTTTATTATAACCATATCATACCACCATCAAAGGAGTTTAACACTCAATACAATTTAAGAAATAGAATAATATAAGAAAGAATTCCTTTTTTTTAACTGGGGAGTCGGGACCCATTGAATTTCCCAGGGACCCACTCAACTCACCACCTGTGGGTCCCGGGGACTCATTACATTGAAAACCTATCAACATCACTGAAATAGATCACTTAGTGCACATAAAGCACTGGATTTTGTTATGGTGATTGACAGCGAGTGAACAGCCGCTGACGAGACTCGTTATTTTTGTCACTAGTGATGCCTGTTTATAGAAATCATGCCCCCGTTTTCTTTTTGTTGGGCTTTTTTTAATTGACTTGAACAAACGCAAACGGCCCTATGAGTTTTGAGTCATCATGCTACACATAATCATCAATGACTGGAACCTGCTGTGGCATTTGATTTTCATTTACTCCATGCACAGTACTAAAATATGACATGACAGCATCTTCCAGGAAGTTTGTTGAAAATCCATGGAGGACTAATTTTCAATGTGTGGTTCAAGAAGAAAATCAGTCGTGAGTTGTTATTATTAGTTGGAAGAACGGGAAACATTCATGTGTCAATGTGCTGCACGGCATGGAGGATTTAATCGTGAAGTTATTTCTGTTTTTAATAAAAATCAACAGAAAACATTTAGAGTGGGTTTTCTGTTTTGATCTGCACATGAATGGCCTCCTTGACTGGCTGTTATTTCTCAACACTGACTTTTTCTTGTACAGCACGACCTGCCTGCGTATTAATCTCTTAAATGAGCCATGGCGTGGAGTTGGATGAACATGTGCTTTCCTAGATGTAGTTTTCTAATTAAAACCGTCCCATTATGCTGTAATTAGTGCTATCTGAGGCTGGGACGGAGCCATATGGGAGGGGAGCGAGAAGTCAGACCAAGATGGTATCGGGGCCGAGGAGACAGGAAGCCTCTGTGTAATCTTGTCAGGTTGGAGATTGAGGCCGCCATCAAGCCGAATGGACTGAACCATACTTGTCCGCTGCTGTACTGTAGCTTCAGAGCGAGTGTACTGAACTGCCGTGAACTCGTTATCTTCGCTGTTTCCACAGAAGCCTGGCTGTCACCTGGGTGTTTACATGCTGGAATACTTTGTATACGAGGAGAGGAGCGTTATGGTTTTGAGTACGAGTTTCTGAAGAGATATGTGGTTAGTTTATGTCAAAACAGAATAGAATAAACGTGTGAGGACAGGTTGCTCCTATGGGAACTTTCTCTTCATATGTGATCTCAGTTTCAACTGCTACCCTGCGATCACAGGCAATTAAAATGTTATTTGGCTGCAGGGTAAACAGACGGGGAGCGATATCTATTTCAAACTGAAACGTTGAAGTAATAGATGTAGATCTGCTTAATAGGAGGGTTTTTTTTGCTCTCAATTTCACTGATGACTAAATGAAATACAGTAGTGGAGGGCCCTTCAGAAGATGAATATGTCGGTGGGGGTGACTGCCACCTACAGTAGAATGAGAAATGCTCAGTAAACGTTAACCGTACACAAGGAATCGGGGGATAGTGAGAAGACTGCTATTAAATTACACATATGTCACTCACAATGTGATAACCAAACACTCCCAGGACCCTGGTCTGAAACGCTGCGACGCTCTCACAGTGTTTTTTCCAGCAAGCTTACTAAGTAAATAGGAATGCTGCACACAGACACACACTGACATTTGCCAGATGCTCTGTGCTAATTAGGGCCAAGCATTCCCCCTCGTATGGAGTGTGTGAGAAACCACAAGTGCACCGCTGGCCGACCTGCAAGACCTGACGAGGGCGGAGCTCGGTGTTTGCACTCAAAACGTTAGAACATAACAAATTCAGGATTGTTATTCAGAGCAGGAATTTGTTGTTTCAGGTTTCGTGCAAGAGAAGCAAGTTTTCTTTGATGTAAGTTACAATCTTTGACTGAGATCCTAAGATCTGGAAGCTAAATAAACCATTTACATTGTATTTTACTCATAAACATGAATGCTAAATCCAACCCAATATCTCCCAGAAGCTCCAGCTTGATGCCTCAGCAGATATTGCCTCTCCACTCTGTCATTTAAGATACTTACTGTCTTGCTGTTCAGTGCTGCCTGTGTGGGTGAGCCACAGCAAAACACAGGTGCCGAGAAGCGAAATGCTTTTGCCTCGTTATTTTCAGCAGTTTACCATCACCACATTATCCTTTCCAGGTATGACATTCATCATTTATCATCTAGCCTCCACATTTTCAAATCTAAACCTCCATACCGCCTACAAGCTTCCAAATATAATCTGCCCATATCCAAAGATGTGTCCCTCCCCCCCACATAATGACCCACTCTGCAAACCCTCCTCCACCCCCCAAAATGGTGGTGGTGGTGGTGGTGGTGGTGGAGGTGGGGTACTAAGCAGGAAGTGAAAGGAGACCTGAAAGCTCCAGCCACCCACAGACCCACCCCTCACCCCTCCTCACCCTGCTCTCCCAGGCTGCAGTGTGGCTTTGTGTCCTGGCTCCTGTCCAGGTTCTGGTGCTGTGATGGGGAGGGTCACGCTTTGCGTCTGACCCCGGGCCTGCATGTTGGATGTTGTTATTATTAGTGCTCCGTGCCCCCCGGGCGGGCAGTCCCCAAAGCGGGACGGACTGTCGGGCTCTGGAGAGGCTCTAGACCTGGAGAACAGCTGTGCGGGTTAGGGGCTGCTGGGGCCCCCACAGTCCACTGAGGGAACCGCTGCTCTGGCCTGCCAGGAGGTACAACTGTTTCTTATACAGACTTACTGCACAAGTCATCACGCACTGCTAAACAGCAGGGCAACGCCGGGTTACTGGATACGCTGTCTAACAGCGGTTGCTCACCATAGTACAATATATGCAATAAATGACACTGTAGACAATATATACTGTGAGAAATAACTATTTTGTTAACCAAAAAACGTGCCATTTTACCATATCATCCCTCATATTTGCCTGTGACCCCTAAAAATGAAGCTATGTGTACGACTGATATCAAGTTATTCTCTTAGTGTGAAAACTAAATGTGATTTTTTGCTTGTGACATTTTTTTTTTATTTGAAGGTGTTTTATAGACATGGGGACATGAAAATAATCAGATTGTTTTTCTCCATCTGACCCCCAGGTTGGGCACTGTATTGTGAGCATTGTGAACAATGCAATTGGCAGGATGATAATCATTTTGTGGATTAAAAAAAAAAGATTTTTGTATTGGTGTGATGAAGTCCTTTGGTTTGATTTGCTCAATTGGCCAAAAACAAAATAGATTTTTCATGTAATTTGTCATATCACTTTATATATCTTTTTATTGTTTTTATTATATATATATTCGTTAAAGCCTTCATTTCATTTCAGCCCTCTTCTATTGTAACAGGTGCTCCAGTCATTGCGTGAACTTTGAATTTCTACATTTATTTTTAAATGTATGTCTCGATTCTATATAGGCTGCATAACTCACGCGCTGCGGACATGTGCTTTTATTCGCTGTCAGTTTCTTGCAGCTGTAGGAGGGCACAATGTATTTAAAAGCCCACCATATACCTCTCTACCGTCTTAATTCTGCCTATTCTTGGCAGTTCTGGAGGGGGCTTTCTAACTGTGTAAATAGCTCTGGAAATTGCGTGTGGCCTTTGACTGTCTCTGTAATTGCGTGACTCTTGCAGTATTTTGCTTGGCAGTCTGAGAGGTTAACCCCTGAGGGCTGGAGGCCTGGAGCTCTCCGTCTGACTGGCAGAGGGCTCCTCAAAGCCCCACTTGTTCACCTCCCAGCCCGGGCAGCTCTAAGCCGCTGCTGATCCTCTTTTAGACGAGAGGAAGAGTGGGCAGGCTGTTGCATTCAGCCATGGCTGAGGCTCTGCAGGGTGAAGCATGGAGTGTTACAGGGCCACACAGACACACCCAGCTCTCCCTGGTTGCACCTGGGCAGTGGGTAGTACTTGGAGCCTTGTCACCAACGCTAAACTCAGGTTTTAGCCATAATCAGATTATAGGGACACTGCTGCAGTAAGTGGTTGATCAGTTTCCATGCAAACCGTTTTCCCATATTCCCATGAAACAGTGGACTGTTCCTGTAGTTAATGATGTGCAGATGGATGCACTTAGTTTGGTTATATTGAGTGTTTGATGCATCTGTGCACTTAAATGTCAATTTAATGTATCACTGTTCATTTACAAAAATGCTCATTACAAAGCCCCAAAATGCACTTGGCAGCGGCGAAAATACGAGAGGGTCCGATTAGGAAAACTAATGTTGAGTGTAACCTTTCCAAAAACAATGTCGTGTCGAATTGATTTCATCATAATTCTGCACATCAATCCCGTATTTTGGAAGGTTTCACTTCCGTTGCGCTGTTGATGTTGAACGTCTTCATCTCGGAAGAATTCAGGGGGTCAAGTTTGGGACTGCAGAAGGTGCAGTCCAACCTGTCCGCGGTGATGGATGATGTTGCCGTATGAAATGGTCTGTAAAGATGCAGCCTTTGTTTTGGAGTCGCAGCAGAAACTGTAGAGAAAAGACAACTTGTGTAGTTTCCTCCTCGGGTTCCCACATTGTTCCCGCCAGCTCTGCTCCCCCTGGCCCTCGAGCATGACTCTCTACACCCCAGACAAAAGTGCACAGGCAGAAAAGAAATATCACGGCACAAAAGCTCTTTATGTAATGCTGTCAAGTTGCATTGATTTTTTTGTTCTCGTATATTTGATAGACAACATAAAATTGTTGCTTCGTGTCATGTCAAGCTGGGCCTCGGAGATCGCATCAGCTCTGCCTGTATCGCTCAATTCTTTGGTCCAAGTGTTTTCTTGGACCAGACGTGGCGGAGCGACGTTGACTGAGTCATTCATTTATGTGAACTCTGAAACGTTTGCCTTTTACGCAGCGACACACAAAAACAAACCGTTCTCCAGAAAGTCATCTTAAGTTAGTGTTTTTCTGACTTAACTTTGTATCCCCACATCACAAGGCAGCGTGGAATAAACTGAGACTGGGTCTGTTTCATCAGTGGATAGATGGTTTCAAGGACCGGAGCAGGAATGGGGTGCTGGTTTGTCTCTGGGTTTTTGTGGAGGATCAGCAGCTGTGTAATCAGACCTGGCTCTGACCCTACCTGTCCGGACGTTCCTCCACAACTTCCATCATGTCCATGTGTAATGCACACGCTCATGAACCACTGGTCGCGTGTAACCTCTGAGCTGGCTCGACCTGCAGTCTGATTTAGTGAGGATATATCAGTACTGTAGGAATTAACTTCTACCACCGTGCATTATTCTTTTTCCATAACATTAATCAGGGCTTTATTTAAACTTCCCCTGATTTACTGTTGGGTTGTGGGCACTTGAGCTGTGCAATAGATGGACAGATAACAAGAACCCCATAAAACACACTAGTACAATTTTGAGATACTTGAATATTTCTACTTTTACCCCTTTTTATATATTTTATATTTATTTATATACTGTTTATTCCACGGCGATTATCTGACAGATAAAGCTGGTTGTTACTGTACTTTGCAGATCTGACATACTAATATAGTAAAGATTAAACTATCCAGCAAAATATATACTAGTTAACATTCGCTTCACCTGAACCAATAATAACATTTTATAAACTATTCCACACAAAGGGAGAGAGCAGTAAAAAACCAAAGCAGAGACGTTGAGGAAAACAGGGTTCAAACTTTCAATAAATTATTCAATCTGGCCGGAAAACTGGAACAGATAGAAATGTTGTAATACCTGTTAATAACCTTAACACTTATAAATGCAGAAGGAGGTGCAGTAGGCCTACAAACAAAATTATTCCCTCAGCATTATTATTAACTACTGTATTTTCATTTGAAATTTTGCTCCTAAAGATAGGCTTTGTTATATGAAATGATGAAGAAGTAATGTTTTTTACTGAGGGTTGAGGTTTTTATTTTATTTTTTATATAAGTTATCTAAAGGTGTCTGATGTAAGCCTACAGTGGTGTCTAAGGATTAGTTTGGTTACTTTTTATTCCTGCGTCATGCTTTTGTTTCTGCATGTCATTACACAGAGAATAACCAATATAACATTAGTAATGTCATGAATGTGAGACTTCACCTTGCAGTTTCTGGGTAGGCTTGCACCTCTGCTATCTGAGAAAGAACCATATAATCTGCTGTCATTGTTTAGCCTTTCTGACAGTTGAGATGAAAGTGACACAATAGAGGAAGCAGCCAGTGTCAGACATGTGGATGCTCCGTGGTCACTGTTGAGAACACTAAGCTCTGTATTTGCACTCCTCTTGCTGAGGATAACAGCCTCTCCAGCCCAGGTTAGGAGTGGGGCTCCCTGCAGCTGCTGTCTCTGAGGCTGATTAACGCAGTGATGAGCGAACGAGGGCCAGGGGAGCCGCACACACACATGCACGCACACACACACTCCGAAAGGGTTAAGCAGCCGGTTAGGGAGGAGACCTGCTCTGTGTCCAGGATGTTGAGTGCTGCAGCGCGATGGTGTGCTGTTACACTGCATGAGGCCTCGGCTCCACTTTGGTTCTGATTGGGCCTGTAAGATCACAGCCACCACCCCCTCCTCTCTGCCAACCCCCTGCTCCCTGAGGGTTTTCTCGCTCTACATCCTCCCTGCTGATTATCACCACTGCCAGAGCTGACTCTTGCACTCCAGCTGCTGTCCACACTCTGGCTCTGGGGCTAATTTAACCAGGCTGCATGGAGGGAGAAAACTTTCTCACACAGCCTGAAGAAGCAGCGCCGCTTCACAGCAAAGATCCTCGCAAGCTTTAGCTCGTTGCCCCTCCGTCAAGCTGCTTCTCACTACAAATGTGCTGCTCTGCTCCTCTCTCTGTCAGGCTTTCCCTGGAGGTGTGTTTAAACAATATCCAGAGCTACAAATGATCAGAACAAGGTCACAGTCCTCTTAACTCTCATGAGCATAAAAACAGACAGCTGAGGATCCCCTGCAGACCGACATGTGTTGCTCTCCGCAGGTGTTTCCTATGAGCAAAGTCAGAGCAGAGTGCAGAGCGCTGACTCTTAACAGTCATCTTCAATGCAAAACTCAGCCGTTAAGCTCTTAATATAAAACACATACAATATCTTTGTAGCTACTGTATATCAAAGCATTGTGCGCTACCATCACAATACAACTGTGAATAAGAGGTGAATGATGTCTGAGTTGGGAAGATTGAAGACTTCTTTTTCCAAGAAAGACGAGTCGTGAGGCTGGAAAGTGAGTTCCAGTTTTTATCCCTGAATTGCTACATCTTTATTTGGGTATTTCATGGTATTGTTATTTGATAAAAGGAAAAAGCAGAATAATTCACACAAACATTGTCATAAAACGAAGCTGCAAGAAAACATCTATTTGACTTTGTGAAGCTGTGAGGGAGAAAAACATAGTAATTGACCAGTCAAACAAGTGACTTTTGAGCGGAACAAAAGAGGTGGATCTCAAAGAAGACAGGAATCAGAATCAAGTGTCGCTTGAAGGTTTCTGACAAAAAAAATAAAATAATAATTTGACATGTAGCTTGCAGAAAATTGTTCACTCATATTGAAACTGGCTTGTCAAATCCATAATTAATATCTAAATGACAGGTATTCAACCTATAAATTAAACCAAATATTGTGGTGTTTGTATTTAATTCTGCGTGGCCGCTAACAACTCTAACAACATGCACACTGTAAACATTAGGTGTATCCTCTGCCTTGGCAAATATCCATAAGCTACTTGGACTCATGCCAGCAGCTCTGGAGTAAAGCCTCGTCTGACTTGTGAGTGTGTGCCAAAGCAGCATTATGTGAGTGTTGATAGGGAGAGTCCTCTTGTCAGCCTGCAGGGCTCCGGTGTCTGTCTGTCCGGGCCGTCATGGGTCGCACGATTGGGCCGAGAGGGCAAGACGCCGCTCCACAATCCACCCCCCTCCCCTCCCCATACCCGCCACGTTAAATGGAAGCATTGTGACTGCAGACCTGCTCTCATCTTCATGTACACTTTCTTTTTTTCTCCTTCTCCCAGTACATAATGACCCCAGACTATGTGACGACAAGCATTGTATCCGACTGGGCCGACCACATAGAAATTAAAGATGAGGATCTGATTCAGAGGCAGCTGCAGGTCTTTTTCCGCCATATGGTGTCACTGTGTCCAACAGTTTATTAAGGTGGGTATGTGTTTGGTTTAATGTTTATTTAATGTTTTTTTATATATATATTCTCATTCTGTGTGTGTGTGTGTGATCTTCTGTGCACCGAGCCATGTGGTAACAATTGATTAAATCAAATTTCTACCCACAACAAGAATTCTGTCATAGCAGTAGAGCCGTCATCTGATGCATTCATGCCTTCGCGTGTAAATTGTCATTATGTGTTTACAGTATGAATCCCTGTGATTTGACTTATTGATGTGATTTAAGACATGTTAGGAGGTGGTTTGAATACAGATGTTTATTTTCTGAACATATCACCACACACATGCAATAAATACACTGAAACAAAAATAGAAAACAACCTGCATCTTTTGTTTCCCCTCCACAGAAATTTCCCTCCATCAGACTTTACACCAACAATGCAGTCTCACTACACCTGACAGGTATTTAATGTCATGTCCATAGCCATTTTAGGTGGGGATTCCCCTCTCATGATTATCAGGTGCAATTTAGAAATCAAACCCAGGAGGAGTGTTCGCTGGCAGTGGAGTTATGAGAAGATCCGTTTCTTCCCCGTATCAAACTAGAATGCCTCCGAGGACTCACACAGCGAACACACGACCTTTTGTGCATGAGATAAGTCTTTTAACATTTCCACGATGAGATAGATGTGATGTTTTTGTTTCAAAAAGATGATGATTTTGACATTACATACAATACAAATGACAGAAAGGCAGGTTACATGCGGATGTCTTGTTATAAGGTACTCGTGAGATCTTCAATGTGAGTGTGGACGTATACTATTGAACTTTTATCTATTTTTGGGGGAAATGATTTACATCTTTTGCAGCTACTACACGAATGGATGAATTTGACAATTTGAACCAGCTTTAGCGGTTATTCTGTGAAGTAAAACTGACCACAGAGATAGCATCTTCAGTCTCAGAAAGCAGTTAAAAAGAGATTAACTCTAATTTTGTGTTCTCTGCAATTTTTCCGTGTTTATTTTGAGGTTTCTTGGAAACTCCCACTTTTTAATTACACCAAATGCTTATTTTGGATTTTCTTTTTAACCAGTTTCCATTGGTCTGTAAAATGCGGTAGATGCTATCAACAATGATGTCAGTGCGGCTATTTCTGCCCCCCCCCCCCCCACACACACACACACACACACACAGATCTGCATGTATAAATAATTCACATAAGGTCAAGCTTTGATCCTCTGATAAAGCCTCTCGGATTGCCAGTAGTGGCAGGAAAACCAGTAGATTGAAAATGAGGAATGCATCAAGGGGTGTGCTGTTTACTTGTAGCGCAGGCAGCTGGTTAGCCACCCCTCTGCCGTTTACACCCCCCTCCCTCACTTTTCAATTCCAGCCAGACCCCAGGCTCGGCCACTAACTGGGGGCTGGAATATTGTGCACTGGGGATCAATGCGGCCCTGAGTGAAATGTCAACTGTGGCCCTGCGATGTGTCAGGCTGTGAGGGAGTTGTAATGGCTATTGATCCACAGTGCGCTTAATGCAGAGCTGCCCCGCCACGATGCGAGCCAGCTGCAGCAGAGAGATATATGTATGAGATGAGCTAAAACTGAGAAAATAGAAAAGAAAGAGCCCACAGTTTTGTCCCCCTCCTCACATCCCTCCCTCTCTGGCTGCAGATTGATCTTCCTCTTCCTGCTGATTCTAACTGGGGTCTGTCATTATCTTACTCTGTCATTAGGGGCTCCATTGACAGCCTTGGCCTGTCTGTGTCACTCTATTGAGACAGCAACACTTTTCCCATGCAGTGTTCCCTACATTTATTAAAATCTCTGACAGCCTTGTCTTAGCTTTCTCCATAGATGGCTGAGCTTCAGGCAGCGGTGCAGTGGTGTAATTGGAAGACGAGGCTCTCTGTTCCTGGCTAGTAATATCTGTGAGGTACAGCTGTAGGTCAGACTGGTTTATATCAGACTGAGAAGAAGAGCAAAATCAGGCAACCTCTGTCTGAGGGTCACAGTCTACGCAACAGTGTAGACCCTACGTTTATGCCTATATCTGTGAATCATGTGTGTGATCAGGAGATTTCATGCTGTCCATGTTGGGGAAAAATGTTTCCAGACTGTGATGTGAGGGACAGTTTTTTTTTTTTTTTTTTTGTAGAACTTTGATTTTTTTTTTCTCATCTCAGAATTAGGTTTTTTATTCTATGTTAAGAGATCAATTATTAAGACAACAAAGTATGTGCACCACATTTATGTCAATTTAGTGATGAGGATGATGTGTTTCTGTAGTAGGGGTTTACTGCAAATAACAGATTAATTAGTAAGAAAGAACAAATGGGGATCTTTATTGGAGATTCAATGCTACCTTCACTCTCTTCTGCATCTTAACAGAAAACAGACTTACAAATGCGTCCCAAAACAATGCAAAAAAGTGTTGTTTAACATGAGAGGGACAACTCTGGGAATATTCCAGGGGGCAAAGTCTGTAAGAAAATATTATTAGTGCTGTTTTTAAAAGTAAACTAAAATGTTTAGTACCTCCTCGCCACCCTAAACATTTTCGTACAGTCCCTAAGGAAAGCAGCCCCCTTGACTTTTGGCTTTAACTGAAAGGTTTTATCAGGCCAGAGCTTGCAGAGTTTTCTTAACCCAGAGAAGCGAGTACATTTTATTTTTTTATCATATTGTTTACTTGGGGGTGTTAAAATGTGTGGAACATATGACAAACTTTAGACCCTGGACCAAGGAGCATGTAAAGATGAAATAACTACAGTTAGACTTTTATTTCACAGGACCACAGTTATTTTGGTACTGTGTAGTTTCATTATGCACAGCAACATGTTTCTGTTATAAGGACATACAGAAATGTCTGGGGTGGAGAGCAGAGCTGAAAGTTATGGGTCAGATTTAAAAAAAGTCAAAACCACAACCCTGAAGTTTTTCATATTTTCTTTGGACCACCTCCTTGACTTGTAATACGATCGCTTCAATGTCTTTTAGTGAGTGGGAAATATTTGGATGTTTTAGTCAGTAACTTAGCTAGTAACTGAAAGGGTATGATTAATTCAAGATTGTGTACTGCTATTTAATACTTAATACTTACTCCAACCAGGAAGAATACGCTTTTGGCAAACGGTATAGTGCATCGTGTTAACAGAACAACCTCTTATTGAAACCAAAAACTTTTAAATGAACCATTATTATCAGTGTTGAATGTTATATAGCCTGTGAAAGTATATAAAATATGAATCTGATCATGAGAAAACATTGAAAGACTCCCACTCACCCCATTAAAAAGTCAGGCTTCCCCGCCTGCAGCGCAAAGACAAAACGCGTAGCCCTCCCCTCGCCGTAATCATTCTCTAACCACCGCCGAGCTCGATAAACCTGTTTGTAACAGTGAGTTTGTGCTCAAATATCACAACTGCTGCAACTCTCTCTTGTGTTGATGCATGTAGCCAATTTGCTTAAGTGGCAGAGTGACCTAATAGTGAAAATATTATGGCAGATTTCAATGTGGAACAAATTGAAAACGGCAAATGAAAGAGCACGTAAGAAGCAAACAGTTTTTATCCTTGCAGTCTTTACGTAACCCAAATTTCTGATCATATGATTATTGTTTTGTTCTCCACTACTATTACTATAGAGACTTGACAACTTGAAAACATTTCTGGAGGCTGTCAGGAAGTGCACAGTGGGGTGCACTGAATGGAGATTGGTGGTTTGTGTACGTGTGTATTTGTGCGCCGCACAAAAGCGATGCTTAGTGCAGGCTGGTGTTGGGGACCGAGCTGCTTCTCCGTGTTACAGGAGGCACAATCAGGTGGGACCGGGGGGTCTCTGGCAGCCGTGGCCCGCCGTAACACGCAACGCTGCTCAATGGGACGGAAGTTATTGGAGGGCTGAGGTGAAACAGATGACACGGCGTGTGACAGAGACTCATCATTTGAGCGGCGATACAAGTATTTGAGCTGCAAGGCTGTAATGTCGCTCGGCTTGTCTGGAAAGGTTTATTGCAGATTGCAGGGCCTGAGGGGTCAGCGGCCGTACATGTGTGAGGTTTCTCTGGGGGAGGGGGGAGGTTGTGGAAATAAAAAACAAAATTCAAGAGTAAAAACGATGTATCTATCATACAGATTCCCCCAAAACCCATAGAGATCTCTTCTAAGACACGGTGATGAGTTTAATTCAGCATTTGCTGGTGTACATGTGTTTACAATGAATTTCTTTCCCCACAAACCTCGCTCCTGTCTGAAAGAAAGATGCCTTTTTTCAGCTCGGAAGAGGAAATGTTTAATCCAACACCCACTGTGAAAGGGGGAAAAGTAATGCATATCTCACTCTATCGCCTCGTCTCTCCTGGCAAGCTGAAATTGAAATTTTTTAATGCATGTCTGAGTCTGAGTCCCCCCCCCAGAATGGAGAAGCTGATAGACACAGGGATGTCATATTTACAGTATGAACACCCGTGGTTTAATGCACTCTACAATACTGCCATCTCAAAGTTCTCCCGAACAAAACGGGCTCTTGAACATAAAGGAAAGGCAAAGAAGAAAATTATTCCTCAAGCTTTCTATCAAGCTTCTGCATTCATGGCAAAGTCTAAAGGGCATGTCAGTCCTCCTGCCTCTGAGAGAGGTAATTATCCTTTTCCTGTCAGAGAACAACAAATGATAGCCAACTATGGGGGTGCATTTTCAGGAGCTGAAAATTTGTCAATTGGAAGGAGAAGGAGGTTTAATTTTCTGGCAGCTGCGTATCTACTTTTATCATGCTTTTCTTTCAATGGTCATTTGTAGCATGTTTTTTTTTTTTTTCTATTCACATGAGCTTCCACAGGGGTAGTGCTGTGAGGTTCTGAGGGTGTGTTTATGTGCCCTGCATTAACATACCTATTTATAGTCCTACACTTTCTTACAGTCATCTTTTTTTTTATGTTGTGACCATTTCACAGATTATATATTGTCCAAGTAATTTCCCATTCAGCATCTGTTTTTTACCTTTCAGAGAAAGCAGTGAATGGAGGGAAAATTATCACAATTACTCATATAATTGAGCCGTCTTTGTAGCAAGTGCAGCTTCAGTAGCCCCTTTTTTCCATCAGCCAAAATGGTTTCATTATATGGGTTTTTTCATATTCCCTGACACAGGGCTCTGCTGAGGGCCTGGCGCGTGGATGAGATGCAGGATGAACAGAGAGAATCATTAAGGTCACAGTAGGAATAATTATCCCAGCTATGGAAAGAGCATCTACAGCCTTTTTTTTTTCTCTCCCTCGGCACAAATGCAGTGTGCACGGTTTTGTTACGAATGGAGCTTCCACCTTCTACTTATACAAAGAAGAGAGGGGGAGAGCAAGACTTGTATCAACATGACAATTTTACATCATTAAGACTAATGACAGGCACAGACTGTGGGGATCAAGGGGAGCACAAAAAAAGAGAGGCACATTCAGGTGTTGGCTGAGTGCTGACCTCCTTCCCGTCTTTGTTGGAGACTTAACTCTGAACAAAAACTAAAAAGGGGTTTCAGACTAAAGGCGCAGTGGCAGCTGAACGTCAAGCAGCCCGGCTCTCCATGGGCAAATGACTTAATTAGCAAATTTGCATGTTTTCCATTTGCAGAGGAAATTAATGCAATAACACCTACATGTAAAGATGTTTAATCAATTGTTGTTTTAGTGTAGGTGAAATGATTCCCCAGTTTATAGCTATGACATGTGAATTTTATTCCTGCACTCTTTCCCATCACCCCGCGACTAAGTTGATTAAATTTTGATTATGGTTAAAATAGATTTTCTGATCAGTTGATTTGATGATCCAGATGTCCGCTTAACAGGTGGGAAAACTGCAACATGGAGCAAGTACGACGCGTCAATGTGACACTAGTTTCTTTTACAGTTTAGCTGAATTAAGTAAAAGCCGTATTTTTCCAAGTCCTTTCTCCCCAGCCTTCACTCAGGTAATTGGTCATTTTGCAGCCAATTTCGGGCAGGTTGGATGCTTGCTGCCATGGCCTGACCCCTGCTGCTGCAGTAATGTGGGCAGCATTTCTACCAGTTCACTGGGGGCTTTTCCACACTGTGACCCCCAGCCTTCAGACTCTTTTCTGAGAACGAAAGGGGGGATAAAAGGAGTTGAAATATGACTTCTCAGCTCCATAATGTCCAGCTTGAAGTCCTATTACACAAGTGTTGATTATAGAGTCCTGCTTTCCATCTGCAGAAGAAGTTTTTGCTGTTAGAGAGTTCATTTGCTGGGAATTAAAGCGTCACTTAGATTCAGAATGATCCATTTATGATCTGCTTCTCTATGTGATGGGGAACAAAATGTCTGAAAGGAAAAAAAAGTGGATGAAAAACAACAGATATTGTATTTATTTTAATGGCTCCTTGTGTCTATTATCACCAGGCTTTGTCACTCAAAGGCAGTGCAAGTCATCTAAAGCATCAATGTCCGGTTTGGAGCCCCAGCAGCATTTGGTCAGTACATCACGACCTGATATCCTCGCAGTCAATGCCTAAAAACAAACAAAACAATCATTATCCTTCATGCACCGAAACAAAAAGACAACATTTCATGGTTTCATTATTTAATTGGTGTAGAAAACATGTTTGGCAGTCAGTAAAGGAAATTATACTCCCTTTTACAGGATATTAAAGGCATAATATCTGACCAAATATAAACAAAACCGTAGCCCCCAGCGTTTTAAACAGCAGATGAACCTGATAGCACATACGTGATTGATATTTCCTGATGTTTATCAACATTCTATTATCAAATGTGCAACGCACATTTTTTATTTTAGAAAAATCTTCAATTCATATGAACAACAATTATTTATTGATTCTTTTAAAAACATTCTTAATTCATTCTTTGTGACTTTGCTTTCAGCTAATAAAATAAAGTATTAAAATCTGATTATCACACAAAAGTAAAGCAGCCAATAGAGTTATATTTAAAGAATAATTGTGAGACATTCAATTTGTTCTTAGTGTCCAAAAAATGTATTTCACTTTATTTTATGAAAACAATTAAAAAAATAATAGTTTTAAAAATGGCATCTTCCCCCTGTGTTCCTCCTGGCTCTTATGATAATGCAATCAATTAACCAATATAACAATCTCGTTTCTCAGATATTATGATTCAATTTTTGTTTGCGTGTAACTCAGCAAACAAAATCAATTCACATTTTGATGCCACATTGAACATGAAAATAGAGCGTGAATCGAGTTAATTGTAGTGCATCTAGTTTGCGTTCATTGAAGCTGCTGCAAATTACAGGATGGCAGCGAGCAGCAAAGCCAGAGAGGAAGCAGAACAAAAGGCAATTTCACTTGTTTGATCCACTGGCTTTTAAAACGCGAAATAAACCTTCATATAGCGTGACATTTCTGCTGGAAGTCACTCACCAAATTATATCTGCATTTGTGGCTCAGGACAACTTCAGAAAGATGAGTATTACTGTTAAAATAAATAACAAAGCATGAGAGAATAGTTAACGCTTTCCTATGAATTAGTTTATAATTTTATGTATGACTCATGTTGAGTCCATGCAACTAGATGGCATTAAAAAATGTTGAAAAATATTTTAAATAAAAAATATTTTAAATAAAAACAAATCTTTATTCCTCACAATGATCAAATGTTACCAGAAACCCAAATTGGAAAATAAACCAAAACATAAATATATAAAAATGTATACACCTGCATTGTGCCCCCTCTCTAAGAAAGGGGAAACCAACAAAACAAAAACACACACACCTCCCTGCACCTCCACTGACAATGATTAATCAGCGCTCACATGCGGAGTCTGCGGGGTGCGCGTGGAAGCTGTGCCTTCACGCAGCATGGACGCACCGTTTACCAATGCACCGCGGTCGGGATCGTATTTGGTGGCTGTGAAAATGTGGGTTGGCATTGCAGTTGAGGAGGGCTTTCGATCACCGGACTGAAATGAAGTCTGTGACATCTTGGTCCGTTTACCCCCACCACCACCTCAACCCCCCCTCCTCTTTCTATCTCTCCACCTCTGCACTAACCCTCAGGTGAAGAGCAGCAGGTGTTAAAACACCCTCAGCCACAGAGCTACTGCCTGCGCGCTCCATCCATGCGTGGAGGACTTTATTTTTAGTGTGGCTAGTTAGAGCCCTGCTGCCAGGCTGCAGGACGGACCGCCGTGGCCCGCGCTGCCCTCCCGCCGCGAGCGCAGGAGTCAAATTATACATTAAAGCGGTAATACGCCCGCTCATCCTATGATAATGAGGATGGCTTGAGGAAAATCCCTCGAATAAATAGTTAATCATTTAGGTTGCAAGCGCATGAACACTTTGTAAATGATTGATTTCGAGGGGGGGGGGGAAGTAAAATTGTGATTTATGCAGCATATATTCCGCTCAGCCCTAAATTACATTTACTTGTTAAAAAAAAAAAAAAGCCTGTCATTGTTATCGCTATTAGTACACGTGTTATTTTACACTTTTCCTGCAAATTCTACCATCCTGTTAATGGTTTGCTCACAGCCGCGTGTCAATTTGCAGATACTATAATCGTGGGAAAATAATGACAGTTATCAGTCGCACCCACCAAGTACCCATAAAAATCTGTCCTCTGTTCTGGAAGATGATAATTATTGGTTGTACTACCATTATCATTGTCGTTGTTGATAGAGGAAATCTTGAAGCATTTTTCGAAAGTAATTCCAGAGAAATCACTTCAAATTGCTCTATTTTAGGGGGGGACAAGGGACCAGCTTTCATTATAGCCTAATATTGCACAGAAATCTTTAAATCCAGGCATCTGCAGCCGCCTGGCACACTGTGGCACACGTGTCCTGATGTCAGCGCCCGCATTTTGATAACATTTTTTTTTTTTTTTGCAACTTGCTAGCTCTGTTCTGAGTTCAATTATGCAATTACACTGATAATCACAGTGACGGAATTTAACTGCCTTTAATTTGTGATTCAGGTGGAGACGGAGGGACATGGCGGATGGAGCAGCCGGGGCTGCGTTGCTGCTCCGCACAGACAGCCACGACGAGCGCCCGGAGGCTGCAAATGCGTCCTAATAAAAACGAAGAGCTGCTGGATACTTTCTTCTTCCTCTTTCGCCAAGTGAGTCCCGCGGAGGCTCTCTGACCCCGAATGGCGCGGATTTATTTGCTGCTTTTTTTCCTCCCCCCCCACCACCACGTGATTTTTTTAATTTTTTTTTTATTTTTTTTATAAAAAAGTAAGTTGCTTTCAGCTGCTGATTTGAGATTGAGATAAAGCCTGGTTAAACTGGATTTAACAACTGCAGCGGTGATTCCCCCCCCCCGTTTGAGGCTTTTTGAGTCGTGGACGTCTAAAACCTGCAGCTCAAACAGAAATGTCTCCCGTCAGTCGTCAGTTCAATTAAATCAAATGGCCATGGATAATTATTCTTGTTAGGCTGTGGGAGGCTGGCCGCCCCCTCCCCCCCAGCCAAATCCTCGTTTAGATTCATGCTAATCAAACGTGCCGGGATTTAACAAAACGGTGACCATTAATTGATTACGATGCGTAAAGTCGTTTGGAAAGCATTTCAACGTGATAAGAAAAAAGGCCATATATGTATATATATATATATATATTATAAATGAAGTGGTTTAAATTAGACGATTGTGTGATGGTGCTGTTTTGATGTCGTTGTGTGTTTTCGTGCATTATTGGGCCTCCACACACCTCATTTGACATCCGAGCAGAACCGTCCCACGTGCAGGTGAAACTGAGACCTCGAGCCACCGTTAAGTGTTAAATACATGACTAACTACACGCCTACTTATGAAAACGGAACACTAATGCTATGCTAATACGCCTTCATCCAGATAGAGCTTTAATTAATAATAAAAAGGAGTTAATTGAACTGTCCAGAGCAGTTTGAGTATAAATGGCGCCTTTAATATACCAGATTCTACCGGCTTATCCAACGCTGCACGGATATATTTGATTAAATATTTAACAAAGTGTTTAGAGAAAAGTGGATCACATTTTTATAAGCAAAATGATTTAAATTGTGAGGTGAATATTGGTGTTATTTTACAAATTGAAAATACTGCTAATAATAACGGGCCTAATACTGCTAGTGATACTACTACTACTAATACAAATAATAATACCAATACTAACAATACTCATAATAACAACGAATCTTGATGTGTCCAAAGATTTTTGTGGTTTTCCTCGACTTTATCCGGTTCTTCGGTCCCAGCCCCAGCGTCGCCAATCGGCTTCCCTCTCGGAGAGAGTGGACCAATCAGCGTCAGTCTTCGATGAATATTCATGAGTCCGAGATTCAAACCTTTGAGCGAGTTTGTCTTGGTCCACAGCATCACACCTAGGACTTTTCACAGGCACAAACTACATTTTCTTATGAATGGAAAGAGAAAAAATCAGTGCGGCTTAAATTGGGACCCGTCCTTCACTGAGACCATAGAAGGAAAACAACAAAGGCGAGACGAGGGGAACCGCCAGAAGAGATGACAATGACTACAATTCCAGAAAGTCTTAATAGCCCTGCCTCAGGAAAAACCGTTTTCATGGAGTTTGGACCCCCGAGTCAACAAATGTCGCCTTCCTCCATGTCTCACGGACACTACCCAATGCACTGTTTACATTCTGCAGGTCATACCCAGCACGACAGCTACAGTCCGGCCTCGTCGTTCCCCAGATCTTTGGGTTATCCGTACGTGAACTCCGTCGGCAGCCATTCCAGCAGTCCATATCTCAGCACAGTACAGACCTACCAAAACAGCTCGGCGCTCGCACAGACGCGGTTAGAGGAGACCGGTAAGTTAAAAAATGTGAACTTTCTGTGTGTCGGCGCGGCTTTTTTTGTCCTCCCTCCATGTGTACGGTCCCCGCAGCGGCGGAAAAGACGAGCCAGATGTTGGAATTAGGCTCGGTAATTATTTATTGCGTAACCCCTATAAACAATGTATGCAATTAAGGGTAATTATACCTAAAGTACAGCGCGTAAAACTTGCGCCGGGGTATTCGTGGCTGCGCGTCACTCTCGGTCTCCTCACGCTTTGCCTCCTCTTCTTTTCCTGCTTTTTTCCCAGCGCCAGAAGCGGAGAAAAACACGGTGGTCGAAGGCGGAGAGGTTCGATTCAACGGCAAAGGGAAGAAGATCAGAAAACCGAGGACCATCTATTCCAGTTTACAACTCCAGGCTCTGAACAGGAGATTTCAACAAACTCAGTATCTGGCGCTACCGGAGAGAGCTGAGCTGGCGGCGTCGCTGGGTCTCACGCAGACACAGGCAAGTCCAGGAGACACGTGGAGGCACAGGCAGCAGCCTTTTACACGCCATTTATGTTCTCAGAACATTAGTAGTAGTATTATTACTACATGGGGAACACCATATTTTCCAGAGAAAGAACACAACTTTCAATGTTATGGATTTATGTTGTTTCTCTGAATATTCCTCATGTGTTTATGTCGATAGTAGTTTAATACAGAAATAGTGACCATCATGGGCGCGCTATTATTATTGTCATTATGCTTATTATTATTATTCATGTAGTATAGCTTTTGAATACTCTTGACTTTGCACGATAAAACGTGGGTAAAATGTGCCCAATTATATTATTACACACCCAATTATTAACCGTCGTTTGGTAAATTTTTCTAATAATGTCCTTAATCTTTCCAGGTGAAGATTTGGTTTCAAAACAAACGCTCCAAATTCAAGAAGCTGATGAAGCAAGGCGGTGGCACGATCGACGCCAACGCGTTGGCCCCGGGACGCGGACTGTCGAGCGGCTCTCCCTCGGTGGCACCTGTCTGGAGCTCGCCGACCACCGTGAAGAGCTCAATGGGCACGGCCGGATCTTACATCCCCAGCTACACCTCGTGGTATCCAACCACACACCAAGAGTCTATGCAACAGTCACAGCTCATGTGAACAGAGACACTCAGCCCCCCAACCCCAGCACCACCCCCTCCCCAAAAACATGGCCCGTGTGTCCCACGACGGCGACGGGCTGTCAGCGCGGCCAAGCACCGATAACACCCAAGAGGAAGTTTGCTGCCGCGGGGCCGCCGGCTGACACAGTGGCCTCCTCGTACGGGAGCCGAGAGACCGAGAAGGCATCGCAATGCGCCCAAGGGCAACAAGTCTGTGACAGTCAGCGGGAATCGTAGACCAATGGATCCTTTTTTCCCCTTCTTTTTGTTTGGGCTGCTGTTTATCTCCTTTGTGTCAGTTTCTATATATTTTTTTTAAGTCATATTTGTGTGAGCTATTCTGTGTTTGTTTACACCAGATGTTTAGGCCCAAAGTGACGATGACCTGAAATCCATCTGCATCAGTTATAAAGGTCTATTAGGCCATATAGGGGTGTTTCCTTTTAACCAAATAATGACCGTCCATACACTTCACCATTCTGCTTACAGCACACCCAACCACCAGGACACGTTGCAAAGCCTCAACACGCTACTATGTTGTTTTTACGTGTTTGTTATTTAAGTTAAATTATTCAGACTAGTTGTTGTTTTTTTTCTGTTGAGGTCGGTCTGTGTTCCTTTTTGTAAGTGTTTTTAAATAACAACACCGTGTTGTTACTGCTGCACTAACGCAAGCAAAGCTTTTCTATGCCGTGCCCCGATGTTATGTGAAACATGTAAAAGGCCTGACAAGTTGCTGCTTTAGAAGAAAAAAAAAAAAAAAAGAAGAAAAAAAAATTATCCGAAGAGTGAGCAGCTCATTTGTCACTGTATTTTGTACATCATTTTCAGATTTGTTTTGTTTTTGTTTCGTTTGTGCTGTTACTGGATACGCTGTGAAACAGGGTTTTAGGCTTTCTGTATTTCGTCGAGATGTGTTTAGTCAACATAGAAAATATTTAGTTTTGTATTGATCACTTTAATTTATTTATCTGTTTCTGAAGTTTATGTACATAATGTGCAAAGGTTCAAAAGCAGTAAAATAATGATTTAAATTATGTCAAGAAAGGTGTCTGATTCAATCCCCCCTCCCTGTTGGCTCCTCCACCCACGAGCAAAGAGGCTTCAGCAGGTTTAATGTGAGCTGACACAAAGCAGGGTCGTGTCGGTTATTGTGGCAGACGGTTTGTGTGAGCTGCAAAAGGCTGGTCGGTTAGATTTATTGTCGTGTTTAGCATTAGGCCTACATGGGTTCCTGCTGCTGCAGATGATGTCAAACATCTGGAGCGACCTAAGAATGATAGAAATCTGACTCTGCATCTAAAACAAATGGGTCAAACAAGATTGCATCAACACGAAAATACTGCATTTTACACAACATATTAAATCTAAAAGAGCAATCTAAGAAGGCGGACACCATGAGGATGATGTGGCTGTATAATCGGGATTCAACCATCGCGGTGGGAGACCGGGACTCGTTCAACAACAGCGCTTGTTTCTGTTCAGCTTTTCTTAAAAGACGATCTTCTTTTCCATTTGTCTTCCGATAATCCCCATTTTCTGCCGTGAATGGGAGATATCATTTGTGTGTGTTAAGTGAATAATCGCGCGAGGCAGGTGCTAAAAGACTGCAGGATGAGCACGCGGGACACCGATCGGATCTGATGGAGATCAGAAAGAGAAAAGTTCAAAAAGGCGTTCTTGTTTGAACTCCACACGTCGCTCGTTTAGACTCCAGGCACGCGAGCTTGCAGCAATCCCATTTGTTAAAAATGCTACCAGGATGGCTCAATATCAATTTAGTGTTTTGTGCTTGCATTTTAATTATTCATTATAATCGTTAGAAAATGAATGAGAAACTAAATCAAATCCTTACGTGGCAATAATAATAATAATAATAATAATGGGAACAATAGAAAATTAAATAAAAATGACCTAATAATAATACAAATATTCGAGGAAAAACGGAAAAATCTAAAAGCGAAATGTTAATGTTCGGCCTAAGAAGAATGAAATAATTAAACGTATATTTATTCAGCTGCAATATCTGTAATATATATATGTTTTACTATTTTATGCAATTTGTGTGTTATGCAAAACATTCATTTAACGGACAAACATGATGTCTTATTATGATCAATAATAATAATAACAATAATAATTCTAACAACAACGATTATAATTATTATAATTATAATAATCATTTATGAATGCTGGCGCAGTTTTTATAAAGCAATCCAATTAGTTTAAAAACCTTCAACTACAGAGGGGAAAGAAATAAACTGTCCTCGTTGTCTGCTCCTCATCATCTCTGTCTACCTTCCTATTTTAACACAGAGCTATAGAACATTTAGTCCTTTGTCAACAGGCCTATAGAAGTATAGAAAGGACCTATATTTTCGATGCCATGGCAAAATATGGATTGTGCTGTTCAGGGAGTGAATCTGCCTCCCTATATCCCCAGAAAGGCGCAGCTGCACATCCAAGAGGGTCAGCGTTATTTCGCTGTATTCTCCTCCTGATTATACGAGCTGAGCCCATCAAACCCAGCATAATTACAGTCATTTCGCCCTTATTTATTCTAATGCAGTTTCCTATCTCCGAGGTAATTATGATCGCGTTTTTTTCCCTCTCTCTCCCTCTCGCACAGAGGATCTTTCTGCGTTGACAAAGGAGATAGTGCTCTAAAAGAAATGTGCTGCTGCAATAGGGGGGTAAAAAAGGAAAAGCGAAATAGGTGAGCTGCCGTTTCGTCACTGTTCCCTCAGACTTATGTGTGAGGCTGGCAAATTGCTTGCAGGTGTACATCAGGGAGTCGTCAATGCGAAGAGGCCTCAAAATTAGCAAAGCACAATGTCAGAGTAATGAGAGTCGCGACTGGATTAAAGAACGACTGGCGCGCCTCCCCTTCCTTCCATCCTCCCTCTGCTATAGGACTTTCCCCACAAACACGGCACACTTAATACACTGGAGACCACTTAAAAAAAAAAAAAAAAAAACAGGATTAAATAAGAATTTTACTTGTAAAGAACCCAGTCTTTGAAATATTATTAATATCATGAAAGAATCAGGAAGATTCACAGATTTGACAAAGAATGAAAATACATAAATGTAATGTGCATGGAGGAAGGGGGGGAAGTAAACGAATCAAGCTCGTTTCCTGTTCTTGCTTCTCTCATATGCATTCAATCATCACGCTGATTTCGATGACAATTTAAGACATAAAACATTTAAAACGCACCTTTCAGCTGGAAGATGAAGAGGTGAGCCCCCCCCCCCCCTCCCCCGCCGCCCCCCTCTCTGGATTTTGCAGAAAGCAGCGTAGAAGAAGAAGAGGAGCAGCAGCAGCAGCAGCATCCTGCAGCACAGACATGAGATAAGCGTTTAAATCCCACTAAATGTGTCCCATGTGCCGGTCTAAGCTATAGCAGCACAGTTCAGAATATGACTGAAAATGTCTGCTTTATTTCCCCCTCTTTATAGCTGCTGGAGGGGGGGAAATGTAGATTATTAGCATAAATGTTTACTCCTCATTACGCTGATGACATTGTGCACTCGAGATCTTGGTAATCTTTGGGGTAAATTATGAGTAATTTTTTTTAAATTTAAAGCAGCAGTTAGCATGCAATTCAGGCTAATTCTGCGTAGGCATCACATGGATATAATTATCGTTGAGTCAAGATGTTCGAGTAAAAAATGCATTGATATTCCCATTTATTATGTACATACAACTTTGACAATTTTGATGCTCGAAATAGCAGGAAATTGTCTTGTGTAAAAAATAACACCCCATATTAGGACATCCAAAATTGCGAAGAATTTCAGATTTGAAAGCCAGAATGCTGCAAACCAAAGCGAATGTGGATGAAATTACACATCAGGACAGGACAGGGATAGGATAGGCTATGATAGGATAGGATAGGACAGGATAGGACAGGATAGGCTATGATAGGATAGGTTAGGATAGGGATAGGATAGGATAGGATAGGATAAGACAGGAGAGGATAGGATAGGGATAGGATAGGATAGGGATAGGATAGGATAAGATAGGATAGGACAGGATAGGATAGGACAGGATAGGACAGGATAGGCTATGATATTATAGGATAGGATAGGGATAGGATAGGATAGGATAGGATAGGATAAGACAGGATAGGACAGGATAGGATAGGACAGGATAGGACAGGATAGGCTATGATAGGATAGGATAGGATAGGGATAGGATAGGATAAGACAGGATAGGACAGGATAGGGATAGGATAGGGATAGGGATAGGGATAGGACAGGACAGGATAGGACAGGATAGGACAGGATAGGATAAGACACTATAGGATAGGATAGGACAGGACAGGATAGGACAGGATAGGACAGGACAGGATAGGATAGGACAGGACAGGATAGGATAGGATATGATAGGATAGTATAGGAAAGGATATAGGACAGGATAGGACATGATAGGATAGGATATGATAGAACACGATAGGATAGGATAGAAAAGCATAGGACAGGATAGGACACGATTGGATAGGATAGGACAGGGTAGGATAGGATAGGACAAGAAAGGATAGAGGACAGGACAAGATAGGATAGGACAGGATAGGACAGGATAGGGTAGGATAGGACAGGATATGACAGGACAGGATAGGGTGGGATAGGACAGGATATGACAGGACAGGACAGGACAGGATAGGTAGGATAGGATAGGAGATGATAGGATAGGACAAGATAGGATAGGACAGGATATGATTGGACAGGATAGGATAGGACAGGACAAGATAGGATAGGACAAGACAGGATAGGATAGTAGAGGATAGGACAGGACAAGATAGGATAGGATAGGCTATGATAGGATAGGACAGGATAGGATAGGATAGGACAGGATAGGATAGGATCGGACAGGATAGGACAGGATAGGATAGGATAGGACAGGATAGGATAGGATAGGACAGGATAGGACAGGATAGGATAGGATATGATAGAACACGATAGGATAGGATAGGACAGGATAGGACAGGATAGGATAGGATAGGACAGGATAGGATAGGATAGGACAGGATAGGATAGGATAGGACAGGATAGGACAGGATAGGATAGGATAGGACAGGATAGGACAGGATAGGATAGGATAGGACACTATAGGATAGGATAGGACAGGATAGGATAGGACATGAGAGGATAGGACAGGATAGGATAGGACATGATAGGACATGATAGGATAGGATAGGATATAGACAGGACAGGAGAATAATAATAATAATACAAATCTATTTTAAGGACGAAACCAATAAAACAGTATTGTGCATAAATGTAAGTAAATAAGTGAAAAGCAGCTGATGGTGTTATTTCAGAGGTGTAGTAGATATGCAGGTCTGTCATGAGGCATGCACATAACCACATTAAGTAGGCTATACATGCGGGGTGTATACATTAAGTGAGTGTGTGTGTGTGTGTGTGTGTGTGTGTGTGTGTGTTTAGATGTAACGTGCACGGAGCTGCTTCATGCCCCGGATCTGGTCCCGTCAGCTCCATCATAGAGATACAGAAACCCGCTGACAAGCTACGCTCCTAATTACGCAGGAAACGATCCCACTTTACGGCGCGCGGTTGTTTGAAGGGAAGCGTGCGGGAAAGACAGCGCTGATCATGAATGAGAACTATGTGACGGGACTGTGAATTACTAATACTAAGCCCTCCCACCACACACACACACACACACACACACACACACACACACATCTAATAAAACAGGCTTTCCTGGCAGCCATAAATGTAGTTTTTGGACGTGTGCCGCAGCTACAGGCCCGACACAAAGCCACACAGGCAATGTAGGTCAACCTGCTCGTCTTCGGAGATCAGAGGCTCTCACGTGAGCCCACTTTGTTTCCGTGTTGTTGTTGTAGCTCCGGGCTGCCGTTGCTCTTTCCCCCCCCTTTCTCCCCCTCTCTCCCTCGTAAGACCGAGTTCATAAAACGTCTGGAAAGCGGCTCGCTGGCTCCACGGGAGGAAGTCTGTGCTCATTCACACACCCGCCCTCGCCTTCCCCTCTCCCTCGCATGCCACGGCGTGTTGTCGCCCTGTTGCTTCTCCCTCTCCCTCTCTCTCCGCGGAGCCCGCGCCCCCGGGGCCTCTTGCCTGCCTCCGCCCGCCCGAGAGAGAGAGAGCTCCGGTTCGGGCTAATCATCATGCTGACGGAACCGGGTAAAATAACCCGAGACAGCTGAGGAATTATCATGGAACCTTCCATCGAGCTGAAAAAATACAACTGCTTTACAGATAAACTAACGTGGTTGCCAGGCAACACAACCAGAAGCGTGCGTCTGTGCGCTTCAGATTATTACCAACCAAAATACAGGTAGATTTAATAAATCAGTAATAATTTAAAACGATATAAAGGCATCGGTCGTGGGAAAATGCAACGCTCACAATGGCTTTAAAAATAAATTAATTAGGATAAAATACAAATAAAATCACATATATTTTTTCACCCATAAATGTCTGTTCAGAAAGAAGAAGAGAAATGCGTATATTCACAGAAAACATTTTTTTTATTTAAATAACGTCTGGCCATATATGGAACACTGCTAAAATAAATAAGACAAAAAAATATACAATTAAGTGTGATACAAGTAGCCTAAATCAGAGGGTAGGACAATCAGTAGCTTACGGTGGATAATGGATTTGCACCAATAGCCTAAAAAAAAAAAAAAAAAAAAAAAAAGCTGTGGTAAACTATTTACAGACGTGGATTCAGACACCCCCGTTTATTCAAATTAACTAACATTAATACACTGTTTGATAGCACAACGAAATGAGGTCATATTGAAAAAGGCACGATACAGTTAATTTGTGCTACATTTGTTACAGGTTGTCCTGCGATGAAGGTTTTGTTTTTTGCAAAAAAGAAAAAAAAAAAGAAGAAGATGCCCACGTAAAAGTGGGCTCGCGCCCAGGTTGTGATTGCTTTGGGTAATAGTGGTTCATTCATCCCTCGACATAAACAAAAATAAATAAATACAAAAATAACTGTAGAGTCTGTGTTGTTTGCTAGGTCCACGTGCCTGTCTGGCTCCATTAACTTCTCATAGATGCTTGCGCGTAAAGATCGCGTATAAAAAATGAAGATATTGGCTTTTTTTTTTTATTTTGTTTTTTTTTTCCCGTTCATCAGTATTGTCCGATTTGAAGCCGGCGTCTCTTGTGCTCCTTCAGAATATCGTCCCGGCGCTTATGGCGGAGGTGTGGTGGTGCTGGACCAGAGGAGGCTGCAGATGCGTCGCAGAGTTCGTGGTGGAGTACCAGGTGTAGTTCGCCAGAAACGATGGCGGCGTGTTGGGAGGGCTGCTGCTCTGAGGTAAACTGGAGGTGACGCCGTTCATCCGTGGAGTCTGCGGAAAGTCCCAGGCGGTGATCGGCGGAGACGCGCAGGGGGGAGACTCGCTGGAGGCGACGTGTTGCTCCGGAGCGATCTCTCCACTCTTCCACAACTTCTTGAACTTGGAGCGGCGGTTTTGGAACCAGATTTTCACCTTGGAAGGGAACAGCCAGAATCACTGTTAGCGTTTACAGATATTTTCAGATGAGAGGTGCATATTTGATATCTTAGATGATGTCCTATGTGCCCCACCTGTGTTTGCGTGAGGCCCATCGAGGCGGCCAGCTCGGCCCGCTCCGGTAGAGCCAAGTACTGCGTCTTCTGAAACCTCCGTTGAAGCGCGGCCAGCTGGAAGCTGGAATAAATGGTTCGAGGTTTCCTGACCTTCTTTGGCTTTCCATTAACCATCCGGATTTCTGGCTCTCGCTCTTCCTTCTCTGAGGGAACACATCAAAAACAATTCACGTCATGCATGAAAGGCTATTTCGATTTTCCTATCGCATTTTACCACCATTTCGTGTTCAGCATACAGGCTCTATATTTTTATCATATTTCTATATTATAAAATCGAGAAAAAATATAAAAATCGAAAGTTAAAGTTTGCTTGGCCTGTAGCCTATTAATTGAACATTCACTAGTGGTGTTTTGTGCTCGCAGTAGGCCGTCTTAATCATTACATATAATAGGGTAATTATCTTGTGCATTGTGTGTTAAGCATGATTTCATGACATATGCAAGTGTTGATGTTCGATCTCGGCATGAAGTTAATTAAAATGAAGCCTATTAAAAACAACAACAACAACAACAAAAGCAATTAAAGAGCTTCCTTACCTGTGTCTGCTGGAGCCGGAGAGGAGATGGAGCCGTAGGAGCTGTAAGCACCGTACGACGTGTTGAAGCCGAGGTCGTAAGCCTTGGCGTTGTACGGCACGGTGCTCGCCGCGTTGCCGTGGTACTGGTAGGAGCCGAGCTGGCCGAACGGGGACGCGCAGTGGCCCGGCTGCTGGTTGTTGTAGTAGCTGCTGTCCGTCGCCGTGGACACCGGCAGAGTCGGGGACTCCTGCGATTTGTGCAAGCTGTGGTAATTGCTTGAGGTAATCTGGTTCGAATGCATATCGGTGTTTAAGTTCTCAAAAACTCCAGTCATTCTCGAGTGGAGCCTTTATATATGCACACTAAAAAAAATGAAAAAAAAAAAAAAAATCAGACTAAGCGCGAGCAGGAAAAAAAAAACACACACACACACACACGACTCAAATGCGATGACACCTTTGTCGCGAACCGAAACGCATCTCCGTGTAAGAACCGTGGCGGGAGCGGGAAGGTGTGTCACTCACACGGTGGCCTGTGATTATCTGCCACGGTCGGCGGTGGGAGCACATTTATGAGAGAGGGAGCGCTACTGTGTCTGAGGCAACCAATGAGTAAGGGCTGCACGACTGACTACTCCCCACTGCGTCCACCCTCCATTATGCGTTCCGGTCTGTCTGGCCCGGTTGTCTGCCCCCCCCCCCTGAGAAAAGTTATGTGAACAGACCTGCAGGTCCAGGTCTGGTCCGGAAACACAGATTTGAGTCATCTCTGTGTGTCTAGAACCTGTGACTTCATGTGTTCGCCTGCACAGCAAAAAAAATAAATAAATAATAAAAAAAATAAAATAAAAAAATCACAAACGGAGTTTTCTCTGGCATTTCGATTAGCCTCTTTATTTTAATTCGACATGTATATCCGTTTTTATAGTATATTGTATTGGTTTTGGTGAACATTTATATTTGGAAAAAAATAAATAACCTGAGTGACAAGTGGACAACACAACGACTGGGAACCACACAGATGAAGAGAAACCGGGGGTCAAACGGGGGATCTAAATGTGTAAATACAGAATTAAACCCTATGAACGGTGCTGGTGAAGTGGGGACTACAGGAGAGATAGCTACAGCGCCCCCATGTGTTGGAAATCTGACTTACTACTTGTCTGGGCCGAAAACAGAAACATGAACCGCTTTATAAACAAAAAACCTGACTCTTTATATAAAACCATAAGTATGTTTCCCCCATTAAACCTGAGGCGGGCGGTGACGAACCAACTTCACATGGAGTCCGAATGGAGATGCGTTCAGTTCCTCCTGACAGTTCGTGCGTGAGATTTGTTGAGGCGCCTGCGTTCACCGCCACAAGGTGGCAGCATAGTTTCTTTTATCAACACAGCTGAGTTATGCTTTTTCTTCCGGCCTGAGCATCACTGAGCATCCTGACAGCGTCATGGATGTACAGCAAACTTTTCTGTCCGTTAGAGAAGTCTTTTTTTTTTTTTTTAAGAGAAATTATAAAACACAGGCTTTCTGAAATAAATAACTACATGGATGTTTTATCTAACGAACATTAAACAAAACGAACACGTGGGAGGAAAAAAAAAAGGGAGAGTGACCCTTTTAATTTATTTATTCTGGGAAGGCCTTATGCAATTGATGTTCTATTTCAGTGAATAATGATCGTCTTTTATTCATTTCATTACACGTTGTTGTTATTTTCCTTTTTATTCTGCCCATGTGTGAGTGAGGGCATGATGAGACCCCATAGATCCAGTCCTGGGAGGCTTCTATCCGCCCATTGTTTCCCTGAAAGGCATCATGGGCCAGTGGGGCTTCATGTCAGTGCTCATTAGTGGAGCAGTCTCTGTATTCTGCGGCCCGGTATCAGAGCCAGAATGTGGAAGAGAGTCACGTACTGTACAAGCTGAAAAAGACTTTCACATAATGAATTATGATGGTTTACAATTGAATAAATCATTTTCCATTTTAATGTCTCAGACGTCTTAATAATGCTTGAACCGGTACGTTTTCTCTCGTTTCTGTATGTTGGAGTGTAAAATACTGTCAACTCATGACAACCTGATGATGCATTTAGGTAGTGGTCAGGGAGGAGTTCCACAATCTCAGGGTTCAGAGTCAATATCAGGTGTAATAAAACATCACAACAGCAGTGTGTTTCCAACACAGTTCTTCTCAAGTATTTACTTTCAGCCTGATGTGAAATAGGTTGTTATTCTGACTGAAGTTGGCGATAATCACGCCCGTGTTGATTATAATTTGGATCCTCTGCTGCAGAGCAGCTGGTGTGGTAGATCTTCCCAGTGTTCAGTGGCATGAAAATAACGCCAAAAGACAGGACACAGATGTAAGCGGCTTTCATGCATTCCAAATTCCCATTTGTACAGGAGCTTCTCTTGACTCGGCCTTTAGCACGCCGGCCAATTCTTCCAGTTTAGAGTCCAATTTTTACAAAAAAAAGGAATTTTCCATAACAGAAGCACTTGTCTTCATTCTTTGTTCCTGTATCAATAATCAAACCTATGCTTAATTAAATAACTATACATTATTTGATATTCCTTGACTGCTATTTGGCTGCCACACGTTAAAGATGGACTATTGTGAGTAAGAGTACAAGAACGGACAGAGTCGTTCTTGCTGGAGCCTATAAAGGATATGATCAATGCAGCCGGTTCAATGGCCATCGGATTCCAGCCAATACATCATCGCAAGAGAAAAGCATATGCTCATGTAAAAAGGCAACCCTGGCTGATATTGACATTTTGTCTTGAAGAATCAAAGTGCACAAAAGGAGGAAGTCATTGTGAAAGATAACAACTGTGACATTCTGGGGAGTTATCGATCTTGAGCATCTGAAATCCTGTTTTCTTTGTGTTGCAGAAGCTCAGAAGGAAAGCCGTCCCCCCATTACACACCATTTTCACACTATGAGATGACGTTTCAGGAATAGTAACAAAACTCAGAGCTCACTCAATAGAGGAGTCACAGAAATCAAAGGAGCGCTACACAGTGATTTCAGTGTCTGCTCTGGGTAAAGCTGTCGTCATGTGTACTCTATTTATTTGTATACTAGTTAGTACCATTACTATTATAAGCACTATTTATTTAGATAGTTACAAAGTGGAAGGAGAGAAGGAAGGAAGGGAGGAGGGAAGGAAGGAAGAGAAAGAAGGAAGGAAGGAAAGAAGGAAGGAAGGATGGACGGAGAGGAAGGAAGGAAAGTAAGAAGGAAGGAAGGAAGTAAGGAAGGGAGGGAGGGAGGGAGGGAGGGAGGGAGGGAGGGAGGAAGGAAGGAAGGAAGGAAGGAAGGAAGGAAGGAAAGTAGGAAGGAAAGAAGGAAGGAAGGAAGGAAGGAAGGACGGAAGGAAGGAAGGAAGGGAGGGAGGGAGGGAGGGAGGGAGGAAGGAAGGAAGGAAAGTAGGAAGGAAAGAAGGAAGGAAGGAAGGAAGGACAGAAGGGAGGAAGGAAGGAAAGTAGGAAGGAAAGAAGGAAGGAAGGAAGGACAGAAGGGAGGAAGGATGGAAGGAAGGAAGGTAAGAAGGAAGGAAGGAAGGAAGTTAAGCAAGAAACAAGGAATGAAGGAGGGAATGAAGGAATGACAGAGAAGGAAGGAAGGAAGGAAGAAAAGAAGGAAAGAAGGAAGGAAGGAAGGAAGGAAGGAAGGAAGGAAGGAAGGAAGGAAAGAAGGAAGGAAGGAAGGAAGGAAGGAAGGAAGGGAGAGAAAGAAACAATGAAGGAAGGAAGGGAGGGAGGGAGAACAGACAGAAGGAAGGAAGGAAGGAAGGAAGGAAGGCGAGAAACAAGGAAGGAAGGAAAGAAGGAATGAAAGAAGGGAGGAAGGAAGGAAGGAAGGGAGGGAGGGAGGGAGGGAGGGAGGGAGGGAGGAAGGAAGATGGAAGGAAGGACAGAAGGGAGAAAGGAAGGAAGGAAGGAAGGAAGGAAGGAAGGAAGGAAGGAAGGAAGGAAGGAAGGAGAGACGGAAAGAAGTCTTGACTTGTGGCTGTTTTTCACTATTAGGATGCTGACGATTACATTGTCACAGCCTCGGGAATACATACAATAACACATAATAATAATAATAATCTCAATAATAATAATAATAATAATAATAATAATAGGTCAGTATATGTATTTTTTAATTTGTGTATGGTAAATGGATATAAGGTGTTTTTTCACATACTGGAGGTCAACAGAGCAACGGTTTGTCGCTCAGAGAGATTTGGCTCTTTGCTCATCTCCTGCTGGGTCTATTGGAGCATTCGTCACCCTGGCAAGCTTTTCAGAATTGGCTCAAAAAGTAAAAAAAAAAATCCCTTTTATATTCTCAAACAAACAACAGAAACAGGATGAGTACCACCCATTGTTAGGTGTTTTTAAGCCTCTAAGACACGGAGTCAGCAAGTATAAAAGGTGTTCAGAACCACCTCATGTGCTCCTTGCAACCGTGGAAATGATCTACCAAGTGTTCCTTGACCTCCACGCCTGAAAGGTCAAGCCTGCGCCGTGCGGCTGCGGACACGAGTGGTGTTGAAGTTGGAAAACCCTCGGTGTGGCGTTCATGATTGAGCATGTGTTTCCTAAAGTTAGTCATGGCGGCTTTTCCTCTGAGGAGAAGTTATTTTTAACAACAAAGGGCTTAATGACAAGTACGGGCGGAGAATAACAATTGGAAGGAAGTGTTCAGTTTGAAGCCCCTAACAGATGTAGGTTAAATGTTTTTGACGCTCCACAATGGGGCAAATCTGTTATGTTAGATTTAATAACAGCATAACTCACATTTGACACAACTTTTGCAAACAGCTGTTCAAACTGGCTTTTATCTCGTGTTTGTAATCCTCTGTTTTACATCCTTTTAATTATTTTTTTAATTGTATTTATTCTTTACCTGCTTATTTTACTGTTTGGTGTCTTATTGCAACATTTTTTAACATATGAAGCACTTTGTGACTCTTTATTACTACTACTACTACTACTACTATTATTATTATTATTATGTTTTTCATGCCCATAAAAAAACAAATGAATTGATCCATTGCTGATGAAAAAAACAAACCATAACCTATAATCTGTAAGCTTGTTTTTGATATGAATGATTGCATCAATTGCATCCCAAGCAGGTTGAACGTGTCCACAACCTCTTTCTGACAAAAAAGAAACAAAGAGTCAAAACCTCCACTAAAGTAATTCAAAAACACACTTCTTAAATAGAGAGTCCAGCTCAAGTAAATAATAAGACAAGACATAATCATAATGCACTCGCACTAATGCAAAGAAATGGGTTTGCACTTTGCGGGGGCGAACAAAGGAATCCCCAGAATTCCCTGTGTCATCTGCAGGGACGGCCTGAGAAAGAATTTGGAGAGGTCTGCGAGGTCCTGCTCCCTTCATTGTTGGCACCCCCCTCCCCCCCAGCACCCATAAATGGAAGCGGCCCTTTGTGCGAGGGGAGCGGAGCAGATTTACTGCGGATGGTCTCCCTACAAAAGGACCAGCGTACTGTCACAACAGGACCAGGATCAGCTGCTCCCTCTGTCACCGTATGATTATACACCGGGCGGCACACAGCCACTGATGCAGAGACAACTTCTGCAGTCACTAAGCATCCACTACTCCAACGACCGGGGGCGTCAGCAGCATTTGATATGTGGGGGGTTCTCTTTAGGCGGGGGGTCTGGGGGTCCTCCCTCATAAAATCTTGGAATTAATTAGATGCAATTTCCCACAATTTCCTGCATTCTAACATGTTTTTAGAAGATGTCTCTTCTGTATTGAATGTCTCTTGTTCCTAGAAATGAAAATGAGAATTAAATAGGCCTATCATGGTTATACTGACATTTTTATGCCTTTGCAATAGTAGTTATACAACTAGAATCAAAACAAGCTTTTGCACAGTGTATTTTTGCGTTTTCTCCATTTAACTTCTGAGGGAAGTCAGTGACCCGGCCGGCATTTTACCCTGTCTGCGTCTACCCTAACCCCGACCCCAAACCTAACCCTTACCCTAACCCTAACAACAACCCCAACCATAACCATAACCCTCACAACAACCCTAAATCTAAACCCAACCCCAATCCTACTCCTAACCCAACCAAAGCTCATGTCTCTATGATTTACTGGTCCGGAGATAAAGCCAAAATAAAAAAAGGAATTAACCCTAAAAACATTTCTGCTTATATCTCGGGAACGGAGGGTCATAGAGACAGCCAAAATAAAAAAAAAGGAAATAACCCTAAACCTAACCCCAACCTTAACCCTAACCCCAACCATAACCCTAACAACCCAAATCATAACCCTAAACCTAACCCCAACCTTAACCCTAACCCCAACCACAACCCTAACAACCCAAATCATAACCCTAAACCTAACCCCAATCATAGGAAGCAAGGAGGGGAGGAAAGGAGGGAGGGAGGAGAGAAAGAAGGTAGAGAGGAAGGAAAGAAGGAAGGAAGGAGAGATGGAAGGGAGGAAGGAAATAAGGAAGGAGATACAGAAGGAAGGCAGGAAGGAAGGAAGGAAGGAAGGTAGGAAGGCGATACAGAAGGAAGGAAGGCTAGACGGAAGAAAGGAGAGAAGGAAGGCGAGAACATCAATTCCAGTCGCTGTAGGTCCAGAAGTCCAATATTTACCGCTCATGCCCTCATATTTTGGGGATTTGTGCGTGGAGTCCGATAAATAATACAAAGATGTAGAAGACTCAACATGACATGCCTCTTTACCGCTGCATCATTAACCGTATTTGGGCGTTGTCATAAGTCCTTTAGCGACAACAGCCATCTGTTTAATGTTTGCATCGCGGCACACCCGCCCCCTCCCAAAAATGCCGAGGCCAACTGTGCATTTTGGGCACGCTGCCTCTTCTCTTCCAAAAGGCTTGGGTTCGGTTTCCTGCAACGGTCTGTGTTATGTTGACTTTGTTACTGTGAAACAGAAGGAGCTGGTCCTTCTGTCTCACCGGGGTTTGAGTTTCACAGCTTTTAGAACTTAATCATTTTAGCATGAAGGTGGCAAATCAGAGAACGTCCTCCAGAAGGCGACACAAATGTATTTGCTAAATCAGCATGAAATGTGATCAATTTAACATGCTATGGCTGTATGAATGCATCCTCGTCAACAGGCCGAAATGTAAGTATTACTGCATTTTGGGCAGGTTTCCCCATGCTTCTCTGATAAATGTGGGGTTTGGTTTCCTCAGCAGTCTCTGCCTGTTGACTTCATTGCTGTGAAAGTCGAGGAGCTGATCCTGCTGTTTCACCAGATTTGGAGGTTCAGAGCTCAGCAGCATAAGTGTGTCCAATCCAGCTATCCACGATAAATAACCATTTACTCTGAATAAAACCTGAATTCACGTATTAAATTATAAAGATCTGGAATTTTGGTCGTAACCGCCGATATTAATTTGTCCAGCTATAAGACAATGAAAAACTACGCCACTTATAAACTTTCTGCAAAACAACACTTTTTTTTTGTTGAGAAAGACAATTTGAAACTGGCAGTTATGAAAAACTTAATTAATTGATTTAATTTAATTAAAGACTTTTCCCCCACAATTTAAATTGCCACTTTTGTTTATCTGACTGAGACATTGAGAGCGTTATTTATGCAATATTGAACTTTAATGGTGGAATATGTGTGTAGGTACAAGAAAAGGGCTCCGACTCTTCACCCCCTAAATGAAACCTAATATCTTCACCAGCGATTTGACCAGGGGGCCACACAGACCTTTCTCCAGTCGGCCCTCATTCTGTTCATACAAAAGTGCAGCTAATCTGTGAAGAAAGGCCTCGTCACCTGCAGGGGTCCACCTGGTCCTCATGCACCGTCTCTCCGGTTTCTCTGTTCCCACTGACCTGAGACCTGCTCTCCCAGCTTGTGTTACACAACCACCCTGCAGGGCAACGGTGGACATGAAAGTACCGTTTGTGTGTTTGGGGGAAACCTGGTAAAGGGACACACACACACACACACACACACACACACACAAAGAGAGAGTAAGGACTTACAGTTTAGCAGCATGCACGGATTTGTCTTTTCACGTCATTCATGGAGTATTAGAAATGTCTGATCCTGACTACAGTAATGGGCTTGTCCTTCAGGCATCGCATCATGTGTGTCAGACTCAGAGCTCGGGATGAGATCTAATACTACGCAGTGCTTCAAAGTGTAATGGGATTATATAGGAACGAGAGCAGCAGGTCAGTAGAAGAGGTCACCGGACTGGTTACGTCAGTGAACAGGCTTGCGATGCGTTAAGATCTGATGCATCTGTTACTGAACCCACGGCAACAGAGATGCCATTCACATATCTCACACAGAACCTCCCAAGTCATTTAGAGCCCCCCTCCCTCCTGCCCTCGAACACAAACACATACAGAAACATGCACATTCTAACTCCAACAATGCCCACATTGTCCCGCTCTGTCGAGGGAGTTGTTGGCGAGGCCGGTTCAAACTTCACACCAATATCAAACCATTGATAAAAGTGAGCAGCAATACAATGAAGCGTTATGTTTTCCTGCAGGTTTAGACAAAAACCGAGCTGCCGGCTCGCATCGCATCACTGCCGCTGCTGCTGGAAAACCTCTTAAATGCCAGCGTTTTCAGGAACTGCAGTGAGGGAAAGCGTTTGTGCAATCATTTTCTTAAACTTGGATGATTGTCAAACACAACAAAAGATCAGCTTTTGACATGAAATCAGTGTTTGGGATGTTGAGGTGCATGAACATCTCATGAAAACCACAAGCCCTTTCCTCTAACGCTATCAGTTATTTATGAATGTGGTCAGGTTGGCAGGTGCTGCTGATGAGAGCGTGCATTAATATTTCATTGATTGTTGGGTGGTTGATCAACCCTCCCACCAGAATATATTGTCCATGAAGGAATCACACAGTAAGTCACACAGGACATCAGGGTTCCAACCCTTCAAAGATAGTTCAGCTTTGAGCAGCAGTTCGTCTGGGTGAATCTGGGAGGTCTATTTGTCCAGCTGAGGGAAACACTTGCTGTTTCCACCTGATTGAAATAGCAATAGCAACCTTTATTAGTGTCATTTGTCTTCTTGTTTATTACCTGTAAAACTAAACTGTGTGACAGATCAAAGCCCTTTCTTGTAGAAAACCATAAGCTACTCAAGTTTGATTCTAATATTGTGTTTTTGAATAAGGCACGTATAAGGTTTGATATTTTATTGTGTCAAAAGCTGTTCTATTTTTAGGTCAGAAAATGATCATCAACTTATTAGTTGAGAGCATTTTGCAAAAATCAGGTGTAAATCATAATTATAATAATGATGCCGGCTGATTATTGTTAATAACAAGCAACCTTTTCCTGCTGAGGAAAAAATATTCTGCTGTGAATAACTTGAATAAATGCTTTTATCTAATTGTAAGATGAAATGTTTAATTATTATCACAGTCTTCCTTAAATAAATGATCAGAACTACTGACTGTGCCTTTTCCCTTCTAGGCGCCCCTCCTTTGGAGTGGACAGTTCACCCCAGTGACCGAAGGTGTCGCTGTGGAGCAGCAGGGGGGAAACAAGCAGCGACCGCTTTCATTCTGCAGCGGGCAGTGCAGAGAGTTGCAGCGGGGTCAGCGGCTCCGCAACTTTCGACTACTCAACACGTCCGGACACCGCTGCGATGCTGCTGCAGGGAAGAGCCTCCGCTCTACATGTTGCGCTTTTATTCTCTTCCTATTTCCTGGAGCCTTCTCTGGTGCTCGCCTTCAACCTGGACACCGGTCATGTCATCAGGAAAACCGGAGAGCCGGGCAGTCTGTTCGGCTTCTCTCTCGCCATGCACCGGCAGCTCAACCCGGATAAAAGAATGTGAGTGATGCCTTTTACACCTCCACTCTGTTTGCTTCCACCTGCCTGGGATTGGGGTTTAAAAAAATGCACCTGACCGGACAAGTTTAATTACTAATTTTTTTTTTTTAAACAATTAGGCATTCTGCCTTTCCAAGACTTAACACATTTTAATGTCAGGCTAACTCTACCAAAGCCCATTGTGTTTTCTTCTGGTGACTTCAATAGAAGTCTCCCTGCGGTGCCTTGGATAGAAAACGGTGAGGAGCCTAAAGACAACAAGCGGATAAACAACGATTTACGACTGTGATGCAAATGTGCCTGGAAGGTCAAACAGGGCAGCTGTAATGTTTCTACTACTGCTCGGTTAAATCAGTCATCATCATATTAGATTTGGAAAAATGTATTGATAGATTAAATAATATAATCAATGCAAATAATGGTTAGTTTCACCCCAAGATGTTGGATATTTACTTGTGAGCATTACATTTAGATGTTTTCCTACTAGTGGTGTTTCCTCTAAGACTCTAAAGGACTAGCCCGGACAGTTTAAACTGTAAAATCTGATCTATGAACAGTACTTAGGGATGACCATGGTCCTCACCCTGTTGTCAGCTGGTGCACATTTCAGCTACACATTCATGTGTGTGTGAATGTATCAGGTCTTCTGCCAAAATAAGAGTGAACAGCAGTAAAGCAGCATTTCAGGAATTTCTATTTAATGCTACCATGTGTGCAACTACAGTGGGTCACGTCCCCTTGGCCGGCCCTGCGGGGGCAGAAAGTGGAGTCTGATCAACCTGCCACATGGGGGAGGGAGGGGTTAAGTGAGGAGGGGGGGTGGTGGCATGTCACAGCCTGCGACCAGCCTGATGCTGCATGCAGGACCCACTCTTGCTACGGGCCGGTTAGCAGGACCCTGCAGCAAACGGATAAGCAGCCCTGATAACGGAACAGGCAGAGATATCGCCTGGATTAGGCTCAACGTGGAATTTTATCTGACAATGTTTTGACTATTGTGCAAGGGCAACTCGTGGTGCAACAAGCTCACACAACCTTCTGTGCAAAGTCTCAAAAAAGAGGCACTTTTACATCCGTCAGACCTGAAGTTGTAAAGAGACTGAAAGCCATGTTTGTCAGGCAAACAGAGACTCGAAATGTGACACTGGTCTGATAGTTGTCTTTCAGCCAGTAAAAGTAAGAAGAGAGTGAAGATTCACCTTCGCTTACACGAAGATGTATGACGATGAAACTCCAGTTTTACCAAATAGCAGCATTGCGTTATTCACGGTAGTTGCTTAAGATTAAAACTGTTGATTATTTGATTGAAATAACTTAATTGGCAACAGTTTTTCAAAGGAAATGCCAAAAAAATAGCTGGTTCTGACTTCTCAGCTTCTCTTATCCTGGTTTTTCTCATTCGGTCAATGTAAAAAAATTGGTAAAAAATGATATAAATTGATGATTTCCTCAAGTTGACACGGTCAAAAGTTCTTGTTGTCCAAACTGCAGAAGAATTCAGTTTATATACACGATGACAAAAGGGAAAGCAGTGAATCCTCATGTTTAAGTTTGAATTAGAGGCTTAAAAAGTGACTCAAACAGTTAATCAAAAGTAGTTTTTGGACTAGCGGGTAATCCACAAATTGTTTCAGCTCTACTGACAATGGATTGCTTGGCAACAAAACATGTAAATAATGAAGTCAATGATGAGTTGCAGCCCTCGTTCTCACCGTCACGTCCTGGCAGACGAGTCTGCGCTGCTGTGTAGAAAACGCTCCCCGCCGGCTGCCCGATATTGTAACTGACAGGGCTTCCCCCTCCTCAGCTCCAACTCCTCATGTGACCCCGTGATCAGCAGCCAGACGAGTCAAGTGAAAGCTCAGTAGAGATCAGCAGCACAGGAGCAGACCGGCGAACGGCTTTCTTCCAACTTGGAGCCACATCGAAGCCAGCAATGTGTCACACGCTCTTTGTGTTTCTTCTACCAAGGTGTTTCCAATGATCGCTAGCAGCTGTACGACTCCACAGGCTGTCGCCGCATTTAATACTGTGATTCTATAGATTATATGTGAAGAGAGAAGTCCTTGGTCTTGAGAGCTAATCTTTGGGAGATTAAAACGCAAATTTCTCCACGTTGTTCCTCTGATGTGTTCATTGGAAGAACAACTAAAACGAGGACTTCCATGTTTGGCCTTGAGACCGAACACAATGTTGCAACTGGACGCCTCCTCTGTGAATAATGGAATGCTGGGGGTTAATGATTTGGATATAACATCCTCTGAATGGAAACCAGAGAAAAAGGGCATTGGACTGGACATGCGCGGCCATCTGTGCACACGTAACCCGATAGATTAGACGCATCAGTGAGTCATCGGTCCAGACATTCCAGCAGAAAGTTGGAACGAGATGGCGTGGATTTTCAAATGCGCTTAATGAAGTCTTTGTTTTAAAACGCTACGCTTTACTTTAAAAGTCGATCCGTACCAATCGCAGGTCAGCACCAATCAAAGCGTGTGTGTCTGTGTGTTAGAACAGCTGCAGCAGTTCTTGTGGCTTTGAGTGCACAGCTGTGGGAGCACTGGTCCACATCTGTTAACAAAGACCAGTGAGTGTATACCCACAGCAGTCACTGTGTGCTCCCATTTACACGCCACTGAAAGACACGCTGCATGATGGGAAAGCGGGTTCACGCCGTAGACCTGGCCGACACTGGGAATTCTGCGTGACGTCTCGAATATGCTCCTTCCTCACATGCACAAAAAAAAAAACCACGGTGTGGATTCATGCAGCAGAAAGTCAAATAAAATACAGAAATTTAGCTTTTTTTCCCCCAAACTGAAAAACCATTGCGTGCCATCAGGCGTGTTTGCATGTAAATGTCAATGTTAGCCCTCAGTTACTTGCTAAATTCTCGTCGCTCTGCTGTTGAGTTGGAGGCGTTTTCTTTCACCCGTGTGTCTGATTTCCTCCTTAAACACCCGCGAAAGCTGAAACTTCTTACAGTGGACCAACGCGATTACTTGATTTAAAATCGACAGATCTGTAAATCTGGAGTTTCCTCCACTAAGACTTGAAAGCGTTTACCAGATGTGCTGTCAAACTTCTTGCCAATAAGTCACTCGGCATTAAAAAGCATTAATAACGACGACTAATCAACTAAAAAAAATGATTAGTTAACTGAGAGGGGGAAGCCCTCGACATCTAAACAGGCTTGTGACTCACAGTTGTTTTTAACAAGTCTACATCTTTTTGTTTAGAAGCAAAATTCTCATTGAATGTGATCTATTTCATCACATTTGAGAAGCAAATGTTTTATTTTTTTTTAAGATCTAAAGCAATCCAATTGAATGCATGCAAGTTCACATCCGAAGCTGTAGCTGCAGCATTTAAAAATACTAATTATGTAAATCTAATATAAAATAACAGTGGCATCCATGTTTCTAATGCTCTGTGGTTCTCAACCATCGTCTCAACCATAGTCTTTGTGACGGCTTGTTTGCATTTACATCTCACTGGGCTTTGTTTGAGGAGAGGCTTTGCAGAAGAAGACCTCCTCAGTCGGAGGAGTTCTCGTTTAACAAATGAAGAGATCAATAGGTGACCGAGGGAACTGCAGAGTCACAGGGAGGAGAAAAGGATTTCCTCTCCGGCCTTTAGAAAAAACATTCCTCCACAGCAAGCAGGCCGGCCGGCTCATACATGATAGTGCAGCTTAACATCGGGACATCTATCAACCCCAAACCACACTAAAGGGACAGTTCACACAAAAGGGTGGAAACTTGACAAACATATGAATTAAACTACACTTTAATGTGAACAACATACGTCAGGCTATCTGTTGCCCATCAAGTTGGAATATTTAGTTTTCAGACACAATCCTCTGTTTATTCCTACTTAAATGCATCAGTAATCACTGTTGATCAGGTGCAATGATTTACATTATGTGTCACAATTACCAAGGTGAAATGAATTAATGCATAACATTTGTTCGGCGCTATAAAAGACGAGACATTTGCAAATTATTCCAACTTTATGGGCGACCCTGTATATATATATAGTTGGAAATGACACAAATTCCCTTCAATCGACATGTATAATGCTAAGGCAGCTATGCAAGCCATTGTCTAATTGATTTAAAACATTAAGATGCATTTAACAAGCTTAATAACGTTAGCTTAATTAGCTAGCTAGCTGCAGCTGAAAAATCAGTGGGTTAATTGCCGCCTGCTAGCTACACGTGGGCCTGCTTTTGTTTGTTTGTCTCTGCAATAAGGAACCTGCCTTTAAAAAAGGACTTAAACTACAGTGTCAAAGATTCACTATCATGTAAACTGCTTGTGTGAAAGAACAGAACAGTAACTATATCATTATATATAGTATATTTAATTCTACTACAAAACTATGAGTTAAAAACAGAAATGCAGCCGTAAATAAGATGATTTCACATTCATTCACCTTTATTCTGGTTTCTCAGTATGAGCTTCCTATGCAGGATGCAGGCAGCCGCCGACAGGAAGTAGGACCAGTTTTGTTTTTTCTCTCTCAACCTCTCACCTTGTGCAACATACAGCTTTTATCAAGAGTTTACCAGCGTGTTTAAATGTTACGAATGCCATCAGAACGCTGTCTCCACATTTCAGGTGTCCAATTATGTTCATTTAAAGTAAAGGCATGTGATAGAGAAACTATTTCAACCAAATTCAATTATCCATTGATGTTGTTCATGCGTTCCTCTTTAACTGCCTCTCCAGCAAATGAATAATAGCAGGAGACTAAGTTATTATTTGTTGTTTTTGTCCTTGTCTGGTCCTTTTGATGGAGTCGATCGTCCCGCTGACATCGTCTCTTCATGTGTGTTGAGGCTGAATGAGGATGTGGGATTGGAGGAGAAGCGGAGGTCACTGAGCTATGATTGAAGTGAACATGCTCCTAATTGTCTGCTTCGCTGCTCCTTTGCTCTGCACAACCACTAAACAACCGTCTACTGTCCCGTACCGGGGTTTGCTGCTAATCACACAGATACAATACAACAGCTCTTTGTACACGCAACCCGCTCTCCACAGCCTGCTCAACCAACTCGTCCTATGAAATACACAACATGCAAACTGTGCAAAGATATTTAGAGAAACCGCTATGAATATTTACTATTATTAGGTAATAACACAAAAATGGGACGGAGCATTTACAAGCTCTGGAGGGGCCTGAAACAGAATCATATTTTATATCTTAGCAGATTTAGTTTTGTCAAGTTTGAGTATTATATTATTATACTTTACTAAAAACCTGCTTAGAATAGTGTGCATGTGATAGATTGCTGAGCAAGGGTCTCCTGTTGCACTTTCACCTGTTTTTCTTCACACAAGATGTATGTAAGCTTATTTTATTTTAATATTTTTAATGTAAGCTCTCTGAGATTCAGTGAATGAAAAGTGCACGACAAATAAAATCTATTATAATTATTAAGATCCAACAGATCCTTCACTGTCTCTTTATGAGAGGTAGCAACTGTTTGTATTTCCTTTGTCACCTATCTTCGTCTTTATTAGTGACAACGTAGACAGGAAACGGAGGATGGGGTATGACAGACCCTCCCCCATTAAGCTCTATTGTTCTTAATTCTCATTGATACTGACAATTACATCACACATCGCTGCACAAATACATGTAATATTAAAAAAGGGGAAATATGGGCTGTTTATATTCTTTGACATATTGAGAAAGTAAGTGGAAGCCATCTGCAGACAGTAGCCACAACATCCTCTTTGCTACATAACTGGCAGACGAAACACTGCATGCTTTTCTAGACAGGAAATTCGCTCACTGTCACAGTCGCTCGTTTCACATGTGTAACTAGATTTAACATAAATGTACTTACTGATGAAGTAGCAGGAGGTTTCCCCCAAAAACACATCTCAATACTTATATTCAAATATATCTTGGAATGCTTCAGGATGTGATGGTTTGATTTGTTTCCTCCCCCTTCAGGCTCTTGATTGGAGCACCCAGGGCCACAGCCTTGGGAAAACAGACCGCCAACATCACAGGAGGCCTTTATAAATGTGAACTCACTCAGTCCAACGACTGCGAACGCATTGAATTTGATAGTGAAGGTGAGTTCATCGGTCCGTCTGCCTAAACCGCACTGTTTCCTGAGGTCAACGCGACGAATGCTCACATCTCTGTCTCGTGTTCCTCATATCTTGAAAGAGGACATAAGTGTTGAGAACAAGGAGAACCAGTGGATGGGGGTGACGGTTCAGAGCCAGGGACCCGGGGGGAAGATCGTGGTGAGTCAAGCTGATCGATGAACTATCGTTCTCGGCGATCGTCGGCCAAGGTGTGAACTAAAGTTCAGCCACGTTTTTTTTTTTTTGCAATTTCAGACTTGTGCTCATCGCTATCAGAGGCGCTTGTTTGTGAACACGCCGCTGGAGTACCGCGACATCACTGGCCGCTGTTACGTCCTGAGTCAGGACCTGACCATCGACTCGGCGTCCGACGAGGACGGAGGAAACTGGAACTTCTGTAAGGGCAGAAGCAGAGGCCACGAGAGGTTCGGATCCTGCCAGCAGGGTTTGGCCGCCACCTTCACCAAAGATTACCATTACGTGGTGTTTGGAGCGCCGGGAGCTTACAACTGGAGAGGTCTCACACACACACACACACAAACACACACACACACACAGCTTTACAATATTTACTAAGAGAATCACTTTTCTGTTTAAATAAGTAATAGAATGTTTGTGATCCATCGTTTTTCTGCAGGAATTGTCCGAGTGGAGCAGAAGAACAACACTTTGATAGAGATGGGTGTGTACGACGACGGCCCGTATGAAGTCGGAGACGAGCACGTTCTGAGCCCAGATCTTGTGCCAGTACCTGCAAACAGCTACCTCGGTAGGGTGTCTACCCACACAACAGATGCATTGTGGTTCCTTTGTGTCCTTTTGACTCAGCGATGCGGCCACTTCCTCTTTAGGTCAATGCATCGGTGTGAAACGAGTGGTGTTTTACTGATACATGTTCTAGCTTTGTCTCTAGATTAGAGTTCATTATAAGATATTTTCCACCGGTGTAAGTAACTCACGTAATCATCATGAATTCAACATTAAAAGTCTTTTGTTTGTTTTGAAAAAAATACTTTGTATCTGATCATTTGGGAATGATCCAAGATACAGAAATGAGGCGACGTCCCCAGTTTGTGCAGAATGGAATGGTGTTTCCTTATTTGCATATCCCAAATAATCTGAATAATAAACTAGAAAGGGATGCAGCTCAGCTTCTTGATTATATTTTTCAAATAAATTCAACTTCACGTCTCTTTATTAGCAGTTTCAACAATATTGTTACCAGTTGATTAAATTTCCCGGCTGCTTAAGACATATATGACAGGAACAGGTTTGGCACGCTGCAGTAAATATAATTGGCACTATGGTACTTGTTGATGCACTAGCTCCTCCTACTGGTTGGTTAGGGCAACTGCATGGAGATAGGAAGATGAGAATCTGAGATAATGTCTGCCAACAGACTGACACACACACACACACACACACAGTGTTAGCACTCTGGAAAACCTGTCCTTTGGCCTAAAATAACATATTTATCTCTCACACTGAAGGATTCTCCCTCGACACGGGACACAGCATCACCAGGAGTCGCGGCCTGACGGTGGTGGCTGGAGCCCCGAGAGCCAATCATAGTGGAGCCGTGGTGCTGCTGAAGAAAGAGAGCGAAACCTCCTCCAGGCTCTTGGTGGAGCACATTCTACATGGGCCAGGACTCGCATCCTCCTTTGGCTACGACGTGGCTGTGGTCGACCTGAACGGTGATGGGTAGGAAACTTTTTATTCTCCAGATAATTTAATCTCGTCAGAGAAACCAATCGGTAAAGCTTTGAGATTTTAGGAAGAGACATCCTTTATTATTGTGGTATTTTATCGGTTTCTAATGTTTAATTTCAAATCAGTTCTCAAATATGTTCCTTCCTTCTTTGATCTAGATGGCAAGACCTAGTCGTCGGAGCCCCTCAGTTCTACATGAAGGACAGGGACTTTGGAGGAGCCGCTTACGTCTACATCAACAAGGCAGGAAGGTGGGAAAGAATCACTCCGGTCCGTCTCAATGGCACCACAGACTCCATGTTTGGACTGGCAGTGGAGAACATCGGGGACGTCAACCAGGACTCGTATGAAGGTAAATCAGCGGTCACCTTTATCGCTCATTTCGCGTGTTTCTCTTTGAGTGTCACATAAACTGGTTTCTTTCTCCGACAGACATCGCCATCGGAGCTCCTCACGATGACGAGGGTGCAGGGAGAGTCTTCATCTATCACGGCTCCGCTAAAGGGATCAAAACCACACCTGCACAGGTCGGTTTAAAAGTTATATCTTCATATTAACAAAAGGGTCACAGAGGGATACTAAAATCCCTGGAGAACCCTTTGAATATATATATTATAATATATTTCCACTGTGGCTGAAACGTTGATTCCTGCAAGTTTATGCTTTTTCCTGTGATGCTTCTTGTGAAGTTTATTAAAAAAACCTGCTATTCTGCTACTTAATAAGTAACATTCTATTGTTTAACTCTTAAATGATCCCTCCCTTTATTACAGATCCTGTCAGGAAAAGAGCACAACATGCAACTCTTTGGATATTCTCTGGCGGGGAACATGGACCTGGACAGTAACTCGTATCCGGACGTGGCCGTGGGTTCTCTGTCGGACACGGCTCTGATTTACAGGTCATTATTACGCATTATAAGTGCGTGTCAAGCCGACCCATTTGTACCACAACTTCATTTAACAACCTCTCTTTTAGGGCACGGCCAGTTATTAGCATCAGGAGAGATGTCACAATATCGCCACAGGAAATCGATCTTACAATCAAAACCTGTGGGAACAGCATTTGGTAGGACTTCTAATAAACTCACATTTAAACAGATCTCATAGTTAAAACTTTTAACGCTTTTTTTGATAATCCATGTCCTATCTTTAGCTTCACAGTGGACGCATGCTTCACCTGGAAAGGGAATCCGGCATCTTACAACCCGAGACTAAGTGAGTGAAATAGCGACAAAAACCCAACTTAAAAAATCCAGGATTGGTTCAGTTCTTCATGCTTTCCCTCTTCGCAGCTATCGGCTACTCTGTGGAGGCGGATGGAGATCGCAGGAAACACGGGCTGACCTCCAGGGTGATGTTCCTCAACAAAACCCGCACTGAGACGGACTACCAGTTCAACGGCACCGTGGACCTCCGCGGCCAAAACCAGAAGTCATGCATCAAGATCACAGCCAAACTCAAGGTGAGACGCATCTTCCACCTCGTTAGTGTTGCACTCAGCCCCATATTCATTGCACATGGAGGTGTTTGTATAACAAGAAAGGTGTATTTCAGTACTTTTACAGCAATACACCTGAGCACGTACCATGTGTCAATAAATGTGATTCAAATTCACACAAATTCGTTTTTTGAGTTGCAAGTTTTTTTTCTTGCATACAAAACAATTCCACATCGACTCAGCTTCTTACATCCCATCCTACACACATTAACAGATGATTCATTGAGCAACATGAAATTAATTACCCACGGTTATAATCAATTAGTCACCTCAAGCACTTTTCAAGTAAAATATCCCGAACGTGACCTGGCTCCAGCTGTGTCTCTTTACCTTATATGATAGAAAATGAAACGTCTTACACTGAGGAGAGCCAATCAGGAGCCAGACCACCGTTAGTATTTCCAAAAATTGGAGGTAAATGTTTCCCATTTGCACAGGACAACATTAAGGACAAGATGCGCAGCATCCCCATCCAGGTGTCTGCAGAAATTCTGGGAACTAAGCGACAGAAGACGAGGAACGGCCTCCCTCAACTCATGCCCATATTAGACTCCTCTCAGCCGAGCAAAGACGTCACCGAGGTAAGCATCCAGACCACCGCTTTATTGTCAAGCTCGGTGTTCAGGTGTACAGGTCTTTGTTGTTCTGCAGGTGAACTTTGTGAAAGAGGGATGTGGAAGGAATCATATTTGCCGAAGTAACCTGAAGATGGAGTACAAACTGTTCTATAAACAAAGCAGCCTGGACGTGAACTCATTACACCCGTTACCCATGTGAGTAAAAACCTGATTCTCCACATCAAATTCAGTCATTCATAAATATCAACGAGACTCAACGCCCAGCTCTGCCACTAATTTTACATAATATTTATGCTTTTAGATGTTCTTTTTTATAGGTTTGTTATAATGTGATATATGTTGGTCTGTCAAATTTCCCTTGGGATCAATAAAGTATCCATTAATCAATTAATCAACTTGTGCACCAACCAGCAGCATGATTGTAACGTCTGCTGTTTGTCCATTATAAGGAAGAACAACGTGCCCGTGTTCCATTTGAACTACGAGAGGAAGGACTTGGCTCTGCGCGTCACCGTCAGCAACATGAACGCCGACGACGCCTACGAGGCAAAGCTGCTGGGGAGCTTCCCAGAGACGCTGTCTTATTCCGGAGTGCGCTCGCAGCAAACGACGGTACGACAAGTCAAATTACCAAAATGTTCAAATGAAGCCTTACTGAAAGTAGGGTGGACCTGTTCCATTAAAGCACACATGCAGAGTCCTCAACTCCAAAACCAAGATGCCACTTTACAGCCTGTGCATACAGCTGATTACCAATTACAAGAAATACGCCAATACAACTTCCTTCCTCACTTTCACTACAATTATAACCGGAAAAGAGGACAAAACGACGTAAATAAAAAGAGTATGGATACATATATTAAATAACCCAACATTACGTCCACCTGGACGAATATTAAGTGTTAGCCACGCCCACAATGCGCCTGTTTGTGACGTTATATCGCGGGTGTGTCCGATTGGGTCACCTGGCCTGGTTAGTCCATTAAATTCGTTTCTACACTGTAATTTATGCGACGTTTCATATTAAAAACATAGTTAAATGAAAGATTTTTAAAAATCCTTTCTTACAGTAACAAGATGTAATTTGTTATACTCATTATTTAACATGTTAAAGAGTATAGGGTGTAACGTTACAGCAAAAACAATGCTGTCATCATGCTAAAATGCTAGGATTCACACTATAGTGTTAATTAGGTTTGGGAGAAACTCACAATACGATAATATCACGTTATGTTGCCCACGATAACGATATCACGATACTGCGATTCTCGATAAATGGTATCGAGAATCGATAAAAGAAATAGAAAAAGTAACAGACTTAATACATGGAATCAGTAAATAGCACCTGCATTTTTTTAATAAAAATGAAAAAAATAAAAATAAAATACATTTAAAAAGTAGATTTATTTTTAAAATATCAATATTTGCCTTCAGTGTATCGATAACGTATCACAGGGGGAGTATATATCGATATAAACAATGTTCTTACTGATTCCTAGTTTTGAACCATGTGATGAAGTCACTACCAGTCTGTTAAATTAGAGTAACGTTAATTTTACCTGGTGCCACAAGATGGTGAGATGTGATACCCAGAGCTATTTAAATTAGCGGGTTGATGTTTAAGTTCCTCTTGGTGGTTCTTACTTTGAAATACAAGGAGGAAGTGTATGCCAAAACTACTTTTGTACTAGCTGTTTTTTTGATTTGCAGTTTATAAACAATCCAAGTTCTTCTCTTCTAGACGGAAAAGCTGATGATCTGTGCAGCCAATCTGAACGGCTCTCAGGCAGAGTGTGAGCTGGGCAATCCTTTCAGGAGAGACTCCAGGGTATGGACTCCTTTCACATTCTTCATCCTGCAACAAAAGCTGCTGTATTTCAAATGTTTGTTCCTTTCTTCCCTTTATTGCTCCAGGTTATATTTTACATCATCCTGAGCACCGTGGGTATGACTCCCGACACCACAGAGATCGACATTGACCTGCAGCTCCAAACGTAAGCACACATGCTTTTCCCTCCATGTTCGGATACGTTTCCATTAACATGAGTAAAAGTATCGTGTTTTTATTCCTTCCAGAACAAGCGTGCAAAGTGTTGCCCCCGTTAAAGTGAAGGCTAAAGTAATTATTGAGTTGCCACTGTCGGTCAGCGGGTGAGTGTGTCCAGCTGTTGTCTGGCTGCAGATACATATCATGTGCCTCCAACATGTATAAGAAAATGTGCTTTTGCTTCCCATCAGGGAAGCCAACCCGAATCAGGTCTCCTTTGGAGGTGTTGTGAAAGGGGAAAGCGCGATGAAGACAGAAGAAGAGATTGGAAGTGTGATTGCGTACACATTCAGAGTACGTTTACTTGTCTGAACCTGCTTCTATGCGCCACTTTTAAATGACTTCTGCCGTCAGATGGTTTATGAAATGATAACATATTGATTTCTCCTTCAGATCAATCAACGTGTGGAAGGCGTTGACGTCACCCGTCAAAGCCTCGCTTCACATTCAGTGGCCCAAGTGGAACAAAAACGGTAAATGGCTCCTGTATCTGGTGAAGATCACCAGCACCGGACCGGAGGACGTCCGCTGCTCTCCGGAGTCCGAAATCAACTCTCTCAAACACATCCAGGTAGTTTGTTTTGTTTGTTTGTTTTGTTTTTTCAAATCATCTTAATTCCATTCTGGATGAAAGACAATAAATGTATTTCCAGGAGGCGTCCAGGACAAAGCGTGAAATTGGAGAAAGAAAAAATGTTGGAAAAATGTCTTCACTCTCAGACAAAAAGAAAGTGTTGGTGAGTCTTTGCATTCATGTGTTCACATTTTATAAACATTTACTCAAGTACTTTACTAAATTCAAAATATGAGGTACTTGAACTTAAGTCTTTTCTTTTCATGCCACTATAGTTACTTTACAAATTCAGATTTTTGCATACAAAAACACAAGAAAGATAATAAAATATGTTTCATTCAAAAATTTTAAATAACATTTATTTTTATTTTTTTAAATATTTCCTACTTCTCAAATAGATTTTCTTTTTAATTATTTCAATTTATATCTAACAATGTTGAGATTTTATTGAGCTCGAAATAAATTTGGTGAATTTTTTTTTTTTTTTTTTACAAACAAAACAATCAAGCTAAGATTTTTTACAGCGTATTGTTGTCCCTTTTTACCAGGAAGGTGTAGCTTGCTCTGACGTGTGATGGTCTCCTCTCTCTCTCTCTCTCTCTCTCTCTCTCTCAGTCATGTGACACTGAGGTGAAATGTGTGGTGCTCAAGTGCCCCCTACAGGGCCTGGACGGTACAACACTGGAGCTGAGATCTCGTCTCTGGAACTCGACCTTTATTGAGGTGACACATTGTGTTTTAATGGTTTCCCTGCGTGTCATCTGTGACTCAGTATGACCGCCTTCACCTAAGCAGATTTATTTTTTGCCCTCCTCAGGATTACGCCTCGATTTTAAACCTGCACATCGTTGTGAGGGCCTCGCTCGTTCTCCACACTCAGGCTAAAAACATGATGCTGAGAACTCCTCACACCGACGTAAGCACTTCAACACATATGACAAACTTTATTGTTTTTATGCTGCTGCCAACTCACCTGGTCTCCTGTATTTGCTTGGTTTGCAGGTGACCGTGTCGGTGTCCCCTGAGGATGCAGTAGCGCAGCTCGGCGGGGCTCCCTGGTGGATCATACTGGTGGCGGTTCTCGCAGGCATCTTGATTTTGGCTTTGTTGGTGTTTCTGCTCTGGAAGGTGAGAAAAGGGGATGTTATGCCTTCTGTCACACATGTTTGGAGTAGTATAGGATGGAAAATATGAGATAAAACACAAACGTCATTGAAACCATATGTTAGGAAGTTAGATCAGAGAAGGTGAACAGTGAAAGATATGAAAATGTTTTTAAAAGAAGACTTATTCTTTGTTTTTATACCATTGTGATTTTTTTAGTTTTTGGGCTGTCAAAATAACTTTGAGTTGTGATTTTTTACATTTCTACACCTAATAATACGTGTTTTATTAAAATAGGAGATCGTTCAACACTTAAAGGAAAAAAAAGGCGGTTGTACTTGTGAATTTACGCTAAAATCTATAATATAAATTACAGTGATACAAATTGAAACCGTAGAAAAGATGCTTTGTTCATAAGCCATACAGTCTGTAAGACGTGGGACGATAATCCCAGCCAAAATAATCAGGATATTATCTTGATAATCATCAAAGATATGCGTACAACTTTTAAATCAGTGCTTAAACAACATAAATATATTTTTTATTGCATCACAGATAAAACACATCTTCTTTAGGTGACTCTCCTTTTAAAGTGAAAAACAATAAAAGATCTGAAATAAGATGATCATAAATCATAAGGTCTCCCTATATAAAGGATAAAATCATCCTATACCATCCCATCTCTACTGTCTATAGTCTAAAACAAAGAATTCATTCATTCATTCAGCCGGCTAAAATAACCTGCAGATGTTGTGCAAACAAGCAACGCTGCGTTTTTGACATTTGAGCATCAACACCGGAATCTCCGGTGAAGTATTGTGTAAAAACCTATTTCCTCTGGTGTTTTAATGGAAGAAATCACAACGGTGATTGCCTGTTATTATTGATGCAGTTTGTCACCCATAACACCTCCCCCTCCCCCCCCTCAGTGCGGTTTCTTCAAGAGAAGAACAAAAGACCAGTACGATGCTGCGTATCAGAAGGCAGAGATCCATGTTCAGCCCTCTGACAAAGACAAACTCTCTGCCGAGGCCTGATTCATGCTCTCTGAACAGGGGTAAAACAAACAAGCTGTCAGCATGGAGTGTAATCAGCGCAGCGACTAATGAACGCACTTTCCAGCCAAATCAGCCGACTTCATGTGGAAAAATTCAGTCAGACACATATTGTACTGAGATTAACGTCAAACACAAACCTCTCGGCGTTGCATTCATTCATGAAGCGCTGAAGGTTTTATACAATATGTGTCTCTGATGAATTTTGCAAAGAAATCAACGCATCTTCTTTCCAACAGGCTTCATGTTTGTTTTCTGCTCTGCAGGAGCTTTTGCTGACACTGCTTTTACCGCTTGGCTACGCATGCTTAACACCGCTGCACATCCCCCCCCTCCTCCTCGTACCTTTCCAGTGTGTGAAAGTTTCTGATATTTATCGGTTGTTGAATAAGACATCTCGTTTTGTGAAATGTTCCCAGTGTGGATTCTTCAAACGCTCCAAGCAGGAGGACAGCGTCCCTCGTTACCACGCGGTGCGGATCAGGAAGGAAACCCCGGAGTGCCGAGATGGGAAAGTCAAACTCGACCCTTTTGAGAAAAAGCAGTGGATGACGACTTGGGTCGACGATGAAAGCTACTCGTGAATCATTTTTTATGCTTTAATTCTGCCGACAGCCTTTTCCTTTCAGCCACAGATCACAAACACAAAGAACTTCTGCTTTTCACGTTCACTTAGCGAAACATAAGTGGTTTTCCTTTTTCGGGGAGTAGTTCATGTCACTGACTTTTTGTACACTGTATAGATAATTAAATATTTTTTGTAAGTTTTGTAAATATTTAAATACTTCTGCACACTGTATATTTATTTTTTTGGGATAAAAAATAAGTTCATGCAGCCAAAGATTTTTTTTTTTACACTTTATGTCCTCAAGCTCAAGTTTACTACTGTTTCTACGGCGTTGTACATTCTACTGAAAGACGAAAGTCTATATGCAAGGACGAGCTCAGTGTCACATTAGTGTCATTTTTTCTGTCTAGTTTCAAATGCTTCTGTATTTTTTAGAACATTTAGGTACATTATCATAATTAAAAAGGTGCACAGATGACCATGAAGGTGAGCAGAGGTGTTTTTCTACTGATTCACCTCCTTCTGGCCGACATTCAGGTAGCTTCCACTGTACTGTAGGTCATCACTGAACTGAGACTTTCTGCTTCCTTGTGAGGAATCCAAAGGGAAGATGGTCAAATGTACGTTTTATAGATTTCATTCAAAGTGAATGACTTGAATTGTCAGGAAGAATAAAAATGCTTACAAAAAACATGATTGCTACCGTGTATTTTAATTACCATTACACGTATATTCCTACATAAAAGCAGGGGTTGTAATTAAGGATTTTATTCTCCATTCTCCATAATCTGACAATTGGGTTTTTTGGGTTCATCACAAGTTCCTGAAGCCTAATGTTACATCTTCAAATCACTTGCTGTGTTCAACAAAGATGATTTATTGGTTTACTGTCAAAGACTGTTTAGTGTCAAACCTCATAACTGAGAAGCTGGAAATAGTTTTTAAAAAATCCTTAAATGATCGTTCTGTGAGTCAATTAAGTCATTATTTCTTATTTATAACCAAACAAAAACACCATGTAAAAGTCTTTGCGTCTAAAACGTTGCCACTATGACAGTAATGCTTATTTTTAATCAACCGATTTATTTAATCATACTTAGAACAACCATAGCATTAACATGGGAACATATCAGTTTCACTCATCTGAATAAAAGCTTTTGCACTGAAAATATCGATCTTTAATACCAAGCGCTTCAGTTGAAAGAAAAAAAGCAAGTTAACAGGAATGGTGAATGTCTAAACGCCTAAAAAAATCCCCTCTTTAGGACGACTGAAAAACATTTATGTCAATATACATGTCAACACATTTATTTCAGATCAGTCAAATGTTAAACGAAAGGTTTTCTCCTGGTCCTTGCGCTGGTTGTCACACAATTTAGACACTTCCTCCACTCTTCTCTGCAGGAGAACAGAGTTCTGATCAATCCACTGAAGTGAATCCATGTGGGTGTTGAGAATTTTACAGATCTGCTGAAGCTGAGGAGAAGAAAAAAGAAAAATAGGAGGTAGAAGTTAATTTGACATGCAACAATAAATGACAAAAGCACCAAAAATGTGTCTAGAAGTTTCAGCTGCAAGTCTTACCGGGTCACTGGTATCTGCTGGGCCGCTGGACGTGTTCAGGTGCTCGATGATCTCCTTCAGGTCCTGCGACATCCTCTTCAGCTGTGCGTCCACGTTCTCCGCGAGCTTGTACGTTCTTTCTCGTTCCTCGTCGGCGTTCTGCATGTAGATGGTCCCGCTCTGCTCTTTCACCGACTCCTCCAGCGGGCAGAGCAAGTCCTCCAGCTCCTTCTGTTGGGACAGGATGAAATCCAGCTCCTGGTTTAGCCTCCTCTGGTCCAGCTTGACCTTCTCCATCTCCTTGTGCAGGGATGTGATCTTCTCCCCGTTCTCCACCAGCATGCGGTCCCAGGCATTCACCTGAGTAGCCTGCTGTAAGAAATGCCTCTCCTGGTCCTCGAGCTCCAGACTCCACTTGTTGATGAGACCCTCTAGCTGGGCGTAGGTCATCACCGGAGGAGCCGTGGTGGTGGGGAGCGTTGTCGTCGTCGTCGTGGCAGTGATGGCTGTGCTGGATGAAGGTTTGATCCCCAGTGAGAAGCCTGTAACGGCAGCCGTTGTGGTGGCTGCAACAGTGGTGGCAGGGGCGGGGACGGGAGCAGAGGCGGAGGTGATGGTTGCCGGCCCCAGAGGTTTGAGCATGAAAGCCAGGCCTCCGGCAGCTGCTGCAGTGGTTGCAGGGGCCGTGCTTGCTGCTACGGTTGGAGCTGCACCCAAAGTGAAGCCGGTAGCTGGTGCAGCGGCAGAAGCTGCCACAGCAGCCGTAGCAGGAGGGGCAGAAGTCGTGGAGATGGGTGAAGCGAAGAGAGACTGGCCTGGAACTAGGGCTGCCTGGGTCAATGTAGGGGGGGCTGGGGTCGATGAGGGTTTAATCCCAAAGGCAAAGCCTCCGCCCTGACCCATCACGGCTGCAGCAGTGGTGGCTGGCTGTGGCTGGACGCCCATGGTGAGGTTGGATGGGGCACTCATGCCAAAGCTGAAGCCCCCTCCAGGGGCAGCAACAGGGGCAGCAACAGGGGCTGCAGCTGTGGTCGCCTGGACCTTGTTTGCTCCGAAGCTGAACCCTCCGAACGAGAGGCCACCGGCTCCGGTAGTTGCTGTTACCGCGGCTGTTGATGGTGCTGCGGGTTGAAGTTGAGCTGCGGGTTGGGGTTGCATTTGAGGGGTCCCAAAGGCGAAGCCCCCTCCTGCTGGGGCGGCAGTGGTGGTCTGCGCGGACATAGCCGTGCCCAGGGTGAACCCGGACGCCGCAGCTGGAGCTGCTGTGGAGCCTAAAGTCAGTCCTGGTGCTAGTGCTGCTGCTGCCGGTGCGACGGCTTGAGGAGCGCCCATGCCGAATGTAGTGGCGGGGGTCCCAAAGGAGAAGCCTCCGCCGGCTGGTGCGGCCTTTGCTTGGGTGCCAAAGCTGAATGAGCCGGCAGGGTTGGCGGCGGCCGGAGTGGAAGTGCCGAACGCGAATCCCCCTCCGGTGGCTGCGGGAGTGGAGGTGCTCATCCCGAAGCCCGTGGCGGGAGCTGCTGCCGCCGTTGGCTTCTGGGCTCCGAAGGAGAAGCCCGTGGAGGCTTGCCCAAAGTTGAACCCGCCACTCATGTTTTCGTTCACGGGAGGGCAAACGTAAATAATAACGATATCGAAACTAGCTAACTCACAAAATGGTCACTTCCTCGCTGAACTTCTTGTGGCTTTTGGCGGGTCACAAACACGGCCGGGTTCAATCGACGTAACCGGAGGAAAAACCGTTTCTCCGCCGCTCTCACTTCCCGGACGTTAGCGGTCAACTAAGTGGATCGCGAGGTTTGTTACCGTCACATTGACCCAGCCGAAGACTTAAAAACTAGTAAAACATCCTTCACAAAACGTGGCCCGCTTGCCTCGCAGTTCTTCATGCAGGCATTTCTGTAGTCGACTAAAGGAAATTACGACAGTAAGGACCAAACACAGTTGACGCTAGCCCCGAGTCTTGTCTGCCAGCGAATAAAGCCCGCCTTTCTCGCTAAGATTGACACATCCGTTGGCCAATCCGGGTTCTAAACATACACCAACTGAAATTTGATTGGTACGGTTGGCTTGCCTGAAAAACAAGCCTGTGGGGAAAAAAAGCACAAGTTTTTCCAAAGAGTACTGATTATACGAGAAGATGTATATTTACGTGCAGAACACGCGCTTAGTGTGCCAACCACCGCCTGTATGAAAACAGGCAAAAATAAATAAAAATAACGGACTTTCGCACAAGTGCCTCCAAAATGACGTTTAGTAATCTGATTTTAAAAAAGCATGTCTCGCTATCGATGCAAATAAGAAAGCTAAAGACGAACGTAAATGTAAAAGACAACGTACTTTAGAAAATTTTTTTTTATTTAATTGCAACATTTTCGTTTTAAACGGCTTTTCCTCAAATATTGAACATACACAAATATCGTGTTTTGTTCTTTGTATATTTTCCTTTTTTATATCCACAAAAACAGAAACATTTTTGCTCCAACAGTTAAAAAAAAAACTATCTTAACAAAGTCGAACGGCAGTGACGTCTCTTGAAACCACTGTGACTCTTTGTTTGAGTTAGCTGACCGCACAATCATGATAACCTTTTTGCCATGTTGACATGTTCCCACGTTCAGCTATGAACAGATAAAGTAACTAAGGACTTTTTTAGACATGTTGCGGTGACTATGGACGCTCAAATATCTCCAAATCATCCAATACGAGAACGTTAAGTGTGTTTGCTGGCCGCTGAAGTTAGCGTGGAAGCTAATGTCAACAAAGATTAGCTAACCGACTGCAACGTGGATGTCGACTGAAATAATCCCAATTCATTAGAATAGTTTACAAGTGAGCTAAACGAGTCACCATGAGGATTTTGAGGTTCCTGAGGAGCAGCGTGTCCGCAGGAAAGGACATTGACTATTACTCCAAATTTTCACCCTCTCCGCTGTCAATGAAGCAGTTTCTGGATTTTGGTAAATCAGTAACACACTACAGAAGCTCTTAATGTGTGGCATTTATGAAAGTGGATCCAGAGTTTATTTGTGCTCATTGAAAGCAAAATTGCATGTACGCTTGTACATATCTGTCTGAGTTTTTCCTTGGTTTCATTTGCTGCACAGATAGTAAAACTAAAGTGATGTCAGAGGCTGAAACACAACAGCATAGATAACAAATCATTTTCACAACTTTAAATTTTACATACAATTTGTTTTTCTTTTAATCAATAACACAAGACAATTCTGATTTTCCTGTGTGTGTGTTTCAGGCTCAGAAAATGCATGTGAGAAAACATCATTCGCCTTCCTCAGACAGGAGCTTCCTGTTCGGTTGGCAAACATCATGAAAGAAATCAACTTGTTGCCCGACAACTTACTGAGGACTCCATCGGTGCGATTGGTCCAGGGCTGGTATGCAAGCAATGCTTTTTCTTAGTTAAATCTCAGGTCACGTTGATGCCAATAGATGTGATGATTTGTTTCCATCATGTGCAGGTACATGCAAAGTTTTCACGACATCCTCGAGTTCAAAGACAAAAATGCAGACGATGAGAAGGTCACGTATGAGTAAGTAAATGAAAAATTACTTCAACTATTCATGATTTAATTCTGCACCTTTTTTACTTTCCTACACGTCTTCGTTTAGTTTCACAGATGCGGTCATAAAGATCAGAAACAGACACAATGATGTCATTCCCACCATGGCTCAGGGAGTTGTGGAGTACAAGGAGACCTACGGCACGGACCCTGTCGTCAGCCAAAATGTTCAGTATTTTCTAGATCGTTTCTACATGAGCAGGATATCCATCAGGATGCTGCTCAACCAGCACAGTGAGTAGACTCTCTTCTACTCAACATAATCTGAGGATTGAAGTTTTAGTTTTAGGGAATTCATGTGAAGAAATAACACATCAATTTATCCCTGTGTGTTTTTAATTCCAGCTCTCCTCTTTGGTGGGAAGGTGAAGGTGAACCCGGCTCATCCCAAACAGATCGGCAGTATTGATCCCAACTGTCGCGTCACTGAGGTCATCAGAGGTGAGAACACAAACGTTTTATGAGGAAAACGTTGGCGGAGTGCTCAAATCTGTCATCATGAGTGTTTAAACCCGACCTCTTCCTTATAGACGCCTATGAAAATGCACGAAACCTCTGTGACCGGTACTACATGAACTCTCCCGAGCTGATTCTGGAGGAATTCAAAGGTAATTTGTTTAGATGTTCAATCAGAAAAAACATTTAATGCCTTTAAACTGCATTAAAAGGCTTTATTCAAACATATCTGATGAAACGTGTCTGATCTTTGATCATCCGTTGGTCCCAACAGTCAATCCCATCACTGTGGTCTACGTCCCATCTCATCTGTATCATATGGTGTTTGAACTTTTTAAGGTAGGATTTGAACTCAGCATTGGCTCATTTTCATGTGTCTGCCTTTCTCTTGATGTCAAAACGTTTTGACGCTTTCGTTGTTGCAGAACGCCATGCGGGCCACCATGGAGTTATACGGCGACGCCATGGAGTATCCTCCCATCTGTGCACAGGTCGCTCTGGGAACAGAAGACCTGACCGTCAAGGTGAAGCTGTGCTGCATCCTATATGTCGTTTTCCCCCAAAACATAGCGGTGTAAACTAAACAAGCCCGTGTTTTCTACTCCAGGTTAGCGATCATGGAGGCGGCGTGCCGCTGCGGAAGATCGACAGGCTGTTTACCTACACGTACTCCACGGCTCCTCGGCCCAGCATGGACGGGGCCCGTGCTGCTCCTCTGGTCGGTGTTCCTGATGTCTGATCAATAGTGTGTTAGTGAATTCATGATGGAGCTTTTGTGACGTATGTTTTTGATAAGATTTTCTCGGAGCCTCAGTCACTTCTGCTGATATTTTAACCTGTGCTTCAAAACATAAGAATATATAATATAACCCTTTTCACAGCAGACTCTCACTCACATAATCACATTATAAAATGTAGATTTGTAACAGGATACATCTAGGACTTCTGTCTGGACTTACACAAAAAGATGGATGAAGTGAAATGGAAAAAAAAAAAAAAAAAAAAAAAAACTTTCTTGTTACTGTTACTTTAACGACAGAGAAAAACAACCACCACAAAATCTGATAATATTATCGGTTCCAATGCCCGACTGACTTCACAGTCTGATAACGACAGTGTAAACACACGTTTGATTTCCTGTCCAGGCTGGTTACGGGTATGGCTTGCCCATATCTCGACTGTACGCCCGCTACTTTCAAGGAGACCTGAAGCTGTACTCTCTGGAGGGTTATGGAACCGATGCTGTGATCTACATCCGGGTAATTTAGTTTTTACATCAACACTACGTTTTGCAACAGCATTATTTACACTGCGTTTGAACTCTTCCCTCTGGTTCTTCTCATCAGGCGCTCTCCACGGAGTCCATTGAGAGGCTCCCCGTGTACAACAAGTCGGCCTGGAAACACTACAAGACGATCCACGAGGCCGACGACTGGTGCGTCCCCAGCAAAGAGCCCAAGGACATGACAACGTTTCGCAGTTTCTAGATCAAAGCGGCTGCATTCCTGCAGCAACGTGTGCAAGAGAGGTGGTTGTAAATAAATGTGAGTGTGTGTGTGTGTGTGTGAGAGAGATGGCGCTTTCTCAGCCTACATTTCAGAAAGGAGCATATGTTGTGTGCCATATTCTCTAAAAAGGTCAAATTTTGTTATAATGTGGATTTTGGAATTCAGCTGCCCTTAATTAAAAAAAGGTTTTCCTACCCACTCCTACTGGTACCGTTAATGGTCAGGACTGGGACTAACCAGGACCAGGTTTATAGAAAGCCACATTGCTGAGGAAAGTAAAGCAAAACCAAAACTGGATTTTTCCAGCTGATGCTATTATATGTTGGCTAACGATCTCTCTGCATTACCTTTGACAGTTTGCTCAACTCTTTTACAGCTTCTCCTTAAATGCTTTGCTGCTTTTATTTTACTTTAATATTCCGTCTGTGTGCAGAGTTTGTTCATCTCTTCTGCTTTGGGTGAAGTTGGATATTTTGTAAGAAAAGCTAAACCTTTTACGCCATCAGTCGCTGCTTGTTTTTAAATCCATTGGTAGTTTCTGCTGATGAGTCTTATTGGATAAATTATTTTAATTTAGGGCATTCTCTCTTAAGTTGGATGGTGCATACAAACATGTGGTTGAAAACATTGATCCATTTTCTTTTCTCGTACTGCAGAGCATAAGAACAATATATTACAAATAAACTATACTCAATAGTTTTCATGTTACACAGAAGCAAGTTATTGTATGTGGATCGTTTTCAGTGAAAAATAAATATTTCAAACAGACAGATGTCTTTTTGTGACAAAAACAAATACTTTAAAAAGTTGCTCTGATGTCCTGAAGGACAAAATGAGGGACTAGAACACAGTACAAGCATACCTCATGAAGTGAAAATTAGTTTTAATGATGCTGTTTGTACCAAGAAATGTTTCTCTGATTCACAAGAGGTGGAAAACATGATTTTCACTGTATTGTATACAGAACATGGAGTGTTGCGTGAGAAGAAGATAGGAAGCACTTGGGTTTGGCTGTGAACGACTCGCCGTTCAGCCTCACATTCATACAATAACGCTGTGCTCCCGACTCACACAAGTCCTTGTCATAGGCACATCTAACCATCTCATGGACCGGCGTCGAACGTGTTCATGTAGCAGACCTGCATGCTGCGTGTATTTACATGAGCATGGTAGCATCCCAGCGACACGCAGCCGGAGTCGGGGACAGCAGCAGCAGCATCCACCTCGTCCCTACTAGATTTAATTCAGCAAAAACCACAGCCTAACTATTCTACTTAGTAGAAAATGTATATAGTATACAATGAACGATGAAATTTAAGTACAAAAAAAAAAGAAAAAAAAAAGATATGCAGTTAATAAGCATATGTATAAAACGCATTTATACATTTAAAACCTTGTCGCCATTGAAGTTAAAAGACAAATATAGTGCTTTTATCTGAACTGTACAATAACTGTTCCTGCAGAAGAGTTGTACATAGGAAACAGGCAAGTTATACTAGCAAAAATATAAAATGCTGAAAAAGCAGTATACATTTGACTTCCATAGGTAAATGTGTGCGTACAACTACATTAGATCTGATCTTTTTTTTTATAATTAGAGCTTCTAGCTTTTAGTGGCAAAAGTGTTACGATTCCTTTTTGGTCACACATCCAACGTTTTTTTACATTCCCCATCTTTTAGTTAAAATGGTTTGAGCTGAAGTTTGTTAAAAACATTTGGAAGAAACAGTGATGAGAAAAGAATCGGGAGCTACTCTGAACATAAATCACAACTGGCACCTCAGTCGGCACACCTGGCAGTCATGTCCTGTGGTTGGTGTTAACACATGAACGTCATGGCACCAAAAGTATCAAAAAAAAAAAAGCAGGGTTCGCCTTGTGATGAATTTTATGGGCTCATACCTCAGCAGACAGAGTCACTGCTGACCGGTAGTCTCCCACTGCGTCGTCCCTCCTTCTCTCTTTTCTCTTTCTGTTTCTCCAGCTTCTCCTGGGCCTTACGCATGTCCTTAAGCTTCTTCTTAATAGTTGAACGATCGCTCTGACTTGACACACCGAGAGCCTGAAGTTAAAAGGGCAAAGATTTAGGTCAAAATAATGCTATGAAATTTTGGCCACAAGGTGGCAGTCAGAGGTTAGCAAGACTTGACTATATAACTTCTCTGCAATGAAAGAGGCCTTGCATGATTAAAACAAATAACATTATACATTATTCATAAATTATCATTCCATAATTACACAGGTAATCCAAATCTAATCATCATCATGAGTTGTTTTTTTTTCTACCTTCAACTTGTCACTGTCCAAGTACAAGAGCTGCTGGCCGTCCACTCCCTTGGCTGTGAATTCAGGTGTGTATTGATCCATATTCATGCCCATCAACCAGTGACAGACCTGTTGATTGGTCCATTCAGAGACAGGCCGGTTCTGCCACTGATAATCTTTTCCTGTAGCTACGGGTTCGTCATCCAAAGTCTACACAAGACACAGATCAAATCAAACAGAAACGTGTAAGAGACAGAACAGTAAACATGCTTTAACACTTTATGTGCAGGATTCTCAAAGTCTAAGTGGGTTCAACCACCTTGTGATTCATGTCATATGTTGCTGTACTCTAAGGGAAAAGATCACTTATGTCTAGAGCATAGAAAAATACTTATGCCAAAAAAATATCCAGTTGATACCTTCCAGCAACGTGCAACAGCTATTCGATGCCATGGATTGCACTGTATGTGACAACTTTGCTAGCGAACAGTGGTCAGTGGTGAAATGCAGACATTAATCATGTTTTCCACTTCCACTTACATTACAACTTAAATAAATTCTTCTCGACATAAAAAGTTCATTTTTATTTCTATAGGTGAAGAACATGCTGAAAAAAGCCGTTCACTTAGTGAAGGGTGAGCCTGGGGGACCAAAATATAATAATAAAAACAGTATTTTTACAACAACAAAAAAAGAACACATAGTGCAATTTCTGTTGAACCAAACTGTGTGCAATGTTCAAATCCCCCAAGCTAGCACCAAGAAAACAGGTGTGCAATGACAGTATAATATCATTCTGGGCTGCAGGTCTATGTGTGTCTTCATACTGTATGTTATACTGAAAGAGACTGAACAGAAACTGTAATATCAGAGAGAACTGGTGCTGACACATCAGTGAGCATGGCAGTAGAGCAGTCATCGTTCTGTGGTCTGCCAAAGCTTGTAAAGAACATGACGCACTGGTTGATGGTTTAACAGAGGCAACAGTCTGTACACATCACAGCTGACTGAAGAAAGGCTAAGCCACAAGACTTGTTTTAAACACAAAATGCACACAAAACAGCTTCAACCCAAACATGCAGCTCGCTCCCATTCCCTCTGCATTCACAGTTTAATCTCAGTCATGAAAGGGGGGACGGCTCAAAGAGCATGCTTGAGAATGTCCCCTTTCAGCCGCATCAAGGCGTCCCACACGGCTTTTGTGACTGTGCAACAAGGAGAGCACTCACCTCGCTGGAAGAGAAGACTAAAGTATGTGAGCGCCCAGACAGATTGGGTTCAGCAACTAACCCAGAGATCTCTGAACTGGGGCTGGCAGGGTTAGAATCATCTATGACTGAAAAACTCTGGAACAAGTGGAAACAAGGAACGCATTTACTAAAGCAACACATCACCAAACAACAGTTCTTTACCAGCACAGGCAAACAAATACAACACGGCAGGTGTGATGGGTAAGTGCAGAGCTGCTTCCACAAGGACTGTAATTATTATGATTACGACTGTGAGTTCAGTGGCAGCAATCCAAGTAATTGATTTGAGCAATGAGTGACCGTGACCCCTCAACACGCTACGTAGCACAACATTCACAGTGATTCAAAACCACCACCAAATCTACATCAACAACCTCTAAACTACAGCAATACTACTTCTAATGAAAACACACACACACACACACACACACATCAGGTATGGGGTACTGCTTTTAATTGAGTTGTGTAGATGCTATGAGCTTTATTATTTCATTCATGGAGAGATGAATTGGGTCTAAAAGTTCAACTTGTTTTTCAGAAACAAATGTGAGCTAAATTTGGAATCAGGGAATTATTTCCCAGACCTGCAGGCTATTGCACCAGCTATGTGAAAGTTATGCAGTTTATTTCAATGTAGCATAATTAATTACAGTCTAAAAACAGGTAGCACAATGCAAGTTAGTTACAGTGCAGCAGTTAGCGTTGATTAGCTGGTGCAACAAGCCCTAGAAACCACATTTAGGATTCACCGGTTTCCTCTAATACCAGCCTTAAGGCTTTCTGAATGTGAATAAAAAGGAAAATTGATTAACATTAGTTTCTTGTAACACTACCGCATACCCAGTTCAAATTAAACAGTGAATTATGTTGAGGTGAGCAATAACAAATCGCACAAATCGATTATGTTATGTTAGTAATGCTCTAGCGTTGCATCTAAAAATCAAAAGGGTAAACAAGAATGCATATACTGTACCAAATCTAATGAGCGACTGAATAAAGAGGACCAGGAGAGATTTGTCTGTTTCAAGGAAACACGGTTCAGTGAGATAAAAAAGTCCAGGCAGCAAAGCACTGACAAAATCTACAATAATGCACACAGCAACAAGACCACAACTTTTCCCTCAGTAATGGTTCCCTTCTAGGTTCAGCCTGTGCCTTGATCTCATTAAACAGCATCGTGGGAACACCAGCCCGACCACAGCCTGTGTCACAGTTAGCCACGCGTTTCACTGGATCCCTTTGATGTGTCACTGTTTGCAAACTTGCTGAAAAGCCACCAGATCCTTGCCTGCTAACTCTCTGGCTAACATATGGATCCAGTTAGGATAAGCTTTGCATTGTGCATCTATTTTTTGGAGCACTAATCAACGCTGGCACATCTCTTGAAACTACCGCCTGTTATGCTTCTACTTGTTTTACTCTTCCAATAAAGATGTAAATATATTAGGATGGTGAAGGACTGGCCAAGGGGATCAAGCTTGCGACCCCCCCTGATTATATTGTATTGCAATACTATATAACTTCTATCCTAACAAAGTTTTGCTGGATGCTCTCTAAGTCTGATATTTATGTTCAAATTAAGCTACAAACCTTATTCTTGCGGTCCTGGCTTTGCTCACTGCTGGTCTCAGCGTACGGCAGACTGCTGCTGGAAGATGAAGGCTCTCTGTCCCTCTCTTTGTCTCCAAACCAGGAGAAGGGCATACATGTGGGGATGGAGGTCATCGAATCTGCCGGAGAAAGGTTCCCTCCAGACTCCTCCAGCAACTCTGCTGATCCCCTAGACATTAGAGAAATGGGAAGATAGTTATCCTCCACACTCACCTTACACATGATTGACACATGATCACAGCTTAATACATGATGTGCTGCATTACAAATTACTCAGTAAGTGCTTACCTTCAGATATATAAGATAGATAGATATAAAAAGAAAATCTATCTATATTAAGATCACAGCAACATGTAGCAAAGGATCCACACACAACTTTTAAGTAAATATTTTAAGTTGAGCAACCTGCTGTCCAAAGATGCTCTCATAGCCTCCTTGTCATGTTTTTTTCCTTTGCCACCTGACTTCCGGAGACCTCTGTTGATGACCAGTAAAAAAAAAAAAAGTAGTTAGTGCAAACAAGATAGTAGCTTGGAGACAAATGACAGTGATCACTATGGAGACTTACCCAAAGTCTGGAAATCGTCTTTTAGGTTTTCCTGCTGGAGAGACCTCATTCAGCTCCTCTGAAATGAAACAATAGGCTCAGTAACAATGGAACAGCAGGCGCCTGCTGTTGCAAACATCACATTTTGGTCTTCTTGCATACCTTTGCTCTTTCCTTTCGACTCCCTCTTCTTGATATTGCCCATGAATCCAGAAGGGGAATGTGGTGACAAGCCGTCTTTCGGAGGGGACAGAGGAGGACTTCCGCTGCTTTCAACACTGTCTCCCTGTGATGGTGACAAAGACGGGCTGCTGGAGAGCTCTGCCTTACTCCTGGGCCCATCCCTAATCTCCCCCGGATCAACTTTCTGTCCATTTCCAGGATAGCAGACAGGCACTGGAAGGGACAGGCTCTCCTGGATGGACCTCCTCCTCCTGGGAGATTCCTGCTCCTCCTCTTCTTCAGTTTCCTGCGAGGACAAAGCTAATTATTTACAAGGACAATGCAAGGAAAAGTGCGTAAAGCTTATTATATAACAGAAACCTCCTCTCTTCAGTTCTGATTGGCTGAGTCATTAGAAAAGATGCATTGTTGTTTGGTAAAATCATATGGACACTCAAGGATGTTCCCTTTTGTATTTTAGAACAGCTGTGAGTATCATAAGGCAATTCCCTTTTTAGGAAAAGTGCTGACTCAACAGCACAACAGCACAACAGTGAGTTTTTTCTAAATCTGGCTTTGACATGAAAAAAGCAAGAAAACAGATTAACAACACAATAACTCACAGTAAACTGCATAAAACCCCACCCGTGATGCAATTTTTTGATCAGCTGATATACACAAAAGTTAAATATTACTCAAGTTAATACGTGCTGTGATTCTTCTATATGTTTACCTCCAACATAGCATTTTGAGTTTGACATGCCTTGATGGGGCTTCAGGTTTCATGTCATAACTTATATCTGGCCTGGGGTGATCAATCCATTTCCATTCTCATGCAACATAGCAATGTATCACTATGAGATGTTCCCAGCTGACCTGAGAGTAACTTGAATCCACCGCGAGGTTCTCCTTCAGTTTGTTCCGAGATGGAAGCTGCCGTTTGGCCTTCTGAGCCAGCAGGCCTTTTGCTCTGTGTGCGCTGGTGTCCAAGAGCTCAGTCTCAGGTACCAACTCACTCCAGTCTTGTTCTACACAAGAGGGGGAAAAAAACAAACACATCAAATAAGTAATAAGAAACGGTTTTAATTATTTACCAGGGTCACTGGAGTTTATGACGCGTGCTTGTGAATGTGTTACAGATCACAAAATTAAAGTATGACATTTTACATTCAATTTAATTGGAGTAACCCTTTTACCTAGTAGTGAGTCAACAGATTGCGTGTTGGTGACTGGGTCCTGGTCGATTAATCTGTCGTCTGTTGCCGAGTCCTGCCAACGTTCCCCATCCAGGGACTCTCTGGACTCCAGGATAGCTATCTGTGGATAAAACAACACTCTAATTTCAGTGTCTCTAGCTAGTTTGCTGTGGTTTATAAGTGTTTTCTTTTCAAACAGTGGTCTTACCTTGGCCTGCAAGCTCTCCAGCTGCTCCTTGTACCACTTGTCTTTCTCATCTAGAATCTTTTTCAACTCCTCCTCTTTCTTCACAAAGTCTATCTCTCTGGGGAAGAAACAAGGAAATGTGGTTCCCGACCAGTCCTTTAGCTTGTAAACAAACTTTTTATTTATTTAATGTGTGTTATCACTAAACCACTTAATTACAATATCCCAAAATGTGAAGTCATTTGAAATCATTTGGTCAACATTTGTTTTAAAATGTGTTTATATGAATACATTGACTAAATTCAAGCCCTCCAGCAGTGAAACAAGACAAACTCACTTCTGCTGGTAGTCCTTGAGCAGTTTCTTGGCCTTGTTGTACTTCTTGTCCAGGGTTTCATGCTGGGACTGAGTCTCAGCTAATTGTTCATTCATCGTCTTACACAGACCCTGGGCTTCCAGCCAGTAACCCTCCAAATTCAGGATTTTGTCACTGCTATCCTCGATCTTTTGCTCCATTGCAGACTCCCTGGCTTCCCACAATGATCTGTCCTCCTCAGATGCCCTTAGCTGTACAAAGATGGTGACATGTTACTTAAGTCGACTAAATTGAATTGGAAGGTTTCTGGGTTACTTATAGTATTAGACAGTAATTTAAAAGAACTAGGTGTCGCATTTTGTCTGCTTGTTGTCTGACACGTTTTCCTTGGCAACCTACTGCGATTCGCATCCTACTGTCAAAACACATTTTCAACGAATATCTTAGGAAAAATCATCACGCATTGTGAGTACACGAGAGTTAAAAAAATCAGAAGCCAAAAGTATACAGTACAATTACTGATTGAAGAAGCTTCAGATAATATGACAGTCTGTTTTGGTTAGTATATTATGGTACAATTAATTTGTATTTAGTGTATGGTATAATTATTTTTCTTGTATGTTATGAGAATGCCTTGAATATCTTAAACAATAGTTAAAAAAAGGTTAATTTCATCTTGGTCATACCTTTTCCTTTAGTTGATTTATTTCAGCTGCGGCAATGCTGTGTTTCAGCTGCAGCTAAAGAACAAAAATAGGAAAAAGTAAGATTTGGTTACACCCATGACTGTATGTAAATCTGAAACTTTGATATCTTAAATCACATTAGACTGATTGTCATGATGTAGGCAGTACCTCTTTGAACTTGAAGACCATCTGAGAGCCGTCCATGTTGGTCGGCATAAACAAAGCCTCTGAATCAGGCAGCTCGTACAGCTCTGCGTTTTGTCCCGGAGAGAAATTGGAGCACAAAATCCTCTCATCCACTCCGTCCTCGTCCTCATAGCGCTCCTCCTGAAATATGACATCACACAGGGCATCACATATTGCAAACAGTGACACACCCTACATGCTCACGGACATACTGGAGCGTGTGTCAACAACACTCCCAGTGGCACAGTTCACCACAGTCTGGAGGGAACAATGTGATCAATACATCATAGTTTAAACATTAGTGGGCTGGTTCACGGCGAGGCACTGCAGGAGTCATATGTATATAATACATCTGCAGCATCAAACACATCGACATGAACAGTAATCTCTGTAGGTAACAAGACTGTCAACACACCTACACACACTTTGCATAAGCACAAAGCCACCCAAAACAGTTTCCACTTCCTCACTGAAAGTTGTGCAACGCTCCTGTTTTGTCTTTGTGTACTCCAGTAAATCCCTGACATATTCTCTGCCCAGTGTCTTCATAAAAACAGGAGCTTGTGGCTACTTGAACTTCAGAAAACAAACATTTCACAACTCTGGCAGAGAGGCGACAGTGAATGGTGACACATGGCTGGACTCACAGCCAGCCGCTCATTTCCTGGTTGTGTCGGATGCGATTAAAGTAGGCATGGCAAAGGAGCTGTCCAACTCCCATTTGAATATCTCGAACCCAGCTCGTCCAGTCTACTTTATACTTGGCAGGTGTATTGCTAGGGGCCCAGGGATAAACATTGTTGAATATGGTGCAATTTGGACACAAAACATGTTCAATATTAATAAACCTGAATAAACAAACAAATAGCACTGAGAAGAATCGAGGGCGGGGAAATATGAGTCAGTGATTTATCTTAACACTAATATGTTACCGCTAGCAAAATACCAACACCAATTAAATCCATTCTCTACTTTGTACACTTAATACATGTTTGGAAATTACCTCTGCTAAGTTTATTTGACCGACGTTCCTGACTGTGAGTAACCACGACTTGGGTTTGATTTTCAAAGGAGGAATTATTGATTTGAGGGCCACACAGTTTTCCTTTACTTTTCACCATTTCTCTAACTGGAAATTTTGGTGTAAGCAGTGGTAGAAAGCGTATGTCTATTCAAACCTTTTTCCCCTGAAGTAAAACTATTAACTGTTAATAGTAAAACTATTAATAGCAAAAAGCAAAAGATGAAGAGTGAAAGAAGCATTATCAACAATATACTTAAAATTACTTAATGTCTTTTTAAGGTGGAGCTTTCCATTTTAATATGGTGCTGGATATTTTTATGAATAAAAATGCATTATATTTGTATTATTGTATGATGAGAGTCAAATATGAATATGAATCTGCAACGTACCCAGTAACACTTCTCTGTTAGGGGAATATAGTACTTCAGTGTTTTCCTCTGAAGTAGAAAGTAAATAGTAAGTAGAATACAGCTGAGCATATTTAACGTGCCTGTGTTATTTCAGGGTACAATGACTAGAATTGTAAGATTTTTTTTATATTCAAACATCATAATAAATCTATAGCGGTGTTAAGTTGGGCCCCAGACGCAGGTTGCCTTCTCTATCTCCACCATTGATCCCATATGACATGAACATGGTACACGGCTGTGAAGAAACTTCTAATGAAGTCCTGACTAGCGGACTCACCTCTTCTGTGGAGTGTTCATAGGGGTCATCCAGGTGTTCTTGCCGTTGCTGGTTCTTCTCCTGCTCCAATGTCTCGCTTATGAGGCGGGCTACCTCGCTTTGTGTCCCTGGCTTTTCCCGTCCAATCAGGAACCTGTTTTTTAACAATGCAATTTGTTAGTGTGCCATAAAATGGAATATTTTACATGTGGCTGTAAACTTACTACAGCTTCTTTCATGTCTTACTTGCGCCAGGGGAACGCAATGTTTGAGATGTAATTTATGGCTGATCCCCATAATGCACTTTGGTGTTTTTGTGTGAAATAGAAGCAACACATTCATTTGTGGCCTCTGGACTCTCAGGAGCTAAAGAGACTCAACTGTTTGCCACATATTTCTAATCGCGATAACAGTAGTTCAACCTTGTTACCAACAAGATCTTTCAATAAGGTTGATTTTAGGGGTCGTGGAGATGGGTGTTGCGCTGACCTCACTGTGCCTTTGGTGTTCTTCAGGACGGTTGCAGCAAACAGTTGGGTGACGCCCACCAGACTGATACCATCCACCTCCACTATCTGGTCATTCACCTGTATGCTAGTGAAACAGAAGAGAGAAATCACAAGGATAGGTTTTCAAAGCATTTCCACAGAAGACTTTTACACTGCCTTCAGCATAGCAGTAAAAATGAAAAATACAGTAGCCTCAATGCAGCTGGCAATAAAACACATCTCAGAATGACTGGAAAATAGAAGTAGTGACTATTTTCTTTAGCTTCCTCATGCAGTTATAAATAAATCTGGTTGTTCGTGTATTGTGGGGCCTTGGGTAATGCGTGTGACAAATAGCTGTCTGTTGTGGTGCCATGTATCGTGAGCGTGTACCGTGTTTCTGGTTATACACAACCAGAGACTCTTTGTAACAACATGTTATTGTGAGGTTTTGCAAAAAAGGTTTCATACTGACTTACCGTCCATCGTTCTCAGCTGCTCCTTGCTCGGTTATGGTTTTCACAAAAATGCCTAGCTTCTCCAGACCCTGGTCAGCACCTACTCCCATTCCTATGATACTGATGCCAAGTCCATTGTCTCCTGGATGCAGAGAAATGATGGAGAATTTAAAGGGTGGGTAGAAAGAACTGCATACACATAGGCTCATTCACATTTATGCCCTTGACACTCTAGACTATACAATTCAACCTATAGTTGCTGATCCATAAACAGCCCCAAATGTTTGAAATGTTTCTTACTGCTTGCTTATGTCACACAGGAATTTACCTTCAGTGTTTACGCAACTCACCTTTCTCTATCTCCACAGGGAACACATCCATCTTCTCCACTCTCTTCTCCAGCTCATATTCTGCAGATGCTGCAACTGGATCCACGTCATCATTGCGCCGATCATAATCCTCATTAGAGAAGGTGCTGAAGACCTGTATAATTCAAAATGACAAGCGTCAAATGTCAATATGGTTTTATCGAAGGGTACCTGCGCAGCCATAAGGAATATTATTTGTTATTCATATTTATCTGAACAAGGACACATTTTTCATTTGAGAGTACAGAGCAGCAGGGACAGCAGAGACTTTGATGATGATTTTAAAATTCTAGCATTAAAGCTCACTCATTTATTCATCAAAGTTCACTATTTTTGAATAGTCACTTCATCTTCAAGTTCAAAACTTCAAGTTTTAAAAGTTTCTTTTGCATCTTTAATAAAAAAAAAAATACATCAACCACAATTTTGAACAGATGTAAATCAAGTGTCAATGACACTGAAGTAGAAGATGCATTCCCACAACATACTCTTGAGGACTTTCATTTGAGTTTTAAGAAGTCGTGAACTGTGAAGACAGACGCAAAGCACTGGATGTGTCCCAGAGACCGTTTGCTGGTTGGATTTATGAAGCACATACACACACGAATATGAGCAATGCGGAAAGTAGGGCACAGCTGGGGAGAGCTGTGCACTGGATGTAGAGAAGATCAATGTTCAGACATGACAAGGTATAATATAATTAAAAGCTATAATAAGGGAAAAGGAAATTGCTTCCCCTTCAGTCAATGGGCAATGCCCAGTGCTCAACACCGGCTTCAAGGAGGATTATTACATCCAACATTATTTACCTTGAATATCAGTAATATACTTTAAATAACACTCCCAGGTGCAAGCTGAAGAGAGTGCTACAATATTCAGCATAAAGTGGACTGGGGATTATACTACAACGGTTAATTTAGTGTTAAGACAAAGTTAGCACCAGGGCTGAAACAAACAGTAGAAACACAGTCCTTACAAAACAAAGGAGAGAACAACCAGAGAGTGAGTTAAACTATGAGAGATTTATTTATAGACATAAAGCAGTGTTGATAAAAACGTAGAATAAAGATCGGCAGTCCTTAAAGGGCTAATGATTCCTCGCGGTGTGTACGGCCCCCAAAGGTAGCTTCTTCCTCACCTCAGATCTCGATGCCCAGCCATGTCTCCTCAGCAACAGTTAGTGTTTGTGTGTGGGTGTGTATTTGTGTGTGTATGTTTATGTGTGTGGGTGTGGTATGTCTCTGTGTATCTCTGTCTATATATTTGTGGGGGTGGGAGGTTTTGGTTTAGTGGGGTTCTTTGTTGCTCACATCTTGTTTTGTTTTTGTTTTGTTCGCTTTTATTTTTTGTGAGGCACTTTGTGCTACTATATGTATGAAAAGTGCCATATAAATAAAGTTTGATTTGATTTGATAATGCCTGATTATGGGGATGAGTTCAACAGTGGGTCTGTAACAAAACCCACAGCTTGGCCATCATAAATCTTAATCTGGGTGGAGTCATGATGATGATTTTAGCATCACAGGGGCAATGCATATAGGGCAGAACACTTTTAGATTTCTAGAAACCTTTGACGTTGATTTAGGATTTACCTTTGGATTGTATTGTGCTCTTGAAGCACAAGGTTGGACTCAAATGGCAGCAGTGCAAAGGTTTTTCATTTACCATAGACATTTGCCACGAGAATGTATGATGTAATCATGTAAACATTTCCACTCTGGGCAACGTGGTCTGAGCGTGTCAAGACATGAAGAATCAACCACAAACGATCACCTTTTCCATCTGTTTTTTTTTTGTCTCTTCACTATTTAGCACTATGAGCTCTCTGTTCAATTTATTAAAGTGAATTTCTACAACTACTTCTGTTTTACAAAACTGCTTATTTTCACACGCATGAAAAGTGGAAAGAGTTGTGTTAAAGAAGAAGTACATTTGTGGGGGATCTCTCTAGTGTAACTTCCCAAACCGGATGAAGAAGATTAGAAAACCAAGGGAATACTCCTCTATCTGAATACTCCTCCTTCCTTTTTTAACTTATTGCCAAAGGTTTATAGCCTATGACGAATATATTGTGGTAGATGGGTGTTATCTTTATCACACAAAGGCAAGGCCAGTGTACGTAGCCCTGAAGGAGCACTGAAAACTATTTAAACCAACAAGCTTCTCAAGACATTTTTCCCCCCGCTTGCATTGATGCTTATTTTGCATGTTTCTGAACAACAGGCTTGAAAGAGCCTCTATATATAGGGCCAACAAAGCTCATCTACTAATTTAGACAGTGAAAATGAATTCACAGAACTACAGCAGACAGAAATTTCATTATGGATAAAAGACGCGTTTTAATTTAGACTTTGGAATATTACTTACTAAGGTTTGAACACGAAGGCTAATAGATTCGAGGGAGCCGCACCACTGCATCCTTGGCCATGGCATTAACTGAGCAGCAGCAGTCAGATTGGCTTCTCCTCTCTACTTTCCCAACAACTCCAAAGACTAACTTTCCTGTTGCCGTGGACTCCCAGGCCTTTCGCGAACAATGTTCTGTTCTTTGCTGAAACCTTATCACTTAACAACTGTTTTCTCTGCAAGAAACACAGAAATGTCTTTATTAGCCTCTCCCTTGCAAACAAGGTTCATACACAGCTCAGTGAGTTCACACGATTTTCACTGTCTCACACTAAATCACACTAAACGGCCATTTTCAGACTACCATCAGCCAGATCACCATCAGCTGAAGCCAGACATGCAGTGATCTGTCCTCTCTACGTGTGCTCACATGCACAGATGTACATGCCCACACCCAAGCTGAAATCCTTCCCATCTTTCCCTCGTTCCGTCCCCGACTACGGAATACCAATGTGGGAAATGAGTCAGCAGCTGTGAGAAAAAGCAAACCAGAGAAATCTCCTGCCAGCGCAAACCCAGGGCTGACCACTGGATTGGGGTGCTTGTAATGTAAGCAGGCCTACAAAAAATTCAACAAATCAAAACATGCTGTGAGAGTGAGCTGGGGCCTTACGAAGATCATAGAGTAAGGGAAGAAGTCATGGGGCCCAATTTTTAGATCCTGTGAATACACACACACCAGGAAAAAGAACAAGATAAAGTACTTCCTGTATGCATGCCCTTGGAATTATCAATATTATGTTAAGTTCCCCAATGATTGACTGTTACTGAAACAACAGTGTTTATATTTAAAGTGTAAATGTATGACTGACAGTGGGAAGAGATGGAGTCTGACAAGAGCTGAGTGCTATGATGGAATCACATTTCCAAAGCAGCGCAAACAAAAACAGGTTGAGCGGGTTTGTACATAAATAGAACACAAACACTTCTCTTGTCCTGCAAAGGGTTGATTAAAACTTTAATACACAATTACTGCTAACTTTCGGTGAAAACACACAGCATCTGCTAATGTGTTTGTCTGTAATCACATAATGAAAGCATTTAAGGCAATCATAATCAGTCCAAGTCTCATCCAATGCCAAGTTGTTTAATGAACAGCATTGAGCTGACTGCATTAGTATTCTGCCCCGTTTTTTTGGATAGTCACCCACTTGCCCAGGTGGCTGGAGGAAACTCCGATCTGACAAGGGGGGAGCTGTCTGCTGGTTGCATGGGTGGAGTCTTGTCAGACACATTCCTCTGGGCAGCAGAAGACCCATCTCAGATAGGAAATGGAAAGAATAACACTATGGGATGTGTTGGCTGGAGGCCAGTGTGGAGTATGCCCCTTTTACACTAATCACATGAAACACAGAAGAGCAGAGAACTCGCTGCTGAAATTAAATCTCAACTTCCCAGCATATGTGAAGATTACTTTACATAAGTTATGTTGTTTTGTTGATGAATGGAAAAAAGAGTAACTCAACTGCAAGAGCTCAGTACAGCGCCCGGTCAACGTTGTTGTTGATAAAAATGCTGGGCTTATCTTGTAGTTACCCTTCACACAAGGAAAGCATCTTGGTGTGTTTGGGATTTAATAACGTAATAATTCGCATAATGAGAGTATTTTGTACCCTATCACCTGCAGAACAACTAACATTAGAGGAGTGGAGCATCAAACTCCAGCACTAACAAACAAGTCAAGTTGACCAATTCACACTGCAGCACTTTACAAAACCCCCAGCCAACTCTGGTTGAGTGAAGAAAAACCTCCATGCACATACCACGGTATGCAAATGCCAGTAAGCTCTCGTTCAAGACAGAAACACCACAGGGCCCATGAAACTCTAGTTATCTCGCTCCACATGAATGTCTACAAACTGTACCTGACAAAAGGTCAAATGTCTGCAGATGCCAAATGTTTTACTGCGGGCATATGGGAAGTCAAACTGATAAAAAAAAAGATGTGTATACCTAAACAGTGACCAATGTGGACAGTAATTATCTAGAGTGTAAACAAAGAACAAAATGCTGAATTCTTTCATGTCACAATGTGTTCATTTGACCGTTAACTGCTGGTGGTACTTCCTGTGAATATGCGAGGGTGGGGCAAAGAAGCAGGTGCAGATCCTGGTTTCAGACATTTTCTTTTCTGTCACGGTGAACTGGTTTTTGAGTCCTGTTCCAAATGTCCTCATGTGCAGAATGGCACACACACAGCCCATGACAATCACTCTAGAGAGCCCACATAACTACCCTGAAAACAAGAAATTCCCTGTGCAGTCTTTGTCCTCAAGCAGATAACACGCCTACGGCACGGAGCGTAAATCATTCAATAACACTTGGCTTTTTTACAAACTAGTGAAAGTGTATTCCAGTGGATGCAAACCTTTAAAGAGCTTTGAAAAAAGGTTTCATCAAAGGTTTAAAGGTTTCTACAGTTAAAGTGATGCCTAGACACACTAATGTTACAAACCTGGTTTTTATTTGCAGTTAAAGAGAACGCAGCCTCCTCACGAACACCACAGATATAATCCGTGTAAGCAGTGGTGCAATATTTATACTGCTTATACAGTCAGAGTGTATAGCAAACTTATATACTGACACAGCAGCAATGGGATTGCAGCATTTCAATGCCCTACTAAACTATGAGCCTGTGTTACCATATATGCAGAAGAATTTTCTCACAAAACATGTAGAAAATAATTGCAGTGCTTTTTCAACTACACCATGGGGATATTTGAGCTATTTCCTTTCCAAATATATGCCATTTAGAGTATTTCTTTAAAATGAAATAACCTTATATCAAGTACATTCAAAATGCATTTAGCAACCATAAACATCCAATACTGGCTTGACAGAATGCTTTCACTTTTAGGAATTATTTAAAGTGTGTGCACTAATTCTGCCACCTTCAACTAACTTTCAACTTTCAAACCTGACACAGTTAATGCATGTTGAAACTGGGCATCTACTTTACTTCACAAAGAGGACTTTTCTTCCTCACAGGACAACTCCTCTGTCAAGAAGACTCGGGTTACGTTGGGAGCTAATCCCATTGTGAGCCAGAAGCACAAAGCGCTTCCTCTTTCCTTGTTAGCCTCAACTCAAGTGCGCTAGATCCCAGTGCCAACTCGGACTAGCATTGTGTAGAATGGTGCAGTGCTAGCGAGATGCCTTTGTTAGCCAGGCCACAGGTGGAAAGGTAGGCTGAGGAGCATTTGAGCGACTTAATTGGCTAACATGCATATCATGTAACCTTGACCCCATAGTTTCCAAGTGCATGTCATTGTTTCTCTGTGTTCTTTTAGCCTGTCCATTGCACCCATCCATTCATGCATGCACACATAATTGTATTTAAAAATGTGTGACTTATTTTCACATTACACTTGTTCATTTGTTACAGTATATACTTTGCTCTCCTGTGGAGATTATTATAGGTGCTCTTACAGAAACCTGGAGTGTAGATGTTGGGGGGGGAAAGCTGTGTCTGCTGAACTCTACATATTATCTTATAAAATAAGGTGATTCACTGATTATTTAATAAATACTAATACTCCATATAATTAAATTCATTATTGAATACATTTTTTACATCTAAATGTCTAAAATGCAGTTGAGGTGTGATGCAAAGCTAAAGCAAACTTTATAATCAAACTGATGGGGCACAACGACCTTCGCAAAGTTTGATCATTCCTGCAGATCTTGAATTATTTGAAGATTAATCAATCAAACAATAGACATTAAAAAATCTGCCACTACTTTAATAGTCAATTAATCTTTTCAGCAGAAATGCTGAAAATGAACTAGTTCTAGGTCCTCAACCAAGACAATTTTTCTATGTCTTGTATTGGCCTTAATGAAATGTTCTACGTTTTAAAAAGCAAAATGATTAAATCGGTCAACTTAGAAAAGAAAATCTGCAGATAGATGATGGATAAAAGCTAATGTGTCAACAACTTAACCTTGCGTGAGTAATTTCTGTTTTGCATAAAGTGTCCTTCTCAAGGTTGTTATGAGCAGTATGTGAACTACTACATAGGTGACACAGTCCATCATATTGTTGTGAACTATAAGGCTATCTTTATCTCTGTCATAGCTCTACTTTGGGCGGAGGAGGCACTGCTGTTTGTGTCCACTCTAGGGTCAGCTACTGGTCCCCTCTCCCAGGACACCCTGCCAGTATGACTGGGATGGGATGGTGATGGGGATGGGGGGGGGGATCCACACCCTGAGATAACAGTGCATTTTAAGGCCTGGATAAACACTGAGCTGTCCACAAGCTATGTGGAATGCAGTGGAGTTATTTGTTTTTCTCTGCTTTAACAAAATGTTGTTTTAATATTGTGATTGTGGAATATTTGGTAGAAGATATCACATCCAACACACCCATTAAAATGCACTGGCAATGTCTGATATACGTGAAATACGTACTACGCAGTGTTTCCCATTAATTACAGAGACTGTGGCGGCCCAACAAAGTCTATTTTGTTCCATCAGAGTTTCATAATGAACCAAAATATTATTAAACTTCTCAACGGGTGGGCTGGTTGGCGCCCTCCAGGTGCATTTCCACTGCCGTGCCCAGCAACAGGCAGTAGTTCGGCTTGAAAAATGAAAGGGGCTTGCGGCTCTGGCTGTCAGCTCCACAGCACCCCCACCCAGACTACGTCAAATCGCAGGGCTTTCAACTTTTTGCTTGTGGTGCCCTTTTTTGTTGTGTCATAATCATACATATTAATACATCAATGTGTTTACAAGTATTTACTGCACCACAGTGTGAAAATAATCTTACAAGTAAACGCACTATGCATTAAAGTAAAAGTATGAAAATATTAGCATCAGAACACAAGTCAAGTACCAAAAGTAAAAGTATACTCATACAAAATGATGTGACAACAGGGATATGTGTTACTGCAAAATTGCTGAAAGATACTGTCTGATTCTCCAATTATATTTGTTCAAAGAATGATAAAATGAATCACAATTTGCAGAGTGTTGATGCTAATCCCTAGCTGAGATTATAAATAATATATTATAAATGTCTCAACATAAACACCAAGAAGGAATTAAGAGAAAAGAAACAAACAGAATGTCCCTTTCTACTTTTCACAAGATTCGTATCCTTTCATTAATGGATAGTAAAAATCTGGAATTGCCCAGCTGTAATAACATAATTTTACCATGGTCTACAGAAGAGACTGTATGGGTAAATAAAACATCGGAATTGCTCATATCTTTGTTATTGAGAAGTGATTCACTCATGATTCACTTAAAGAGGGGAACCACTCAAATTAGTTAAAAAAAAAAAACATGCAGTGACTCAGAGGTGGCCATGATTTTTTTTTTAACCATAGAGACTTGAGTTTCATATGTCTCTGCTCCTGCTCCTGTTTTTAAATGTCAACTATAATTCCAAAATAATGCCACAAACATTATTTCCAGCTAGTCTCCAAACTGCTTCCCTCTCCTGATCTCTTGCAGGGTTAAGGCACCAGGTGTTGAGGTTGTCAAACTACCTGCCTCCCATGTTACTTAGGTTGAATAAACCATAGTTTACATTCTTTTTCAACTGGGATGATGATACACTGCAGCAGCTGTGACGTCAACATGCACAACAAAGGCATTTATTGTAAGCCTCAAACTAATTTGTCTCGTCTCTGCATCCTCGGGCAGACAGTTGATGAATCAGTAATGATGGTGGTTTATAATGACAGTGCTGTGCAATGTTTTTTTTAGGTGATTCAGTTGAGCAACAGCAGCTCAGATGTAAACAACACAAAAAACTAACCTGAATAGGGTCTGTGGAGAACTTGATTTTCCTCTTTTGGGGGGGCTCCTCCTCATCTGACAGACCAGTGGTTTCATAACAGTCACCATAATCCCCATATATTCGATCTTCCTCTTCTTCTTCTTCCTCCTCTTCTCCTTCTTCTTCTCTGAGGACCTGGTCTACATCTCGGTCATCCACAAATGCTGCATTCTCAATACCGTACACTGCCGGCGAGGCTCTATCCAGGATGCCCACCTGCTCCTCCTGCTCACTCTCCTCCTCTGCTACCTCATCACTTTCCTCACGATTATACTCACCATCTTGATTCACAACTGAACATTCTTTTCTCTCCCTTTTCGACCCAAATCGCGTGTTGTCCTCCAAGACTAGACCTTCACCCACAGGCTCTGTAATCCTTGAAACATCTCTCTCTAAGACATGACGACCAGGGTTACAGTTCTGTTTTTCTGGTGAAGACGTTCTCTTCTGGTCTGCTATTTGGTTGTCTTTGGGGCTTTGTAACTTCTGTTCAAACACATTATCTTCAACGTTCTCATCCTCATGCTCCTCACTCTCTGAGGACTCATTCTGAACCACTACCAGTTCTGCCCGTACCACACCGACCCCCCTGGAGTCCAGTGACGAGGTCTGGCTGGATGGCTTGTCCCCGGTAGGACTCCTGGCCTTTTCAGGGTATTTAGCCATGTTGGTGTTCTGAATTCCACCAGCTGATGGAAGAGGCTGCTTCGGATCCCTTGGGGGCGGACTATGTGGCTTGCCTTCATCCCCACCAACAGATGTCCGACTAAATCCATCACCGGATGATGAGTGTTTGTAGCCATGGCTTACCGGGGTTGATTTTTCTGGTGAGAGGGGTTTGTGAGTGGCATCGGTTGTTGGACAATTTGATTTGTATGCTGCATTAGTAACTGGGATTGTTGATTTGACATTAGACGCTGCTTTGTTAATCTGGGATGTGTTTCTGGAATTGGCATCCATCACGGGGGTGGAGTTAGTGGTTTCTTTAACAGGGGAAGTAGATTTGTGTACGCTGTCCCTTGTCGGAGAGAAAGGCGGTAGGTGATCAGTGGCACTGCGTTGTTTAGCAGACACCACTCCTCCCTTTGCGGCAGCGGTGTTGATGTCTTCCGTGTCATTCTCTGCCACACAATTCTCCAACGTTTTGGACATGGGTCCTGCATTCAATGGCACTCTAGACACAAGCCTTTTCTCACTATCAGCCTTCTCATCCGGTTGACATTTAACTGTTGATGAAGGAGTATGCTCTGATTTGATAGTGGTCTCAGAGGATCCTGATACTCTCCTAGTGCTTTTCCCCTCATCAGAGGCACTTCCGATAGACAAACGATTTACTACTCTGTTTGGAGACTGTTTTTCAGCTCCAGGCTGCTCTTTGATGCCCCTCTCAAAGAGTTTTCTGGTCACAGAAAACTTCTCTGCCAAAGCCACTTTGTCAATCTCAACATCTTCCCCCTTGGGTGTTTTCTCTAAATTTTGCACTTCTGGGCTTGTGGCATTATTGACATTAACTCTGTGAGTGTTGACTGGAAATTGCAGCTTTGTCGGGGACACCGGGGACACATCGGGCTTTAAAGTGACTTTAACCTCTTGGCTTTCCTGTTGCTGACCATCCATCTGTAGGAATATGTTCTTTATCTTGTTTACTCTGGTCCCGAAAGGCCTCCCCCTAGAGTCCTCCCGGGTGTCAGTGGAACCATTTGCATATGACTTGGCATCGCCCTCGGATTTTGACCCATCAAAGGAGCACTTAATGGCGTGGAAGTCGGACTTGTACGCGTTTCTGTGAGGGGACGCGCTCCTCAGGGTCCTATCGCCTCCTTTGCTTTCCGCTTTGATCATTTTCGCTGGTTTGTGACTGCAGCCCGATTAGAAAAAGCCGGGGTTTGGAGAGACTTGATGCCGTTTGTTGGTAAACAATTCTCCCTCAACTTTTACTGGAGTGGTCCCATGGGTCCGGCGGAGCCTCTTCGGAGCACAGTTAGCTAAACCCTCACGCCGTGTCATGCCAAGTCATCTAAAGAGAGAAACCGAGAAGCAAAAAACAAAAAATGTTAGTACTGAGACCGGATACCAGTAAATGAATATCCCTAACATAAGTCATTTAACAAGTTAACACTTCATTATCTGTCTGTATGCAAACTCAACCCTCCAAAAAAACATGAACATGTACGTTCACTTTAAGTTATAAGACGACGGTTAACGTGCACAGCCGTTTCAACGCATTCGGTGGTTGTCTGACGAACGTTAACGTGCGTTAGCTAGCTTTAGATCAATCCGGGTTTGAATTGAAAGCCACTTTAACCAGCCATGAACTTTAAATGTCTTTAGTTCAATGGGCTAAACGTCGTTAGTGCTGTTAGTTAACGTTACGTCAAAGCTAAAAAATTAAAAAAAAGTTTAACTTACTGGGCCAACAGTTCAGCACAGCCTCAACTACAGCGCCTCGGTCTGAACTATTCATTGTGGCATTTCAAGTACGAGCCGTTGGAAATGTTAACTCTACACACAAAACGTACGTAACTTTGTCAGGCTCTCACCTCCTACTTGCTCCATCGTGTTAGACGCCGACAGATGGCCCAAAGTGTCCCGGTTTTTTAACAGTATCAAACTTGTGCCTTCTTCTTGCTCTCCGCCATCATTCCCCCCGCTCCAGCAGCGTTGTCCTGCCTCCTCCTTGCTTGCACTTCCAGACCTGTCGCGAGCGAGCTGCGCGCGCGCGCGCCCGCGCTGCACAGGCAGACTTTTCGTGTGACCGCGGCCGACGAGAACAGAGAGATTCGGGGGCGCGCACACATTCCAGGACTGTAACCCACCACCCCGCTCCAGCCTCCCTGCTTTCTCCTCCGCGGAGACTCGAGGAGTCGCAGCAGAAAGGCGTGGGAACGAGCTCACTCTATATATTTGAGCTCACCTAGACCCTTCCACGACTAGACTGGAAATATACAACTCACCACACCAAACGTGTATTACAACCAGGGCTGTAAAAAGGTGTCTGGAAAGTGTCTCTCCCCATTTTCCATTGAGAGATTCTCATTATACAACACTAAAAGTTGCATTAAGAAGTCTTTTCTGGCCATGAGGGTTATCTTTTATACTTGACATTTACAACAGAATATATGCATTTTAAACTGGAGGGTTTGGTTTGAAAGGAATTTCCATTGAGAAAACAACGATGCAGAGTTGCCTTATGGAAAATGTAAGATCCAATTTATCTTTCTAACTTGATGTTTAATTTTTTTGAGTCTCTCAACTTATTGACCAAATGTCTCCCCCTTTAGGATACTTTGATGAAACAACAGTTTGTTAATGGTGTGACCCAGGCCTATGGGAAATAGCCTTGGCATAGGCTGGATTACCAGTTGAGCAGAGCAGGCAAATGCCTCAGTGTCCTAAACCCCCAGGGGCCCTAAAGCCCCTGATCAGTGGGGTTTGGTTATCTGATTAATAGGCCCTTTTCACAGAAGATGACGTGTTTACTAATAGTAGGAAAAGCAAAGTTGAATCTGATTAAATCAGTGATGTCTGTACTTCTTTGCTTCAGGCTTGGTTTTAGCATTAGCGTATCAGGGACGTGGTATTGTGTATTGTTGATACATTTGGATAAAAGCGACAGAAAATCTTTTTTTATTAAAGATAAATATTACATTTCAAAGCAGATAATGAGTGCGCTTGATCGGAGGCAATGAAGAATATAATCACTTTTAGGCTTCTTCTGAAATTTTGTCCCAGCTCTGTTATGCTAAACAAGCCAAATTCTCTTCACGTTATGCATGCCTCACCAGCATTACTAGCCTCACTTTTGAAGTCACAGCAGATGTGCATGCGTGGCACGTGGCTCAGTATTCCTTCATATTACACAGGTCTGGTTGATCTATGACTGTAACGCAAAATATGCTCCCGTTTAAAGTAGGTCATCATCAGAGATCCTATATACTCTCCATATACTGTACATTTTCGCTGGCTGTGCAAAGTGTTTTGGGACATTTTCTGATGATATATATTTATTTACTTTGAGTTAATTATGGAGAAGTGATATACGTGTTTTCACATGACAGAAGTAGATGGATAAAAATGGTCAAAGCAAAATGTTTAGGTTTTCATCTTTAAAATGTCTTTTTGACGTTTCTTGACAATACATTTGCGGCTGCAAAATAAAGAGCTGGTTTTATCGTCGAGATCGGCCACAAAGATAATGAATGAAAGTCAGATTTCCTTGGTGGCTGAGAACCTACATTGCAAAAATATCATCCAATCAAATTGACCAAGGAAATAGAAGCCAGGTCATGTGGGAGATGATAATCTCTAAGCGTGACTGAATATTTGAATATGTTTTACAAGATGATGCTTTTGAATCCAAATTCTAATTTATCAGTTCATCATTACGAAATACTTCAAAGCTTCTTGTGTTCGTTAAAATCTTCAAACATTTTGAACCTCCACTCTTTTGTGGCCAGGTATCAAACGAAACATGGGAGGAATGATGTAACACATTGCAAAGAGGGATGTAATTATTGATAAATATGAACCAGAACGCAGCAAGAGGCAGATGGTGATCTATTTAGAAGGCATAACCATTTTTCAATTGCCTAAAGTGTAATCCCATTTACATTTTTAATTCCACAAAACATGAAATATTGAACCCTCAAAACAGTCTTTTTCTCCAGAGAGAATTACATTTTCCCCTCAATTAGAGTGAATGAATTATGAGCAAATTATGAAAATAGTGATTTCTGCTGGGTTATTTCAGCCCCTCATATCAAAGTTGTAAATTAGTGTTTTAAAACATTCGGAGAGACTCTCTGGAAAAGGTCCAGCCCTCAGGCATTTCCTCTGGAATTATCTGCCCTCACATTCCATTTATTATGTTTAAGGTCAGATTATCTCCTGAAGAAGTGTCACGTCTCCTACAACAAATGCTACATCTCAAAATAACAAGAACCAAATACCGTTTAATAGAAGTTTGACCCTGAGCATTCACTATTTTACTTATAAGAGTTCTACATACCAGCAGTAACACATATCTTTCCAAAACGCTCATCAGCGTCTGACATTTTGCTGAGTGTGAACACATGGGTAGCATGTGTCCATGTGTTTACCATTTCCAGCTTGCTGGATCATCTCCTAGCAACTGTGGGTCTGAAAAGCCCTACATACACAGTCCGTGGGCTTTCTCCCAGGGGCAACATGGGACGCCACAGCCAAGCCAGCAGTTCCTATAGCGACCCTTCAAACAACACTGAATGAACAAGTCAAGCCAAATGGGAACGGGAGCAGGTGAAGCGCAGGTCAGAGTGTCCAGTGGGACCCTTGAGACAAAACTCACTGGACAAAACTGGCTCCCCACCTGCCATTGTTCCTTGCTGCTGGAGAGGATAATTAAGTATTCAAGCAATGCAGTGCTTTTAAGGTGAAATAGCAACCAGATACAGGATTAAGACATGAAACCCACCTGAACCTGAGTACATGCAGACATGTTTGATTTAAGGTTTTCTTCCTGAGAGAACAGTATTGCAGTGGTTTGTGAGCTGGTATGAGAAGTAATGGCAGGTATAGTGGCACAGTACTGCACTGCTTATTGACATCTTCACACATTGTTATGTGTTGGTCTGTGGCAGTTGTGATTTGCATGCAGCATTGCAGGAATGCGTGTATTGTGTTGTGCATGCCCCAGCCTGAGCTCAGTCTTGCATCCTCCACTGTTTATCTTAAGGAAAGGGGAGACGATGCGATGGGAATATTACATGCTGCTTCTTTCTGAGGGAAAAAGAGGAAGTCCGTGCACCTTATGCGGGGTTATTCTTGACTATCACAACAATTATTTGTCAAAAGAATCTAAATTTACTTCCACTTACTAAAAATAAAAAGATAACCAAAATACAATAACAATATATGAAATATATAGCCACACTGTGCCTCTCAATACCCCCCCTCCCCCCACACACACACACACACACACAACGATATATCCTGTAAAATGATTGAAAATTATGCTTACAGGTGGATGCTGCCATCTAGTGGCAGATAGAAGTAAATTATTTTATATAATGTTTGAGAAACAACTAAAGTGTCCTCATTTCATCTGTAAAATCATGACTCATGTGTGCCCTGTCCAAAGCATGGAAAGAGCAGGAAGGCTTCATAATTTCCCACAAAACAGCCCCTCAAGCATTAGAATGTGTTTGATGCACTTTACTGATTCTGTTGTGGTTTTAAAAACATCTGCCTCTCAACGTGGACAACCATTTCATCAGTTGTTTACTGGATTTCTGTTTGTTAACCACGCTGCCACTCCCATGTGGACTATTAGGTCTTTAATGGAGACACAAGAGTGCCTGAAGTTATTAAAGTTAGCTCTGCGTGGCCATGTTGAGAGCCACTGAGACACAATCAAAATCCTCCCAATCTCGTATCTTGCACCATTAATGGCAGCCACACATTTGTTTGTATCAGCCGTGCTCATTTAACACCGGGGAGGATTGGCCGACATTCTCAATACAAATCATCAGGTAAGAGACACACAAGTTGAGTATTTCTTATTTATTGTCAAACTTTTCTATTGAATGTGTCTTTGTAATTCAGGTGGTAACAAAAGCAAACAAACTACTCATTTTGTCTTTAATAAGTAAAGCTTTCAAAACAAAAACCTTTACTTTTGGAATGTTATGTAAGTTGTATGGACATTAAAGAAGTCTCAGTCTAAGTTTTGTATGTAAAACAGTTCTGTATTCCCCTACTATTCTCAAACCCATCCATCCATCCATTTTCTACCGCTTATCCTGTATTTAGGGTCAGGGGGGGGGGGGGGGGGGGGGGGGGCTGGAGCCGATCCCAGCTGTCATTGGGCGAAGGCAGGGTACACCCTGGACAGGACGCCAGTCTATCACAGGGCGGACATGTAGAGACAAACAACCATTCACTCTCACATTCACACCTACGGGCAATTTAGAGTCACCAATTAACCTATCCCCATCCTGCATGTCTTTGGACTGTGGGAGGAAGCCGGAGAGAACCCACGCTTACATGGGGAGAACATGCAAACTCCACACAGAAGGAACCTGGGCCGACCCGGGAATCGAACCCAGGACCCTCTTGCTGTGAGGCGAGAGTGCTACCCACTACACCACCGTGCAGCCCCTCCTCAAACCCAATGTTGCGTTTTGATGTCAGTTTTAATTTCCAACAACAATTAATATTCTTTCCAACGTCACATCTTTCTGACATTATATTGACATCCAGTTCCAGCTGGGATCAGGTAAGAGACAATCCATGCTTACTTTTCATCTTTAGACCTTTAATGAGTAAAGTCATTTTATGTTTTACATTTACATTTAGGTTATTTAGGAGACGCTTTTGTCCAAAGCGACTTACAATAAGTACATTTGTCAAAAGAAAGAAACCACAACATATCATCGCCGATAATGTAAGAGCTAAAAAATAGAAACAAGTTTTGTTTTTTCTTTTAAAATCTTCTTAATAGTAACACCACACGTGGAGTGTAGGAGTGATGAAAAAAAGATGCACGGTTTTCTTCACAGAAGAGCACAGGAGGCATTGTGGTACTGCACTATGTGGCAGTTTGTTGCCAAGGTAACTCAGAGAGACCCATTACCCTTTCATTATGTGGCCTCTTATCACAAAGCATGGTTTCGGCGGGGCCATTATGAACATGCTCCCCACGTTGATAGAAGGCTATTGAAAGTGCTGCAGGGGGCATCGCTCCACTTATACAAGCAGATTCATGCAAGGACTTGGTGAGGGCTAATTGTTGAGTCCCTCTATAGGTATCCTCGCTGAGCTGTGAATGCTCATGGTGATGATGTTATTCTATAGGCTAATCACAAGGTGACCCCCTTTGCGACAGCAAGAAGTCACTCATGGCTGACTGGGCACTTTAATGGAGGCACATGTACATGTCCTCCACCTGCAGACTAATGCCAAATGCTTCATGGTCAGCGCCTTCTGACATAAGAGGCAGAGTTAAGACATTATCAGACATTTCACACTTTTAAAAACTGTCTAAAGCCATTGCAACTTGTTTTATTCGTAGGCAAGGCAAGGCAAGGCAATTTTATTTGTATAGCACATTTCAACAACATGGCAATTCAAAGTACATGATTAAAAGCATGTCCTGTCCAGGGTGTACCCTGCCTTCGCCCAATGACAGCTGGGATCGGCTCCAGCCCCCCCATGACCCTGAATACAGGATAAGTGGTAGAAAATGGATGGATGGGTGGATGATTAAAAGCATTGGAGAAAAAAAAAACATTAAAACAAGCCTATAATAAAATAAAGCTTCAAATTAAATAAATAAATAAAAAATAAAATCAAGAATATCAAGGAATAGAAAATACAGTGCAGCATAAGAAGTTCATAGATGGTATTGTTTACTGAAAGGCAGCAGTAAACAAACAATACAATTCACAATCACAATCACTCACAAATAACTCTTAATTCAAACCATTCTGACATATTTTTGAACCAGATTCTTGACTGTGAATTAGGTTAATTAATTATTATTATTATTATTATTATTATTATTATTATTATTATTATTATTATAGTAAAAGTGTTTTAGTTTTATATTTAGCCCCACTGGTGGGCCAAACTATTTGGAACACATCCCAGTTTAAATCACAGTATACAGTCAACCCCACTACAAACTAAACAGGTGAATAAACACCTCTCTAATCTAAATCTGAACAATCCTAACTTCAATGAATGTGTTGTTTAAACTGAACATATGAATTTACAAAGGCTGGAAACAAAGTGAGCATCTTTACTTTTTTACTGCTTTCAAATTCATTACAGCAGCTGTGGATGAGTGAGGAGGTGTAGTGGTCCAGCCCTCTCCTCCTCCTCCTCCTCCTCACCTCCGCAGCAGCACCAGCAGCAGCAGCAGCAGCAGCAGCAGGATTTCAAGATGGTAGCAGCACACACTTCTTCACACTCGTCGGAATCTGCCGAGTGGATTATTTGTCTGGATAAAAGGTATTTCTTCACTGCGTCTCGTTTGAAGTCAGCCAGCGTGCACGCGACGTGTTTTTGTTTATTTATTTATTTTTATCTCGGACGATGCGTTTCAGTAGCCGAATTAAAAAAAAACACAGTCGGCTGGTTAAAATTTCCCTTCGGATTGAGATTGAATGGAACTAGGGCATCTGTGACAGCGCCATGTGCAGCACACTTTAACTGCTTTCATACGAGGACGCGAGATCATTTGGGCTTCAGACAAAATCACGTAACAGGCTTCTAACTTTGCGCCACTGGCCGTAAATCTGGGCTCCCCTCCAGCTGCTTCACTTAGATCCTGTGATTACTGTTTATGTCCAGGACCAACACGTCAAACTGTTTGCACACAGTAGGCCGCGGCCAAGACATTCATGAAGAAAAGTTATGACAAAAAAAGGTCCCTTGGGCGTTATGCTCCGACACGTTGATGTTATTGCTTGGCTTAATGCATTATGTGTAATATAAGACAGACCAGCAGATTAGTGCGTTTTTAATATATCACTAGATTTCTCATGAGACAAAAGCTGTCCATTAAAAATAATTAACTTGCCATGTGTTATAGCTCCTAAGGTGCCTTAGCTTTACACTCTCACCCAAATCACTGCAGAACACTGGAGCAGCAGGTGAAACTACTGTATGAACACCTGCCAGAGGCATCCATCACCATGCAGCTGCAAGGGGTTGTTCAAATAGTCATCTAATAAACAGATTTTGCAAAACAGGATTGTCTTCCAGATATTTAATCATCATCAACATCATTTTTGCATCACCAGGGTTGCACCTGATGTATGGCATCATCGTCTACAGCAGAATTGCACTTGGGATTTGTAATGGCACGTCCTCGTCCGTGCACCTTGACTTCCCCGACTCAGATTTGAAATAGTGGAAAGTGAAGTAGTTTTGGAGTCAGAGGGGCAGCTCAGGTGTAGACAGAGCAGAAGGAGGGGCTGAAGGAAAGGTCCAAAGTGCATCAGCTATAAACAGCAAAGTGACGCAGAGTGCCAGACGTGTTTACACAGTAATATCGTCTGGTTAGTCCCAGAACCCACCTGTGTCGCTCGAGTGACTCACCTTTTCCAAACCAATGCACACAGCGTGTATGCTTCACTTTATTGCACAAAAAAACCAAAGTTGTCATTAAACAGTTTGTATTGTCACAGTTACAGTAATGCAGAGCTGTTGGGGATCTCACACTGTGACTCTGTGCAGCCTCACGCTCTGTGACTGGATTGTAAATGAGAAACAGTTGCCACGTTAGTGTTCATACTGCGACAAACTGCTTCGTGATGAAGGCATTCAGTCCTCAGTTGGACTCTAAATCAGCACCTTTTGTTTTTTGTTGACTGGGTAGTTTGGCTTTGAGACTCCCACACGTCTCTCTGTTGCCTCGTTGTCATCACTGAGTAACGCGTTTGACGAACAAAGCCGTTTTGAAACGATGCCGGTTTCCAATCACGCCGAGAAGAGGACAGATGCTTTAATGTGACTCCTGTGTTGAAAGGTTGCTAGGGGATACACGATAAAGCTTAGTGATAACACCTATTGTACGTTGACAGGTAATATAGTGCAATGAATCGTTTTCAGAGATACGTTAAGTCAGACGATTGTTGCTGTGGTGAAGCAAGCACTTTCCCTTTCTGAATTATTATGCCGTTTGGTCATTTTTTTCTAAAGGATACGGATTCAAGGTGATATAAGCTAGAGCACAACCACCCACATGTTACATCAGAGATACACCAGATTTAGTGGAACAAATTTGACTCACATCGTTTAAGCTCAGGGCGGTAAACAACAATACTTTAATTCTCTCCTGTGGCCTTAAGAAGATGTGTTTCACAAACACTTGCAAAGTTCTTCGTGACTTTTCATACTGAAATATAAACTTTTTATGTTAAACAATTCAGTTTTAAACACTGAAATGACCCTTCAGAGTGACTTTTTCTGATCTGATCTTGTGACATCATCATTAAATATCATCAAACAAGACAAATCTGATTCGTTGAAGTTAAAAGGGTAAGTCACACTGTCCAGGGCGTGCCGAAGACCAGGTGTAAGTTTGAGTTACGATATAAGAGCTGGAACAGGAAACCAGAGAACGGTGTTCCTCAGGGATAAATTAGTGTCGCCTCCATCCCACAGAGATTCAGTACAGAATCGAGGCCATGATGCACTCAAGCCCTGCAGCCTATTTAGGTACCTTATGTATGTATTTTTCGCAGTTACCTGTGTTGGCCCCTTTTCTTTGTATTTCTCCAGACCAGCAGAGCGCTCTGGAGAAGATGTTGACATAATCCTGGCACGTCTGAAAAATGTGAAGGCCTTTGAGCGATTCTACCCCAGTTTGCTGCAGCAGATTTGCCTATGTGGATTTTATGAGTGCTTGGAGAAAGGCATCACCTGTAGGTCAAAGTCTGTATATCAAAATAAAAGGATGATTTAAAAAAAAGACATGGAGTTTTTTAAAAACTGTGCTGTGTTTTTAGTGTATCGCCAAGGAGACATTGGCACAAGCTGGTATGCGGTCCTCTCTGGTTCACTGGATGTCAAAGTTTCGGAGACATCAAGTTATCAGGTACATCTGATTAAATTAACGGTCATTTGATGTGCTTATTTACTACATTTTGGACTACATCTGCATAAACCTCTATAAAATCTTGCTGTGAGGATTTGAATGAGTTTTTCAGATGAAGATAAAACGTGATTCATCACTCATGCAAAATACTTTACATGCAACCTTTGAACTGTGGGTGGTAAAGAGCGTGTTGCTTATTACATTGAGGGACACTGCTGATTTGTTTTTAACGCTTCATGCAACCCGGCCACTTGGTCTGGGTGCTGATTGGAGTAATATCTTATTGGAGTGTGTCCATCCAGCAACCACCTACAAGTCGTGATTGCCTGTAGCCGTTGCAAGTGACCTGATCAGTGCTCCATCAAGAGCCTCACACTAGAGCCGTTCTTCCAGCAGCATAATTACATCCTTGGAAATCCTTGAAAATGGTCCATGTGGAGCACCTTCTCTGTGTCTGTTACAGGATGCCGTTACGATATGCACGCTGGGAACTGGCAGGGCATTTGGGGAGTCGATCCTGGATAACACCCCCCGGCATGCCACCATCGTCACACGGGAGTTCAGCGAGCTCCTACGCATCGAGCAGAGGGAGTTCAGGTCTCTGTGGGAGGTGAGTACCTCTATCTGCTCCACCTGTACTTGTACTTGTATCATACCGCAGCCGGTCTCTGGCTACATTGCAGTTGTGTGACGCATCTCTGAGAATGACTCTAGGTAGGTGATTGTATAAGATCTGCTAACACAATATATCCAAGCATGTCTTTTCATCATTTTCTTTAGTCTAACTACAATTAAACTTTTTTTTTAGCAACTAAAATTAAAACGGTAAACATGTATTCTATGAGGCTGTATTGAAACATGCATCCTATATGAAGAATAATAGACACCGCAGGTGAAATATGTCTATTTTAACATATTTGAAGTAAATATTTGACTCCTTTTTCATTGTTAAAGTCAACGATTGCAGACATAAAACAGATCCTTAACAGCTCAACAACATTCATCCTTTAATTTCTGACCTAGTGAGAGAGCTGCTGTAAACCAGGGTGTAGGCGGTTTACCTTATCTGACCACTAGATGGAAGCTCAGTGCTGAGGAGGAACAGAATCTTTCCAGTTGTGTGTCAGGCTGTGTCAGGACACACATGAAATTCAACATCCAACAGTAAATATTTGTTAGAGTAAATTGATTGTGAAAAGATATAAAAGAGAGACACCATCCATCCCTCCGTCTCCTGCATGTTGGGTTGTTAGGTGTAGAGGTTGCCCTCCTCTCTCAGCTCCCCCTCAGCTGCCACGCTGGTTTACTGAGAGACAACCCATTTCCTCTGGGTCCGGAGGGCATAAGGGGCTAAGTTAGATTATGGTCTGTGTGTGTGTCAGCATACGGGCCAGCAGCAGTGCCACCAGATACTTGAGGATCACATGCAAGTACTACAGGGCTACAGGTTTCAGCTCCGCCCCCAGGCGACCTCGCCGGTAAGATACCTTTCAGATGAGATTTTATTGCTTCTGATGCTCTCGCCCACATTGTCGTATCTTGTCCTCATATCTATCTGACGGATATGAAAGAACTGCTTTTCCCTGGAAAGTATCTGACATGGTTGCAATGTTACTTCTTTAATCTTGGTATGAAGAAGCTTTCTTTATAATTTCATAAATTCACACATTTTAACGAGGGCAGCTGCAGTGTTTCTTGTACGCTGCTTTAATCCTTATATACCAGCATATTCGACATAGAAGGACTAGCGAGTGTGCTCCATGGGGACCCCAAGAATAAACAATACTTTATTAATTATGTAACTTAAGTGAGTTTAAGCTTAACATAAGCTCACTTGCTTATGTTTGTACAGTGTTATCACCATCTGTATCTGGTTAAAGTCACTAAATCAACTCAAAAATGTCTTCAGATTATTGCTTCACTTGGATATTTAACATTCACCTATGCAGATGCACATGAGCTGTTATTTGAAGTGTTGTAGTTCCTGAGATCTTGGTCTCAGGAACATTTTGAAGACCACTTTTTGAAGCCTTGTCTTGGAATCACCCACATTTATACTCTGTTGTATCTCGGTCTTGATATACTTTGGTCTTGGTCATGGTTTGGTCTTGGTGGTCTTGTCTACAACAGTGATTTAAAACAAGCTAATTGTACTTTTTGGGTGAAGAAATCATTATTCCAAGCAGAGTCTACTCTGTTTGCGTCAGTTTCCGTCCGGGTTCTCCAAAATTAGATTTTCTCTCTATTTGCAGATGTACTTCGCCCAAACACATCAGCATCAGTACATTGATTCATGTCGTTAGATGTGCTGAAATGGCTTTTGCCTTGTAATTCGGCCAAGCTGTGACTGAAGGGCTATCCGGCCAACATTCACATAATCAGCTTGCTGACAGCTAATCGTTGAACAAACTCCAAGTAAGTCGTACAACAGATCCCCAAAATGATGCTCATTCAATACTCCCGGTATTGCCGCAATGCAGAACTATTTCTCGCTGTGGTGACAAACGGCATCCGTCTTCCCTGGGTGACTTCCTGGCTGTTTAAATAGATGAACTTCATCTACACCACACTGGTTGTATTAGAGCTGAAAGACATTTCGCGGTGCATGAGAAACTTCAAGCTGCATGCGATCAGTATTTTATTGCTTCAGGCCCTGAACAGCGGGGCGAAGAGAGAAATGATAAAGTGATTGATGCCTTAGGAAGCGGGGAGAGAGCGGATGAGTGATGTTAAGGGAAAGGTACCACCTCCCCTGCTTCAAGCTGAGGAGGAAGCCCTTACACAAAGTTACGCACATCCTCCCTCACAGATCCGTCACCCTGTGGCCAAACACTCTTACAAAACTATGCCAGACTGAGCACAGCATTGCCCTAATGAACCAATGCATAATGTGATTTATTCAGGACTGCCCATGTCAATTATTCAGAGTGTGTCTCCCTCCAGTTTTTCCAATTTCCTCCTTAAATATTTAATTGTTCAGTAAAAATGTGATGTTTGTCTCAGTGTTTCTTATGTCGGACAAGCACACGTGGCAAAGCCATCGCATGTATTAGTGTCTGCGGGTACCACTCATGCGTGCGACCTGAACATTTGTTTTCTTGCGCTGCTGACTGCTGCAACCACTGGGAGCGAGCGGCCGCATGCTGTTTGTTTAACAGAGCAGACATGAGCCGAGCTCAGCACACACGGGCACGCTGGCTGGAGCTCAGATGGCCTGATCATCAATTCGCTCGTTCCCCCCTTTTGTTTCCTGCTTCCGATGGGGAACCGTGAGTGAAACAACACAACTGTGATTTTTGGTGTAAAAGGGGTCATGAGACAGCTCGTACAGTCCCGTCAGCCTGCGTGTGGCCTGAATAGACCTGCATTCGTTATCTGCACACTCCGACATGTTGGCATTTTTGCGAGGACAGTTTGATAAGCAAGAGTAACATTGTGTTGGATGCTCTTGGTTGAAAGTATTTTGCAGGCGTTTTGAGGCTCTTTAAGTATCCGTTATGTGCTGAGCAGAGACGGTGGGTGGGTGGGATCGGTGTGTCATCAGTCCACAGAAGAAGCCTGGTGGGCTGCCAGTGGAGAAGGCTGATGAACAGGAAGTGGCAGGGACGCAGCGTGCCCTCTGGTGTCTGAGGATTGGTTGGAGGGGGGTTGGAAAAACAAGGCCACATGGATCCGTTGGTGGGTTCTGCACCCAAGTAGCGTGCCACGTCCAGGGCTGGACCCCTGCAAGTGCACAGCGGATACAGTGTGTGCGTGGAAAGAACAGGAAGATCATATGAAAACATTTTCTGTTTCATTCCCTTATCTCCACTCCCAGAGTTATTACATCATCAACAGATGAGGTAATGAACTCAAAAAATAAAACGTGTAAACTGCAAACTGGCAGATATTTAAATTAGCAGCTCAGTTTTTGCTTCTTAATTCAGTCTATAAAGGGACATGTTTTGTTGTAACGAATTACAGCAAAACTCCAACAGCAACACATTTCTGTCCAGCTGGCATGCAAACTAGATTTCTCTCAGCTTTCGTCTTTCATAGCATTGTGTTGCTTATGCATTTGCACATGTGACTTTTTTGTTTGTTTGTTTGTTTAGTTGATCTGTATCTTCAAGTTAAACTACAGCATGGAGGAGCTGATTAAACTGGATTAAAAAAAAACTTAAAGATTCCAGTAAATTGATTTCAAATGTGAAATCAAATTTGTTATGGGATGTTGAGTACATTTGGAAAAAAACTATTCTTTCTCCAGTGACTCAGTCCATCATATTGACGTCCAAAATACATTTTAGAAAATGATGTTGTCTAAAATGTGTGCCTGTTCAATACAAACCTTTATTCAATCAAATTCAGGATGACCAATGTCACATCCAGAGCAAGACGTGATAAATGTAGATATCCAGTGGATTATGAAATGACAAAAGAAAAAAATGTTCTCCATTCGATATAGTGGAGTAATCTGGTCTATCTGAGCAGAGAATGTCCCTCTGTGTGTGTTGTTATCCGAGGTTCTCTTTGCCTTGTTGACATAGACGGTCTGGCTGCTCTTGACTTGATCATACTCTATAGCAAAGACTCCCCATTACAAACTCCAGCAATAATTTGAAATGGGACACACTTCCTGTCTCCTAAGTGGGCGTGGTCATGATGTATTCATGACCCCCGAGGTTTAAAAAAGGAACATTTTCAGGCATTAAATTGACAATGTGCATATATGCATGCATATATAGTAAATCCACCATCTATATCTTAGTGTTGGGAAGGCATAGGTACTTTAAGCTCTTGATGGTGGATTTACTCTCTTGGTTGGAGAATACACAGGGAGTTCAGTGCAGCCGTCTTGTGGATTTGATACGTAACAAAGTCAAAGATAAGAAGCCATCTGGTCTGTGTTCTTGAGAGGAAGGAGTCAGTGATAGGATGAGCAGGATGCTGGATGATCGGATACCTTCTACAATTGGATTGAATTCACAAAGGAGAATTCACATGTTAAACTAAATTCTGTGTGTATGTCCACGGAGGAAACTGTCTCCCCAAGGAGTTATAAGTTGATGAAATTAAATATATATTTCTGATTACTGGGAGGGAGGGAGAGAGAGAGAGAGAGAGAGGGGGAGAGGGAGAGAGAGGGAGAGAGAGAGAGAGATTACGCTCAGTGACTGGAGTTGAGTAATCACCTAGCAACTGCTGCTCAGAGGGTTCACACAGCTCTCTGCTCTCTGCTCTCCACGCCGGCCGCGGTGACGGAGCTGCTGGATCATGCTGGACTAGCTCGATGTGACCCATGACTCTCACAGCTGGACCTGCATACGCGGAGGGGTTTTTTTCCTTAACGCCGGGATGAAGAGGGTGTGAAGGAGCTTCCAGACACTCGCAGCAATAATAGGCTGCATGGAACGCTGGTAGCATCTTTAGGTAATCTTCGTCAAACTTTTCAACAATCCAATGCATTTGTTGCAAAACAACTGTTATGTATGTGGGGAAAGGGAACAATGCTGATTTGAAATGATTGGGATTAGCTGGTGTTGCATAATTATCTGTAAATTCAGAATTTAAAATGCAGTCAATTCGTAATCCTGATAAAAGTAAGACAATTTAGAATAGCTATTCAAATGTTTTCTGTTTAAGAGGAAATCTAACAGAGTGAAACTCTTGGGTTTAGTTTTTTTCCTCACAATTGTTTCCCTGAAGTGGCCTGAAGTGTCCGGAATAATCTGCGACTGCCTCCAGAACAGTTTGCACTATGTAGGTTATGCAATCTGGGGTGAATTATTCAGAATAGAGCAGCGCATTCATGCACATCGATGCCCACAATGCAATAATGTGATCAAGCATGAAAGATGGAGGAGGAGCTGCAATGGGATGACTTAATATCTTGTCTATCTCTTCACTGATGCGTTATGACAAACATGAGACTAAACTTATATGCAGACATGTGCACCAGATATAAATATGTTGATTGTTTGTACACAGCGTGTAAGGGGGAACAAATTGCGCATTATTAGCAGATTAAGAGCTTTGCTGTTGTGAACAGTGAAGTCAGTGTATGAGAGCATGAGAATAAACAGTTGACATGCTTCACTGCAGGAAAACAGAACGGCACATCTGTTATTGCAGACATTTGTAAGCTACTTTTCATGTAAGTATAAAAGCCATGCAATGACGAATACAGGATCTATACGCCCAAATGAGTCTGACATGTCTGTGTATGCTTCCTGATTATTAGTACATAAAATATCATTTATTTAAACTGTTTGAACTCCCTAGGCTTCAGAAAATGTCACTCAAAGTGTTTAAAATACACTCAAAATTCTCAAAACATATCACAAGCCAAATCAACCAAAATTGGTATTTTGTCTTCTTTGAGTCAAGTTCTAAAAACCTTTTAGCCATTACTACAATTCCCATGGCCTATTAACATATTTCTCTGATATATAGTTTTTACATTTTGTTAACCAAACTTAAAATTGTGCGCTGTAGTTTGACATCACAATACATTCAGCTGTTTAATTCAATATACTTTTAGGCAGTGACATATTACTCATTATAAGTATTCTGAATTTGCTGAATTACAGCTCTGGCTCACGTGCCACCATTTCCCATGATGCTGTTGGTGGGAACGGCATTTGCAGCCATTTGTCATACTCAAACTGAATTTGTTTTTTTTCTAAATAAAGCTGAAATATGTATAAATGATGGCCAGAACACATCATGTCATTCAAAGAAATCCCTTTGCCTACATACATCCACACCAACATAATCAGCTGTTTTCACATTCTATTGGAAGTCGTGTGATGGGATTTAGACTTCTCCTTATTGGGGAAGTGTTTGTAACGCCGCTCAGTAGCTTGGAGTAAATCTGCTTAAGGAAAAGATAATAATTGCCTCTAATGTGATGGAATGCATTTATAGAAATAACATAATAAGAGACGGCGCTGGAAACTACACCGCTGTATAGTTTGCTCTCAGGATGTCAGATTGTGACAGATTATTTGACCTTGTCAAACACGCCCAAAGGTGTGTATCCACACTTTTCACGGTGTGTACTCTCACACATTTGTAATGCTAATAGAAAAAAAGACATTCTGTTCAGAGCTGCGAGTCCCAGTGCAGCTCATTAATGCCTAATGACTTTTGACTATCTAGCATTTACATTTACAGGTCCGCCTTTCCTCGACTACCCGGAGATAATAGCCGGTGAGGACGTCTTTGCCAGTATTACGGTTATAAAATGAGAGAGCACAAATCACAGCCAATGGTTGTTATATTGCGACATGAAAGTGTTCTCAGGAATATTTGACTTTGGCACAGCTCTTTGTAAACATGGCTTATAATTCTTTCAGTTTATTATAACATTTTGTCACAATTCTAGTATCTGCAGTTTTCTTGATGTGTGAAATGATTTAATGCTCTAATAATCACCCAGGTTAATTATCTAATAATCACTCTAATGCATTTAAAGTAATAGACATATTGCAGAAAAATACATATCGGCTTTCTCGTGTTAGATGAGAAGATCCAAACTGACTCTATTATCAGTATGAAGCACAGCCAGTAGCCAGTTAGCTTAGCTTATCTTAGCTTAGCTTATCTTAGCTTAGCTTAGCTTAAGACTGGAAATGGCGAAAACAAAACATACAGTTTTAATTTGTTAGCTTTAGAAGGGCATATTGTGTTCCTTTTGACAGACTAGCTGTTTCCAGTCTTAATGCAAACATATGAGTGTTATCATATTTCTCATTTGAGGCAAGTAAGGAAATAGTTGTAAGTCCAGAAATGAAAATGAAACTACTCATTTAACCCAATTTAGTACTAAAACTGAGCCGTACCATAATTCCATCATGTGTGTGACGTTGTGGACAAAATAGACTAGAATGAAGGCGTACCTCATAATATATATAATATATATATATTGTTTTTGTGAAAACTGTCAAAACAACAGTTATATAAAGGACAAGAATGTGGACAGACAAGAGCAGGACTGCAAGAAATTATTATTCTGAATATTTTATTAATCTGATTATTTCATATTTGGTCCATAAAAACCTAATCCCAGAAAAGGCCACAATGTCATCTTCGTAAAGGGAATAGTTGTTGATTCATTTATCAACTAATAGAATATTCAACTAATAGTTTCCACTCACGCTAATATGAATAAAAATCACACTTTGAAGAGTCTCTGCCTTAATGGCAAGCTGGAGGTCTTAAACTAAACGTGTGTGTGTCATTAGAGTCAGAGACATCATTACTAACAGAATAGAAACTGAGTGCTTTTTATGCACCTGGACAATGGTGCGAACGAAGCCTCCTCTAAATCCAGCACCCCCACCCCCCATACTGGATCCAACCCCTCAGGGAGCCCGGCTTTATCGGCTCAGGGCTCATTTGTTCATGTGCTGCTCAGTTTAAGTGCTCCTCCCTAATACCAAATCCTATAATTGTCAACAAAGATTCAGAGATAGGCTGGTGGAAAGTGGCTTCAGTTCTGTTGATTAACTTTGAATATTTAAATCGGTTGTTTGCATGTGTACAAAATCCCAAATCTATTTATTTAAATCCGAGCGTGGCTCAAACTGACATCTATATCGTTTATTGTCTTAAAGGGCAGCAAGTCAATCCTCATTTTGGAGAAGATAAAAACTGAGGTTGCAGAGACGTTTCTAAACTGCGTCTTAATTGAGGGAAAACACTGTGTGGCCCCTGAAGGGATCCTAAAGTGATTAACTGACTTCGGGAGGTAGAATTGAATTTAAAACATGACCTCTGAGAGTGCATTACACATCCAGGAACAAATGGCTCTGTGGTTCGAGCTCCTGTTAAGTCTCCTCTGACCAGATGATAGGAAGGTAGAGAGAACTAAGTGGTCCTCAATCCGCTTTTTATCGACTCAGGTTGTAGTTGCTTTGGCACATAATCAGTTTTTAAGTCTTTAACCGCAAATTAGTATTGAATCTTGATCAGTCTACGTAGACAAATTGTCAAGAAAATCAAATAGAAATGTTCTTTGTTAAGAATCAGCTCATAGTAGTAAATACTATGAGGTGGGGATGCTTTTTAATGATCAGGTGTGTGTTTTTTGTTGTAGAGATGCAGAATTGAGTATTTTCTGTACATATAATACATCCAAGGCCAATTAGATCATAATAATTAAATGATTTATAAAATCCAAATGTTTTGGCCCATTTCTTTAAACCTAATGTATGCTAAACATAGCTTTTTAAATGCTGCCACGGGGCCGTCAATGCTAGTGGTAGTAGTAGAAGGCGAATATTTTTATGGCTCATTGGCTTCGGTTGGATTGGCCCTCTTTTTAGCCCCAGTGTCACAAACAAAAACATGACATTTACAAGAGTGCATGAATGCAGCATGATGTTCATTACATAACATCTGTGATGCTGAAGGGCACTGTAATGGTACGAGGCATGTACAGTTACGCTGTCATGCTCTGCTGGCTCTGTGGCTGCAAGATGCCGAGAGCAGCAGCAAGGAGTACTTAATGACTTAAAACAAGTAGAAAAAAGGGAACTGAGATTTAGAGTTGAGTTATATATAGTGTATAAGTGTTGACGTAGACTACACCAAATATGTTGGGATTTTTAATGAACTTGTTATTAAAGTACGAAATAGAAGATGAAATAGAATTCAACAAACAGCCTGCAAGTGATGTTGATGTTATTTAATTTTTAGGCAAAGACAGGAAATGTTGGAAGACCACAAGGAAAACAAGATTTATTGCTCTTTATTCCCAGACAGAATCAAACCACCGTGTTTCAGTCCCATAGCGTGCATGTTTTAATGTTCCTGATTCAACTGTATGATCATTAGTTGTTTCTATTATTTTGTCCACCCATTTATGTCAAGCCCTGTGGCATTCGACTGCATTAGTTTACCCTGGTGGACCAAATAAACTGGTAAATGAGTGTATAATAATATTTCAGTCACAGGGGTCATTTTTACTGCAGAATGAGCACTTTTAATTTAGAGACTTATCTTAAACTTGTATTTTGATTTTCTACTGAAACATGTTCTAATGCTTTAATGTTCAAAGAACACATTTTTATTTATTTTGTCTTCCTGAATTCACCTGTATTCACCCTTTTGTCTGAAAGTTTCCGTTTAACGCCTGTCTCTTTAAGAACCCCTCCCTAAAAAAAGCCCAGTCTTGTGGTTGTGAGGAAAAAGGGTGCATCTGTGCAAACGTAGTTCTCAAGCTGTGGGAGGAGATACATGATATGTCCCCTTTAAGATACATTTTGCTGGTGATTTTCTTGTTATATTGATTCTTCACTGTTGACTCTTGACACAATGTTCTGCAATCATATTAATCACATTGCAGACGTGATCTTTTTTTTTTGCCAGCGTTGACTGATTTGTTCTCGTATTTTCTCTATTTTCATAGAAATATCATCAGTGCATGGCAGGCCTGCTCGCCCCACCCTATGGAGTGATGGAAAGTGGCTCTAGTGGTGACAGTAAGTATTACTGTTTACATGTCTAACTGGTTTAGGCTCAGCAATGCGTTTACTTTTAGCTGCTTTCATATTAGTTACTCGAGTTTTTAGGGTACAGAGAAGAAGAAAAAGCCTCATTTGAAGTGATGAAATAATGAATAAAATAAATTGTATGCAGATCATCTTCAATGTATCAAGATGAAGAGCATTTACACTTAATGCCGTCACTTTACTTTATAAATATTCCCAGAAAACTTTGATTTTGTTTGTATAATGAGATTTCACAGTAGGGTAATATAACATAGATCATCTTATTTTGTATGTAATAATATTTTTGTCTGCCTAATTCCATTACCGTCTGACCCTCCTTCGTCCTCTCGCATTGTGATAAAGGCTGATACATTTATTTATGCTTTTCTGTTGCAAGTTAACTCAATATTGACTTTGCTTTGCTCAAACAGAGCACTTGACTTCGCTTCAAAAGTCATGTACCATAAAGATGATGAACAGCAGCGACCCGACTTACTGGCAGCTTCTTCACAGTGTGCTGCCTTTTTTTTAATAAATTATAAAGAAAGTGTTTCTCCAGTTAACTTCCAATCAAAGAGGATTTGATAATGCTTTTAAAAGTGGATGTGTCTACTTTGGTGGTCATCACTGTTACATGCTGTGAAGCGGTGCTTTTGCAGCATACAGTGCAGTACTTAGGGGGATTTACAGTATGTACCCAATGCATGACTGCACCATGACGGGAAGCACACGAGCATCAAGAGGCCGGAGGCTGCAGCACTCTCCTGTACATCCACGGCAGCTTAGTGGCTCTGAAACTGTGGCGGCAAATGAATTAAACATACTTTAAACCCTTTTCTTAGTTACAGCAACGACGTGCTTCTACAGCACTTTGGTGCAAATAGGTGGAGCTTTTTAAAAGTCAGCATTGTTTCATTCGGTCATGCATTCATTTACCACTCTGAGCACAAAGCAGACTTGTGTTTGCCGCTAATGTCCAATAAAGCAACACAAGCTCAACTCTGGCAAACTATATCTCATCCAACAAATTCAATTTAGCATTTTTGACACTTGTAATAATCTGGGATTCGTCTCGCATTCCGAGCACCAGATTTCTATCAGTGTGATTGAACCGATGTGACACTTGTGACGTCACTTGGACCGACACGGCAGCATCGCACATGATGATGACTGACAGCCGCGTTGACTTTTAAAAAGGGAAAAAACAACAAGCACAGCTTCTGTACACAGATCTGCAGCAAATAAATGGAAAGTCCAAGAGTGTGTAAAAAGACAGGCACCAAAATGAGACTAATACGATAACAATATATTAGCTCATAATGTGATAACCTTCAACATACAAAAAGCCTTTCAGTCACAGTGAAATGCAACAAGGTTTGAAATTTGGGTTAAATTTGGGGAAGTAAAACATTTAGCATTTATTATCTTTACTTTATTGCTCACTTATTGATCAATTGGGTCATTTGTTTACATTTGTATTGCAATTTTTGTGGACATTGTTTGCCCAGTGGTTAGGCATTTTGAATGCTAACACGTACTGCGCAACATGACGGTAACAATAGAAAAAGAACATTTAGATACTATAGCCAGGACTTTAACATAGCCCTGTATTACACAGAGCGTTGTGAACACAGTTAAACATGTGCTTGAGTTGTATTCCTGAATATGTAACCAGAAGCACGACGTTACATCATCCCACTTTCTATGTATTGGATTCTGTGTCTGTATTTGCCGTCTCAACAATCCTAGAGGCCCGTCTAAGAATAGCTGAGTTTTATGCTGCAGATACAGTTGTGGCCGAGCAGCTCTGACTGATTACGCCATTTGTCCTGGAGGCGAAATGTAGAAGCTAAAATCTCGTAACATGGAGAAATAACCACACCCGACAACCGCTCTGCAGGACTGTCCTCATTGCTCTCCTTTGTTGCCGCCCACGTACAGTTGCCACCTGAACAATGAAGCCTAATAGCATCTTTATTTAAGGGGAAATTTCAATTAGATCCACATTGATTTCAGTGTAAATTTGTTGAGAAATAGCACTTAATTTTCTCCTAAATGTAAATGCAGCCTAATGTAACAATAAATTATAATGAAATAGGATAAAACATTAATAGGAGATAAAAATAAGATAACATGTTGTATCCATAATCTTTTATTATGTGTACTGTATGCTGTTGTTCTGTATTTAATTTATGAATATACTCTGTTTTTTCCACCCACCAGGAATGCCGGACAAAGAGAACATCAGCAACAATTCATTTGTGTCAGTCTCCAAACACCAGAATAAGGTAGTTTTGCCTGCCACACATTGATTAAAATGATTTGTCGTTACCACAAGTTATGAAAGCAAGTGTTAGTGCACTTAAAACATCTCGGCTGTAACTCATTCTGTGCTCCTGACGTAACGGCATCCTCTACCATTATTCTGCTGTCCAACAGAGGATGGAGAAGAGCGTGGAATGTGTAGTTTGTTTAAAGTTGGTCTGAATATAAACAAGATGACTGGAGTTTTGTTCCTGTCCCACCTTTCTCCTGTTGTCGTTTCCTGACCAACCGGGTAGATAACGTGGCACAGTAGCAGATTTATAATGCCCTGGTCTTTGTTCCTTTAGTCACAACACGGCCACAAGGCTGTTATTCAAATAGACATTTTTTTCTTTTCTTTTTATGTAACAAACAGACAGCCTTAATTTACTTTAACGTGTATAAATAATCTGTATGAGAGCCCAGCGTCTTTGGGCGGACTCATTTTCTTGTAAATAAATGATGAGCTTCAGAGTTTTCGCATAAACACACGAGTAAAGCTGCTCTCTGAAGCATGTGGACCACACTTTAAATGTCACAGCCCTGCAGCCCGGCCCCGTGGCCCCCGAAACACATTCCCACACAGTAATTCACAATATCTGAGTCCCATTTACGCAATTGAACGCATCAGTCAAGAGGCTGATTACAGACCGAGGAGCAATATGGAAAGCCATAAGTTCAACTGAAGTCGACAGCTAATGTCAAGTGTGAGTCATCATCTAGTAGCAGTGAGGAAGCCGTCCGCAGTGAGAGGAAAAGTACTCGACTTGTCAGACACGCTGTTGTTTCCCCACGATAACAAACCTTTAATTTCACCCAATTTCTGTGACATTGAGCCTCAGTTTTATTGTCATCCACGATGTGTTTTTATCCCTCCTCTTATATTTTGTTTCGTTTTTATTTTGCAGAAGTCATTCATTGAAAGTCCAGCCAAATCCCACCTTAAATGCATTTCCCAGGTAGTAAACGCAATGAGCCTCATTGTATGTATAGGGGCCAATCATTACAGTTTATGTGCCAGACGCTCAGTAGCACTCTTATTGTGCTGAGATTTAATCTGGTCTCTGCTGTGCAGGTCCCCTCTGAGAAGATACTGCGTGCGGGGAAGATTCTCCGTAACGCCATCCTCTCCAGGGCGCCGCACATGATCAGAGACAGGAAGTACCATTTGAAGACGTACAGGTTAGTCGGCATCTTGATTCCCGGATTCAGAGCATTGTATTCATTCTCAAGGGGGCGATTTGAGGCAAATTTAGTAAAACAACAAAAAAACAAGAACAGGCAGATTGCATTAATTAAACCAGACATTACATAACTCATCAGCCTTTATAAGGTCTTATATGGATGGTTCCTGTCTTTCCCACAGGCAGTGCTGTGTGGGGACAGAGTTGGTCGACTGGCAAATGCAGCAGAGCTCATGCATCCACTCTCGCGTTCAGGCCGTGGGCATGTGGCAGGTGCTGCTGGAAGAAGGTGTTCTCAACCACGGTGAGACTGTCTGTCTGCAGCACATGTGCGTGCGAAGCAGTGATTTTTTTTTTTTTTTTAAATACATTTGAGCCCCTTCCTCCTGTGTTGTCGTGACGCAGTGGACCGGGAGCTGAGCTTCCAAGACAAGTACCTCTTCTACCGTTTCCTGGATGACGAGCAGGAGGACGCCTCTTTGCCAGGCGAGGAGGAGAGGAAGGAGAGCCAGGAGGAGCTGCAGGACACCCTGCTCCTCCTCTCGCAGATCGGACCCGACGCCCACATGAGGATGATTCTGAGGAAGCAGTACGGTTATAAAGCACCGATACATGAAGCGATATTATTAAAACGCAGTGCATAAATGTGATGGAGCTTCCTTTATTTCCCGTTTAGTCCTTCTGAAAGAACAGCCGATGATTTGGAGATCATTTATGAAGAGCTGCTCCACATAAAGGCCTTGTCTCACCTCTCCACCACTGTGAGTTCTGTCGTATTTGGCCTCATGCATCCAGTTGTCACTGTGCAGACATTAAGATCTCATCTGCCTCTTGTGTCCATAAAAAAACAAGCTGTTTCAGTACTTATCATCACGTATTTATAAATGTTTTAACACACGATCTGGAATTAAAACCATTTGTTCTCGTTGCTGCTGGGTTTCCTGTGCAGGTAAAGAGAGAACTGGCAGGAGTGCTGATATTTGAGTCTCATGCAAAGGCAGGAACCGTGTGTAAGTAATGCAATCAAATAAGTATTGTGACCATAAAACCTGACACCAAACCAAATTGAATCCATAAATACCTCACAGAGTCCAATATATCCCAGATTGGGTGTCTACCAAGCGACCAAAGCTTTTCTTTGTGTCTTTTCTTCCTCAGTATTCAATCAGGGCGAGGAGGGGACATCGTGGTACATTATTTTGAAGGGCTCCGTCAACGTTGTCATCTATGGGAAAGTAGGTGTTTCTCCAGATGAGATCACGCTGTTTCTAAAATTAATAAGATTATGATGTCAGTAACTCAGTCTGCCGTGTGTTGCAGGGCGTCGTTTGCACTCTTCACGAGGGAGACGACTTCGGGAAACTTGCTCTTGTCAACGACGCCCCCCGCGCTGCCTCCATTGTCCTGAGAGAGGACAACTGTCACTTCCTGACAGTCGACAAGGAGGACTTCAACAGGATCCTGAGGGTGAGTTTGTGTTGAACATCTTTTCTTTCACAGTAACTTTTAAAAAGAAAAGCCATATTGCCCCCTGTTGGCAAAACCACAGCAATGCAGCCATAAAAGTTATTAAATGAGAAGGTATTCCAGCCCCCAGTAGCTTAGTCCAGAGGTCTCAGTGTGTGCGTGTGTGTGTGTGTGTGTGTGTGAAGGACGTGGAGGCCAACACGGTGCGTCTGAAGGAGCACGGACAGGATGTCCTGGTTTTAGAGAAGAGTCTCAGCAGCAGTCGGACCTCCGGCCACGGAGCCCCGTCCTCCCATTACAAGTAAGAGTACCCACAATCCCCTGCACTGAGCCTCACACAGGAAAGGTTTAAATGCAGCTTGTGCGTGTTATGCATCTAATTTAACCATCATCTATGTAAATGCTCGTTTCTAATTATCTGGCAGGTGTCTGTAATGTATTTAGATGTATACAAAAGGGCATTTTAAGTGTGAATTAATGTACAGTATTTCTACACAATCTTCTCCTGTAAAGACATTTTATATTATTATAACAATGTTTTACTAAATGATTATACCACAGCCTCTACTTATGGGTGGTAAAGTGTCTTTTAATTATATATGATTATATTTATTTCATTTAAACAGGGTCATCCATAAATTTGAAATAATTAGCAAATGTCTTGTATTTTAAAGCAGCAAACAAATGTTATGCATGAATTAATTTAACCTGGGTAATTGGGACACATAATGTAAATCATAGCACCTGGTCAAAACTTTGTGGGCAACAGTGTATATTGCTATTAAATGCTAAACAAGGGAACGTAAAGTGCTATTTAAACTAACACCTGTCATACAATTAGATCAGAGAGCATGACTCTGCAGTTGACTGTAGTTACCGTACATGTTATTTCAGATTTCTTCTTTCTGTCAACAAATCTCATTTGAAGATACAAATATTGCAATATTTTCTTACACAGATAATACTCTTGTTGTTTTGGTCTTTTCATAAGATTTGTTGACAATAAAAAAATATTAGAATACAATATCTACAGCTTTATCTTTAAAAGTGTTGGGTGAATATTTGACTCTAGCACAGCCGTGCTCTGCAGCCAACGAGTGTTCTCTTAACAGAGGCATCTGTCACTGCACCACGGTGGCTGGAATTCAGAGAGACACATTAATGGTAATGATGGCCCTTGCTCCTAAGGGAAAAAGAAGCTCTGGCAAGTCACAAATACTTGTTTTGGGGGGGCTGCCCTCTAATCAACTCAGAGTGTGGAGCCTACAGGAAGACACGTCCCCTTTGTCACGCTGTTACTGAGTAATGAAAACAAACTGGGTTGTGATGACTCTCCTTCACGGTGAAGCTGCCCCTACTTTCTCCATTTTTTGGCTTCTCTGACAGACTCCCCTTAATCTTCAACCCCGGGCCAAGAAACCTGTGATTGTAAACCGTGTTGTTATCAAATGAAGCAATCGCAGGCGAGGGTTTCAGAGTAAGAGGAGTGGGTCGAGGGCCGCGGAGCATTAAGAGTGTTTTTCTTGATAAGTGAAGGGTGTGTGTTTTATCCTGCATTGCTTCCAGATACAATGTGATGTCGGGGACTCCTGAGAAGATTTTGGAGCACCTCCTCGAAATGATGCGATTGGATTCTCACCTGACGGAATCAGGTACTACTCAGCACGTCGGATTACAGCTAATGTATTGTATCAGTGTGTTGATTGTTTACGGTGAAGGGTTTTTCTTCTGTGCAGTGCTTATATTCTCTCTGGCTCTGTGTTTCTCTCCTCCGTCCTCCGCCTGCTGCTCTGCACTGACCTGTTTGTTCTCATCTATAATTAGCAGCACGTCACAGAGCTGATCTAATTCCTCTCGCTGGTGTGGATACGTATGCTTTTCATTTGCCTGCAGAGGTGACGGACGGCACCGTGGAGAATCAAAGCCTGATGCCTCTGGCCAGCTTTTGATCTGCTCTTGCACAGGTGTTTCACACAACCTTCTCTTTTTTTTGTTTTTGTTCCAGACTCAGCCTTAGACGATTTTGTGCTCATGCACTGTGTCTTCATCCCAAACAGTCAGCTGTGTTCAGTGTTGATGGCCCAATATCCTTTCAGCACTATTTTACGTAACGTTGAAAAAACCCCTTCCTACTCTGCTCATCACTGTTTGGATCTTTAACGGCGGTGCACCTACCATGCCCAGGCCTCGCAGGGCTCCGCACAGGAGAAGCTGGACTACACACTGAACAACAAGCGCAGGGTGATCCGCCTTGTGATGCAGTGGGCTGCAGTACACGGAGATCACCTGCAGGAGGAGGACATGTCTGTGGCCTTCATAGAGGTCAGCATATAGAGTTACCTTATAGTCACTGTTATAACAATAATCATGGTAGTGGTTTTGACCTTTTAGTGACAATGTAATGTCATAGGTAACAATTTAAGTCAGTAAAGAGTTAACACCTTATGTAAAATTAGTTATTTTATACTTTTACAACATTACAATAACAGTCATGTTTAAAGTATGTACACATGCATTTAGAGAGGTCAAATAAGGAATAATACCCATAATTTTAATAAAAGAAGGGAGGCAAAGAAACCATCAGATGCTCAGAGCGCAGGTTTCTGTGAATCTGGACCTTCAAACTAATTTCCAGATTCACACAAATAAAATGTATATGTCCTAAGTCATTAAAATAAAGAACTCACTCTTCACCTTCACTACTAGCACCTTTATTTACAACAGCAAGCAAACACCTGTATCTGGGTTTCCCTGCCAACCACTCAGAGCAGAGAATTCTCCATGTGACCAAGATATAAAACAGATTTATGACTCTTATTTAATGATATCATGTAATCTATTGATTGCCCTGAGCAATAAGGCCAGGTGATGAACGACGGCTGTATTTACATGTTCGATTTGTGACTGTTTTACTGAATAAATATGATACTTTTTGATTACTAAATGCATTTTTTTTCTGTTTCTTTTCTTGTTATGCTTTGCAGGAATTTGTCACGGCGGTATCTAATGATGCCAAAGTGATTCCAGCGCTCAGGGATCAATTATCAGAGCTGGAGAGAAGTTTAAAGAGAGAGTGAGTGAATGAATGAAAGCTCTATTTGTGTTCAGATTGAAATTGCAATGGTACGTTTTACTCAAAGATGAACATTACTTTTGCCTAATTGCTGCTTATTTTTGTTCACGTTTCAGCACTGAGGATGCCAGAGTCTCACAGAAAAAGGTAAGATACAACAGATTATGTTCATTTTTGTGCAAAAAAATGTCCCGATGCCTGAATCTTTTCAACTTCATCACAGCACAAAGTCCTACTGCGGCAGTTCAGCATGGGAGACGAGAAGCTGCAGAAGCGTCAGCCCATCAAGAGCAGTGATGAAAGTGAGTAAAAGATGTGACTCCGACATATTATACAACACTGTTGCTGCACACTGCTGTCACTCTTACGTTACGTCCGCCAGTTGAAACTCTATATTGAGCAATGTCTTTTCCCCTCAAACCTGTTGGAGGAAATGAGTCTTTGGTATTCTTTGCCTCTTTTGCCTGCATAATCACACTGCTGGACATTTATCTTTGCATTCTCTAGATATGGGAAGCTTTAACGTGGTGAATCCTAATCTGTTAGGCTCATAAAAAAAGCAATGTGTGTTGTTTTATTACTATCTATTAATTCACAAGAAAGGAAAGATTGTAGAAAGATGTGTTTAAATATGTTTTTTCTTGTGAATCATGGTGAGAAGATCTGCAACGACTGCATTAATCCAACTGCTCCCCACTTTTGCAGCACGGCTTTAACCGCTCCCCTCTCTCGTTCTCGCTGACCGTTCCACATTTGATTTATGCCTCCAGTTCTGCTCAAAGTCTACTGCTGTGACCACACCTACACGACGATCCGCATCCCCGTGGCCGCCTCAGTCAGGGAGGTCATCAGCGCTGTGGCCGACAAGCTGGGGTCGGCGGAGGACCTGCTCCTGGTCAACCTCAGTTCGGCAGGAGGTGAGAGCGGCAGCAGCAATGTGTTAATCAAAAAAGAGCCGAGTCAGCACTCGGGCAGGCTGATATTACTAATGAATCCCCGGCTGATTTAGTGAGAAATGAGCTGCCTTTTTTGCAGATGTGAACGGCCGCTACAGGCGGGGCTAAAGAATGAGCTTTAAAACAGCTTGAGAACAATCTGAGTTCTTTTCTAATGGCGTTCCCGTGCGGATAGAAATAACAATACAATAATATATACAACTATTAGATAATGGTGTTGCCCAATAGTATCAACATCCCTTAGTCTGAAAGTGTGAGACACACCTATTCAACCACGTTGTTCAGTACTGTTAGGAACTGAAAAAGGGCAGATGGTATCTACAGCAACCCTGTGAGGTTGTACTTTGACTTCAGTGCACCAGCTGCCAACAAGCTGATTGATATTTTAGCAGGTATAATACCATCGTTGTAGTATCTTTTAGAAGTATTTGTACAAATGCACAGGAAAAAAGTTGAAAACTTTGTCTTGATGATGGTGCTACATGAAAAGTTAAGGGATCACCAAAGTTATTATAAGTAATCCAGAGGGGATGAATGTTTGTAATCCATCAAGTAGCTGTCGAGGTTTGACACTGAAAACCGGAACATGTCGACCTCAAGCTGAAAAAGGAAATGGAGAGTCCTCACTGTCCTTTTCATATGACTTAGTCTGATTCTGTGGTTGTTTTCCATGAAATGACGATTCCAAATGAAAATCTTTTTTCAATCCGTGTACGTGTTTGTTTCCTGTTTTGCAGAGAAAGTCATCTTCAAGCCCAACGACGTGTCAGTGTTCTCCACTCTGAGCATAAACGGACGGCTGTTCGCCTGCCGGAGGGATCAGTTGGACTCTTTGGTAGGTTAATCTCTAATCACACAGCACATCCTAGAAAAGAGAGGCAGATTGTATGTGTTGAATATGCAGATTTTATACATATGATTGTTTTTATGTATTTATTGTAGTTGCGGTATTTACCCTTATAAGAAGCTGTCTTTTCTTTTCTTTTTTTATGTATATTTTTTTTATCTATTTTGGCTCATATTTATGTCACAAGAAAATGTTTTTTTTCCAAAATTTAAAATACAAGAATACCTAAAACAGTCGATGACATGATTCTAAATATAAAGGCTGTTATTCCTTGTTTTGCAGACGCCTTTACCCGAGCAGGAGGGTTCCTCTACAGGCCTGTTGGCCAGCTTTGAGCTAATGAGCTCTAAGGACGTGGCGTACCACATGACTTCCTATGACTGGGAGCTTTTTCACTGTGTACATGAGGTATGACTGTGAGACCAGGTGACAGGGCTTCAAATTAGATCATACATTAAAGTACAATTGCTTTCATTTGATCCACTATTTTCTTCATATGATTTTTCTTTGTTGTACCAACAGCTTGAACTCATCTACCACACGTTCGGGAGACAAAACTTCAAGAGAACCACCGTGAACCTGGACCTGTTCCTGCGGAGGTTCAATGAAATCCAGTTCTGGGTGATCACAGAGATGTGTCTGTGTTCGCAGCTCAGCAAGAGGGTGCAGCTCCTCAAGAAGTTCATCAAGATCGCCGCCCAGTAAGTGGACCTCGTTTCACCGTCGGTTTTCACGGTTCTGTTTGGTCACGCTCCTCTAACACACCTGTTTTGGTGTTTTCTGTCAAAGCTGTAAGGAGTACAAGAACCTGAACGCCTTTTTTGCCATCATTATGGGACTTAGTAATCCAGCGGTGTGCAGACTAAGCCAGACCTGGGAGGTTGGTACCCGTCTGTGTTTCATTATTCTTATCACAGCTGCAACTTCACATTCATGGTCACCTGTTTTCACAGAAACTCCCCAGCAAATTCAAGAGGTTTTACGGGGAATTTGAAAACTTTATGGTAAGTTGAAACCGCGTCTCCGTCTTTGAGTTGTGGTGTTGCCCGTCCAAAATACAGCATATCTCGCACCGTCAGCCGGTCAAGTGATGAATCTGTTTAACAAGACGACGGCAGATCTCAGAACAGTGTGATTGTTTCCACAGGACCCGTCCAGAAACCACCGGGCGTACCGACTGACAGTTGCCAAGTTGGAGCCTCCCATCATTCCCTTCATGCCGCTGCTGATCAAAGGTCAGAGTCACTTGTTTTCATGACCGTTTCTTTTTAATGTCAAAGGCTCTCCGTTGCTACATTTGCTTTCTTCAATAGTTTAAACCAATTATGATCTTTTCCAGACATGACGTTCACTCACGAGGGCAACAAGACATGCATCGACTATTTGGTCAATTTTGAGAAAATGGTGAGGCTCTGAAGGTGCAGATTGTTATCCAACAGTTGTTGTTTTTGTTTTTGAGCCATTCAGTTAATTACTGATATCTGCTGCTGATTAAAGCTCTTTGTCTTTCAGCGGATGATCGCCAACACGGTGAAGATAGTGAGATATTGTAGGAGCCAACCATTCAGTGAGTGTGCATTATTTCAGATAGTTTGATAGCAAGATGTATTTATTTTAATTTTATTGTTTATTAAACGGGGACAATACATTCAACATTGCCACAAATAATTGGGAAATTGTCATGTTTATAAGACAGGATGGATTTAAATTAGATTCCAGAATTACATTCATTATTATTGTTATTATTATTATTATTTACACCTCCTTTCAATTGAATCAGGTCCAGATTCACCTTTGGCCAGCAAATCCCACCCAGAAGTTCGGACTTACGTGCGTCAACTGAACGTGATCGACAACCAAAGGACTTTAACTCAGCTCTCTCACAGACTGGAGCCCCGCAGGTCTTGAAAAACCACTCGGGGACACGAATGTTATGCTTTGATGCTACTTCCCTACGTGACACGTGTTTGATTTCGGGGTGAATTTACTCCCAACACAGGCAATCACATGAAGGACCCTGATGATATAGCAGACAATGAGATATTGTTTCAGATGCCTGACTTGTTAAGCCTTTTATTACAGTAATTTGTGATACTTTAATGGCGGTAATTGTTGGTGGGTGAAGCACCTCTCGTGTCACTCTGCTGTAAGTCAAACAAGAGCAACAATTGAAGGAATTAAAGAAATCTTTGGAGGGGATCTCATTCATCGGATTAACATTTTACATTACGTAAACACTATGTGATGCTTTAAACTCTTGATATCCCTGATATTCAGTTGTTTCGTTTCTTTTGTATTAAACAATATTTATACATATTTAAGTTGGTGTGTTGTATACAAATATTTATTTTGACATCAGCATGCAAAGTCATTCTGATTGTTATTCTTTTATATTCACATGAGCACATTTCTTCTTTGGAGATACAGTTAATGTCTTGTACCTTTCTGTGTGCTGAAAGTATTAAATATTTTAGATGTATTTGTGCGTTGCATTGCCGTTATTGTTTTGATTTGTTGTGGCATTTCATCAATAACATCACTGCTAACTAGGACACAATAATAAATAGAATTTAATTAATACCTGGCACTCATTATAATCTTCAATATGTTGAATTTGTAACAATAGCCTGTACAAGTAGTCCTGCATTCAAGATGTTATTTCAGTACAAAAGTATCAGCATGCATATACCTAAAGTACAAAAAGTTTATTATATCACTGGATTATAAGTATTGATGAATTCATGTGTACATTAATGTTGCAGCTGGTAAAGTTGAGTTTGATTTTTAAACTGCTGGGTATATAAATTAATAATAAGATATCATATTTTATAAATTGGTTTATATTTTGTATTAATAATCTGCAAAGTAACCAGTAATCTATGTTGCCAAACGAATGAGTAATGTGAATAACATTAAATCGTATTTTTATAAATTTATTTGTTTATCTTAATACATTAACTATGGCAGTCAAAGAGATGTAGTGGAGTAGTAGTAACATACTTTTTACTATATTTTACTCAAACTACATCAAAATTGTACCACTGAAGGGTTTGCTATGAATACAATGTTCAAAAGACAAACTATACAATATATTCGACATTGACATTTTACTGAGGAATAAAATGTAACAGGGACCCGGAATGGTCCGCGGGCCGCACATAGAGCCCCACCGTCCCGAGACGGAGGACGCTGTACCTCTCTGGTCCGGCGGGGGTCGCTGTTGTCATTAGGATCGGGGCGTGTAAACGAGTCCAGCGGGAGTAGTTGACTGTTGCTTGCTGCTGGAAGAAGTTGTGCAACAAGTAAAACCACCTCGGGCTGAGTGGAGACATAAAAGAGAGAGAGAGAAAAAAAAAAACAACGTCACATGAGGTTTCCCGGAACTCCTATCGTTAAATCCTTCGGTTTACGGAGCGTTTGCCGCGTGCGCCGACGACCAGCTCACCTTACGAGACTCCCGAAAACTTCGCGGTGAATGTCGGTACGTATGTTTACGACGTCAGAGTGTAGAAAGTTTGCATACGGTGAGTTTGCGGTGCATAACGCACAGAAGAGAGGCTGTTTTCTGACAGGTTTACTTGCGTTTCGGGGTGTGTGAGACATAAAGCTTGTGTTTATCAATAAACATGTTCATAATGACGGTGTGGTGACGTAACATTGTTCCCCTACTTCCAAAGTGTTGATGCAGTAAAACATGCCCTTGTTTTTTTTTCTCATTTTATTTATTTTTTGGTTTTGTTTGCGTTTCCTGGAAATGATACAATATCAATAATAACAACATCAACACCTGGATTAACTGCTGCCTTTATGTGATATATTGTTGGGCTTTTAATGACAGTAGCTGCCTGTGGTTTTGACATATGGGCTATCAGGCCCTTATTGTTGCAGTGTTTGCTGCTAAGTGAGAACAGGCAGGGAGGAGTGCTACCATATCCCAGTAACCCTGGCTTCTCGAGTGGATGGACAATACCGGTGGACTGGTCCACTGAGCAGATTGCTGTGAGGTTAAGTATAGCATGCATGCAAGTAAATCACAGAAAGCAATGCCCCCCCCCCCCCTATTCTTTGTGACAATGGAGGCATTTCCCCCGCTGGGATAGAGAGCAGTCCCAATGAATGCCCAGGTAGCAGCCTTTTAAAAGCCATAATTGCTCATCTTGAAATGGGAACCCTACGAACAATTACACAGCTACAATTTCCTGTAATGATGGAATTATGTCTTTTACAAGATGCTTTTATGCCCTCGAGGACAAACAGAAAGATGCGATAATCAATCTGTGTGGACTCCAGCGTCGCATCTCTATCTCTGATTTTACACTAATGTAACCGCCGCTTTGTACGGCCTTGGAAACGATGAGCTCTTCTATCATGTTTTGTCTTGAAAAAGTCAGAGACGTATCCATACTGGTGGCCTCGCCTGCAGCGAACACAGTAGAATAGAGTGGGAGCATACCATGCATGCCATCGTCCTCACACAAGCAGAGTTTTGGACCCTGAGCTCATTGCTTACCGGTACTGATGATGAGCGGAGCGGAGGGAAGAGGCGCTCAGAGCTAAAAATCTAGGGGGATACCATGCCGACACCACATGGAGTCTCATCTGATCTGAGGTGTTCCAGAGAAGAGCTATTCATAGGAAACGGGACTCCATTTGTGTTACCGTTCAGGACTTTGTTGAGTGAGCCAGACTTCCTTCCTCCCCTCCCCATCCCCTCGCTCCCTCAGAAGCAGAGTTGGTGTCATTATGAGATGTCGTCTCCAAGCGCCTCCTTCGTGCAAATCAAGTTCGATGACGTCCTCTTCTTCGAGAACTGCGGCGGCGGCAGCTTCGGGAGCGTGTACCGGGCCAGGTGGATCTCCCAGGACAAAGAGGTGGCGGTGAAGAAACTGCTCAAGATTGAAAACGAGGTAGGAGTCGAAATTGGGGAGGGGCTTTTTTTTCATATACTTTTTAATTGTCAGTATAGTAATCATTTTAATTGCTAGAGCCATTTAGCGGGGAAGTGGTGACTTCTGTGCCCATCACTCATGGTCATTATACCCCCCACACCCACACACACACACACACGCACACGCACACACACACACACACACACACACACACACACACACACACACACTTCGAAATGTGTACCCCAGCAGAAGAATAACGAACATGGCAAAATGAAAGAATGCCCGATTACAGCAAGGGGCCGTTCTTGAGATCTCTTTTGAAAACTCAGCCTCATTGTCTTACAGACAAAAAAAAAAGAAGAATTATCTTTGAAACCTTGTCAGGGACATTGTATTACATCTGTTGGCCCCGCGCTCAGGATTTCCACTAAAGTGATTCATAGTTTCTTTGTAAAATTGTAAAACAATCACAGATATCCATTCAACTTCGCTCAAGTGTTGGAAGAGATGATTGTTGGGTGAACATAATAATGTAATCCTTTCACATCCAAACCAATTGTTCATTTAATTGCAGTGTTTTGCTACAATTAAATAAATTGGTTCCCGTCAGTGTTCGTTCTCGGAAAAAGTTCTTTCTTTCTGGGCCGGTGTGTTATATTTATATAGAACTTTAGTCCCGTGGTGGTGGTATGGCTGAAAAACTGAAAGACCTCATTAGGTATGTCATTGCTATGAGAAGTTGTCTTTTATAAATAATTGTAATATTATTTCAGTCATTATTGCTGCTTATTACTAATGAAAGACACGTTGGATTTAGTGCTATGACGCCGTCGGCACAGGTCGCTGATGTTTTTAATTTTCTAGAACGTGTCATAATGCACCCTAAACCGGTTTTTGCATACATTAAACCGGTTTAGCCCGTACACCGAACCGAAACAGTGAAACTGGCTATCGACCCAACCCCAATAAATATTACTGCCTTTGATGATTCCCCCCTGACTTTTCCCACTTCACGCCATCACGACAAACAACAACAAACGTTCAAATCATTCGACTGCAAAACTGATTAAATGTTTTGGTTCTTTTAGTTTAGTTAGCTTACACACTAGTGTAAGATACCAGCTTCATGTGTTGATTTTAAACATTTAGCTACTAGCATAGCTACAGATTTGCATGGCATTATCATAGAGAATTTAAGTTTTAGTTGTTTTCCTCTTGTGTGTTTAAAATAAAATGTTTTGACAAATAGATATACAACACATATACATACAAACAAACATGGATACATAATGTACAAAATCTTTATTATTACATTACAGGAAAGCATATTTACCCAAATACATATTAAGTAGTTTATCGTATTGCAGGAAATAAAATATATACGAAAAAGAGGGAAAGAAAAAGAAATCCCAACTCCGTATCCCATTCCTCTTGTGTGTGTCTTGTTTAGGCGGAGATCCTCAGCGTCCTCAGCCACCGCAACATCATCCAGTTTTACGGCGCCATCGTCGAAGCGCCCAACTATGGAATCGTCACCGGTGAGATTATTATGTTTTTTTTTAAAGCCTTCACATTGACCGTGTCAATAAATACAGTACGTGTGGTAATCAGTGTAAAACACCAATCCTGCATCAGGACACAGCAGCTGAATCCGTTTGCATCAGTTGCAGTTTGCTCAACACTGAATGCTGCAGAGGTTTCTATGGAAGCGTGAGTGAATGCCCGAGGGTTCAGGAAGTGCACACATTGATACAGTAGTTGTGTGGCCCCTGTGTCTTTTGTGTGTTTAGGTGAGAGGTTGAGAAGAATAAAAGCTCATGTAAGGGGCCCTCGATGCCTCTGCACAAACTTTACCTCTTTTTCAACTCAGAATTAGAATCAGCTTTAATGGTCGAGTGTGAGCACAGAAAAGGAATTTGACTCCTCACACATTTTGATTAAAGACCATCAACTGGATTCTTTTAGTCTTTCTACACTCTTATATGAGTTGTATGAGTGTTCATATGCTGTTTGTCCCAAATCACAGTAATCATAATTAACTACACAGGTAGCATGCTATTCTGTACTACTTTACATTTCTTTTTTGAGAATTTGCTAATGGTTTAGTCCGTGCCTCGATAGCTGAATGGTTCGCCCAATAAAGGCAACAATGCAGAATAAAAAAAAGAAGAAATTATTGGCCAAAAGTCCATGAAAACTTCCCCAGAACCCCAAGGTGACGTCTTCTTTAGTCTGTCCGAATGCTCACATTCCAAAGCTGGAAACTGCAGTTGTTTGCTTGATAAGTTGCTTGATCAGCTAAAGTCAACTAATTATTAAAGCACATAATTGAGCTTTAATTTGCAGCTGCACAAAGGAAACGTCCGAGTTCTACCAGCATTAACATCTTCCCTCGCTCTAAATCAGGGTCCCACCTAGGGTGGGGCTGATATCTGGTTTCACCGGTTCGGTGTACCGGCTAAACCGGTTTAATTTATACACAAACCAAGAAACCTCTCAGAGTGGACGAAGAATCACAGCTCACTGTTTGACAGTGCCATTAGAAAGTAAACATGGTTAGATGTTTGATTTGTACTATTTAGGGTGAAAGGTTGTGGTTCTGCTTTTCTTTATTAACCTTTTTATTTACAGCTGTGAAGTATCTGTAAACGTAAAGTGTGCAAGTAAAACTACACACCTTTGCTTAGCGAATTTCACTAAGGGATCTCCATTGGAGTTTGGAGAGAATAAGCTCTGTGGCAAACACAAGTTTATATTATCTTTACTTTATCGGGCAGTCTGAGAGGTGCTATTGATTCTGATCAAATGGTAGAAATTAAATTTGGCAGTGGTGAGCTGTTAATGTGTGTAAGCTGTATTGGAGAGAGACAGTTTCTCTGCTACAGTGTTTCTCTAATGTTTGGAGGAATTGTTAGAAATAAAAGGCTGCGTTTTGAGAATAGATGACAACAATATTCTGCGTTTCAGTTTTCAAAACAACACTCAAACACAAGTTGTTTCATACAAAAAGAAAATGCTGTAACAAAACAAAAACACAAAGAAATTGCAAAGAAATAATAATTAAAATGCTCTATATGATCTATTCATTGATTGTTTCCATGACAATGGTAAACTTAAATATTATTCTATAAATTCTTTGTCTTTTGATGTTTCATTTGAAGTTATTATCACTGAAAAAAGCCCTGAGAGACAAATATTTTATTATGAAGGAGCTGTTTGATATCTCTGTTTATCAAAGCAGAATCTCATTTTCACCTGATACAGGCAACACGTTTATGGCCATCCTGACGGTGCCACGCTCACATTCATATAATTCATGTAACTCTGTTATAAATGTCCTCTGTGTGTTGACATACAGCCTCGGACCCAGTCTGTCTCTGTTGACCTGCGTGAGGTGAACGATATCTGCTCTGCAGCCTCATAAACCAAATTAATTAATGTTTTAGTTCTTGTTTTTCGGGGGTAAAGGTGAATTCACCTGTCAGGTACACTGCAAGGGTGTTTGTTGTTTCACACGAACCAATTAAAACTTAACCGTGAGCCTAATGGATGATACCAAATGGAATGTGCCGTCTACAATGGAGCCTCAGGACAAATCCATGGAATGTGGATGAACGTATTCCAGTTCAGTGCCGAAGCAGGAAAGTCTGCACACGAGGGGGAAGTCATGTGACCTTATTTGTATGAACAACCAGCACTCCTAATAATAAGATACAACGTTGGTGTATTTTATGACTTAATTAGACTCCTGTCCTGGCTCATGTTGCATGTTTATACTGTGTTGGAACATTATAGGCTTATTATGCACAGACAGAGGTTTCCTGCTGTTTCAGCTGGTCTGATAGTGCTTGTTTATTTCTGTCGAGGCACTTTGCCTCCGAGATGTTGATTTCTAGATATCTTTGTGTTTATTTAAAGCGTTATCTCTTTGTCTGGGTGGTTTTGCAGAAAGGCTACACGTCAAGACGTGTATCACAATGTAGAAAACAGAGCAGGACGACTCTTAAAGAGTTGATAACATGTGAGGGAGCAGGTGTTCAGTCACACTGTGATAAGATGATAAATTGAGCTCCTCCTTGCTGACAGGTCAGTGACAGGAGCAATCTGTAAACAGCACAGCCGTCAGCTGGCTTCCAGACGCCCTCTGGCAGGATTTCACTTTTCAATCGTTTTCACGTGAAGCTCTCACATACTGCACGCATATGTATGATGCAACGCCTCAACATTTCACCATCACACGCCCGTTTGTCCCAATGACACAAACACAATCACATGTCTCCTCAGAGTACGCCAGCGGTGGATCGCTGTACGACTACCTGTCCAGCGATGAGAGTGAGGAGATGGACATGGGGCAGATCATGACCTGGTCTGCAGAGATCGCTAGAGGTAAATGTGATCTAAACTCCTTGATTATGTGACTGAATGACAACTCCAGTTTGTCCTAAATGTAGACAGTGGTTATAATATGACAAATAAAACATGCAAAATGTTTATAAAACTGAATTTTAGAACTGAAGGAAGCTGGTATAATATGCTTTTTTACCAAGGCTTTATAAATAAAAAGCCAGCGGTATTTGTGATTTATCATTTGGATAGCAAACAGTTATAATAAAACTGTGATATAAATATAAAGAAAACTTTGAGTATTAGCTTCATTATCTCCTCCTTAATGCAATCTACCCCCATACAATCAAGATAATGAACATAAGCAGCCTAAGAAAATCAACATAATGTAAATAAATGGAAAGAGATTCTGAGAAAACACAAACTTCCTCTATTTTCATGTATTTGTTTAAATTGACGACTGATGAGTCATTTTTGGATGCAATAAAAACTGAGCTTCAAATTAGTCAGCATACGATCAGTTGTGTCTACATGTGTTCATCATTAAACAAATAAACACTAGACAAACATAAAATCACAGAAATCATAAAAGCAGTGCAGTCAGTTTATGCAAGTACTTCATGACATCAAAGACCTAAAAACAGATTTAATACCTGCAGCACTATGCTGATGTATTTGCTCTAAACACATGCTGAGGCGGTGCTGTGCCGAGGCCTGAAAAAGTCAGCAGGTTCAATCAAGAAACGTAAGTAAGAAACAGCCGGAGCTGAGAAAGTATTTACGAGGCACGAAAAAAAAATGTTTGGCTCAAATCCTCATCTGTTGCAGTCAAAATAGATGTTCACACTGATAACCACTGTTATGTTCTTTAGTGTGTTCAGGCGCTGGAGGTGTGATTTTGATTTTGAGTAATGGTGCACATTTCTACTCAAAGCAGCTGTAAGTCATTGATTCTCTAAACGTACATTGTTCAAACAGGATGAAAGATGCATGATTTGCTCCTGACCCCGTGTGACATCACATGATCTACCTCTAAAAACCTGTGTTTCTGTTTAGGAATGCATTATTTACATTCAGAGGCCCCCGTTGTGGTGATCCACAGAGACCTCAAATCCAGAAATGGTAACAGATTTAATCTCTAGATTTGTTTTTGTTGTTGCCCAAAACAATATTTATTTGTATGACGCCACATCCACTACTTTTATTGCCTTTTATTTTCTCTTTCAGTTGTTGTGGCAGCAGACAAGGTTCTCAAGGTGGGTCTTCATTTCCCTGTTGACGTTCATGTCAGACACATTTTGTCTGGGAATATGAGCATGAAATGCTGGTTTGTTATTTACCTACATGATGTGGACACAAGAGGGCAGTGACTAACTTGTGCAAGAGCCACTAACACGTTGCTGATGTAGACGAGGCGAGCAGGAAGGGGGTTTGACAAAAACTCATGACATGCCTTTAATTTGAAAGGTATTATATTACTTACTGCAGACACATTTTCAGAGCTCTTTTGTCTTGATGTGACAACAAAGTGTTCCAGTTTGCAGCAGATGCCCACATTTGTAGCATCACCATCAGATGTACTCCTTGATGGTTGAAATTGTTGTTGAAATGATAATCTCAATTTTTATTTCCTCTCGTCACTTCAGATCTGTGATTTCGGGGCTTCCAAGTTCCTGACCCACACAACCCACATGTCCTTGGTGGGCACGTTTCCCTGGATGGCTCCGGAGGTGATCCAGAGTCTGCCCGTGTCGGAGACCTGCGACGCCTTCTCCTACGGCGTGGTGAGTGACGAGAGGGAAAGGTAGATCTTTGTTTTGGCAAACCTTCAGGTAAAGAGCCAGCAAACATCTGACTGACGTACAGTGTCGAGGACATTTCCCTTGCTCTTATAATAAACAATGACAGTTCTGGGTTTCATATAGAAGTCTACTATCAGACAAGCAGTGTTTACTGGCTCCTTTAGTCTCCCAAAAGTTACTTTCAGATTTTTATTAAGTTCCTAAGTTTTGCTTTTAAGACTGATTTGACTTTGGGACTGTTCCTAAGACCATTTCTTTGATGTCAGCTCTTTCTTTGTCACATATTCTACAATCTGTTGAACGTGTATTCATTATGTCACATCAAAGATTGAATTTTTTTTTTTATAACTGACAAGAACAGTTTTTTTATAAAACACTTATACACTACTTTTGTTTCTTTTTAAATGAAATATTTGACTGACTGAATTATTCTTTTTTATTTCTGTCTTAAAAACACTGAATAAAGTACAGTTCAATACATTTGTAGAAAGTGCACTGAAGTACAAGAATAATAGTCAGTCATCCAGTGCCACTTATATTTTCATTTCTGCATTTCTTCCTCTGCTTAAGTGGACAATAGAAGTCACTTTGGCCTTTGCAGAAGTAGAGACTCTTAGAAACGTTCCCTCTTTCCACTTCCTGAAGCTCTTGCGGAGTAGTTTCAAAATGGAAACTAGTTATCAGCTTAGAAATCGCAGTTCCTCTTATACAAGAGTGAATTTCTCCCACAAAAAAAAAAAATCACAAAAATATGCTCCCTCAGATATATACAGTAGACAGGATGTACACGATAAATAGAGAACATTTATGACTGCAATGAGGGCTTTCTATTTCAAAGTACTGCAAAATGAGTATGTATGACTAAGTATAAGTTATATACATAAATGTAATGAAAGGCGGCTGGTAAAGTGCAGAAATGCAGCACATATAGAGCTCTCCACCTTTTCATGATGTAATTTTTTAAGGATGTTGACACAGGTTGTTTCTGAATGCCAACACAGAAGCACCTTTTTTCTTCTCCCTGTGAAAGCCAACCCGGAGCACGCACTTACCTGCATGTGTCTGACACTATTATAACTTTGTTTGTTTGCTGACCTCGGCTCTTCTCTCACAGGTGCTTTGGGAGATGCTGACTCGTGAGATACCCTTCAAAGGCCTGGAAGGTTTACAAGTGGCGTGGCTGGTGGTGGAGAAGAACGAGGTGCTCATTATTGACTAGATTCATGAACCTTCCTGCACACCGAATCAATATATTACTTTTATGTTCCTGCTTGGGGTCGTATTGAAATATCTTGTTATGGAAATAGTCTCATGTCTCTATGCGGTAAATAAGCCACAATTAGCTTTAATTCTCAGAAAGCTGAGTTCTTTAAATCCTCATCCTACATCTGTGTGTGTGTGTGTGTATGTGTTTCAGAGGTTAACCATCCCGAGTGGCTGTCCTGCCAGCTTTGCTGAGCTCATGAGGAGCTGCTGGGCAACGGAGGCCAAAGTGAGTGATCCGCTGAAGTCACATTAACATGCAAAAAATGGACGACATTACATATGTTTTCATTTGAATCAAATGTTTGTGTGCCCGATTCAGGAAAGGCCAATGTTCAAGCAGATCCTCTCGACACTGGAGTCCATGTCTCATGACAGCCAACTTCCTCAACAGTGCAACTCTTTCCTTCACAACAAGGCTGAATGGAGGTAATGTGCTCAGCCGTTCTCCCAGGCCCAGTAAATGTATTTATAACGTTCTTTTTTCCCCCACAAACATACTGCCTCAGCCTAAGGAAATGTGCAACTGTTTGCAAAGAATGATGTGGAAATGTAGCTGACGGGGGCCGTGAAATACAAAAAAGGCCTCGAGTTTGTGCATATAGATCTTTAATAATTACACTGATAGCTACATAAAGGCATGAAAACCTCCAAAGAATCATCCATCTGGATATACTTCCTCCCTTTACCCATAAGGCCCTAAAAATAATCACCATCTTTTTCAAGTAGAAGTGTTTAATTGGGTTGTATGAGCAGCTGGAGGTTTGGTGATGTTCAGCACAGCCTGAGTCTCAGCTGTTACTTTATTCCCTGTCTGCCTCTCTGCGGGGCTTGTCTGTGCTCTGAGGTTTTTCCCTCAGAAGTTGTGCTGGTGGCATCGTGTCCAGGCAGCCATCTGCAGGTGGAGCAGGTCGGAGTGAATCTCTCTGCTGGAAGGCAGAAACCGAGAATGTGTTAGCACGAAAAAGACAGCATTCCTTGTAGCTCAAGAGGTTTGCCGCTGCAAGCGAGGCTCGAGGGTGATCGGAGCAGGAGCTTGTTTATGTTGACCTCAATGAGATCTGTGGCTTGTTCACAATTTTTTGTTTTTTTTTATTCATACGGCACATAAGACAAACAGGTGCCGTGCTGGCGGCTTTATGAGGCTGCACTAATGCACACTGCTGTGCTGCTGAGCTAAGTGCTAACATACATACTATAATAATGGTATATGACATGCATATAACATGCTGATGTTTAACAGCTGTTCACAATCTTCACCATCCGAGTTTAGCTAACATGTGCTGAGGTGTATGGAAATGTTGTTATATTATCATAAATCAAAGGATCGGGCGTGTTACCTTTATGAACTGATGAAGGCGCTAAAAGAAAATATCATGGAAAACTAAACAGCTGAATCAGAAACAGCCTCTTCAACAATGTGAATCATAGAAATGCCTTAATGTTTCTCAGGAATGTGAGGAGGCGAGAGGACAAATAATTTGGGAAGTTGAGCAAGAATGGAAATCGTTTGAAAGTGGTTAGGGTCGGGGTGGAGGACCGGGAGGAGTGAGGATGGGCTTTTCCTGTTTCGTGTGTTTAATGAACAGAAAGCGTGAGAGCTATGGGTTTTTTTAGGGGGTGGGGGGCTGAAGCTCAGCATGGATTTCCTACGACACACTGTGCAGCCCCACCTGCTGGGCAAAACTAACTTCCACCCACGTGAAGTGAACATGAGACATCGTCCTTTCGTGTCCTTGGCGTTGGAAGCTTCAGAAGCAGAATAATCACTTTGTGGCTGCAGGGCATCACTGGTTCTGTTTAGTTTGATGTAGTCTTCTGCATGTGTCATTGCTTACTGCTCCGGTACTCTTCACTGTGATTCAGTCCACTCTTCTGTTACAGAAGAGTGGTCTTTAAAGCACCCAGTGTACAGAACCTTTAAAGGACAGACCGAACAATAGTCATGTTCTTGTGGAAGTCCTTGAAGTTCACAAAGATCCAAAATACACTGTTTGTTTTCAGACACAATCCTCTGTTTATTCCTATTAAGAGAATCAGTAATCACCTTTGTGTCAGGTGCAATGATTACATTATGTCTCAGGTTAAAAATGTATGCATGCATAACATTTGTTTGGCGCTATAAAAGATGTATGCAAGTTATTCCAGCTTTATGGGCGACCCTGTATATAAGTTGAATGGAAAGCCTTTAGCCTTAAAGGTACATAAAGAAGGCTTTAACATTTGGAGAAAAAAATGTTGTTTTTTTTCCTCAATGTTCAATGTGTATGTGATATTTGGTGGATTGCAGACGTTGTTGTGTTGCTGTATCCTGCAGGTGTGAGATCGAAGCCACACTTGAGAGACTGAAGAAGCTGGAGAGAGACCTGAGCACCAAAGAGCAGGAGCTGAAGGAGCGAGAGAAGCGCCTGAAGATGTGGGAGCGCAAACTCATCGAGCAGTCCAACAGCCCGGTGAGTTCCCACACCTCCTCTCTCGAATGATTCACCTTCACCCTGAGGACGCTGCAGCACCTTCACCGTAACGCTGCTCACGTGTGTTTCCTCCGTCCTCACTGGGAGAAAGAAGTCTCCGGTGATGTGGAAACGGGGAAAGCGGTGGCATGAGTGGAATGAGAGGTTAAAGTCCCAGTCGGCAAGTCTGGCAGATCGAGGGCACTCTGTCAGATTTTGAATGTTTACAACCCTCACGCTCCTCCCCCACGACCACCAAGCTCCTCCCCCTCGACTTCCTGCCCTTTGAAATCCCTTAGATCATGCCACCTTTGAAATGCAGGTCCGATGTTGACTCTGGTTTTATCACGGGCGCGGCCACAATCTTTCTTTTTTTCCTTCTTTTCCACCGGTGTTTTCTTTTCCTTGGTTGTTTTGGACATCCTCGTTTCGGTTTTTAACAAGGAATTGGAAGTTTGTTGCTACTTCCCTCAGCCTCCCTCCTGTGATAGTGGTACGACCCGAGGGGGGAGGGGCTCTGTGTGTGCACGAACACAGCCCTGCGTGCTGATTGGACAGGATGATCCGGGCGCTGTTGATTTTTGCAAAACAAACAACAGGCTCTACGTGCATGTTTTTTTAAATCTAAAACCGGATGATTTATGTTCTATCGGAGGATAGTCTCGGCTTCGGTGAATATGATCAAAAAAATGTTGCCGACTGGGACTTTAAGGAAGCAGCACGTCGTGGGAATGGTATATTAAAGGCAGTGATTGATTTCTGTGTCCCGGTTGCCTAACGAGCACATTTGCATCATGGTACACGTGGCGAATGCTGCATTTCTCACTGAATTGAGTTGTGAGCGTTGCAGAGCTGCAGTTCACGGCTTTGCTGTTTGCTTTTGGCACCAACCGTGTTTGTCTGTTATCAGAATCGACCGAATACCACAGTCGTGTAGAGTATAGAACACCTTTGAATCAAGTAGGCTGACATAAGTTCCTGTGTTTCCTTTCTTTTCCTGTCCTCCCCTTATTCTATTGTTCTTTTCCGGTAAATGTCCTTTCCTCTGGGGTTTTGGGCTTAAAATTGTCCACTTTTCTTATTTAATTTGTGGATTGATTATTTACTGATCACTTACGTCTTTTTTCCGTTCTATCCTCTCTTGGTTTCTTTCACCCCCCTGTGTCCCTCCTCTCTCTCCACCTGTCTCCGCCTCTCAGCTCCTCTTACCTGTGGCTAAAAAAATAAGCGCAAAGTCGTTCTATCAGTCTAAGACGGAGGAATCAAACAGTTCACAGATGTCGTGTCAGATCACGGCCTCCGGTAAGGAGGTGAATCTACGGTCCGTGATGAGAGGCCTTGAGGACATGTTTCCCCTGGACTTTGGCCGGCCCGTCCTGCACTCGGGCATGCAGGTCAACATGCAGGCCAGGCAGAACTCCTCCGTGTCGAGCTGTGTCAGAGAAGGACGCAAGATCAACATGACTCTGGGGATGGGGCGCCGCTCTCGGTCTGATGACAGCGAATAAAAGCTGCGCGTCGCCGCAGCTGCAATCTGTCAAACGCTGCAATCTCACTTAATGCATTACTGGTGGAATGGAAGCACCGTGTCGTCATGAACGGCTTGTTAAGTCATGATTATCTCCATCATTTTAACAATCGAGAGAAGCACCAGAAAACATGGCTCACTATTTCTTCTGCTTTCTTCAAATTGTATTCAGAAACTGCTCAATGTAGCACTATATATATATATATATATATATATATATATATATATATATATATATATATATATACACACACACACACCTATGGATGTTATGCATGTCATTTACCGTACCTAATGTACTGGATGTATAGTGGCGTGCTGCGAAGAAAGCGCCACACGAGCCAGTTGCTTAGAGAAGGCCAGGCTTTTATGATGAAGTGATATTTTCCTGACATTAAGATTGGCCAATTTGTTCTGGATGTGTTGGAGTGCAGTTTCTTACCAGGATGAGAAAGTACATGTTTTTTTCCTCTGACCCAGGTTCAAATCAGCAGGAGAGGGACGTCGCTGTGTGACTGCCAGCTTCATTCTTTTTTCCAATAGGATTTAAAACTAAAAAGAAGAATATTAGCAGCATTTCTGCTCTAAAAGGCCTCAATCAGAAGCCACAGATTTGAACAAAGTAAATTTAATAGAATCATTTCCTTCAGTGGACACATTTTTCCCCCTTGTACAGCATCACACCATCTAACTGAATATTAGTCTCACAGCATAGCAGAGAAAATGGTATTAGCATTTGTGGTCAGTTAGTTATTAGGCTTCATCTGTGGGAAGGACATGCTTCCGTGAGCATAGCACATTAAATTGTCCCGTTCGCTTGATTATCATCAGTCAGTCTCATGAGGATGTAATCCTCTGTATTCCTGTGTTGCTGCTTGTTAGCGTCCTGACACAAGCTAATATTCAAACATCACTTGCACTCTTGCGTCATCGAGTCCCTCACACACCAGAATGCCACAGACTCATAGCCAATATTCACATTTCGCTTTGTGAAATTCTGGAACGTTCGTCATTTTCTTCCAAAAACACACTCGCCACCATCAGCAGCTTCGCGATGTGACTTATTTTCCTGCACCCTTTACTGTTTTTTGGTCAATAAATCAGTTATCTTTCAACTCTCTGCCAATCTGTTTCATGAGCATTATGTTGTATTATTAGATTTAAAATATACTATTAAAACCCACCCATGAAATAAGACTGATATGATTTTAATACGATTGTAAAATATATATCCTCACGAGGCGTTTAAGTTGAGCTGTTTCTTGTGATATTAACTCCCGGTGTTCATTGATCTGGTTATCCATTATCCACTTTGTCCACATGGGGGCAGGATTGTGTGAACTAAAACCAACTCAAAATCCCCCCCCAACCATATTCCACACACAACACAAAAACTGTTCCCCCCGTTTTGAATTTGAGATCGTTAGAGAGAGAAAAGCATGGCAGCACATTTGTCAAATACAATATGCTGCTTGACAAATTTTGATCTAAAGTCGCTCCAATGAGACTTTGGCAGCGGCGGAGTGTTTCTGAATTTACTTCCGAGCAGCAGCACTGGAAGAGGCGGAAAAACGCCGCGGGGCTGAGTGGCTTTATGAGGCGGCGGGCTGCACTGAAATGTTCAGCAGCGACTCTCTATTGAGAGCAGCATTCAGCTCATAATCTGAGCTGTTATCAGACGTCGTGGGAAGAAGGGGAGGGGGGGGGGGGGTTACTCATTCATTTAGTCATCTTTCCTCCAATTTCCCATTGCATTATTTCTGTCATTACACACCAGTCTCGTGATCACAATGATGAAATCTTTATTTTGGCTGGCAAGTTTCTGCCTGATTACATTTAATGAGCAATAAATGATTTATCATTCAAACAGATCACGTTAGATCAGTCAGATGGACATTCCGGTTTGATATAGACCATTAGAGGCAAGTCGTCTTAATCCCACAGCACAATAACTGGAAAAGTAATGGCTTTACAGACATGCAAAACATGGCTATTTTCCATTTGAATAACATTTGTCTTGTCTTTTACTATGAAATGTGTCAGGAATATACGTTTGCTCACCCGTGTTCCATACGGTCCACAACTATATTCTCCATATTCTATCGCTGTTACGTCTCTTTGTGTTTTGCTTTAATGCAGTTGCTGCCCCACTTTGACATCTATGCATGGACAGAAGAACATGTGGTGAGTATCGTTGGATTTACCTCATAACTCACAGTTTGATTTTTCACATGCCATTACTATTAAAACCAATGTATTGCCATTTTATTCCCTTCAGTATTTCTGGATGCAGCAAATATTCGGAGCAGGTTTGTTGATTTACTTCATCTTTGACGTCTTTGTCCTCTTTATTAGTTTGTTTAAAGACCGTTTGTGTCCTTTTTCCGTCTCAGGGGAGGGTCTGTGTGACATGCAGCTGTACGCTGACCTGTTTAAAGAAAACCACATCACTGGAAAGAGGTTGCTCTTGCTCACAGAAAACGACATGCGGGACATGGGGGTCAAGTCCAAAGGTCACGTCATGCACCTTAAGGCAAGTTTAACCATTAACTACAGCTGTCTTATTCCTTTAAATCCAAACGGGATTTACAGGGATGAGATCTCTTGCTTATCTCTGTTTGGAATTACAGTGAATCTCACGTTTTTCTCTTTTGTAGGGTGAAATTGAGAAGCTAACAAATGATTACCTGGGGTTGGTCCACTTCCCGCCTCTGTTGAAGGTATGAAGAGCTCCTTTTTTTTTTATCTTCTGAAAGAAGTTGATCATTTGGGGGTTTCTGTGCATATTTGGTGCTCTTTTCTTGACAGGATGAGCTGGAAAAACAGGTGGAGAACAGGAAAACTGTGAATCTGGAGCTGGTGTTTGGGTACCACTGGAAACCAGGAACTGGAAAAGCTGTACGTTTGTAGTGAAACACACACACACACACACACACACACACACACCGTCGGCATCAACATATTTTGCAGCTGTGAGGATCACAGGATGTAATTTGTCATTTGCTCTGTGAAGGGCAACCAAAACATTGAGGACAATCACAAAAAAAAAGCTGTACTTCCTTTGATTATTAATATTCAACATATTTGGTCATAATCGTTCCTTTGCTAATAGATGCCTCCGAATACTGAGGCTCTTTGCCGACTGTTGACGGCATTACTTGACATGCATAAAAGCAGACAAATAAACATTTCATTCTCAGCCATGTAGCGCATCCACCTTGACGGGCTCACAGCTCCTTTGTTGGGGTCTCAAACTGTGGAGAAGGGGTGGCTCTTCACTTGCTGTTTGAATTTAATCAAAAATAGCCCATTTAGCCAGAAGTCATTTTCTTTTTAAAAGGCAAACGTTATTTAATTTTTCAGCTGTTCATTGTGCCATCATAAATAGTCCTCTTTCAGTGTGTTCGGCAGGGCTGAAACGAGCCTGCTAATTGCCTCCCATTTCTTCTGACATGTGGTGGTTTAGTGGGTAGAAAACACAGCAGGGAGAAGGAAACAGGAGGCTGAGAAAATGAGAGCTAATTATTTTCCCCTGCCTGGTGTCAGGTTCCGTGTCAGCCTTGTTTTTACAAACTGGAAGGTTTTTTTGCACTAAATAAAACAAACCCGCACTGGATTTTTTTTTTCCCCCCTCGCCCCTCTTTGCTGGCGATGTCATGGAAGCAGCTGCACTTCTCAAAGACAAAATGAGGGCCTGCGATTGTGCGGCCACCATCTGACAGCCACTGAGGGTCCCCTACTAATGAGGATATCACCGTGCAGCCAAGTGAAAGGTGCTGAATTATGTATGAGTTGTCATTAGACGCACTCGGGTCCTAGGCATCATTACCAGACATTGTTTCTGCTGGAGTGATTAGACTAGCGTGGACCTGGAAGCCCCGGTGCGACCGTCCAGTGCCGACAACGGGCCAGTGCGGGGCCACTGGTGTGTTTCTGAGCCAGGGCTTGCTGAATCTTCCCCTTTGAGCCGTTTCCAGCCCCCGGGGACGATGCAGGAGAGGGTGAAAGGCTCCTCAGACGAGTGTGTTAGTGGCACTCCTCTGATGTCTTTCTCTGTGATCACTACACAATGGATTGGCCTGTGCCATGAACCCTGTGTGGTTAAGCGGTGACCTGTGGCTCGGCGGCCCCGGCTTTTGGGGGATTGGCAGAATCATTACTGCTTCGTCAGCATTCAGTATGCAGGAGAAGAGGTCTGGGGAATTGTTCAGATGCGTGCCTCCCAGTGAGGATTTGATGTGTTGCCGCTCGCAGCAACGCATTAGGAAAAACCTTCAACCTTATCACCCAAAAAATTGACCCGACGCCTGCTCGGAGAAATTAATCCTGGATCACACTGCAAATAATAACATCTGGCGTTTGACAAAGGATTTACAAAGTCTTCATCAAAATATTTGCTATTGTTGTTATTATTTATTTCTCGCTCCTGTAGTCATTTGATGTAATGTGGCGATTTTCACTGAAATGTATGACAATGCTTTATATATATATAATGTCTATCTTCCTCCCCCAATAAGAGGCTGTTGCCAATAACTTGCCACTGCCATCAAACCACCTCTAGGTTGTGCTGTTGGTTTATATACAACAGTAACCAAGTTCTCCATACAGAATACTGCAATTATAAACTTTTCCATAGAATCAGGTGTTGTTTCTGACCAGAGCTCCAATATCTCATCGCTATTTTTTTCACAAACACAAATTTTATTCCAATAGTACAGTAACGGAGATATAAGCATCATTAGAAAATGTGTTTTTTTTCCAGGACTGCAAATTGAAAATGTACATGGAGCTTGATGGAGATGACATTGCAGTAACTTACATCAAAGACGTCATCTTTAATTCCAACCGGCAGGATGTGGAAGTCCTGCGGATGACTAAGGTAAAGTTACACTTTTAATCAATGCTAAATGTCGTCTTTGTTCCTGACCTAACTGTTTACTATAGCTTGTTGTATTGTTGTGTTGTTTAATTAACTGAAATCTTTGCAATGCAGCCGCCGTTTGTGATGGACAAATGGATCGTTGGAATCCAGCAGAACCATAAATTGGACTACACTGTCAATTATGAGGTGAACAATGCAAATGTACACATCTGCCTTTTCAAGTGTGAAATTTAAGGAAAGCATCGAGTGCAATCACTCTGCAACAACTATGCGTATTTTTGATGCTGCATATTCTACATACTGCATTCTGCTTCTCTTTTTGCCTCCAGAATGACGTGAAGTCACCGAGGACCACCAGACACAGCTGTCCAGTGACGTGGAGTCACAGCGGCGGACAAGACGAGATCAAGACTGTGGAGCTGGTCATCGAGACAACGCCGGCCAACATTGACCGGAGCCCCATACACATGTCTAACCCTGGTAATTTGTTTCATTTTTTATGATAAATGTGTTGACCTGAAGAGAGCAAAGCAAATAAAGATTGTTGAATTTCCTCATTTCAAGATTTACACAGACTGCACTCTTATATATATTTTTTTTTAATCAATGCATATGTTCCTTTTTTAGATATTGACCCCACGTGGATGTACCATGTAAGACAGAGGCAGTTGATAACCCAGAAATCCCTGCAGAAGACTGCCGCTCTGACTGCCTTCACCAGCTCCGATAACCTCACGCTGCCTCAGTTCCTGTCTGCACATGAAAGCCGCGGGTTTTCTTACGCCGCAGCTGTGCGTCGCGCTCCAACCCGCGCATCTTCTTGGATTGACTCGCGCAGCTCCTCGCCAACTACCAGCCTGTCGGCCAAACTGTCCTCACTCCATCTTGGGTCAAAGGGCAGCAGCCCCTCCAGCACAACGTCGGAGAGCGCCACGGAGAGGGAACGAGAGCGCAGACTCAGCGCCGGAGCGGTGCACGAACGCTGCAGAAGCCTCTACTTTGGCAACACATTAACCGTGGGAGAGGGGAAGGGTAGGGGGCATGCATGGACCAATGCTAGAGGGAACTATAGTCATAATAAAACCAGCAAAACCTCACTACAGCCAGGGAGGCCACGGTCCAACAGTTACAGTTTCACGCCACAGAACCGCCCCTCCGCGATACCAGGTATATTGTCTGTGACAGAAAGGCCCAGTGAGGGAAGAGAGGGGGCCAAAGCCAACGATGGAGGGTGGATCAAAGTGGAGCGACAGAAAAGATTACCACGTCAGGACAATAAACAAGTCAGAGGTCGACAGAGGAGAGGGGGTAGGGGAGGGCGCGGTGCCGGTGGAAGAAACGCACACATGAACTGAAAGCTTCTTAACAAGTCGTGCTCTGAAAGGGTATTACATACGTAGGATGTATATAAGTATGAACATAAGATATTTAAAAAAAAAAAAACTGGCTCCTGTCAGGTTAATATAAATGATTCATTATTTTTAATACTTCTTTTCTACCTCTACAAAGCAGATGGCAATCAGCGACATGGATGCATACCATTTAAAAAAAGATATTTATCATCCCAGTCTCTCTTGAATTATCAAATAAACTGTTTTAACACCTTGCCCAAGATACATTGCTTATTTCTTCAAATACGTTGGCACTATAAAATAAAATACTGATTCCACTGTTGACAATTGACAATGGTCACATGCGCATATATATACACTTTGACTGTTCTCTAGTCGGGAAATGACATTGTTGTAAGCAACACAGATAAATAATCTAAAATTATATATATATATATATATATATATATATATGAATGAAAAGAGTTACATAATGGTGTTTTAAGTGATAAGTAACAGCAAAGTCTGCAAGATGTAGTCAATATAAACATCAGAGTAATATATAATATGATTAAGTAATGACACTTTCTTAATATGGAAATACAATAGAAATATATTGTAATATATAACGTACTAAAAGAGTACAAGACATTAACATTAGTAATGCAGTTTAACAATATAGTATGGTATACGATATAGTTTAAGGTAAAAATTAAACTTTATGAAGCCAGACGTGCAAAGTTTCATCAGGCCTTGTTATGTTCACGCTTCAATCATTCATATCCACTTCCTGCTGTTTGTGTCAACCTGTTTTTTCATCTTCATTGCCAGTTTTTACTGCTGTCTTTTATCATTAGTCCCCTTTGTTCAGGTTTATTAAATCAAATTCTCATCTCCATGTTTGCTTTACCAACAAACCCCCTCTTATAATTCCTTTATCAACTCTATCCCACATAGATTGACACTATTTCACCAATCTGAACAAAGTTTCGCTTATTTCATGAGATGTCTCGTGAAATGTGCTGTGACCTGAAAGTGACTGCTGTATTTCAGTCTGCAACTCTGCAAAAGCGGTTGCAGTTGGACACAGTTCAACATTTTACCCGCCTTGCATGTAAATTCACAAATAAAAAGGTTCGCGCCACGGCGAAGTACCTGGAAGACACGCCGCTCTTGTTCCCTGAACGCATCACAAACTAATACATCTGTGGCGTTAAAACAGTCAAAGAAACGTCGAACTCGTTGTAAAACGTTCAGAACGAGCTTCGGTTATGAGTGTGTCTTCTAAAAGAGTATTATTTGGTTGAGTTTATATTCTATCTGAGTTTATTTTATGCACCTTCCAAGACCTTCCGGTGGCGCGGGAAATGAACAGAGAGATCCGCCTGCAGCCGCGGGAACTGATCTGTGTGCGTTGTTCACCGCAGAGCTGCTACACGTCTCGCTTCCTGTCTCTGTTTGCTAAAAGAAAGAAAGAAAATGCCCTACACCCGCTCCAAGGTAAGAAAAGCAGCTTCTTCATTTTATTCATACAATACTTATGTCTGCTTATGTTGTCTTGTTTTCTTATTGATGGTAAAAAAAAATAAATAATAATAATAATCCAACAAGGACCAGTTATTAAAAATATCAAAATGTTATCCTACATTTACAGCTTAAATCACTGTAATGGGTTGAATATGATCAGTTGACCCTCTTTTTAGTGAGTGAAGTAACTTTAACGTTAGCTTGTTGATTTCAGGTCACTAACCCGTTAGTTGGATTAAAACAATGCAAGAGTTTGCTAACATTATCTAGCTTTACATTTGGCTAGGGGTGTGTCCCATAAAGTAACTTATGTTTGTTAATCGATTAAATGATAAGAATATTGACAGAAATAAGCTTAACTTATTAAGTTAAAAAGTTTAAACAAAGTGTATGGAAGCCCATTTCTGCCAATGTCAGAAAAAAACAAACTATCAAAATTATTTTGTATGTTGAAATAATAATACTATATTAAGTATACATATCTATCAGGATGACGTACCACACTAAGTAATTATTATGAGATTAATTCATTATTTTGAGCTGCCAAGTCATTACTTTTAAAGTTTTCTCGCTATTTTTTAGATACTAGGGCAGTATTTTGAGAAAGCTGCTCCTTTTTTTTCCTGACAGTGATGGAAATAGACTTCCATATTTAAACCAGATGTGCAGACAATAAATTGGGATTTGGGAAAAAAACAAAGCATGGGTTGTTGTTTTTTTTTTATCTTCAAACAATTAATTGAGACATCTTGTGCACTCTTTACAGCCGTTTCCTTAACTTAACTGTTATCATTTGCAGAAACTGGCAGCCCAGCCTACCAGGATGAGTTTGAGGAGCTTTCGCAGCGTCCCTCTGGTTCCCATGGAGACGTCCTCCTCTTCCTCCGATGACAGCTGTGATAGCTTTGGCTCTGATGGAGGCTTTGCAAATACGGTAACAATAAAATCTCTGCTCCTGTCAAATGGTGAATGTGTGCGATCTCTGCAACATCACGTGTAACTAAAAGCTTGCGTCTGTGTTTAGAGGAGCAGCTTAAGACTGTCGGGGAAGATGGCAGAGAGACCAAAGGTGTTCAAGGCTTCATCGGAGGAGGATTCCTGCAGCGGCTTTGAGAGCGTGATCAACAGGCAGATGAAAGCCATGGTGAGTTTTCAGGAGAAATGAAACCGCAACATATTTAAGATCTTCCTCGGATGCCGCAACAGTTTCCTCATCGTTAATTGTTTTGCTCTTTTTTTTCCCAGAAAGTAGCCATTGAACCACGGAGACGTGGACGCAAGTCCGCTGTCCTGAAGGTCGCCATGCCATTCCCCAAGAAGAGGACTGCATCCGAACCACTCCCTCAACCTAAAGAACAGGACTCTGAGGAAGAGGACGAGACCTTTATCAACAAGAGAGCCTTAAATATTAAGCAGAACAAAGAAATGGTACACTTTGCTCTTATTTTTCCACATTCCTTGCAGCATCTGATCCTGTGAACTGAAGTTTGACCAGGACAGCCTTGATTTTTATCGTGCCCATCTACTCGTTAATTCATGATTGTGTTTATTTTTCTTAGCTGGCGAAGCTCATGGCAGAGCTGAACAAAGTACCTGGACTTGTCCCGAGACGGATGGCGACGTCTGCGTCCACTAAGGTAATAAAACCTGCCGAATAAATATTTTAATCTGTCGTTGAACGCGTCGGTGCTCCGTACTAATTCATTGCTGCTATTTGAACATCTCCGCTCTCGCCAGGTGGCTCGTCGTCCAATGGGAACTCCAAGAGCTCGTCTGAGAGTCTCAGAGCGTTTGTCTCGACCCCACACAAGGTCCCGCACACTGGTGGACGGACCCCCCAGCCCAACTCCAGAGGAAGAACCCGAGGACAACTTGAGCCTGGTTCGCAGAAGCCGCTACTACGAGGAAGTCGACGAGCCGGTGAGTTAACCTTCACATCGCCGTTATACATGGCATCAAATTCTCTTGATAAACATTCCAGATGTTGACTAGTTATTTCATGTGCAGCCCCGTCGCCGTTGCTTTACTGGTGCGAAGGCCATCCCTCACACGGTGCGGCCTGTGGATGAAATCACAGAGGCGGAGCTGCAGGGCATCTGTAACAACGTGCGGGAGAAAGTCTACAACAGCTGTACTGTACGTCCCACATTCACTGCAACACAGATTCGGAGCAGCTGTATTTACCCGTTGAGGTCTTTGCTGTAAAACGGACGTCTTTCTCTTTTATTTTCAGGGATCCACTTGCCACCAGTGCCGCCAGAAAACGATTGACACCAAAACCAACTGCCGTAATCCCGAGTGTGTGGGGGTGAGGGGTCAGTTCTGCGGGCCCTGTCTACGTAACCGCTACGGGGAGGAGGTCAGCGACGCTCTGCTGAATCCGGTGAGTACCTCGACGTTACAGGGTTATATTTATGTGATTGTGCGTGTTGGACTGACCCCTGAATCATTCTTGGTAGGAGTGGCAGTGTCCGCCATGCAGAGGGATCTGTAACTGCAGCTTCTGTCGGGCCAGAGAAGGTCGCTGTGCTACAGGAGTGTTGGTCTACCTGGCTAAATATCATGGATTTGATAACGTGCACGCCTACCTGAGAAGGTGACTGGAGCATTTGTAAAAACTAAAGTGCATGATTTAAAAATGTTTTTTTTTCAGAATTTCTGTTTAACACTGATATTTTCTTATTTCCACTGTAGCTTGAAAAAACAGCTGGAGGAGAGGGGTGAGTGAGATATGGAGGATGGAACTGACCCTGGACCTGACTGACATTCTCCGATTACGTTCTTTTTTTCATACGCTATCATTTTTAGTGTTTCAAGCATTATAGCACAATGCTTATTATTGCTCTTGTTTATGAAATTTCTCATACTTTCTGAGCATTGACTGACATCTGGAAGTGGCACCTGTGGGGGGGGTTTCTCTCCAGCCTCCACCTTTTTTATTGTTTTGTTGTCCTGTCTATTCTAAAGAACGGTGCTTTTTACATTAAGACTGCTGGATTGTGAACTAGGGGACCAAAAAAATTGTTGACTTTAACAATTTATGCTACACATTCCCATGTGATCTCAAATGGTTTTAGACCACTGATGTACATATTCCCATAGCATACAAAAAAACGTATAGCTTAATCATACCTACAGCAAAAAAAATCAGGCTTGTTTAATGATCAAGTGTATTTTTACATTGTTTTAAATGTACAGGTTTTACACTGCCCACATGACCTCCAAGGCATTTGTTTTTGTGCATTTTTTTCTTTCTTTTTGCAAAGTTATACTTGTGTTTTTACAAGTTGTGTAGCCCCCCCTTTTTATTTCTTTGTAAATCTGTTTAAAGTGTAAATGTAAAACAAAAAAAACGGTTTGCTTTTAGTGAGGATGTCCCGTAGAGATGGCCTGCTGATCTGCATGCCGCTGAGGTGGTGCAGGTGGAAAGGGCATAGACTCTGGGGTCCACTGCCTCTCGCTCCTAAACCGAGAGGATCTGTGTGATATACTACAGCGCCTGGTTAAATATCCTTCATTAGATAACTGTCACTAATGGTGTGGAAACAATTAGCACACTCTAATGGGAATCTCATACCTGTAAATCATTTTATCCTGTTAAAGCACATTCTCGCTCTGCTCCAGTCTCTTTGGCTCATTTTCTGCCTTACACTGTTAAGTAGGAATGGTTGAAGGTGCCACTGAAGTGGCAATAGAGTTATGGCCCGCGTTTCCCCTGCACAAGTGCAATCCTCTCCGCCGAATGACACGGAGTTAACCTTTGTGTCGCTCATCTCTGCAATATAATTCATTTGACCTGCACCAGGACACGCTGATTACGGTTTCAAAAATAATCAACGGTTGGGTTTCTTCTTCAGTGTCGTGGCAGGTGGAGGTTATCTCACTGCTGTTGCTTGTTTCTCAGGCACTGATGCTGACCTGGTCATTTGGGAGAGGGTGTACGTTATGCTGGTGCTTTGCTTTGTGCTCATTGGGTTAACTATACATTTTCATTAAAGTGTTGATCACTGCAGTCATGTTATCACTTTTCTTTGACTTGACTATCACTATATCCAGAACAGTGGCAGCTGTAATTACAGTTATTGAAACACGCAGAACATGATTGAAGATCATAAGCGATGTGAAGGCTGAAAGTTTAACGATTGTGCCGATTTTTTTTTTGCGACGTGAAGTGTTTTATGCCAAGTTTGCTTTCCTTAAGAGGTTAAAATGTACTTATCTGGCAAAAAAAGTTGTCTATCTTTATACTGGGGCGTCACTGAACTGTAAGCTTGAATTTATAACGACCTGCATTAAAGGTACTTCAAACACGTGTAACAACAAAAGTCATAAAATGCAGAGAAGTTGGAAACTAGTGAGTTGTTGCATGATATAATAACAAAAACGAACCTGCATTGCAGCGTTTTAGAAACAAACTGGATATCTGGATGCAGTTCAGAGGTCATTTGGGCGTCATGGTGGGCGTCGCCAGAATCTGGCTACAGGGACTTATTAGTTTATAGTTATTATTTTCATAGAAAGAAATTCATTCTTCACTGAGATTTTGGACGAAATCAATACCACTCATGCGTGCGTGCGCGCGCCAGTGGCCGGTTAGCGTAGCTTAGCATAAAGGCCGGAAACAAGGGAAAACGGCAAGCCTTGAACGAAATGCCCCTCACGCGTTTACTTCCATGGGTCTGAAATATAATCTGTTAATTTAGGAGTTTTAGAGGAGGCTGTAGGCGCCAGGCTAGCTGTTTTTAGCTGATGCTAAGCTACGCTACGCTAACTGACAGTTGGCTCCAGCTACATATTTATCAAACACACACATGAGAGGTGTCAATCTTCTCATATCATTCTCAGCAATAATGTGAATAAGCATATTTCTCAAAATGTAGTGTGTATAAGTAAATGTATAATTTGTCTTTGTCTCTTAAATGTATTGATTGCTCCATTTAGTGATAAACTGTTACTGCCTCAAAAGCTTTTGTAATCAAATAATTGCATCAATTTACAAATCCAATATATCTTCTATCATTGATGTTTATTTATATTTGGTCTAAATTTATATCTAGTGTTTATTAATCAAATAACTGTTGATGCAATAAGGACATTAAACAATAAAATAGAATATTATTGACACAGCAATATTACACAGATAGTGGCACAACAATAAACATTAAAACAACTCCCTGGTCATATTTTACCAGGCACACAATTATGAATAAAAAAACCTATTAGATCCATTTGTAGCCCGTGTTATATTTTTCCAGTCCTGTTTATGAAATAACACAAAACCAAAAGCGTCAAAAGTAAAAGGATTCATTGCCAGGTTTTTAAATTAATAACAATTGATCAAGTAGTTAATAAATAAAATTGTTACATGATGATACTTTTACATCGCAACTTCTAATAAACTCTTTTTTACCCTCCAAAAGGAACATTTCAAAAACTATTATTAGTATAATAAAGATGCACTTGAAAATACTAGTCCTGTATTAAATACCAATGATCATCCACTTTGGGGTGATGAATATTTAGGGAAGTAATTGTTTACAACGCTCAAGCATTGAGCTGATCTGGTAATCAGGCTATGAAATACAATATTTATTCATTAGAGCAGATTTAATGAGGCCTTGCGGCGCTAATTATGAAAACCAGTGTAGCAGCAAATGAGTAGCGCACGGTGGTGGGCTGCGGGGTACCTGTAAGGAGGGACTGGGGGTTGAAGTGCCCTGAGTGCCATGGCACACTGAGCAGCCACACACAGCCCTGAATGTGGCCGTCCAGCCCACAGCTATACATCACCGGACCTGCAGACAGGTCGCAGATGGGCCCCCCGCATCCCAGCATGCCCCGCTCCCCTACCTCCAGGAATCGAGGCTGGATTTCCCCAAAGCATTTTAATTGCCCAGATTATCTGGGAACATCTCAGGACAGTGGTGCTTCAGGTGGACGTGCTCAGACCGGCGAGGCGCTGATCTACCGTCAGCCGCGATGCTGAAACAGGTTGAGCACTTACAACCGACTATTTGTCTGGAGATACGTGGTTGGATTTCACGGCGTAATATGGGTTTTGATTGACTGATATTTTCATTATGGCTGCAGGGTAGCGTGAAGACTGTTAATTTGCTTTGGAGTCCTGCAGGTCTACGGTGATTGTAGTAGAACCAGAAGAAAAGCTGAATAAATCAAACTCACGGGGCACAATCACAATCTGTGGGTCAAAATCAACTGATTAATTTTAATTTAGAATCAATCTGTCAGGCCTCTGTAATAAACACTCTTTCAGACTCGCCGCTTAATAACCAGCTTTACATGGCACAACATGTAACGCTATTACGGGCAATATGTACGGGATAATTGGGTAAAATTCAAATTGCGATAATAAAATGAGGCAGTGCATTGATTGTTGCTGCTTTTTGTGGTTGATGCAGCTCAGCAAAGCAACTTTCCATGCAAGAATCTCCCTCCTGGCTTTGACCTCTACATCCTGAGAAAGTGTAGTGAGAGTGCTGTTAAATGCACAGTGAGTGACTCTGGGTGGCAGAAGGCTTATGACATGTTCCTTTCCTCCTGTACCAGCTTGCAAAGTGATGGAAACAGCAGTGTTGTCCAGGTGTCAGGGACATTATCAAAGAAAAGGGCTGCCTGCAGTTGCTCCATCTCACAGGAAATTGCCAACTCACCCTAACAAAGAAAGGCATAAGTGCACTTGCTGCTGCCTTCAAGGGGAGCGTGATAAAATGACATTATAAATACAGAATTGTTCACGGAGGTGGAGGGGAAGGCACATCAGGCAGCTGAACTTGATCATTCGTTTTTTTTTTTTTTTCGGTGCGCGCCTAAAGCCTGTATGGATTTATCTAAAACAAAATCAGCTCCTCATCCACTTGGGATTCATACATTTTCATAAATGTGTTCGGCTGTAATTGTGGATGTCTGTATTTCAAAGTACTTGCAGCTTTGTACAGTTTTCCAATAGTGAGCTGTGAAATTATAAAGATGAATTTTCATGTTTCTGCACGTTGAGATTAATTAGTAAGAGGATTTTAATTGCATATTTCATTTGACACAAAGTCTTTGTCACCAAAAACACTGAGCGCCGTCCTCAAAAAGAAAAGAAGCCTGCAAAATACATGCTCGTGATCTATGGATGTTAATATAATGAGTACATAGTGCTGCTTCTCATCGTGTGGAGGGTTAAATCTCACACATAGTTCTCCGTGGCACCTGAAGGGGGAGCTCTAATACAGGCAACTTGCTGCACTTTATCTCCCTTCCAACTTTCAACAAGTCTTCAGGAAATGGAGGAGAAAAAGTGAAAGGGCCTCGCATATCACATACATTTTAATGAAACGCAAAGATACTCCGCCAACCCGGGAAACACTCGCCGGGTCGTGTGTCGTGTGACAGAAATTCGGTTTTGTTTACCGTGCCTTTTTAAAGAAAAGGTGTTTTTTTTGCACCTGCGGCATCAGGGCTGAATATCCAGCGACGTGACAGGAAGACGATGACATTGTCCACGGCTTCATAGCGTTCATTCTCTTAAGGAGTCCGGCAGCACACTCTCACTGCAGGGAGGGGGAGGTGGCTGTAATTATGACCAGGGGAACACAGGGCTGTAATCTGTAAATCTATTCTTACCCTAAGTGAGAACTGGTACATTGGATTGATTTTATTGAGATCATACATTATAAATGGGGCATGGAGGGAGCTTACAGCCTTGGAGATGGTGGTGCTCACGTGCTTCATTAATTTTTACTTCATTAACTCTCTCCTTCAGACCCTTCAACGCACAATTCATTGCCGACCATGAATCCCGGCTACAGGCGAGTGGACAAGCCCGGGTCAACTTTCAGTGGAGTGGATACACCGAAGCAACGCTGTCAAAACAAATCAGTAACACATGAAAAACACATAACCTCGGATCAGTCCGTATTCACGCCCGAGGTCAGGTCTTTTTTTTGTAACTTGTGGCTTTCCCTAAAAAAAAAAAAAGAAACATGTTCATAAGGAATAAAAGTATTAATTCCAGTCACAATACGACTGTGCTGTATCAATTATAGCTGTCAGAAAGTAATTCCAGCCACACAAACAAACAAAATTACTGAGGAGAAAGAGTTTGCTCCAAATCTTACATACATACAGCGTTTTCTTGTTAATTCTGCTATTGACAAAAGAGCATTTTGGAACAATTATGAGTGTCACTATGGTTATTTTCTAAAATGCTTCACAATCACTGGATTTTGGATAACAACACGTCCTCACATAGCTAGTGTTCCTGCAGTCCACTTAGTCACCTCTGTGTTACCAATAGGCTCTTTTTGTTTGGCAACAAGGAAATCCCAACTTCCTGTGGGCCCTTTAGAATGGAACGTTTGTTTAATATTATAGCCTTAAACCCAACAATATCAATCAGTCATGAAAGCACCTATGCATGCTGCTCTGCGTCGCCATTAACTACCAGACGAGTGGTGGCCTTCGCTCGGTTTCCAGTGAGAGAAGGGGAGGCAAAGAGGGATGAATGGATGGTGTTGGTTCACGTTTTATTTTTATTTTCTTTTGTCGTTGTTTTGTTCTGGCTTTTGTCTGTGATTGACCTATTCAGCAGCAGTGGGAGTGTGTGTGCTGTTGTGAAAAATCAACTAGTGAGTGCAGAACTCTTGAGTAAAGTTGGAGTGAGTCTGTGGCAGCAAGCTGCAGCTGTATGTGTGTGGGATTTAATACAAGATTTTCTTGCGTCAAACATCTTTTTCCCATGAAAAAAAAAGTTCAATTACTTCAAGTTATTTTCCTACTTTCACCCAGAATCTATGAATGTGCAAAAACAACTCACAAGCAGACACAAGATGCCGCCTCCTTCTGGTTTCCGGACCATGATTGGCTGCCAAATTAGGAAACTCATATTTAAGGTGAGCAAAGACAAACCTTCCCTTCCTTGCGCATCAATCGATCCGAAAATCCGAATTTTCTCACAGCGTGTCGATGGTTTTGGGGATAAAACATCAATAAATGCTGCTTTTGCTTTAAAGCAGGAGAGCATCTGTGTGGAGCCTCACATGGAAGCTGTGAAGTTGTTCATGCTTCAAACCTGTTGTCAGACTGAGCATGAGAACAACACACATCAGTGAGCAGGCGCTAAGTGCTTTGCCTCTGAGGCAGCATAAACTTCTTAACATTTCAAATCTGTTGCGACAGCTGTCCCGGGGAACATTTTTGCGAGATCTGTTTCACCACACGTTGAAATGATGATTTCCTCATTACGTCTGCCATCAAACAATATCTCCAAAGCTAACAGTGGACAAAATCAAGTTAAAACATTTTGAGGGGGGAAAAGCTCTTAAAAGAAGAATTAATGGGAGAAAAAGAAAAACAGCTCTTAGACAATTAGCACCAGAGACCACTCTGTAATCTTAAGATTATTTTCACCACTTAAAAGCAGCACACATGGTTTGTATTGTGGCGGGTCAGAATGAACAACACTCGAGTGGATTTGATTTAGTCTCCCTAATCTGCATTTCCTTTAACATGCCTTTCTTCTGTTCCAAAATGTCAGCGTTGATGAAATCCAGCTGGAAGAAGCTCGCTGTGTGCCATTCCAGTTTCAAACCCTTTCACAACATCTTTCCCCAAGAGGGAAGAATAAAGCGTTTGGTCCGAGGCGTGTTTCCAGTTGTCGCCTTCATTGTAGTTTGTTTTTGTGTGTAAAATCCTCATCAGATAGGAATCCTTATGTAAACGTTGCAGATTCTCCACGATGCATATAGAGACGTCTCGTTAGTGACCCAAAAACAGACCATTTATACACGAAATTACGAGTTAAAATAGAGTCAAATTAATCCACAATTCATTTTTCAGAAGTACCCCAAGGGACACTCCAAAGGGGGCCGACATGGGTCCCCAGACCTCACTTTGAGAACCTCTATATTAGATCTGGTTAACAGACACATCCCACAGCTATGTTCATTTAAATAACACATCGTATTTTTTTTTGTGGAATAAAAAAAAAAAAAACCTGTAATTGCAAAATCTGAAATTTAACCCTGGGGCTGGTTGCTTAACCAAACACGCTTTGGCTGGTTAGGCTTAGTCACAGAGGAAATGTCTGGCACACAGATTGAATTTGTTCTCTCTGAAGTCAAAGGCAGGAAAACAATTAGGTGCCTGCCGCACATTTCACTGTGCACTACTTGACACAGTTTTTCACATCACTGGGGCAATTGTCTGCAGAGAGCGACGAGACAAAGCCATTACTTCCAATGTCTACAAAAAAAGACGGCATTGTTATTTTCTGATTTCGAAACATTTCAATTAAGCCGCTGGTGGAGATGATAAACATAACGGTGGGAGACTTTGTCGCCGTCGTCTTGTTTTATGTGCCGTCACGTCCATTTCCAGGATGGTTACCGGCGGTGCATCAGAGGCAGCTTTGGTCCCTGAAGGTAGATAGATGTGCATGTGCGTGTGTGTGTCACTATCCTCCAGAGCCCCTCACCCTCCTCTACCTTCGTCTTTCATTCAACGTCGAGTCCTTTCAAAACAAGGTGAAGTTCAGCAAAGTTTCTCTGCAGAGATGATCAAACAGTCTCATCACTAATGGCGATGGGTGACAGGGCCAGTGAATACAGATCAGCTTTAATTGTGGTGGGTCTTACTGCCACTGTCTGTCAATCTGAGCCTTTGAATTGGTGAAAATTTGCTCTGTTCATTCTGTTAAATGACGTATCCAATTAAATGCTTTAGAATTCATGATCTTCAGTCAAGGTTAAATGAAAGCAGTTACTCCTGTCAGTAAGGTGATTAAAAGCTGACTACATCAGGCACATTTTGTGCAAAAATTTAAATTTGGAACTAAAGCATGAATCTTTATTCATTATGTGCAGTCCTGCTATATAAATGTCCAACACAGTCGCTCTTAATCACCTTGTTCATTTTAAATCTCACTTTAGTCCTTTTTTTTATATTAAAAGGCATCCCGATATTCAAATGACAGTGTTTTACATATTCAAATGAAACTGTGGACAATTCAAAGAACTTCCTCAACAGCAAATACGCATTTAAAAAAAAAACACTTTTGTGTTTGTTCTTTTTTAATACTGCAAATCCACATATGTTGTGGAGGAGGGGGAAAAAAGCAGGTTAAGACCTGTTTGTCCCATTATCTCTTTTTCATTATGATTGAAGGGATAGAGCAAATCCTGCTCAGCAAAACAAAGACGGAAAAAAAAAGGGGGTTTTGACAATTGGTTTAAATGAACAAGTGCACCACAGCAAGGAAATTAATTCCCCTCCAACAAGATGAATGTAGTAGCGGGTTATTAATGAGCATATAATGTGCTTGTGCAAGGAAGTTTTGTGCGTTGTGATAAATGTGACGACGGAGGTGAAGAGCATGTTGACTAATGAGTGTTGTCCAGGGATCTGATCCCAGTGCCCACAGGGGAGAAAGCCACCGTCTGGATTTCACACTCGGCGTGATGTTAATACCCTGAGGTCCACCAGTCAAGCTGCTTGTTAAAGAATCACCTCTGTCATTTCCACGCTCCCTCCGACCCATTCAGATCCAGGGTTCAATTTATACGGCGTGTAATTGAAAGTTGTACTTACCGCTTCTGATCTTATTTGCTTTGAGACGGCATTAACCGGTCATGTGAAATCAAAATCAATGTCCTCCTTATCCCACAGTGAGGCTGCAACCTTTAGTAACTAATGAGATAACATTTCAACTTAAAGGGGTTTTTTTTTTGTTACATTTTTAATAATAATATCTACAAAGTCGCACTTTGTCAGTATCATTTGAACTGATCTTAACAAGACTTTGGAGACGTTATAAGACACATTTAAATATATGTTTTAATGTGAAAACCCGGGATTTACTATTCCCATAGGTTGTTCACTTGCAGATGAAGTTTTGTGCTGTTTTATAAAAATATAAAATGCTTGAATTCACAGGTTTGTGTTGACATGAATGAAGTTGCACGAGATACCGAAATGAAAGCTTGGTGTCAGCTTGGCTCACGTGAGCAAAGAGTGTGTCGTAACCCGTCATAAAAGTTACAAGGAATGCAGCAGCAGTCGGAGTAGCCAAACATTAAAGGAAATGAAACCTCCATAGGTTCCTCTGCATCGACTCCTTCACATACATAATGGGACACAGGCCCGAGGGCCAAGATGTACATTTGAATGACTGCCAAATACATAAACCAGGCTCACTCAGGGGTTCACAGTGAATAAATAAGGCTGTGGATTACATCCAATCTCTTTTCAAACCACCACTCCTGCACGCCACTCCCAGTGTAGAGACCATTTAAACTCTAGAAGGGGCCAAACATCAGCAGTTGGTCTCCTTTAAACAAGCCTGACTAAAGTAGAAAAATAAATAAAGCCTCCAGCGCTCTACTTTAATGTATTCAATTAACTGGGGTCCCTCTAGAGAACTCCAGCGCACACTTGGATAAAGAGAGAGCATATCGCCTGGAGATGAATACGCTGAATGCACTCATTCTGAAGACCATGATTGGAAATCTTCCTCAACAGGTTCTTACTTAATTAAACTTCCCTTCATCTGACTTTCTGTCGCTTTCGAGGGAAAATTGGGCGAAGGCATATTTGAAAGCGGAGGAAACTTTGTTCACCATTGCATGTTGTTTACAGGGGGTGGGTGGGGGTGGGGGCGGGGGGTGGATGGTGGTGGTAACCTCCACCATCACCGTGGAAAGTCAACTCAGCCTGAAAGAACAGAAAAGTATATAAAAATCTCCTATTCAATCATACACAATTATGTGGTGAAATGAGAGAAATTCAGCAGCCGTCAAGTCTGAGTGGGAGGGATAATTATCTGGCATTCATTACTGCTCCCATAATAGCATTTAACGACATTCATATACTGTATGAACATATTGCACTTGCTGGGAACATGTAAGTTGAAAAAATAATCAGACCAGGCTTGAAAATATATGAAGTCGTCCCGTACGGCGGAAGAAACGTAACGTGTTCATAATGTCCTTGAGTGAACGATATGTGTTAGTGTGAAATTTATCTAATTATCTCAAATGTGTCTCGTGAGAATCCATTCAGCCTCCCTTTGTACCTTATTTTCCCTCTGCAGCCCCATTGTGCAGCAAAGCCCCAACAGAGTCTCCTATCTATTAAAACCAATCTCTCATCACGTTTCCTACATCCAACCATTTGCTGCACTTCTTTTCCCCCCCGTAACAAATCAACTTAATCAAGCTCATTAAGTGCCATTATTAGCTATTTATTGTGATCTCCCTCAGTGCAACTTGCAGTACCCCCCCGCCCACGCGCGTTCCCCCTGATACCGGGACCTTTCGCTTGTCACAGCGGCTCCGCACTTGCTTCTAATTGGCCTTCATTGTGTCGCACTCGTGAGGAAAAGAGGAAAGCGACGTGGCGTCCTCTATATCGGCGTCTCTTTGCCGCTCCTCGTTCTTCAGAAGTGGCTAAAACAAATCCTGCGAGGGGGGACAATGCACTAAAATGAAGTGATATGGCGCGAAAGGGTGTGGAGAATGGGCGTGAAAGAAGGTGCCCCGCGTTTCCTTTTGTGGTTGAGTGTGGCGTTAAACGCTGTGGACGCTCCTTAATGCGGCATGGCGAATGTATTTCCACAGCTGTCAGGATGATGGACAGAGGGGCGAGTCTCTCCATTGCACCGGCGTGCTTCTACCTGCACACAATAGACCTGCAGGATGAGGAGTGTAGACTGATGAGAGGGAGGGAGGCAGGGAGGATATATCTGTGTGTTGCTGTGGAGGAGGAGGAGGAGGAGGAAGGGGGGTTTGATGGGTTGCGGGGAAGTTCGTCCCATCGCAGGAGTTATTAAGTTTGTCTCTCGGACACACTTGGTTTCACCAGGGTGCTCGTCCCTCATTCATAATAGATGCTAATCTGTTCAGGGCTGACTGATGACAGAGCTTCCTGCCCTTCATAGAATTAGTCCTCAGCTTTATCAAAGGACCCAAACTGCCTGCTAATTAGACTCATTTCCTCCAGCATGAATTATTTACTTCCATTGTAACTGATCGGAGGCGATTGTGACGCATCACGCCGCCGCTGCCAGTTTTCACACAGATGCGCATATGCCACAGCGAGTTCTCAAAACTCTCAGCTCCATGTGTGGAGTTTTTAAACGGGAGCCGGTTGGACCGCTCCCTCGCTAAATCAAGGGGTTTTCACGGCAGTTTCAAAACACACATTAGTATTTCAGAGACTTAATTATGAGCAATCTTCTTTAAATATGTATATAATGCTTGTGTTGCATTTAAAGGATCAGTTCACATTTTTTCCCATCATACTCTTGAACAAGGCATTCCACCTTTAGAGATGTCACTGAGATGCATCAATAATTATCCATCCATCGGTAGCCAGTCTATCACTGGGAGACATGTAGAGACAGACAGGTAACCAGTCTATCACAGACATGGAGAGACAGACAGGTAACCAGTCTATCACAGGGAGACATGTAGAGACAGACAGGTAACCAGTCTATCACAGGGAGAAATGTAGAGACAGACAGGTAACCAGTCTATCACAGGGAGACATGTAGAGACAGACAGGTAACCAGTCTATCACAGACATGGAGAGACAGACAGGTAACCAGTCTATCACAGGGAGACATGTAGAGACAGACAGGTAACCAGTCTATCAGAGACATGTAGAGACAGACAGGTGACCAGTCTATCCCAGGGAGACATGTAGAGACAGACAGGTAACCAGTCTATCACAGACATGGAGAGACAGACAGGTAACCAGTCTATCACAGGGAGACATGTAGAGACAGACAGGTAGCCAGTCTATCACAGGGAGAAATGTAGAGACAGACAGGTAACCAGTCTATCACAGGGAGACATGTAGAGACAGACAGGTAACCAGTCTATCACAGACATGTAGAGACAGACAGGTAACCAGTCTATCCCAGGGAGACATGTAGAGACAGACAGGTAACCAGTCTATCACAGGGAGACATGTAGAGACAGACAGGTAGCCAGTCTATCACAGGGAGACATGTAGAGACAGACAGGTAACCAGTCTATCACAGGGAGACATGTAGAGACAGACAGGTAACCAGTCTATCAGAGACATGTAGAGACAGACAGGTGACCAGTCTATCCCAGGGAGACATGTAGAGACAGACAGGTAACCAGTCTATCACAGGGAGACATGTAGAGACAGACAGGTAACCCAGTCTACCACAGGGCTGACATGTAGAGACAGACAGGTAACCAGTCTATCAAAGGGCTGACATGTAGAGACAGACAGGTAACCAGTCTATCACAGGGCTGACATGTAGAGACAGACAGGTAACCAGTCTCACATGGAGACATGTAGAGACAGACAGGTAGCCAGTCTATCATAGGGAGACATGTAGAGACAGACAGGTAACCATCCTGCATGTCTTTGGACTGTGGGAGGAAGCCGGAGAACCCGGGAAGAACATGCAAACTCCACACAGAAGGAACACGAACTGGGACTCGAACTCGGGACTCAATCCCGAACCGGGACTCGAACCCAGGACTCTCTTGCTGTGAGGCGACAGTGCTACAAACATCTACATTTTCTCCACTACACCACCGTGCAGCCCCACATCAACAATTATCGTCCAATAATATATAATACGGTTATATTATTCTGAAGTGGGCCATTCTGCATAATGGGCCTACGTTGGTACTTAAAAGTGGCGGTGGACAAGTTTTTTGCTTTGACTTATTATTATGAAGTACATCTTAATTGCACAATGTGATGGCTTTACAATAATAAAACCATCAGCGTTTAGATTGTTCCCCTTTAAGCCTCGCCTTCACTGTGTGGTTATGTCAAACATTTAAGTTCAAATTGGGATTCTTACAGCGGTTTCTGTTAGCGGTAGCAGTGTTGCTAATGCTATCGCTAGCACGTCTGTGTCTGGAACAACAGAAACAAACATCTAGAATTGTTTGTGTCTGCTGGTATGTAGCATGTAGCTAGCCCCAGCTACGCTAGCTAACACCAACACCAGCAGACATATACAAACATCTAGAATTGCTTGTGTCTGCTGGTATGTAGCATATAGCTAACCCCAGCTACACTAGCTAACATTAACACCAGCAGACACAAACATCTAGAATTGCTTGTGTCTGCTGGTATGTAGCATGTAGCTAACCCCAGCTACGCTAGCTAACACCAACACCAGCAGACATATACAAACATCTAGAATTGCTTGTGTCTGCTGGTATGTAGCATGTAGCTTACCCCAGCTACACTAGCTAACACTAACACCAGCAGCCACATACAAACATCTACGTTTTCTCCTTTCTAAAATGAGCAGTGTATATTTATATATTCTGTAATATCTGACAGCGGTGACAACAATAACGCCGATTTGAAATGTCAAAAATCTATTCTTGGTCATTGTAATCATCGCTCCTGTTCATACTAGCTGTCAATAGATTTCTTCCTAATTCTATTTCAATAAAGAAGAAGGGGGGCAAAATCCAACATTCATCTTCCTGTGCAAAAATGCACAGGGTACAATTAGTCAAATTGCAGCTATCTTCCATTCTTACAGTCTTTTTTGTAGGAGATTCACTCTTTTTGTTACTGTGCCGTCAGCTCACTGAAGAAACACCGTCTGGGGAAACAGGAGGAGGGACTTTTGCCCGAAAATGACCAAAAATGTTGATTTGACTGAATCATGAAGAAGAGAGACAGATGCACACTTCCTATAGCGACTGTGTGGTTTATGGATATATTCCATAAGTTCTCTTCTCATCAAAACATTCACTCCCTAATTACATCTACTTAAGCAATTTTGTCAGGGGGGGGAAAAAAACTGTTGTGCTTAATTGCATTACTATCTGGAAAGCAGAAATATGCAGAGCAAAAAAAAAAAAAACGTATAGCAACGTGAGGGAACTGCTAATTAGTCCGATATTTGGTTTGCATTACCAAATAGCACATTACGCCCCGCACAGATAGGAGGCTTAAGAGGGCGAGGTTTCTGTTCTTGAAACTGTAATCAAACAAAGAGAGATGTACGGATAGACACTAGAGGGACGTTTTGGAATAATTATTCCTCTGTTCACACTCCGCTCCCTGATTTCACATCTATAGGTGCCAGGTATCATATATATCTCAAACCACAATACCTACTGACAAGCGTAATAAAGAAACATTCAAAATGTTACAATGGCATGAAATGCGCAACAACCGGATATTGTGCTGCATTTCAAAAGCTTATATTTACAAATCAGCCCGATACAATGTGCTCCAGAAGCCTGCCATTTTCTCTCCCTCCCTGCACAATAAGACTCAGTTTCATCTAATAACGTGAAAGTTATGAAAGCCTTGTTTTTTTCTTTTTCAAAAAGAGATGCCCTTCAGTCCACAATAACAACTTAAAATGCTTTTCTTTTTTTGCCTGCCGTTTTCACTTGAACAATAGGAAATTATGTCGAGACAAGAAAAAAAAAAAAAAAAAAGAAATCTTTCATAATGAATACCACATTTAGTGATTGCAAATAATTGCGTTAAGTGGCTTATTTGCCTTAGGTCGGGGAGGGTGACTCCTGTATCACTAATATAAGAATGTGAACCCTCACCCTCACTGATGAGGCCTATTCAAAGCGCCACTGCCCCGTGCCCCCTCCCAGCTCCTTATGCTTCAACCTGATGAGAAGTGTGTTGTTAAAGTTTCCAAGCAATGATTTCACACAAAGCTATTCATCCCTGTGTTACGGAAGTAGTGGGCCGGTGCTGCTGGTGTTCTCAGCTAGACGCATCAGGAACTGTACGGCAGCAGGTTGTCGGCAAAACGGGAAAAAATAGACATTACCGGGTAGAAACAAGAGAATAAAACGGGATTAACTTAATTAGCAGAATACTCAAATTAATGGAACACTTACTCCATTTTCACTAATGACTGACTTTTTGAATCCCTGGTGAGTAGTGATGGAAAAGTACATTGACTCAAATACTGTCCTCAAATAGTGTGTATATATATATATATATTCAGTGATGCTATGTACAATTTTGAGGTACTTTACTATAGTATTTTCCATTTTACGCTATTACATTTTATTCTACCACACTGTTTTGTGCTTGTGCTGTTTATTTTGCATCACATGTTCAGTCTTCCATTACTAATATGTATCGACCGACTATATAGATAAATAAATATATATATATATATTTAGTGATGCTATGTACATTTCTGAGGTACCTCACTATAGTATTTTCCATTTTATGCTATTACATTTTATACTCCCACTTTACTACATTTCAGAGGAAAATATTTGATAATCATTTATTCCACTTCCATTCATCGGCTGTAATTACTCTACAGATAAAGATTGTATATACAAAACACATGGCCAGCCTCTAAAATATGATTATACGTCATACTGTAGATCACGTTACCCGACGGAATGTGAAGTAGTTTAAATTAGCTCTACCTCGACCAGCTGCATCATTAAAATGCTGCTGAAACTTTAATGCCTTTGTAATACTAAACAATATAATACTTTAAGTACTGCTGAAAAAACTTCCACAATCTCTTCCCGATGAAGGAGTTTTACTTGTAAAGGAGTATTTCTACACTCCTTTTTTTTTAAATGTGTGTAATTAGAATCACCTTGCTCTGCTCTTCTTTTGTTTTGTTGTGCAGTTTATATCACATATCTCTCAGTCTGGCCCGCTGCCCACTTTAAACCAGTGTGAGTTCATATACTTCTAAACCCAACAGCTGTAAAGAGGCGGACGCAATATGGTTTCCAGGTTGTTGTACCTCACACCGAGCTCTGTGTGTATCTTTTTTTCCCTCTCTCTCGAGTGAAATGAACACTTTGAATAACTTGATTACAAAAAAACAAGGTTTTCCATGTGTAGTCAACATCTGTTTATCTCCTCTGAAGACATTGGCATGGTCTTGAAGCAATCTCTGGAAATAAATGGAGCTGTCTATTATTCGCGGAGACACGCCATGCAACATGAAGCCTACCATAAACACAGTTTCAAAACAAAAATAACTTGATCTGTTTTGTTTCTGGTGCTGACCCGTCCCCATTTGGCTGTGCTCACTTACAGGTTTACCTTCCAGAAAAAAAAGGGCCTTCATGGATTATTAGCGGTATTCTGGCTGATGGTGGAAAACAAAAATATAGAAATGATTGTACACATTGTCCTCCATTTGAAAAGAGATACCCAGGGAAATCATCAAGAGAACAACATAAAAAATCAGGATGCTACAATAATTACTTGAGGGTATCCAGTACTCTCTCATGGAACATATCAGTGGCCACCATGTCTGGGCTTTGACCCACAGTCGCCGTGGAAATCTCAAACAAACAAGGGATGAGAAATGAACCTCCCATTATGGACAGCTTAAACAGTCCCTGGATGTAAAATAAATAATAAAATCCTGCACAAACTGACCACCTGGACAATGACCACACTCACCGTTATAGAAATAAAAAGTCATTTACATGTGCTTAAAATAAGAAATTCACTGCTAAGAACTTGGAAACCTTCCAGCTGGGATGGACTTTCTTAATTAATGAGAGAAACAATACGTTCTACCTTTTTGATTGTGTATGTATGATGAAAAAAAAAAGAGTTAACAGGCTGAAGAGCTACTTTAGTCTAAATACTATGTCGTTAACGCTCAGACTGAAAGGATTTAGTCACTGGGATATTTTCAGTC